>JAVJGG010000008.1:16958817-16976835 GCA_035590195.1 Aviceda cuculoides | reverse complement strand
ACATACTGAACTCAAAACACAGCACCGTACCAGCTACTAGGAAGACAATTAACTCTATCCCAGCTCAAACCAGGACAGGCCCATGTTACAGCAGCCCACAGGAAGGAAGCCTAAAGATAGGCATTAAGATAGCTTATTTTTCACCCTTTGAAAATAAGAAGATGAATTCTAGGTAGCCAGAGCACCAGCGTTGCTAGCAGTACTTATGAAGCTGCATGTAAGAACGGAGACATGCTGCTTGGAGCACAAAACGAGATGTGGGTTGGCAGATGACTACCGGTTTGGAGTCTCCGCTACTGGCACTCCTGTTTTCACCACAAAAGATCAAGCAGGCAGAACTTACTTTCTACATATCCATTACACAATGGAAATAACTTACAACTAGGTCTTAAGGAACTGGACAGATTTAACAGTTTTCAGTACGTCCACCCATGCAGGGTGGGTACAGAAAAGAGTTTGTCCCTCCACAGCTCATAATACCAGAGGGAACAACATGAAATTAGTCATGTCAGAAGACATCCAGCTTCCCCACCCCACAACAGTAGACTGTTTGCTAAAACAATAAACGAAGATTTTGGCTGAAGTTAAAACAGACTTCTCTGTAAATGTTTCCTATGGATCTAGGAGTTTCCGCAAGAAGTGTGTGTCAACAGGGAGATGAACTGTAGAGAAAATGCAAAGAGAAATATGCTACATTTGTAGAAAATATATTCAAGGATGTACACTTGTAGGGACATGGGAAGACTTCTGTCCTGCTGTTTTTCTTTCCTCTCCCTGCCTTCTCAGTAAGAACCACTAAAGGAGGGAAAAGAGTTAACTGACCTTAACAAGATCATTATGTTTTGTTTGAAGAATCAGAGTACCATATAATGAGGTTATACACCATATAGGAGAAGATGAGAGCAGCAATTGCAGAGAGGGCATTTAAAATTTTCAACTTGCACCAAAAGCTATTAGTCTATTATACTGAAGAACTTCTATATGCTAGGGTAGACATTGCATCCTATCTTTCATTTGTGTAAGTCTTCATCAGTCATAATAAAGTATCTCAGCCAGAAGCTCAGGCAGCTAAGTAAGCATGGCCAACTGCAGATCTCTCAGTAACAACACTCAATTTTCAATGTACAGTGCTCGTCTACCAAAAAAAAGAACTTTCTGACACAACTCAAGAGCCAGTTACTCAAAAATCATATTTGGATTTAAATATTTATAAATTACCACTGTGATGTGGTTAATGAAGGACAGAAAGCCTGGACAGAAATGCCACACACTGCAAAGGACTGAAACAAAATATAGAGGGTAAGCTTTACCATACCTAAGTGTTCACATGGCATCTGTTCTTCTGACTCCACTTCATATTAGAATTCCTAGACTTACATCAGCTAGAACACAGACTGTAGCAACCTTTATCTAACATGCACTAAAAAAGGAAAAAGTTATCCCTTTCTTCTTTAAATAAAGTGACTCATTAAGAGTTGGCAGATAGACAGAGAACCTGGTAGACTGTGAGATAGGACTAAGTGAACACTTTTTTTTCTAGCACTGTTAACCAAAAAGTTACAGAACCACATCTCTGAGGTGCCCAACACCAGTACAGTTTTCAGGTTAGGGCAGCAGAATTTGTAATAGTTTTTAGGGGTATTTTCTAAATAGCTAACCTTCCAGCTTCTGGTTTTCTTTTTCCATTCGAAGTAACAGAATTTGTTGATGGATGGCTTTTCTCCACAGACTTTGTAGTTCTTCTGAGTTTTTCCGCTGTCCAGTTTTATCTGGACCATCCTCATTTTGCAATACTAGAACAAAAGGGTCCTCCTCCAGGGGTGGAGCAAGAGGGGATAACGGTAGCAACTCACTTCCATCATGACCATCTGCAAAGAATCAGAAAGCTATTATGGGAAACTCGGATTGTTTGACATATTACAAAAATCTAAGTCACAGCAGAACAAAAATAGCTGTCTTCCACATTCAACAGTGAGGTGCTGATTCCAAAGACAAAGAAAATGCAGTTCAACAGTAGAGAATTATTTTTAAATAAAGTGTTTTATTTTAATTAAAGTTATATTGACATGAAATAAAGCTAAAAAAAGGGTCGCCCAGTATTTCAATCCTTTCCCCTGCTAGCTTCTTCTAGATTTACAAAGAGACATTTATCCATAAAGTCTCCTTTACAGCTGAGATTGTTTACTGCTGTGATTTACCACAGGGTCTATACTAAAAGCAACTTTTTCCATCAATTAAGCTGCACTATAGGCATTGCTACAGGACTTTATGGTCACTAAATATAGAGTTTGTCATTTACCTATGGTTGTGAATTCTGCCAATGGGACTTTATCAACATAGCAGGATTTCAGATATTTCAGTGATTTCTACCTTAAATGACCTAAAGCTCTAAGAATTATTAACACACTTCAACAGGGGGTATGTGCAGTACAAGGACAAGGCAGAAAATTTATGATTTTCTGCAAACGCTGCTATTACGTAAGCAGGCTAGGGTAAAAATTTGCTAACTCTTAAAGAGGTTATCTTTGTCAGCAAGAGGCAGTTCTTCATTTCCTTGCTACCAGTGCAGCCACGACAGATTGCAATTCATTTGATTTTGGTGACAGAATCCTCTGTTCAAAGCAACAAAGACCTAAAGGCAACTGAGCACAACTGACGTCTAGCCAGGTTCTAGCAAGAATATTGTATCAAGCTGACTTCCTCCTCCCTTTCATATTTTCACATGTGGCAGTTCACTATAGTAATAACCATTCAGTAACAACTGCTTGTTTATTTTCTTTAAAAGCACACACAGACCTGGATGCTGCATCTTGGAAGGAGATTTATTCATAGGTGAAGCTACCTGCAGGAATATTCTTCGCCGCCAGGAGATGCGGCGAGGTGTGAGCGTGGCCCCCAGTGCATTTAGAGATTCACTGCTGCAGACAGTTGATGTTCTTTTCTTTCCCTCCCCATCACTGAAGGAAAGAAAAAAGCAGATGGAGTGATCAAAGTCAGTCATTTTTGGAGGACAAAAAAACCCAAAACCCACACTTTTAAGTCTGTCTAATGTACAGCCAAACCTGCAGGAGCATTTGCTGGGAAGCTTTAGAAGGGAAAGCGTGCTGTGTGTGAGCTTCACCTTGAATACAAAAGTGCCCAATTGTTTTCTTGTAACACAGTGCTGTGAAGTTTGCACTATACGCCACCAGGAAGAATTCATAGCATTCATACAGTGCTCAGCTGGAAGCTCAGAATAAAAGCCAAACTCTCTGAAAAGCTAAGAGAAAAAATGTGGTAATATTTAGCCTCTAAAATAGACAGCAGTGGGTTTTGTTTTGCCATACCTTAGTCTTACAGGGGCGATCTGATGCAACACCCCTAAAAACCCAGGTGTTGCTTTAGCAGACCACAACACTCCATTTAGTGCCATTCTAAATGGCATGATGAGCTCACAGGTGAATATTTCATTGGAGGCAATGTTCTGGCCTTCTCATGAAACCTCCTTCCTATGGTTCAAGAAGTGGACACTTCACTTGCACAAATGGAGCCAAATGTCCTCATGTTTCATCAGCTTCTCCAGCTGAAGGAACAGAGCCTTTACAAATGGAGGGCAGGCTCTGTTCCTACCACAGTGACCTGAAAGGAGCTGATCTCCTCCCCAGTTGCCATGTAGAAATATATTTACACAGTAATTTTAATAGTAGCTTATGTTGCTGGAAGAGGCAAGGAGACGATACAGGGAAGCTTTGCTGGGAGGTTATTTTAAGAGGACACCTTAAGCACATCTCTCTACTGACTATTCCCAGAGGAAAGGACATTTAGCTTCCGTAAGTGCTTGAGCCACTTTCAGAAATATTTCAGCATTTTGCATTTGTGGTAGTAAAGTAAGCGCACAGATCTCATACAGAAATGGATATATTGATTATCTGCTACAAATCCTTTCATGCAATGCCAACAGCATGACACACAACTACAGGCTTCTTGGGACAACAGCTTCAAATACGGGGAGCTGTGTCTGCAGCTTCATCTTAATCACAGGGAAAACTGCTATATCAACACAGCAGCAGCTACACTCCGGAACCTTCATCTTGTGAAGAATTTCCATGCTACAGAGCGAAGTCCCTAAAAGGAGTTAGATGAAAGGAAAACCCAGCACATTAAGTGTTCACTATGTTTTTAGTGGTAAGTCGGTTGCAGACAATGGCAGTTTGCCAGCTGCAGTCCGTCTCCCCACATTTGGCTTGCACAAAAGGAGAGATCTGCAAGAGACACAGACTATGAAGTTTCAGCTACACCAGTCTAACAGCTACACTATCTCAGTCAGCACTTTTCATATCAAATACTTTGTGCTGAATGATAATCCATCAAGCTAGAATTGGCCTTTTTGGTGACCAAAGCTGTCCCTATGCTAATGATCTATAACAGCTCCCTGACATCTCTAAGCCTCAGTGAGCAAACTGGACTCACTATCATGAACAGGTATCAGACCCTGTTTCCATATCCTGGCAGAGAAATAATCATGTCTTCAAATTCACCTACCCAGCATTAGGCACCACCCCTGCCCTCCTCTAAGAACAGTGCTATGGATAACAGAAAGTCTGAATTATTCTCTACTTCCAATTCAGCTTCTGCAGCGCCTCAGTTCCCTATGCGTCATACTGTGAGTAGGTGGTCTCAGTAGAGCCTCATGTTGCACTAGCCAAAACAGCAACAGAAAACCCTGTGACAATCTTCTTCGGCTAACTCTTACACAGCCTTTAGTGATGGGGTAACTACTGCTTGTGCTAGCTGAACATAGACTACAAAACTAATTTTGAATCTAGAGGTGCTGTTTTCCAAAGGTATTTCAGTCCAACAACTCTTCAAATATGGCATTGACTTTGGACATATTAATCATTACAACTCATACTCCTATAAATAACTGTAACAAACTACTTCTCACTATTTCAGGTCTTACGTATCACATGTTAGAACACAAAAACTGAGTCATTCTGGGTCTTACTATATAGAAGCTACATAACAAGGGAATGAAAACTTCCTTTTACTGCTATGTACAAAAATCTACATTCAGCTACCGTGTCCCTAACCGTGCAGACGACACTAGGAATAGTGTGCCTTTTACAGTAGTAAAATTTACAGGAAAGTCAGAATAAGAAGGTGGCTATTTTAGGGTATGAAACAGAGTCATTTACATCATCTGAGTCACAGAGTTTACATTGGGATGGATTAGTCAGTCACATGTGCCACCTCGTGAAGTGTGCAAATCATACAGTTCTGAGGACCTGTATTTCTATTGTTAAACACTCCCTTCCAAAATTCCGCTGGCATTTTAAGCAACTAACATTAATCACCTCATCTTTCAAAGAGCTGTCTGATGAGTGATTAGAGAAAAACTTTTGAAAGTCTCGTGTGTACACCTTGCCATATACAATGGAAGGCAAGGGCACCTGTGAAAACACCAAGATTTAGGAAAGGAAGCAAAGAAAGTTTCCTCGTTTCAAGACAGACAGACAAGTCCTAGCTTAACATCAGGTCTGAAGATGTGCAACAATACCCTACAGAGTAAAAGCAGGAAGAAGCTGGAGTAAAATGGTAGTGTCTCCTATCCTGTGATGAAACGGTTCAGAAGGTTGGTGCAAAAACCAGATGAGTTAACTCAATTACATATTCCCCACCTTTAAACAGGAGTTACACAATATTTATTCCCTAGACTTTACGACTTCTCATACCTAAACTTAGCTGGCTGGCTTCACTCTTGATCATATTTGCATGATTACTTCAGGTTTTAAGGTAGCCGTGGATTTTAACAGCCAGGCAGGTAGGTGCGCTGCTCAGACAGGCCAGCAACACCTCATACAGTTCCTCTAAACAGGGTGGGCATAAAGAGAAAAAGTGTATCTGACCATTAGCTATCAGCTCCCTGCAAAATGAAGAGGTTTATTAATGTGAGTGGAGAGACTAAGAGCAAAAGCAACTCCAAAACAGCAACTTAAATGGAGTTCAGTCATTACTACTGAAAAACTGAGCAGAGTTTTTACAACCTCCCAACCTGGGGAAACAGAGACTTTCACAACTTTCCTGTCAGAGCACTGATATCGAACCTCAAACACTCAGAGGAAAAATACCCAACTGAGCAAGATGAAATGCACCAGAGTCAATGTGCTGCGAATTAAGAGATGCTGCAAATTAAGAGATGACAGTATACAAAATCTTAATGAAGTACAGAAGAGCTATTTAAGAACTGAACTGCAAACTAGGACAGGACTGCAATAATTTATTTATTTATTTATTTTACTTTACTCTTATTTATTTATTTTAAGAAAATGACAACTAGATTACGGTACAGCTTCTACATCACAGTATTTCAGCTTGGTAAAACAGAGACATGAAAGGGCAAAGCCAAACAGTTCAATAGAGAAATTCCACAAAATGGAGTATTTGCAATTTATTTTACATACTGTTCCTGTTTTAATCACTTAATATACCTCCCATGCAGCTCTGGAAAACGGTAACAATGTAATACTCCATATTTAAGACAAATGCACTACATTTCGGTTTGAAGAATAATGGCTCTCCATAAGGCTACTTAGCCTATGCTCCTGACCCAACACAGAAACCAAAATGCATTCATCAGCTTGTATGCAATAAAAAGTGAAAAGCTATAAATTCAATACAATGCCTCAAATATTTCAGTCTGTACTTTCACCCTTAAGCTGTTACAAATGATAACCCAAGTACTCAAGAGTACAGAGTACCCATCATCTAAGCTTTTTATCTCATGTAACTGCAACTCAGTTTCACCAAAGCATCATCCCATTCACTATTCTATCAGATAATGCATAGTATGAAGATGAGACAGTCGGTTTAGGGAAAAAAAAGAAAAAAAGAAAAAAGACGTAGAAATTCAAAAAACTTTTTCAGATTACAAACATGCTTATTGTTTTGTTTCCATTACCTAAAACTCTTGCCAAAAAGTGTTCTTTAAAATGCCCCCAAAGACTGATATTCAGAAAACCACAAAGCTATCCCATTTCTTGTGAACTCTTTACACAATGCTTATTTGAATTATTTTGCACTAGAGTCCATGCAAGCCAACCGACTTGAGAATAAATACTGTTGCTGCTCATGCCAAGGTTTGCATTTTTCCCCAGCTTGCTTTATTTCAACTTCTTCTCTTGATTGCTCCAAGCTGCTATTGCATCAACTTGAGCTACTCTGCAATTTGTAGCCCGAGATGGTACAAAATCTCCCAGATCACGTCCAGAAAGAAAACTAATATTTCAGCTCCCAGGATTTAAGCTGGCAGAAGCCTATATGTAAACCTAATATGTGAAGTATTTTATTCCTCCCCTCTGGGAGGAAGAAAAACTAGTTCTGATCAGTTTACACCTCTCTCTTGGTTCGCACTCCCGTCATATATTTTTATTCCGAACAATTAGTTTCTGCTATTTTGTTTAAAGAACATTCTCAAGTATTTTACTTTCTTCATGAGAAATGAAGCTGTTTTAAAAAAGCAAACTGTTCAAATTCAAGTGGCAGTAAATCATCTTAAATTGTCCTTGCATAACAATGCAATGAATAGAGGCAGTGTGGGCTAGTCAAACCTATGCTGAAGGTTGTCCCATTTTTAAAAGTACTGCTTTTATTTTTATATTAAAAACCCAAACAGACTCTTCCAATAGCCTAGCTTTGAGGAGTAGCTGTTGAATAAAAGCCAGAAATTCCAGAAGTTACAGAAATGGAAGTTTAAGAGCAGATTATGCTCTCAAATTCCTGTTTGTTTACCTCTATGTTGGCAGGATTCTTTTTTTTAATCCTTTTATGTGCTTGTGTTCAATATTAAATGCTGCACAACACACTTGTCAAAAGTCAAGATTATGTGGACCATTTCCACCTCAGACTTCTCTCTAGACACATGAATCGATGATGCAGTAAAAACATTCTGAAGGCACCTACTAATCCTGTGTTGATGCCCAATTTTACTATACTGTTCATTCCTTAAAGCAAAAAAAATGTATCAGTGTTTCCTCTCTTCCACATAAAGCATGACGGTAGTAATCATTAGAACTTAACCCAAAAAGCTCAGCCTCCCCACAAACATCAGGAAAAAAGATATACCTTTCACCATAGTGAACTTATCTGGAGAATAATTATTTTTTTCTCCTGGGTTTAGGTATCTCCAACACAGCCAATTAAATCCTAGCAAGTCAACTGAGGCTCCCTTTTTAATGGAGGTCAAGACACAAAATTTTAAGGCATGATTCATGCTTTCTAAATGAAGATGTTCCCAGTGACAGGCACAACTGGCTGTATTAGTGTTCAGGAAGGAAGGCAGATAAATAGGCAGGATCAGTTCTGTAAATGTCAGAATATTAAAGACAATCACATTAGGTTGAGAGCAACTGTGCTGCAGAAACACTAACTTCTTTCCACTGATTAGATGAGATGAAGATATCTACAATCAGGTGAGAACCACTGTACCCAGCATCTCCAACATCCTAGTATCAGAGTTTGTGACCATATGCCAAATGTCATGTAAACATGGATCAGAATCATCTTCTATACAGCAGCCAATACATAAAGACACATAGATAACAAGCAGAGTTGCTTTTCATATGTAACACCCAGTTCCCCAGCTGACCCTGGCTTGGTGTTATTTGCATAGGTCCATCTGACTGCTACAAATCAAACATCTTTCTAAAATGAATTCCAGCTGAAACTGGCTCCACTCCTGCACATCGAAGATCAACAGAATACCAAGAACAGCTGCCTGCTCCATCATGTGTAATTTCAAAGCTACATGATACGAGAAGTCAGACTATAAAAACTTTTCTCCAGTGCAATGTGGCTAGGATACACTTCACGAACGCGCAGTAACCATGGTTATTCTTAGAGAGGAAAATGCACTGAAGTTTTAATTAGGGTTCCTAACAGTTAAACAGCTTATAGTCTTCAGATTGTAGGGGACTGCCACACCATGCTCAATTCCAGACTAACATACACTCACACAAGAATGCTAAGAACACCTCACATTGAGCCTATTGGGATAGAATATGGTCCTCTCTGGAAAAATAGCCAAAGGAAAACAAACAACCAACCAACAAACCAAGCCACAAGAAAAAGCAAACTGTAAAAAATTTGAACTTTCTCTCATTCATAAATTGGATGATTTGATGGCACAACACACACCTGCAAGCTAAAGCAGGAAAAGTTTACAGTTTCAGCTACCATCAGTCGGACAATATATTTCACTCTCCATTAGCCAGTTCAAGTGACAGCTGGATTACCTCAGTCAGTCTTATCACATCAGCATTATTCACGCAGCACTGCTGACTGTATTTGGTGTATTCACGTCATGAACCCAACCAGACACCAATGCTACAGTTTTGCTGCTGCAATTTCCTTACCATGACAGTTAAGGCTCAGCTGCTCCCAGCAAGATCTATAGCTAATGAGATTCCATTTTCAAGAGAGTTTTCACACAAATTCAAGACTAAATGGTATCAGAAACCTGTATACTACAAAACCTAAGTAGAAACAAGGTTGTCTTCCAGGAATTACTGCTAATTTGAAGATCTCCCCACCTTACATTTCAAAACTCCATTATAATGAAATGCAGTATCTTGACTAGTGTGCATAACCAATTCCAGAAAGAGTAATATCTCAGAAATTTCAGCTTGGAATTAGCTGGCATTAAAGTACAGGTTTAGTACAATACTGAATACCTACATTCCCCAAATCCAGAAAGCTAGGTGTAATGGGATCCAGCTGCCTGTACAAACTGATCTGGGCATTGGTTCAGCTTGGACCAAGTCTGCTAACTCAAGCAAGCACAGAAACAAAGTTGGAGTGGAACCCAAATAAGAGGTAGTCTGCAAGAGACAGGTAAATTTTTTGCCATTCCTCTGTACATCCTGGTGCGTAATCATCAGTTTCTTGAATTTCAACTTTAATAATTCACCTGCTACTTTGTCTAGTATTACTGCAGTACAGTAGGGAATGGAAAGTCTAGGCATCCAATTCACTTATATAGTAACTATTACTGGACACAACGTTTAGAATAGGCAATATTAAAAGCCTACTTCTACACTGGACAAGATGTCAATCTCTCCTCTCAAATTTCAAAAACATACACTGCTTATTCCTTATTCATTTGTGCTTGGGTAAAAAGGTGGGGTCACTTTAAAGCGACACTCTTTTCAGCACTGTGAAATATTTCTAAGACTGGTTTTGCAGAGACCTCCAAAAATTAAGGAATTATTAGTCCACGTTAGCACTCTGTTAGAAACTCAATCTAGATAATGTATCATTTACTTCTTAAAAGCTGTGGGATTTGGGGTGGGAGGAGGCAGGGAGCGGAATGAGGGGCGTGGCCAGCAGTGGTCCTGCCACTACAGCTATGATGCAGTCATCTTCTTTTAAGAATGTCTCACTTTATTCCACTTATACACAAGTTTATTCTGCTGGAAGAACCTAAACTGTAGGAATTTCCCACTAGGTGTTTTGTAACTGTGTCTACATTACAGTTTTGGGCTGCATGCTATATACCAATTACAGATTAGAGGCCAGAAAGAGACACTTTAAATGTCAGTGGAATCAAGGTAGGATACAGTGTGCTTAAGGAGACAATACATACTTTGTATTTATTCTAACCTAAATATTATTAGAGATGACTAACCTAAACAGTAACTTAAAGCCACCTTTAGGTCAAACGCCTCTCACATTAGTTTGTATACCCACTTAATTTTTTACAGCCTACCCTAAAACAGAGATGACAAACTAATCCATGTTTAATGAAACTGCACTCCACAAGGTGAAAAAATTTCCTTAGGCACTCCTAAAAACTTCCACACCCATCTCATACAACTGAAATTCCCATGCCTTAGAGTCCTAACACACCCAGAATCCAGATCTCATCAACACTTGTTTTCAGTAAGAATGCAATCTACTGTTATTTTTCCAGGGAGAAAGAGTCACGAAAGCACCTTCTAGAACTCCACAGTTTTCTGTTGGGAACTATCAGGGGAGGGCCACATCCAGAGATGAAGAGTACTAGAAACACAAGTATAGTTCAGTGAACAAGGACAGACTGATGAAGGAAAAAGGAGTTGTCATTGGCAGAAGAGAGATAAAAAGGCCAGTAACTGGCAAAAAAACATCATGTAGTTCAAAACTATGGTTCCACCTTATTCACTACAGGCCTACTTCAGAAAAAATAACCCATACGCAGTTTCCTCAAGCACCCTCCTGAAGAAGTGCCTATTCTTACAGTAAAAAGGAGCGTGACTTCCATTCAGATACTCAGCTTTCACACTGATGTCAGAAAGCCCTTCTTTTATCTTCGCTTCTTCCCCACTCCTCTTCGATTGGAAGTTATTTGCTGATTCTCTCTAAAGATCTCACAGCTAGCATCACCCAGCTAACTTGGCATTTCCCCTTCCTCATGCACAGGCATCCCATATTAGTACCATATACTCTACACATTGCTGTTTTCTTAATTTCACATGCCGGTGATCACAGCAACACATGCTGGTTTGCATTCAGCAGAGAAAGCATTAAATTGGTGTGACAGTCCTAAAAACCATCGCATTTCAAGTGACAAACCAATGCAGCAGATTTGCAACACTGCAACAGAAATAGGTCACAGCTACTAGATGTCAGCAGACAAGCCTCTATTTTTCACAGGCTTTTTTGGCTAAAAGCTTGTTCACCCATTTGCATTGTTCACCCATTTGCATCAAGTACCTAGGAAGTTTGTTAGAAATGCAGGAGCACAAGGCAGAGTGGGAGAGATCCCATGTGCTGCATTTGCACTTGGAATCCTGTTGTTAAACTGGTGGCACTGAAGAACTAGGCAGGAGACAAAGCTCTCACCTCTTGGAGAGGTCACTTTCTGAGTGCTGGAGCAACCTTCCTGAGCCCTGGTAAAAGGTTTTCAGGAAAGAAGGGGCAGAGACAGAGGAGGGGAGACCAGGTGATGCAGACTCACTCTCACTGAAAGCACGCCGAACCCCAACAATAGGACTGTGCAGGCAACAAGAGAACATAGCAGATGGGTCAGCATGGGTTCAGACCCAACAAAACATCCAGATTTAAAGATACTGGCCAAGTACATCATCTTGGTTTACAGTAACTCTGTTTCCCAGAAGATAGAATGTACCAAGTGCACTACTGGGTAGTTTACCTGGTGATACCGATTTTGCTGTTACAGCTGATTTCTTTTAAGAAACATTTTAATGACATTGCAGAACAGGCAGACCACCTTACTTGTTTAGCCTTATTTATTCTCAAAGCACATTCAGAAAAAGAATCTCTGAAACATTCAGAAAATATGCTTAGAAACCTGCTTCCAATAACTTGAACCACCTTATTTCTTCCCTTCAGTTTTCTCTTGCTTTTGTGAATAACGTGTATTGCTAGAACACATTAGAAAGTAGAGATTATTTAAATACAATGTTTTCCGATAAGTTTTTGTGAAGTGTTTAAATCCAGAAAGCTAGTCCTACTACACAGTTAAACATTACTTAATAATACTAACAAGTGTTGGGGGGACATAAAAATTAATTAAATTTCTTTTACTTAACATTTTTTATTAATCCTCAATAGGAAAGGAGAGAAGGAAAAATCCCAGCCTAGAACAAAGTTCTTACAAACTGTTTTGACTGAAAATCTGCTGATGATGCCACTTAAATCAGTGACTTCTTAAAAGTTATTACAAAGAAGTGAAGTCAGCAAGTCCTTCAGTTTGAACTGTCAGGGTTTCCTGTTTGCATACAACACAGTCAGTGGAAAAAAAACAATAACCAAAGTTTACCTCAGTAAAAAACACATTATTTATCTCTTCAGAAACACAATGTAACAAAGCTACTTCAAGGCTAGTTTCTTACCCTTCACCCCCTTCCATTCTCTTAAACAGAATAAACTTTTTTGCCATTCCCTACAAGCTGGTGTAGCATTCACACTGATATTTTAATCTAGACATCAAAAATAGGTGAGAAATTACTATTTAAGGCCATTTTTAGAAAGAGGCCGCAAAAAGCATAATTGCTGCCACGCACTGAAACAGACGAGCAGTTTGGAGAAAGTGCTCCTCCGACGGAAAAAATTCAGCTCATCTGGGCCTGAATCTTGTAAAGGTTTTGGAGTTTGCACAGTCAGTTAACTGCAAATAGCCAGGATGGAGGCAGAGAAAGAAAGTACAACCAAAGAGGCCCACAATAAACTGTGGGGACCTCTTCTGACTGAGTGAAGGAACTCCTGAAGGAACACTGTTCCACATGTTAATAGCTGGGGAGTCTCCAAAAAGGAAGGGGAAAGAAGTTACAGAAGGAAGCTCCAGAGAAAGGCAAACAGGGAAATACCATGCCTGATAGTTCAGTGGAGGTGTTTAATCCTTAAGTCCTTTTGTGAGACTCCTCACCAGTTTTAATTCTGGACATACTCTCTGGGAGCTTTGCCTAACACAGTGACAGACACTTAAAGCTGTCAGTGCCTTTTTGATCCCGGCATAGAACCGTCAGGCTACCATCTCTGCAGTTAAAAGTGGTGAGGACCTCTTCTCCAAAGGGCCTGACTACCAACACTGACAAAAAGGCTCAGCTCAGAAGTGGCAAATAAACAAACTAATAGATCGGCACCAGCGTCCAACCTGATGATCAATTTGCTGGATTGATGCTTCCCTTGAATCACCAATTCAAGGATTAGTGAGTTACTGCAGAGTACCAAACTACTCAGAGGCAGAGAAGACAGGCTGCAAATAAGTAAATAAAACCCAGAGCAGTGCAAAACAGCTTCCGTAAGAAGGAACACGGGTGACGCTCGTGCACCCAAACCGCAGGAGAGAGCAGGCGCGTGGCGCAGCATGCCCTGACTCACCTTGTCGTCTCGATGCAGCTCTGCCGCAGCAGCGGGGAGCGGACGCTCTGGGACCTCCCGTTCTGGAAGGTTATCCTCCGCTTGGCGCTGGAGGGGGGGTGGCTGAAGGTGTGCGCACGCCTCCTGAACTGGGGGGAGTCCGAGTCTTCCTCGGGAAACGGCTGCCAGGCCGACGACACGGGGGACGCTGGAGGAGTAGCTGGCGGGGAATCGCCCGGCGAAGCGTCCTGAAAGGAAGTGCTGGCGGAGTGAGGCCTGTCGCTCTGCACCCTGCGAGAGCTCTCACCTAACCCCACGGGCCATGCGCCGCATCGGGGACCAAAGCCTCTCCCCCTTCTCGGTCATGGCCTATTGTATGCTAATTATCACCAAAACCAGACATCCTTTGCTAATTTACTCCAAACCAGCAGCGTCCTTCTTTAAAAAAAAAAAAAAAAAGGAGGAGGGAGGAATAAAAATATATATACAATGCAAACAGCACACTAATTACTCTAGGCATTCTCTCACAGGGATCAGCATTCCAGCAACAGGACTCCTGGCTCTTTCAGGAAAACACAGGAATTAAAAAGACTAGGGAAACTGCTTTTAGCTAGTTTCCTCGACATATCGCGAGCATACTTCCTGTACCGTCATAGCGATATCCTGGAAGAGAGACTGTTATTACACAGCCAGTTTATGAGTAACTGTAGCAGGAAAACCATAACAGAATCTTCACCTCCTGGGAAAACCAGCAACCAATCCTCACGTGAGGTAAAACATTAAAAACAGGAAATAAAAAGAAAGTGAACAGAGTTCCACCCGCTCACCCCCATACAGAATCCCCAACAGCTGGTTTCAGGTCAAAAATTCTCACTTCCCTAAAGAAACTGTTACTTACAGAAAGGATTCTTCACCTTCAGAGCACTTCCTTTCGTTGAGATATGACCTTTTTTAATTACTTCAGTGAAACAAGGCAGAAGCTGACCAGAAATTCCCTGCTTTTTATAAAAGCAAGGGAAGTGTAGAAAAAAAGTGGCAATCAGAGAATAGATTAAAGCTGAAGCTTCAAGTCAACATCTATGCCAGCTTTCTTACACCCTCTGCCTTCCAGTGGAAACTCTTATTTGAGTTTTGTAAATTGTGCTACTTCCTTCAAGGGGAAGCAGAGTGCCATATTTACACTTCATTAACACCTGCACAGGAAAACGTGCCAATGGTAACTAAGCTCTTTACATACTTTGTCAGAAGCAAGGCTATTGCAGCGCTCAAAGCTGTCCACGCTTCCCAGGCGGCCCCGCATTCTGTTGGCTCCCTGCAAGAAAAGAACTGAGTAATTTAATCTGGTCTTTTCTCCTTTTTCGGAGGGTTAAGCAAAGATGGCAACAGTGGCGCAGGTAAACACAGGACAGTTCAGGCATGTGACATGTTTAACGTAAGACCACAGATCATGGGACAAGCACTGAATTTTACAAGCAGTGACATCTTTAGCTGACAAAACTGTATCTTCTCCCTCCTTGCTCCCAGGAGTTTTAAACCTGCAGCTCTGTTGTCTGAAGTAACTGAGTATTTCCTGATCCACTGGAGGCAAAATAGCTGAGTTGGCTTAAACAGCGGAGTTCAAAAAGCTCCAGAATTCAGTACTGTGCATGCGCTGCAGCTAACGGATGCATTTGGCATACTACAATCTCAACAGAGAGTTTACTCCATATCTAGACATTTCAGACAAATTAAGTCCACCTGGGCAAAAGTAGTGAAAGCACTAAAACTGGGAAAAAATGCTCTCTGGTTGCAAACTCAGCCAAATAGCACCAAATACAAAGAAGACTTTTCAGTTATAATGCAGATAACCCTGAGGCAAATTTGCTAGAAATTAGCGTTAGCAGATCTTTACTGAACTTGTTAACAGTCATCTGGTTTCACAGTAAGAGCTGATAGGGCCGCAATACTTTTGACTACCTTCCACTCCTAACTTTAACTCCCATGAAACATTGGTAAAGTATGCTGTTGGACATTTCCAACTGCTGAAGTAAGTTGCTTTCAGTACTTTATCAGGGGGAAAATAGTCTAGGTTTTAGGAAAGCTGTGGATAGAGCTCCTCTTGGTATGCTTGCAACTCCAGGGGAAGTTTTGTCAACTTCAGCAGTATTTATTTAGCCTACTTTTTCCTGGCAAGGTTTATTTTCACAGCTTAGAGTGCCCTTTAAGTACATTATCCCATTTAAGCTCATTACCAATGAATACTCTTCCTGAAGCATCTCTTCACTGACCCTCACAATAAAACAAGAGCAAAGGATAACTTGGAAGTTTCTCACTAGCTTTAAAAACATGCACTTTTGGCACTGTAAGGAGGGCTTTTTGGTTCAGAAAAAACAACAGAAGAGGTTAGTGCAGCATGGACTGGAAGAAATCTGTTCATGAGGTCAAACAGAGGTTATATTTATTTTTCTGAGGTACCTCATTAGGAAGCCACAGCCTGTGTTCAGTTCAAACCTGACAAAAATAAGATCAGTCTAACAAAACAAACAAGTGAAAAAGTGACATTCCTCTGGGACTAAGTGAAGCCAGAGCACAGAACCCAGCATGTTTCCCTATGGTGAGTAATGAGCAGCTACTCCTTCAAGTAGCTTAAAATGTCACTTGATGCTATTTATCTAGCTAAGAAGCCATCCACTTAAAGTGTTCTTAGATATCTGGTTACCACATACTTATTTCTAATTTTGCTAAGATTGAGGCTGTGTAAGTCTCTCCCTCACATATATAGACTTTTACTTTTTAGTTAAATCTTTTTATCTACAAAAAGATGCTAAATGCCAACTTTAAAAAAAGCAAACAAACCCAAAAAACACCTAACTGAAGTTCTTTCCTGGTCTCTTTGTTATTAAATGTACTTTAAAATAAAAATGAGAAGTCATAAATAATTAGCATCCCATTACATCAATACCATGTGATTTGCAGCTGGCTTAAGGAGGGGAAAACCCACCACACCAATAGGTATTTGGTGCTTAAATACCTTTAGGAATTAGCCACACTCCATTAGACTTGTTGTAACAGCCTGATGAAGACTAAGAACCATCAAAACAGTCATTGTATAACACATGTATGCACATAACACACAGTATACATGCACGGAGATACTTGCCATATACACCTACTTTAACTAAATAATTAGTGGTTGAGCTGCACTGTAAATTATTTTTCTCCGTCTTGCATTGTGTAACCTTTAAATGGCTCTGCAAGGATGAACCCCTATGTGTATCACGATTCGCTACAACATACTGCTGTTCCTGATCTATTGCAGTTTCAAGTTAAAGATGAGACAACCTTCCTCACAAAAGCAGGTCTGCTTCATAATAGCAAACTTAAAATGGCCCTAATCCAGATTTGGGTGTCCACTTCCTCTTGAACTCAATCATGGACTGTGTAGATCCTCATACTATAACATGCAGCATGTCACAGTGGCCCTGGTGAGAAGGAACATACTATACCAAAACCAACAATATATAAGCAATTCCCCTTCAGAGGCTCTTCAACTTAAGCAACACATTTCGTCTAAATGATTCTTCCTTGACATGACTGGAGTGCTAGTACGTCTGTATATGGCAGGGCTGCTTTACTGGGTTATTCCCAGCGATGTATGCCTGTTTCACAACCACTGCAGGGTTAGTGACCCACCATCAGAACTAGATCATTTTCCAGTCACATGTTCTTTAGATGCGGAAAAGAAATCAGACTCAGCACAGGCATGACTGTTGCTGTCACCATTTGATGATATTCCAGAGTGCTGAAATTATCCTGATCTTCTGACCGCCATTGCTCTCTTTCGCGTGCACATGCTCACTCTCTCCATATTCAGACCAAGTCCCTAGTATGTAAAACCTGCTACACAACATAGGTCAGATTTTAACAAGAGAGTTTTAACGCTAGGTTTGGTCCTAGATCAAACTCATGTCTGACCTTAAGTTCTAAGGATTTTCCGTGGCAAATATTTTGCCTCCTTTATAGGGAACATCTGTGGCATCCTACATTTGTAGGTTACTTTATGACATGCCCATATAAGCTGCAGGACAAGTGCAACTTAGGCCTTGCTTTAGCATGGTACTTTTAAAATTACTAGCAGAAGGAACTTAATTCCACCGCTCCAAATTATATTTAGACCTCACCATCCAGTATTCACAGCTCATC
>JAVJGG010000008.1:16937755-16958794 GCA_035590195.1 Aviceda cuculoides | reverse complement strand
TACTGAATCCCAGGCACCAAGTCTTGTTCAGTTACTCCTCTATATACCTCTTTGCTTTTGGGACTCTTCCTACTGAGCAGGAGACACTAAGCAAAACTTGCAATTCAGACTTCTTCTTTAAAAGGCTATTTAATGTGAAAGTTCCAGTAATTATCTACAATTCCACATCATATCTGG
Organism: Aviceda cuculoides; assembly: GCA_035590195.1. NCBI lineage: Eukaryota > Metazoa > Chordata > Aves > Accipitriformes > Accipitridae > Aviceda > Aviceda cuculoides. Next base: position 16,958,617 of record JAVJGG010000008.1, on the reverse strand, counting down.
CTAGCAACACTGAAGTGAAGAACAATTCACTTAAAGTCTATAGCTTTTTTTTTTTTCCTGAAAAAGGACAACTTTGTTACTACTTTCTAAAGATTCTTAGTGACCAACATAAGCAATTTTAGTTATGAGAGGTAAGGCATTACTTCTTAGAACAGAAAGATTTCCAGTTTATGTAGGCACATTTATTCACACTTTGAAAAAAAGATAACGTCTCTTTATGGGATCATGCAACCATCCTGATAAATTTTTTTATTCTGAAGCAACACATTTGATAATGTTCAGCCAACTCACTTGCCACCTACGATGAACATTCATTATTCAGAAAGTTGCCTTTTTTCCCCTCTGTATGTGTGGCCTTACCATAAATTTTCTAGCACAGTTAAGTCACAATCAACCCAGCTGTAACTCTCAGATTTCACAACAGGAATATCACTTCATTAAGTATTTATCAGACTGAGGCCAAAGGACAAAAAAATCTGATAGGTCTTTACTGTCAAGGATATCTGGGAGAGACACTGACAATGAGTTGTTAGTCTTACCCTTGAGAAGATATTTTCCAGAGAGCTAGTCAAGGATTTCTTGGCCTTGTTTTTCAGAATGTCAAGTTTAAACCTGCCACCACTGGTGGTGCTTTCTGGAATCGCACTGTTAGAAACGGTCTGTTGAAATGAGCAAGGACACAGTTCAGCTTTAGCAATTCTTTTTGCAACTGCAGACCTCCAAAGACTAGAGATGAACCAACTTACATAATAAAGAACATACCTTTGGCCTTTATTAAAAAAAACCACCACAAACAAAAACCAAAAACAAAACCCCTCACACCCCCCAAAAAATAAACTCACAAAAAAACACAGTTAAATGCATATTCCATAGCCAAAGTCTATATTGTAAAAGCCTATCAATTTAACAGTACTGTTACCCATTGTCTTTGCTAGGTAAGTTCATAGTTTAAACCGAAACCAATGCCCTCTTCATCCCTATTCTCCCTAGGAGTAACTGTTTGGGAGTGGGGATCAGGGAGGAAGGAAAAGGACAGAAGAGGTATCCTCACACTGTAAGGAAATCTATACCTAAAAATAATTGGTTGTCTTTCTTCCCTCCCTTCCTGTCCCCCAAACTTAAAAAGAAACAAGCATGCCACTATAAATCAAATCAAATTACTTCTTTTTCATAGTCCTCTGTTAATTACAATATCTAGCTTCAGCTGTCCCTGATGAACTCTAGCAGTGACCCTGCTCGTATTCAAAGTTACACTTTAATAGGGTCGGAGAGGAATAATAAAAAAAACTAGCTTTACCAATGGTGCTTCACCAATGTGAATGTGTGTTTTCTGCTTAGTTTCACAGAGCTGGCGTAGATGTAAGATCACAAGTTCATTTTCTTCCTGGTCATTGTCAGGCTTCATTTTCTGTCAGTAACAGCAAAGAAAAGAAAAAAGTTGTCTTTCAAGTCATGATTTGCTTATTTTCCCTTCCATATGTATGTATTCTTTGAAATTAATATACCGATATGGCAGATGCCCGAGTACACTATTAGTATGTCAAATTGCAAAATGTTTGTGTGCCTTCTTACTCCTGAGCAAAATAGACCAAAACTTTCCATACGGAAAATGTTACAGGCTGTGGAGACGAGGGAGCCTTACATCCACACATTTTGTTTTCTAAGGTTGTCTGCCATTGTATAGCCTTATAAATGGAATAAGGAACCCAGGAAAACCAAAAAGCCACTCCCTTCTTCAGGCAGCTAGAAAGGAGCATAGCTGTTGGAAGCCTAAATTATTGTATACTTCATCCACTTGAGTACACTTCCTCGCACCAGAATCTTGCCTCAGAATAAGTCAAAAGACAACTTCTGAAAATGCCAGAGATGTTCATTCCCACATTACTTTCAAGTAGGGAAACTTGTTTACAGATGAAGAACTAAGCTCAAGGTAAAAAAAAAAAAAAAAGTACTCTGACTATGAAAACAGTATCTCAGCAGACTTGGGAATCAAAACTTTTCCAATAGCAGTGTATCACATTAGGTTAGGTTGGAGCATGCTATTTCAATATGATGTTTGGTGGAAAACCAGTAAATTCTAGATCAACTACATAACAAAACAAACATAATCAAAAGCAAAAATGCCTAGTCCATTTTATCATGGTCTTTCTTAAATTTGAAAAAGAACAGCTTCTAACATATTACCTGAACACGTTCGAAAATGTCTGCTTGCTCATTATCAGTTAGTGACGACAAATGTCTCTGAATTACAAGTTTGGCTCTTGGTGGATAGAGTCCTGAGGAAAGAAAGGAACATTAAAGCTTCTAGATTCTCAAATGATCTCTGAAAAAACTGTTGAAAAAAAATTATAGTAGAAGATATAAGCCTGCATTTGAGTTTATACAAATTTAACTTATGACAGTTGTGTATCTGCAGCATACGTGACACAAAATACTTCAGGTTTTGCTAAACCACATGCTTTTGCATCCTTTCTTTAGCAGTAAAAATGGAACTAGCAGCAGCTAAGTGGCTGGCTCCTGTGTAAAAGGTTGTGCTCCCTACCCCACTGATGTCTTCTGTCCTAGTACCAAGAGATCACTGACAGCTCGAAGCCTTACAACTGTATGGGAAAGGAGGAAGAGAGGAAAAGATCAGGGATGTAACTGGAGAGATACTCAATGCACAGGATACTCAGAAGTTTTCAGATGCTTTTAACTGAAAATGTTAGATACATTTCTACACAAGGAAAGGGTAGGGTACAGGCCATACCACAGAACTGAAGACACTTGTAAAAGCAAGAACAGCATAAAAGCTGTAAGAAAAGGGAAGGAATTTCTGATGTTCAATAAAACGCAAATTTGCTCACAGAGCTTGTTCTAGGAAGCTACAAAAACCATGGGGGGAAACAAAATGCCCTGAACCAGAATAAGATATATGGTTTTTCCATCCAAGGTAGATATCATTCATAGAAAATTGCAATCAGAACAGATAAAGACTTTTCCAAAGTCACAAAGCTCTAGGTTTGATTATGATAAACTTCTAGACTCTAAACAAAGCAGATGGATAAAAACAAAGGGACACTAAAATAAGTCTTTCAGTCACTAAGTACAAAGTTTATGAAACTACTATTGTGGTACTCAAGTTGTTGCCCTAGAAGTGATTATATTTTGATACTGGACACTTATCCCAGGCTTGCAAGTACCTGTGTTCAAGATACTTACACTGCCTTATACAGCAGCCTCTAGTTTTTCATTTACAGAAGACTTTCCCAGTTAAGGTTTATCACTTCTGAGTATCTGTTGTTAAACATGGAAAATGCCAGTCACAACCCAACAGAATTTCACTCCACTAAGATTTTACACTTTGCTTTTCATCCACCAGAGGGAGGGAAGTACCAACAGTGACTTTTAATGAATGGGAGAACTGGCAATTACCAGTACCATCATCACCAGACCAGAAGATACAAGACTACTGTAACATACTTGCTTTTTTTGCATACAACACCAAAGTGAGCACTACAAGGAGACACAGCAGAATAAGTATAAAAATAGGATCCTGCTACTAACGGTGTTGGTTTTTTTTAAAAAATTCTATCTTGTAAGATTTTTGTATGTGTTCTGGCATACCTTGCTTCAGAGAAACTACAAAGGTTTGTCTATTCATATTTAAAGCCAGGTAGTTGCCTTAACTTTCTTTATTAGATATTAATCTCCTAACTTAATAATTTATTTCCCCATAATAGAAATAGGTTTTGAAGTGTGTAAGAGAATAAACACAAAGGAGGAAGAAATAACCCCACACGGGAAAGATTGAACACACAAGAAAGCAAGACCCTTTTTGATCACAACTGTCTTTTTATGACCCCTTTTGAAAGCACACATCTTCAGAAAAAAAAAATAAACAGAAGGTGAACTGGTGGGGTTTTCTGCTCTGCCTAACATTTAAGAGAGGTATGATGATGAAAGAGTACGTATTTCTAACAGAAGCGATACTATATTCAGTTGCAATATCATTACTGCTATGACCTCCACTTGATTACAGAGAATGCAAAGTGATGGTAAGAATTGCTTATTGGGATACTTTTCACTCTGTTCTTACATGGTTTAAGTTGAAAACGGATGGTTAACATAATTAAAATTCTTCTAGAATAACCAGAAAAACACAATTAGAAAATAAACTCAGCTGCTACCTTCAATTCTTTCACAAAGTTTGTGCAATGAATGCATAGGGCAGGCCTCACACAGTTTAATCTGTGTCTTGGCATTTTGCAGAGCTGCAGCAGTGCTAAAGGCTTGTTTCAGGGTAAGCATTACCTCATCAACCTATAAAGGAAGGAGAGAAAATACAGTACATAAACAAAAATGCATGTCATGTCCATCAAATTAGATTTATAAATCACATCATAGACAGGTGCTTTACAATCAAAAAAAACCCAACCCATTTGCTGTCTTCTAAAGAGATCAACGTTGTATTCCCAGTTTTCTGCCATTTCTGTGGATGCTCACCATCTTCAAGTTCAGCCAGACAGTGTAATTTTGAGTATCTAACTGCACCTACTCAAGCTTACTGGGCAGGCAGCTGCTGTTTTAAAAAGCTGCAAGTGGGAATTTTTGGCTTGAATATATGCTGGCTAAATAAAATGCATTTCTTTCTTTTTCTTTAGCTTCAAGTTTCTCCTGTAAACTGCACATGCTCCCTCTCAATGATTTTCCTCCCCCCACTGCACCATTTTAGCACAAAACCCCACAGACCCATCCTGCTGGCAGACAGGAGCTTCCCACAGCAGTTCACTTTTCTCCAGGCTACTAGACTGGCTACCAGCTTCATTACAATCACTAACTTATCTTTAAGTACTGCCAACCTGCCCTGCAGTCTGCCCTGATCTTTCCTCTGCCACTACCACAAATACAGCAGTGCTGTGTTCCAACACACCAGCACTGGAAAAGCTCAACTTTTGTGTAAGAAAGGTTGAGGTGACAGTGTTTCTCCACACTCATTCAAATATGCGCCCAGACCTTAAATACAAAGTGCTTGGAGTTCCCCTGTCTGTATTTTAGAGGAATACAATGCATATTAAAAGATGTTTACTTAAGTCTTTGCATTAGCATGGAAAGAATTAGACAACAGCTTGATGACAATCTTAGGAAAGAAATCAGTATTTTATCAGTATTTTACTTCAGAATTAGGTCCTCGCTCTTACCTGTTGCTTTTTTTTTTTTTTTTTTAATAAGCAGGAAGAAGAAAGCTGAAATATTTGAGACCAAAATCATGTGGTCTAACACTGAAAACATACAGACTTTTTTGAGGGTCTGTCACTTGGCAGAAAAAAAAAAATAATTAAAAAAATGGCATCTGAATGTGGAAATTTGAATTAGTTTGTGTCCCAATCTGTTTAGGTTTTCTCTATTACTTGTCTTTTTAAACCCACAGTTATAAGCACTACCAATAATTTCTGGGTGCTCCCTCTTCTTAGCAATAAAGCAGGGCATTGAACACTGAATATCCATCTTGCAATACAGACTGATAATTTTTTAGTTGGCAACAATGCCTCTCAAATGGAAGATCCACAGAACAGTGCTAAGCATATGGATTATGACTACACCAAAATCACAACTGTAGCACAGTCTGCAGCTAGGTTTAGAGCAAATAGACACGAGCATACCAACACAGCCTGCCTGGCAGCACAGAATCTGGAAAGCATTAGGTTTTACAGCTCTGCCCTGCCACAGTCAAACTGCCACTGGGCTCCAAGCAATTGCATCTGAAAGCAGCTAAGGAATGTTCATTTCATATTACAGTGTGGGCACACCCACACATATCAGTACTAGAATATGTAAAGAGATTCATAAATACGTGCTTTCTTTATATACCACATTTTAAGTCTTTGATTTATACGTCGGATTTATCAATAGGTCAGTTGTAACATTTTCTGTTAGCACAGTTTCATAACGAGCTCCCATTTTTAGAAAACTTACAGAACAGAAACAAATTTCTTTTAAAGTATCAGAGCTTTAAAATAAAAATTCAGTAGCCAAAATGAATTCCTCTATGCCTCACATTATTAAGCTACCTGTATCAGTTAAATCACCAGCACCTGGAACTTCAATTGATTGATACATACTTTATCAAATATCCAAGGGACTTTTTCATAGTTACACACATCCATACATATATGGTTTTCTTCTACGATCAGGTGCTGCTATTTTCATCTCCTCAGGAACAGAACAGACTACAGGGAAAATGCTAAAGCCATATGCAGGATCAGCCAGTAGTTTAAACCCTACCCTGAAAAGTGCTGATGATAAAACTCAAACATATTGTTACTAATTCAATACATGTAATTACAAGTTTAATGGGGAGCCAAGTGTCTCAACAATTAGAAATGCAAGAGTTACAATCAAATACAGAGCCCAAATATGCTCACAGTCTGCATGTGTGAACTCATCCATCAGGATTTTTTCCATGTGTTATTGATATAAGCATCAGCAGAGTAGCAAGATATGGCTATATATGAACAGAATGTATGCATTTCCTATTGCATATTTTCATATTCACAAATGAGGTCCCACACCTGAGAAGATGTGACCACTGAGGCTCAGTTGACACAACAGAATAACAGACTCCCATGATTTAGGAAATGCCTCAGACATCCTCCAATGGAAAGGTTAGGATCATTAATACTCACCAGAGACTCACTTGCACACTGGAACACATAGCAAACATATTGGCTTAACCCAGGTTCAAAAGATTCCCGGCAAATGAAACCAAAGTGATCAACGTGTTTTATACCCTAAGAGAGTTTAAAAACAGCATTAGTGGACTATTTTATAAAAAGGTTTAGCTTCCAAAGTGATCCTAAAAATAGTTACCAGACTCCAACACTTACAAATACAAAAATTTGAGAAACTATAAACGCATACTCCTAATGATCGATTTTACAGCTACAACAGTTGTACGCTGACATCTTTTAAATTGCTTTTTGCATTTAAAAGTTACATAAAGCTCTTCATATAATCAAAAGTTATACAGCAATGGACCTGGACCTGAATTTCTTCCATCGGGAAAACTGGATTTTTAGGGGAGCGGACTAAAGAGTCCTAGGTTGTATTTGGAATTGCCTATGCAGTGAAAACTTGTAATGAGCCCATGGTAAAACACTTGTAATGTAATAAGCCCATGGTAAAACATGGGACTGGAGTGGCATCAAAGTAGCAACAGATCTTTGCTTTCCTATAATACAAGTTAAGACTACAACAAAAAGAGCAGGGAATGAGTGGTGACATGCAGAATTCCAACCAAATTCTTAAATAAATTCTTTGAAACCAAGTTACATACCAGAAGTTTCAAGACTTACTACACATTACTATCGATGTTTTCTTTCAAGATCCTAGTCTAACTGCTTGACAAGGAATGTTGCCTTGCTAAAAACAGCACTGAGAAGATCAAAGAGAGCTGCTTCCTAAGAAACACTATATTCCCAGTCTCAATTCATGGAACATGACTCACTATTGTTAATGCTTTTGCCAATGTTTTTATCATCTGAGTATGGTAATAGATTTTCTCCAAAAGAAAGCCTAATCCCTCAAGTTCAAATACAACAGAAAGCAGAACTCAGTTGCTTGGATCCATCTCCAAAGAAAACACCTATATCATAAAAGAGGGGAGGAGGCAAAACAACTTGCTTGTCACTACAGAAAACACTCTAGACAAAATTGGTAATGCAGTACGTGACAGACTGAACATATTGCCACTACACACTGTAGTTTTTAAAAACAAAATTCCAAGTTACATTTGGACTACTTAAACAAAACTTAACGAAGGTGCAGAGGGCATCGCAGATGGCACAAATGGCATTAATTTACCATCGTCCACACTAATCCTGACTTAATTGAACTAGTTTTCCTGTGACACGTGAAGTCTTCAAAAGCATAAAATGAAAAAGAACAGATGTATACACATATGTTGATCTATGTAACAGTGAAGCGTTGCCCTCTGTTTTGCAAGGAAACCATATTTACTTCAGGTGGTTCAGTATGATGCCAGTTCCCTCCTGCTAACAGTGCCTGAACAAGTCTACTGCTGTCTGATTTCTCAGTCTCCACAGGAGAACATTTGTGGGGGAGATGGATGTGACACTTGCACCACTGAAGCGTAAATAGCACAGTACATTCCTCAATTAACAGTACCTCCATCACATTTCTTTAAGAAGGTGGCCAGACTTGTCATGCCAAAGGGGCAAAGCTGTTTGTTGTTCTGGGTTCCCTCAGGGTCAGAAAGGCTGCAACGAGAAAACTTCTACAGCTGTCTGACACCTGAGCTTTGAAAACACACAGAGGGGTTCTTCATCAATTATATTTGCTGCTTTGACAATTATATGGAGTGCAGATAATTAATTGAATGCAGCAGACCAACCACACGTAAGCTATAGCATAAAAATACTTTTTTGGGGCCAGACTAAAAGAATCCAGAATGCAAGCTGAAGGGAACATATCCTTTTCATCATTTGTAAAGCTTAGAAGAACAAACATTCCTAAGCCACAGTCTCACAATATGCAGTAAATCACTGCTCCATAAATCCGCAACACAGAAGCCCTGTGGCTAGCACCGAGTTCTTAAAAGAAGCACTGGTGAGGCTTATGCCACCAAATCCTTAGTCTTGAACAAATTAATGTTTCATTTCTACTGAACATAGCAAAAACCCTGACTTCTCTGAAGTAGCCGTTTTGCATTAAAAAAAAAAACCCCAAAACAAAGCCCCAAACCCCACAGTATTGTTAGTGCCTGTTTGAGTTACTCGAGCATGCAAAATAATAAAAGCTTTGCTCCAAATGAAAGTGAAGAGGGAGTGAAATACTCCACCTCCAAAGCCCAACACACAGCATTACCTAACATTATTTACTGTACACAATTATTTTACTGAAGGAAAGCTAGGTCCTGAAGGTCTGCCATGGTCTTGTTGTCTCCACCAAGCTTTAAAGTCAGAAGAAAAAAGGTTGTCCCCGCTTATGACTGTTTTGTTTGACTATTATCAGTATGTATATGCAACCCAGGAGCTCAGTACGTAAAGTTGAAGTGTCAACTTTTATTCAGCTCAGTACACCCACAAAGCAGGAGAAGACTCAAGCTGTCTGCAAATTTTGCTTTCCATACCACTGCTTTAAGAATTTCTTTGACCTATACTTATTATAAAGCTATTAATAGATCATTGTTTGATTATACTGTCCCACTCTATATTTGCACTTGCCTTTTTTCTCTACCAAAAGCAATACAAATTGTAGTTAAACAGTTGAGTTGACTTAAGGACCTAGACCTTGGTAGCTCAAGACACTACTTGAGTTACAAGTGCTGACCACTTATTATTATTTATTAGCATTGGTAGCACAGTCATGCAAGAGCAGATTTGTTATTAGCATTAAAATGAAAGCACTTGGGGGTGAAATACAGGTTTAGAGCATGCCAGGAAGTGTACTTTAAACTAGAATAATGGTGTTTAAGGAGGCCTGAAGTGATGCATTTGCATGGCAAAGATAATAAAAAAAGACCTCAAAACAGAAAGTGCCAGAAGTAACAGGTGCTGAACAACAGCAAGATAGAAAGGTGAATCCCTCAGCTCTGGTTTTAACTTTATAAGACTTGTTTATTTATTACTGGACATAGCTAGGTTCAGCCATTGCCATATTCTCCAGAAGAAATGATGCAGGTGAACTGCTGTTTTTCTGGAGAGCTGATCTGATGCTCTCTTCCTTTCATTCCAGAGGCTTTCAGGAGCTTAGCTGCTCACAAACCACACACTCAGAGCATCCTAAATGGAGATTAAGCTACTTCCCAAATTATATCCAATGCTCTTCCAAAGCAGAACAGTTTATAGTTTGTCTTCTGACCAATGATCAAAGTTGCCCCTACCACAGCTCAGATTGGTTATCTCACACTTGTCTTTTCTGTACTTAAGCTCTTTGGGAATAACATTGCATTATTTTTGTGCAGTATCTACTTGAAACAGCTACCAGATGAGTGAAAGCACAGATTTGAATAACAGCTCTTGCTCTTGTAAAGGCAAATCAGTACTTCAAGTCTTCTGCAAGCGTTCATAAAGCAATTGCATTTTAATATCCAATTTCTTCAGCTCTACTTCCCAAAGAAGTTGATGCATCAAACTTCATGCAGGATTTGTATACACTTTTAGTCACTATCGCTCGAAATCCCTCCTTCCCTCTTCTTTTTTTTTTTTTTTTAAATTAAGGAGACAATGGGGTAAACCAGCACTTTCATTCAGGGTAATTCGATAGGACAAACTGTTTAAATGGCCTTTGAGCCAGGATAAACTAGCCTTTGAGACTGAATAAAGGAAAACGGCACAGAATGCTGAAAAAGAATTCTACATTTAATTTTCTTCTGCTGCCTATAGATCAGCAAGGTAACCCAGCTGAAGAACAAAGAAATTCCTTTTCTCCTGATGATCTACCTTGTTGCTTTTTATTAATGCTTACCTGAGAACATGAGGAGATATCTTTAAAATTCTTTTCAAGCACAACAGATTTGGTGTCCGGACTGATGAGGTTAACTTCAAACCTTCCAACCTGAGGGGAGTAGGGCAGGGGGAAGGAAATAAGTCTAGTTTACAACTGTCTTGGAGACACAACATTAACAGCAACAAAAATGTCACAATCTAGCCCTTTCTTGTTCACATAGAGTACCTTCTGCACAACAGCTTACTCAGCAGGAACAAGGGTGCCATAATTCAGCCTATGCTGAGTAAGAATATTTCAGTGAGAACAATACACTCGGTTGAATAGGAAAAAGACTTGGAAAGAAGACAGCTTTCCCCCCACACACCCTTTGCTTTTGCAAATTATTTTGGTCCAAAGATCACGTGTTTGACAGACATACTAAAACCTTTAGTAAACAATGTGGCTAAATAAAAAACAGAACTTGAAGATTTTTTTTTTTAAAACTGTACCATAAATCAGCTGAGAAACTATGTTGATCTTAAGGTGATACTTTTTGGTTTTGCAGTAATTCTGGATGAGAAAGAGTAGGTTCTGCACCAAGCTGTATTTCCGCTTTCCCAAACTGCTTCTCAGGTGGATGGAACTTATTCCACAGACCTCAGGGAGTTTTTCAGCTAAATTCTTTTCATTACTAGTGATAGCTGTGGTTTTCTAAAGGGCAATGCATTCTCACTTCAGTTAGTATTTCCCCAAGAGAATAAAAGGCAAGAATGATCTTTAAAGAAAATGGAAAGACAAACCCCAGGCATTTAGCCCCCTGTTATTTTAAGGTCCAAAGATCTTTCCTTTTATGGGTCACCTCCTTTAAGTGTCCTTTTGTTTTCTCAATACAAGCTCTGAAGATGTCAAATGCACTTCAGGCAAGAGAAGACATAACTGTGAGGTCTGAAGGAAGAAGCCTTCAGTGCAGAGATGTTTGAGTACTCATCTGGGAAAGACCAGCTGAACGTTAATATAAATTATCATAAAGGGCCTGGCTCAAACAAAAAGCTGTGAAAGCCTTATGTGAAGTCATGACCTTCTTTTTAATTGCACAAAAAAGAGTATTTGTTCACATGGAAGTCTCCATCAATTCTTTTTTTGAAAGAATAATCACTTTTTTCAGCTAGGTCCTAGATCTCACCAATACTGACAAACCAGAACTGCATATAGAATAATTATTTCCCTAGAAACTCTGCTCCTGTTATTACTCCGTAAGTAATTCCTTTTTCTTAAAATTTACCTGAGCTCATGAGTTAAGGTGACATCCTTAAGAAAGTTCAGCTATTTGTGTTCCAATAATTTATGAACAGATACATAAATATTTATGACACTTCATGAAACCATACTGGATCCATACTACTTATCTTGCTAAACTTGTCTCAGCTTCAAACTGCACAGGGGAAGATACAGTGCAAAGTCAACATGAAACTGCTCATCCCAGTACACACCTGGAACAACATTGTCCTGTTCTTCTCAGAGTCGGAGGGCTGAACATGACTGGGTGCACTTGCATGTCTTCTGCGTGGCTGTATTTTCAGGTTTGTGTCATGAACCCTTCTCTGCATAACTGCAGTGACGCTGCTGCACCGGGAGCGAAACTCTTGCTGCTCATCAAAGCCAGAGTCCTCTAAAATTCGCTCTGGAAAGGAGCCACGAGTGCTGGCCAGGTTGGTCAAGTTGGTCTGGCTGCCGATTGTAAACATCGCAGCATGCCCTGCAGTGTTATTTGGGCTGTCCAGCTCCTCAAATGGGTTATCCGATGGAGAAGCTGGCACATTTCCTTCACACAGTGGTAAGTCCAAACTTGACTCGTTATTCCGCTGCTCATTTAATAGCTTCAGGCGCTGGCGCTCATGAAGGCTGAATTTCTCAATGCAATCATCAATTAGTGTGGAGGGAGCTTTCTTGTGAGCCACTGTCACCTTTCCACAGTACAAGACCTCAAATTTTTGAGAGTCATAGAAGGCATCTTCACTATCCTTACTTGGTTTGGCATCTTCTTTCAGTGCTGCTTTGGAGACTTGTCTTATGCTGCTGATGACATCGGGAACCTAAGGGACAGTGTGAAAGGTCTGTTTAGTAGCCACAAATGAGATAGCATAGACAGTGACACATCAAACATTTGTTAATGTAAGTATTTACACAAGTTACCTCTTTACAGTAGAGTGCCACTAGCTTCTTGGCTGACAACATAAAAATAGTAAATTCTAAATTCTCTACAGACAATTTATACAGTGGAAACAAAGCAAATAATTTCTAATTTTTTTACTGTAACCTGTTTCAGAACATAAGGTTTTAAATTACCAGAATGTCCATTGACAAATGTTCACATCTTTCTGTTTGTTTGTTTTACTGAGACTGCCTTCTCTTTTCTGTAGCCCTCTTCCACATCAGTGTCTCTTGCTGATATATTTTGCATAGGGCCATCACTGATCCTTTGTTTTTATTTTGCAGAGCCAGATATTCCATTCTTAGGACAGTTGTAGAAACAGTTTTGTGAAGAAGTGACCAGCAATCCCCATCAGTTTCAACTGACAGTTTTGGAATACAGGCAGCAAGTGTATGGGAATTCTACCAAAGTACCATGTACAATTGCATTAGCTCTTATTTATTATCTACTGCAAATACTTTACCCCATCCATCCTATGACATAGCTTACTTTAAGGTCACACTTCTCTGTTGTTTCAGTCATTATGCAATTAAGAAGCACACCCAAATCTCTCTTCTCCTCTGTCATTCTTACCTACAGATTCCTACTATACCCTGTAAGGCCAAACTGCACCTCTCCAGTAGAAACTCTTGGTTTCAGCCCTGTATCACCTAGTCTTTTAAGGCCACCTGGTTCTTCTGCCATTTTATCCCAATCACCTTGGGAGGATGTCTGCCTTCAGTATCAATATATTTAATATGCAGGCTCCTTTTTCATTTTGCCTTCACTAAAGAAAACATGGACTTGTCCAACTCTACTGAGCTCAGATCAGAGTGATTGCTCTTTTGACAGTACCTAGCTCCACTTAACCAAAACTCTTTCTCACCACCTCTCATCTGGTGAGACCTGTCTGGAAAGATAATGGATGGCATCACATTACATGCATTGGGGAAGTTACTACTGACAATGAGATCAAAAGAGAATATCTATCCGATTTTCTTTGCAAGAGAAGTCAGTTCACAACATTCACCTAATCCAATGCAACTAATCAACAGCTTTTGTATTTCATGCAGCTTCCCACTGTATCTATAATATTTGATAATTTGTTTTAAAGTACTTTTTCTATTAAAAAAGAGATAACTCTGAAGTCACACCTTAGTAAATAATCCATGGTCCCTACAGCATCTCCTTCTTTCAGTCACATGACACCAGTTGAAACTTGCTAATGAGGCAGTAATCTTGTATGCCAATACTTTAGCAAGTCACAGCGGGAAATTACCTCGTCTTAATCTCCATCTCCCATTACACACTCCTCATCCATTGGGCATTCAACTCAAATCTGCTTCCAGTTTATTTATTGCAAAATTAAGTTCAATTACTCTAAGATCTACTGACTGTTTGGCTTTCATCCCTATAGATATCATCACCATCTCAGTTTTCAGTGAAGCTAAAAGTTAGTCTTGATATGGCACAGATACTAGAGTGTATTTAATCTTTACTCATCTCACTACCAGGCTGCTTTACCATCGCCCAAGGTGTGCTTCCTCCCAGCCATGCCAGCTCAGCTGGACGTGGACATTCTCACTTTATACATGCGGGTTCATTTTCCAAGATGCAGCTCTTTTGCCACTGATCAGTCCTCTTATTCCTTCTATGGTCTGTGCTTAAAGAAGCTCTAGAGTTTAAATCCCTTAGCTCTCTATTTTAGCAAAATTCACAAGCTAGCTGTCTTTTAATTAACATTTCCCTTTCTAGAATCCACAACCTGTTACAGGACAATTCACTTATATTTCTATTTGAAGTACAGTGACAAATGATAATGCTATTCAAAATGCACAAATTCTACACGCAATTGACTAGAATAAACAACGTCAGCTGCTTAATCGGCAATTTGGATTTTTAAAAAAAACATGTGCTATCACTTCCACTCCAATAACTGGGTTCTGGCACTTGCTCATCACTTCTAACATAAAAGACTGGAGGAGAAGTTCTTAAGTCTTTCTAATAATACCCAATAGCCTCCTAACACATCCTATCCCCCCACTCTCCTGCCAGAGAATGTCCAAACAGGGTGGGGATAAGACACTACCAACTCTGCCACAATAGGATTCCCCATCCATCCCCTCTTCTCTCAGAGGTCTCCCCCACAAACATACATGGAGAGTTTTAAGTAACTGCAATTTTATTTTAAAAACCCACCTTACCATCCTATTTATCACTTGATTTTATTTCCATCTTTTCCGGATCGTACATACTCTTCAGACACTAGTATTTGAGTCACAATTACTAGTTCACAATCCCTGCTCCCTGTATAGTTTTTGCTTCTACTTACCACATATATTGCTACACTATTTTCACTTCAGCATAGAGTGATCCTAGCATTAGAGCAGAGGTTTCAGCTCATACTACCCAACCAAGCCTTATTCCCTGCTTTGCTTAGATAACTTTTTTTACAGGTTATGTTATTTTTTAAAGTGCATGCTCATCAGTATTCAATTTTTCCTATTTTGCTACCTACCCACAGAATTAAAGTGATAAATCAAGGCGAAAAATTGAGATCCATTTAATTTCTATAGTTATGAATACTTCTCTTATATACAGATGAAGAGGAAAACAATGTAATACAGGAATACCACAATGGATAAGAAATATCTGTCAGACAGACCAGAACCAGTTCCAGATGATGTTGGTTGTTTCATGGATTCTCTAGACAGTATTGTGTGAAAAACAGCTTCAAGTATTAGATGCAAGACAGATACTAACATTGCTAGGCAATTAGTCATACATATGGATTTTATTCATCTTTAGTGTACAGGAATAACTTGTACTGTTAGACCTGACCCTCTTCACTTCCACAGTGATATTAACTTATCAAGAACCAAGCACCACTGCCACCTGAGACACATCTGATCAGATTACAATATTTTCATTTAATGTTTTGACTTTGGGCAAAAACCATAACTGGGATCAAGTGGAGTCTAAGCAAGAATTTGCATCTATATTTTCATGAAATGCAAGATGCAGGAAAAGTTGCACAAGTATCATGAATAGCAACCATGCCAGTGTGGTTTTTTACACATTTCTTTGGCATATATCATTGGGTTTTGACATTTTGCCTCCTCCATATACCAAGAAGCCCCAGTCACAAAAGTTTCGCCATCAAAGTTGTGTAACTTTTTTGGATTTGGATATTAGCTTATTACCTGTTAATATTGAAACTGCAGGGCAAAGTTAGACATGATAGAAAGCAGAATTTTACATACTGAATTAACAGGACGAAACTGCTTAACTACTTTTAGAAATCAGTTTATTAAGAAGAGACTCCTGAAACATTCAACATTAATGTGTTTCCAAGTTCTAGTATTTCCCTGCAGCAGTCTCATGAAATTAAGCAGCCGAAGGGCAGAAATGGGATTCTTACTCCTGAAACCCACAGGGCCATTGCAGATCTTCCTGGATACATACTACCAGCTGTTACGGTAGAGCAAAACAAAAAGGTTAAATGAGTTATCACATAGTTTTTCAGCATTCACCTGTATATAAAGAAAAGCAATTCTTAAAATATTTAAGCAATTAATCTATTTAACATACTCAGAATTTTTGTCATCAAGCCTTGAAGATAGTTATGTCAAAGAGGAAGACTGGAATAGAGGGGGACAGGCAATGCATTTGCAGGATGAGGCACAATTCCAGCCCAAACAAACCCAGCAATGCTAGTGCTGGGACAATGCGAGAAGACTTAATTCTCCCACGCCTTGCCTCTCCCTATGTCCCACGGTCTAGGGGCCCATCACCTTTTTCTAAATACTGCTGGGCAGAGAAAGAGAAGATGACTACGTCCCAAAGGGAGTTGCAGAGGCTTCTCATGCAGAAAAGTAGGAGCTGATGCTGCCGTGCCAGGACAGCAGTTCTCAAACCAGAAGGAGAAAGCAGAAGCATAATGTAGGCCATGACTATAGGTATTATTGACGAAGTTTCCCTAAACTGTTGAGGAGTAGCAGACTACCACATGAAGTGGAACAAGGCAGTTACAAACAACAACAACCAAACAAAGTTTTAGAAAGACGTACAGTGACAGGACAATACAAGCCTGTTAGAGAGAGACATATTCCCAGTCTATACAAATTAACATTATAAGCATCTTACACTGACATTCTAAATGTTAACTGTCCAATATATTGTAATTATTGACCACAAAATGTAAAGTCTATTAACTTCTCACTTTCAATGCTTAAGAGAAGAAGATGAGCTCCCAAAACAGAATGTGCAAGGTCTTTTGAGATCTAAAACCCAGGAGCACGTGCACCACCAGGCAAAAAACGGAAAAAACGTCAGAAAAACAAACAAAAGTCCTAACAAGCTTCATGAAGAACCAGATAAGATATGGTATATTATCTAGATGAAGGGACTAAACAACACTCTTACTCAAATATGTTGGAACAGCACACAAAGCTTTCTCTAATACAACAGTGACCTCATGCTTAAACAGTTACAGGCGCACTGAATGCTGTCAGGTATTAATAAACTGATACCAAACAAAATCGATATGAGAGCTTCAGATAAGCCTTCTTCCCCTCCAGGATCTCAAGAGCTGTACAGGCCTGTCGGGAGACAACAGTGGCATGTGAACTTAAGGCCCTTCAAACAGTGCTCACAGTAACTCCTAATCTCTGAACACAGCCAAGATAACTAAGAAGAGCAGAGATCCTTCTTCAGGGCCTGTACCAAACTGGCCCAAAAGCAAGATGCCAAAAAGACACAGATGGACAGTGGGTACCATAAGTACAAGACTAGACCTGTGATACTAGATCAGCTCCTCAGTGTGAGAAACTGCAAAACTTGGTTGAGGAGAAACAGAACTACAACAAAACAACCCTACCAAAACCAACCAAACAAGACTGCGAGTTAAGAGGCAAGTAAGAAGGAAGAGCTCCGTAAAGACATTAAAGAGGCAATATTTCCCTCCAGGGAAACATGATCGATCCAATAAGTCTAATTAAAGAAAAAAACAACTCTTGGGAATCCAAATTAAATTTGTTATTATTCATATTTGAGTAGCCTGAGATCATATGAATCATTCTTCCCCCAATTAGATCTGATTCAATACATGGCAATTCAGTAAGTAAAGCTGTATTCAAATCAGAACAGATGGTACTAGTTGAGTTCTGCATCACCTACAATAAGATTCAGCTCTGAATATACAATGTAAGAAGTAAAGCGTGATAGCTGTTACACTGCCACAAACTGTTTACTACAGACATTACAGTTTTGGTAAGCTGAAACTAATGACAGCATCAACTTTAGCCAAATAGTCCCCCAATCTATTCCATCTGCTCCTCACACCCCCTTCGCCCACCTCCCCCATGACCTTGGTTACAGACCTTAAGAGCTACTGCAGTACCTCATCCATTTGGCCAGCTAGTGTACAACAAGGCTGCAGCAATTAGCCCTGGCTAGAAGACAGATACATTAATACCCTAGATCTGCTAATTCCAGCTCTGCCATTCACCGGCTCCATCCAGCTCTGTCCCTTGTGACTAGACCTACAACAGGGTCAATACATAATGGAGAGCAAACACCTTCCTCACGCATAAGTAGTACACTGTTGTAAGTGCATGTAGATCTGTTGTACTGACAAGAACTATTCTACTATACATCAAGAAACTTCACTGTGTTCAACACAGAAACATATTTTCATTTTGGAAACATCAGTTTAACTGATGTAGCTAATGCAAGTTCTTTCATTTGACTTGATTAAAACCAAAGAGAGGACTACAGGAAAATAATTAACACAGGTCTTCTGATGCCATGCAACTAGGTTTTTGTTAAAATTAATTGCAACTTTATCAGCCCTGCCTTAAAACCCCACAAAAGAACTTCAGTTATGAGGTATTTGTTACCAGCATCTTGACGTTTCAAAACAGAAAGGTTATCAAGCCTACTAAATCATGCATGCTGCAGCATAACACTAGGACAGTTTGTCACAACTCTAGAATAGGCAGAGTATCTCCATGGTCATACTACACGCTTTCTTGAATAGCAGTGACAGAAGTTGAAGCAAAAAAAAAAAAAAAAAAAAAGTATGTACTCCCTTTGAATATACAACAGCCTCCAGTGCTCCAGTGAACAAAGCTGGAACTTCCCTTTTTGCTGGAGCAATAATATTCAAATGCATCCTGCAGTAATTACCAAGCAGTGCTTTCAATTTTAACCCAAACTTAGAACTCGAACACTATGGATATTGCGAAGAAGAACAAAATTCACTTGCTGTATGCCATTATTTTCGCACCTGGATAGAATTTCACCATGCAGAAAAGCTGCAGCTCTTGCTAGTTTGTTTCTAGCTTCCACATGGAAAATTTCAGTCTGGAATTTATTAACAAAGCAAAGCCCCTCTTCATACTGTAAGGCTTATAAACGTTAGCATGACTGTGAAATACTGATCTAACAAACATGCCTAACAAATCTGGCTACTTAATGACAGTAGTTCTAGCAAGGCGATTATTTTCAAAGGAAGAATGCAGCTCAGCCCCTCTCACTCCATCACCACACAAGGTGCAGTGTTAGATCCCTTCCACCATACAAAGAGACACAAGATGAACGAACTTCATGCACGCATGTTAGGAGCAGTCAGTACCTTCTGGTATGGGCTCCAGTTTAGAAACACAGGCATGTCCAAGCAAAACTGTCACCAGACTTTAGTGTCATGAACAAGAGGACTCAGGAACAGACTCCTGGGGTAAGTGAGTGCAGAAAGATCCCCCTCTCACGAAGGGCTGGCAGTGCTGTTGCAGCATTTCCTCAGGCTGGGTTCATGATATTATGGCACAGCCAGAGCTCCGCGCAGCAACCATTACACTTCAAAAGCCAAGTATTTCCTGACTTCAGGCTGGAAGCACCCGCACTGCCTCAGATTTGAATAATGAGTCCCACTCTTGATCCAACTATTTATACTTAAAAATGAACAAAAGAGAAACGGGATACCATCCAGAAATCAACATCCCACGCTTTCCCAATTACTGAAAGAGTTTGACATCTATCGATGAGAAACCAGTGCAGTGTGAGAAAAAATTAGGAGCAATTGGACATGACTCTCCTTTCAGTCAGTGTTAAGTTGCATATCCACAAGATAGAAGAACCCAGCCACAGCAGTGAAACAGGAACAGAGACAAAATAAGCCACATATCACATCCTGCTACGTATCAGGCATTCGACACCAAGGCAAAGTTCTTATCTTACACAAAAACACACCCAAATGCCAGCCAAAGTGCAGATATCAATAACTATTCTCAACCAGAGAGAAGGGTGGGAGAGAGGAAAAAAAACTGTTTTCTTTTAACTGCTATAAATGTTTTTACTGCCTTCCACTTAGTACAGCACTGATCATCCAGACCTTTTATACTTCTAAATCTACAGCAGTCTGCTGCTTTACATGTTGGTGACAGTGCTCCTCTTAACAGTTTTCACCATTAAAAATGCATCTTTCCAATAAAGAGACAGAAGACCAGCTCACAGTGATTCAATTCATGCAGTCACACAAGCAATTTGTTGACTTTGTTTATGCTAGTGTTATTTAGAAACTAGAACAGAAGAATTTGTCTCATCAGCTGACTTAGTGCGGAAGGAATACTGACTGCCTTTGGTTTTACAGAAATGAAGAGGATTTGTAGCCAAGAGAAATGCTATCACAAAGGGGAAAGAATAACAGCCGAATTGCTAAGCATTTCTATAACCCACCTGCACTTACTTCCGTGCAGTTTAGAAATACAGTTTAGAAAACAAAGTCAGGTTCTCAGCAGGCAGTATAAGCATCTGCCATCAACTCCGATTCATTCCACTGCAAGTCTGGGCTAACACAACACAAGCCTAGGAGCAGCAAAGCTGGAACACAGGGGCTGGCAAAGAAAGACCCAGTGAAAGCAGTTTTTTGAGCTTCAAGCTGACTGTCACCCCTGACAGCTAGTGTTTTCACGTTTCTGCTGTTCTCTACAGGTTCATGAGTGTAGCCAAAGCTTACAGCAAGAGAAAACATATGAGGAAGAAGCCAAAAACACATTAAAGAATTGCATACAGTAAAGTTTTGCTTTCAGGAGACGGAGCCTTCCTCCTATTTGCCTGGCCTGTATTTTTTTTCCAGGTGACTGGTCAGGACCCAATTAGGTCTGCTTCTAAAGAACTACTGCAGAGCAATGTACTCATTTTACTCTGACATTCAACCTCATGCCATACTCCTGCTGAAGGCA
>JAVJGG010000008.1:16927457-16937655 GCA_035590195.1 Aviceda cuculoides | reverse complement strand
GCCAGGTTGGATGGGGCTTGGAGCAACCTGGTCTGGTGGAAGGTGTCCCTGCCCATGGCGGGGGGGTTGGAACTAGATGGTCTTTAAGGTCCCTTCCAACCCAAACCGTTCTGTGATTCTAAAATAAAACGGAATCCATGAAAACTACTATTCTGACTTTTCAGTTTTCTAACTGAAAGATGAAAAATGGCTTAAGTTTTTCTCAGTCAAGTTAGATATTTAATAAGTGTTTACGCAGTTGCTACTTGTTTTACCACTGATAAAAGTCAGTGGTAATTAAAACTTTTTTTTATATATATATACATATATCAAATTCATCTCATTTTTAAGACTAGCCAGCCATAACTTGATATTTTATTTGAAGCAAAGTGAAACTCTCTGCTCTCCAAAATACTAGTAATAACAATTTCCCCAGACACAAACAAGCTTAGGGACTCTTAGGTTGCCAGGAAAAGACCTCATCTTTTCAACTCAGATCCCTTGATCTTTAATGAAAGCTGTGTCTGCAAGTAGAAGAAATAAGTAGGTGAGACAAAGTAAAATGTTCATGTATTCACATCATGAAATTCCACCACAGATACAAATTGTCCAAAATTAGCACTTTCATGCTGTCAATTCACTGTTAAAAAAAAGTACAAATCACTGTAGAAAAGTATTTACATAAAAAGAAAATGATCCATTTTTTTATTATTATTATTATTTTGAAATATTTTTTTAGGGACTTGGATTACAAAATGCTCATCCCTTAGTCAACAGTCTTAGCTTTTTCACATGGTAGATGGGAATTAATTTCTCAAGTACAGAACACATTCCTAATACTTTGTCCTACATAGAGAAGCCCAGGCATCAGCTCTTTTAACATCATCATTAGGTCAAGTCAGGAATAATTTAAGTATTTAAAATGTAATCAATTTAAACTAAAAAACTCTGCTTTATGTTGTAATGATGCCTTTACATATACTTCCATTAAGCATGTTACAGAAAAAAAGCTTCCATCTACCTTCAACAGCTCCATCTATTTAGTATATTAAGTATGTCCTCAAAGTGCTCCTGGGCACTGGTGGCTGATTGTCTGTCTCTAAGGGCAAACTGTCAGACAGACACTTCGCAAACTAACACCAAGAAAATACCAGGAGCAGTCTGGTAGCTAACACGGCCAAAGCATCACTCCCCAAAGCAGCTGGATGGAGCTTTTAATCACATAGACATGGTACCTTCTTTTCTAGCTAGTCTTGCTGTCAATAGTTCTGGGCCCATTTACATTACTCTGGGCCCATTACATTTACCAATAAGTCTAAAATAAAATTTAGTTCTCAAAATAGTTCTTACTTGAGATCAACCCAGGAATTACTTGCACTGTTTAGTTTTGATACAGTTAACAAGCAGAAAAAAGTCTACCACAGTTGCACTGCTTACACTTAGAGAACTCACCACATTACCTTATTTGCTACTGGAAACTTGTAGATCACCTAGCACATTCTGGTTGCTACACATGCACACAAGATGCTGCTTTGCCAAGTATCCAAATTTAAATAAGCAGTATAATGATAGAAGGTGGATCAAGTTACTTAACAGGAAAGAATGTGTAAGAGTTACAAGATTGTTTGGATGCCTGAGCAGACAACAGATGCCTTTTTTTATATTTGCATGCAAGCACTCTACAGTAGTATATCAAAGAACTTCAGTGATGGCAGTGACAGCATAGCCCAAGAGGAACGCTGCTTTAAATAAGGAAGGTTCTTGCATTCAGTATTTCACTCCTACATTTAGGCCAGTCAGACTGATGCTTTTCCACCTTTCAGATACAGCTCACACTCACTCTGCTTGAATACTTTGCAACCCATAGAAGTGTCAGTACAGAGCTCTCATGACAATCCTTATGTTCTTTGACTAGGTAGAATAGCAAGTCTCAATTCACCTACTCACTTTGAGCATATGCAAGTACTCTCAAGTTTGTTTCCAAGTTTGGGACATAGTTCCCAGTGAAATATTTAGCAAAGTACAGCTTGCTTGTAACATCACTTTGTCTTAAACTGTCCAACTGCTTTAACCCAAGTTTTCCAAACTATGAAAGCACAAATTCAGATATTAACCAGGAATTTTCTCCTGAAAACTCTACATTTTTAACTTAATTTGGCACTTCATTTTCTAGTAAGAGGTTTAATAAAGAAGATGTTGTTTTTAAGAACTCCATCATATTTAACACATACCCTATTTTTAAAAGGGCTTGCCTGAGAAGATAAGGCTGGATAAGGCTGTCACGTGGACAGTCCCAAACAATTAATACATTCTCTGCATTCATTTCCTTTTGAGGAAAAAAAAAAAAAAAAAAGCTACAGTTGGAGAGCTCATTGAAGTATTTTGCCCATTTATGGTCATCATTATCCACTTCTAAAATACAGATCAGAAGATAGTGAGCTTCATTTCAGCAGATTTAAAGTGCAAGTGCCAAGACTGAAAGAAGTGCTCCATGCACCATGTTTAAGAAAGCGGCATTTTTTTAATCCAGTAGTTTCAGACAGAAGCTCTCAAGATTTTAATTTTAAAAGATGAATTAACATGTTAAATCACTATGAAACAAACACTCCTTGGAAAGTCTGTTTTTCCCTAGTCAAGAGATCAAGGTTTCAGGACTCCTGCATGGCGGACCATGATGACTCCCTAAAGTGAATATTGTCCCGGATTTGGTTGAAGACCACCTGCACCTGATTTCCATGGATGCCACCACCTCTGTAACTTACTTGCTACAACAACCACCTTCTTCTATCACTGAAGGAGATGGTAAGTGGTTAGTAATTCAGCACTCACTCCGGGAGATGGAAAAAATTACAGACACTATTCAGTTTAAGAGATCTAGCAGGTGTCCAGAACAACACAGGCACTGCAATAACTTCTAGCCCCCTTAAATGAGGCTAGAAGTTTCTCAATGACCTGAAACCAAGCAGTTAGGTCTTTTCCTATTTGATGTTTTCCCAGAAACTCTTGACTGCAGTACTGGGAAGTTTCAGACTACAAACTTTCTTTAAAAAAGGCTCTGCTTACAGAAAGGTGGTCACCAATAACAGTGTCAAGCAGCAGGTGACACAGTGGCAGAGACACAAAAAAAGTCACTACTGGGTTCAAGATTCCTTTTCTCAAAAGGACATTCACTAAGAAACTGTGAAAGACAAATGGACATGATTTATCAGGCAGTGTGCACAGAGTAGAAAAAAAATGGATTGCAACCTAATAGCCTTTCAACAGCTTCTCCACCCGTCAAGTAACATTCATTAGTTTTCTAGTACTTTGGAAATACACACCTGTACAAGTTCTAGCTTGTCCAGTAATCTCAGTTCACAAGAGCAACTGCATTATCTTGAGGCAGTATCAAATGCCTAAGCAACCAGTAGTACAATTAACTTTTCCCAGATAACAGCCAGCAAACAACCCTAGCATAAACACAGTGAAACAGGATTTCAAAGCCATATTGATCCGGATGCTGAATTCCCAACCACTTCGAAACCAGGTGCCAGGTAGAGCAGGGAGCTTCCACCTAACTAGACTTCTTCCAGCAGCGAAATCTTGAATCACAGCTTTGCCTGACAGAGACAGAGGAATAATGAATACCATGCCTGAAGGCAGAGCTAGCACACCACAAAACACCAAGCCCTGTTCTCACTGGGAGTCACAATAGTCTAATCTTGTCCATCGCTAACTGTTAAAAATACTAAGATTTCATCAGCTGCTTACCTTAGCAGTGAAAAGAATTAAATAGTTAGATAGTTACAGTGTTCAAAAGTAAATCTGTACAGACATAGTTGAATGGGTAAGTATTTCAGATTTAATAGCTGAAAGTAATTAAGTGCATGGTCGTTTCACTTTTTCAAGCAGAGGAATTCCAGAAGAGCTACAGAGTTACGATTAATAATAATAAAAAACCCAACCCGCAAGACCCAGGAGCAACAGAAAAGGAGACACTTTCCCAGAAAGCTTTGAGACAAATGAATCAATGAAGTAAAGAGACAGTTAAGGTCCTTCCAGAGGAACAGCTTCCGAAGACAAGACTTGCACCAATAGTGATATACATGATGAATAATCTAACGTTTTGATACAGACCCATGAGACTATTTGCATATATTCCCAAAAAGCTTGCGAGAGTGTGTTTTGTTTTGGTTATGAATCTGGGTTCTATAAAACCATAGGGAAAAAAGGAGCATAAAAGCACTCAGTTACTGTGTAAAGGAAGAAAACACAATAGGTGATGAATACAGAGAATCAAGACAGATGGGACGGAGTTGTTTCTGAGGGTATATAGGGAGTTTCCATTTGTTTTTTAGGCAACATTTTCATATACCTCTGGTAAAGTAACTTTTGCAGTGTTTCACTAATTGCTACTCGTAGATACTACTTGTTTCAGTACTGCTAACCTTTATTTTCTCAATTTAGTATGTCTGCTACATGATTGATATTTCTGAGCCAGCAGTTGCACACCACTGCCTGACAGCATAAACTATAAGATTTAAGGAACTAGATTATAGAATTGGCTTGAGCCTACACAGGTAAGCAGAATAGGTAGGTTGCATTAACTAACTAGAGCTAACATTGCTAACAACATTCATAGGAGAAACGGCATAGGCTTTATCATGTCCTAGCGATATGATCACAAATATACCCAGGATTTCTGGAATTTAAGTTCATTATTAAAGCACATCAAAGCACTTCACCTTCTGTGGCAGCATCTTCATCTTACTAGTAGTATTAGCACATGTTACTTGGGTACCTATATATTAAGGTATGTTCCCTGCATGTAGAGAAGGGCAGCAGAGCCCCAATGTCTAAGGCTTGGCAAAAGTATGCTTGGATATAACATGGCGATCTCCGTCATGCGGCTCCTGTCTGGCCTGGAAACTAAACTCACATTTCTGGGCTGATGGCAGGGAGGAACGAGGAGGGATGAGAAGGGAAGAGTGATTTTGCCACCGACACAACAGTGTTCTCATGGCATTTAAATAAGTTATTTTGAAGGAGAATATAAATCCCATTCACTTCAGATTACCACAGGAGTTTCTTAAATCATTTCAACTAAGGTATTATTGTCACGCTCAGCTGCAATCAAAGCAAGATACAGCTTCAAGTAACTTAAAGTTTCAGAAATAAGTATGTGAGTTCTTCTTTCATAAAAGATAACAGTTTTCTCTGGACTGATGAACTTAAAACTCAGTTTATCTATAATTTCATCATTCTACAGCTGAAGCAGTTTCTTTCGTTTGTTTGTTTGTTTTACTTAAAATAGCCCAGATTATGAAATATTTCTCTCTGCAACTGAAAGTCAGTTTGCTGATGAGAGTTAACAGGGAACATGTAACTATTAACGGAAATCGGAAAATAAGCTCCCCTGAGGAGCTTCATTCCTCCTGCCCATCAACTCTCCCTCCCCTGGGGGAGCTTAGACTATCTGGGAATTATCTACATTAGGAATTTATTCTTGGTCATGTCTGGATGTCCTGTTCTCACTGTAGTCAAGGCTGAAATTTGTTTTGCAAAGCCAGCGAGGAAACATGTCAGTTGTATCAGTAAGAGCAAGCACATTTCACAATATAGCTGTTCTATGCTTCCCAGCATCCTATCTAGGAAGGCAAGATATGTCTTAGTCACCAAGCCTGTCTTTTGCGTGGTGGGATTCGCAAGCATGCCTTCCAATTTCAGCTGTGACACCCGCAAGGGCTTCCAAAACAATTCCATACATTTCTATATGATAGATACTGGTACACTTCAATGAGGATCAGTAGAAATCTCACCTTCAAGGGTTATCCCAAACATGACAGAAATATACAAAACTAGTTAGATTTATTATTCTCTAGGGAGTTTTTAAACCATTTGGCATAATCCCAGGTGCTGCAGTTTCTGTTTGTTCCTGACCTCTCAGGGAGCTGAAGATAGCACAGGATACAAGTTGGTTTGTTTCTGTGTTTTTGCTCTCAGAAAAACTTAACATCTTACATAAATTAGGTAACTTCAAAACAGTTATGATAAAATGAAGCGGGTGTAACAGATTCGTAGTTTATCAGGAGAATTTTATTAGAACTATAAAGGTTCAGAGATTAATATGGACAGTCAGCTAGAAGCAAATCCTGAAAAACATACAATTCCTTTGAGAAGCCCAATTAAATTCAAAGACCAAGATGAGTTAGTTCATAGGGATTTACATGAGCAGAAGTGAGTAAAACTGAATATATTAACATCTCTATATTTTTAGACTAACAGAAGCCAGAAGCCAAGTAGAAATCTTTTTTTTTGTTTGGAGTTTTGTTTGTTTTTTTAAGGTGGAGGGCACCACTATAAGAGGGTTATGATGCATTAGAGCAATGCAATGACAAAATTGTAAGTGAAAGTAGTAGAAAAACATAAGAACAGACATGTTTGCTCCCAAATCCAGTACTTGGTATGTAAATAATTTCAAAGGGGCATACGAGAGCGGCTTTCTGCAGTGTTGCAACCTGCCTAGCTGAGGCTGCTCTCCACAGACCCTTGAACCTACATCCCATAAAGAGATTTTAACATCTTATTTCCCTTCATGGGAACACTGGGAACGACTAGCTCAGACTTCGATGTTCAACTTAGTATCACACTGAAAGTACTGCACTTCTGAAGAGTCTACAAGGTGATGTAAAAGGAGCTTCTACTGACTCTACTACATAAGACAGCTAACCTCTGTTTCACACTGTGCAGAGCAGAGATTTTCATTTTTCTGAATTTGATCTGTGATCTTATTTTTTCAACATGCTTCATCTCCCCAAGCAGCAAGGAACTCTGACAAGAGCCATTTTATGCCAAGGTCCTTATACTTATCACAGTCCTTGTTCAGCCCGTCTGACTGCTTCAAAGATGCACCGCATATAAACACCAGTCTTGGAATTAAACTATTCGGAATTGCTCACCAGCATGTGACATCTGAGAAACTGTTTTACCTTCCATTAATAGCAGCTTCATTATGATTGCTAGCCTAATTTATTTAGATGATGCCTGCTCTGAGGCTGACCATAGTGGACAGGGATTCTAGAAGGACACAGAGTTGCTGCAACGAAATTGTAAGGCTCTATAGCATTTTTTATACATATGGTAAAAAATACTACTGAACAGTGAATTTAAAACTTGTGCCCTCTTTTTGTATCAAGAACACAACAGGAAAGCAATTCAAGCACCTGTTAGAAATCAAACCATGTTAAGGACATACTGAAATAACAGATAACCAAAACAAACAGAAAAAAACCTGTTACTTACAAATTCAGTTAATTATGAGGACACAGAACAAAGACCCTTATAAGTTGCTGGACTGACAGGTCTGAAATTTTTAGGTACAACCAAGGAATGATAGCCTTTCAAGTTTAAAAAAAATAAAATACATATTATTCAAAGCTGAGTGCTCATCACTTCTGGAAACCAGTCACTGGTTTAAGTGGATAAATAGCTAAGCAGGAGGCTAATTTTAAGGCAGCACTTCAAAGAGACACGTTAGGGAATAACAGATACACGTCATGTAACAACATCGTGGTATTATATTGAGTGTTCTTAAGTGACATGAAGGTGAAATACAGGATTTAAGACATACGAGCCTTATTTCCAATGGCAAGTATCTGAATACTGTAAGATTCAGATACTGGCAAAGAATAGAATGGTGGCACTGCATATTGTTGAGTTTTTCTGTATCTATCAATATAGGCAGGAAATTAAGATCAAATTGAGGTCATGCTGCTATAATATACGTTGACTGTAATAAGTATTTTACCAGAAAAAAACAAAGCAGTCAACGTTGCAGGCAAGTTTTCCAGGAGTCTTGCATTGTTAATATATACCTAACTAATTTCCAAGCAGCTAAGAACTGTTCATGATGCACAAGCTCCACAAATAGTCCCACCTCAACAAAACCTGAAGGACGCACACTTGCCACTCAGAAATTAGGGTTCTCCCCCAAACTTTAAATTATGTCTTATTTCATAGTCTAGAAATTTACAGTAAAAGAGCTGTCATTTATTCTTCTAAGAAAATATATTTGCATAATTTTAGCCAGTTTATGGAATACCCTACAGTTTCATTCTACAAAAAAGTCATACAGATAGTTGGAAGAATATTTATGTACTACAGAAGGATTTAAAAAGAGCACCTTTATTTGCTTTACAGTTATGGTGCATCTGCTTCAGAACTTAGAAGATTCTTTGCATCAAAAAAGCTGTGGACAACAGAAGAAGATACTTAATGCAGGAAGCAATAACCCACTACTTTTTATTCATGTTCTTCTGAGGTTTGTTTTTTCAGGGTTTTATTTACCATGCTTTTCAGGAGGTGAAAGAAAGGACCTGCAGCTATAGTACCTGTCAAATCCCAAGACCTGACATTCTGGTAAGAACAGAGTATATACTAGTTAAACTTTTACAAATCACTTATGATGTTAAAATGTGGAAGAATACAGCACTTTGGATTCTGCAGTTCTCAGAAGGAACCTACTTGAAAGCTGAAATCATGGTTCATGCAGCTAACAGCTCAGCAATATAGGTGTAAGCAGGAAAAGCACATAGTTACTGACACAATAGCGGTCCTCTCAAACCAAGCAGAGTTTTGCCTTCAGAGCAAGGCAAATCTAAGGCATGAGATTAGTTTGGGGAAGAGATGAAAGAGCAAGCAACTCCAGCTGGTAAAAGCACACTCACACTTGCTGTCAACCCCGAAACTCCCAAGCATCTATCAAAACTTCAGTGGACAAAACAGCTAAGTCTTTCTTATCCCATCATTATATGCAGCACCATTAGAAAGCTTCAAATTTACAAGAATTACCCAAGTGGTGACAAGAGGACAGATGAAACTCCTACCAGAAGGGGGACACCCCCCCCAAACCAGTTGGTCCTTAGAAGGGTTCCTACATGCAGCCTGGAAGGAAGAGATGCACCTGGCAGTTGAGATGCTGAAGAGCTTCCCCACCACCATGTCCCCAGTATTTTCTCAAGATATCACACCAAAAATGTTTACTCCTAATTATTTATTGTTATAGCTGCATACAAATATGATTGCAGACATCATTATATTTCTACAAGGCTTGGTTGGATGCTCACACCCAGAGAAGGTAAGAATGTACTTCCACATACTCATTTACAAAAATCATCAAGTTTTGCCACCCTAGCTTTACCCAGCGCTTTCAAAGGCTTTGTGAGCAGCCTTTCCCTGAATACAGCCTAAGAACTGCGGCTATGAGACTCCACCCAGCAGCTGCTGCTTATAAACTGGCTAAAATGGAGCTTCAGAGCTGTTTAGCCCCTAGATAATTTAAAAATGTCTAACAGACTGAAGAGGGGAGGGAGCTGCTCTTTATAATACAACAGGTCCCTTCATCATGTTAAGAACGAAGCTGTGTTTATATTATTTCACCACTTATCTGAACACCACCCAGCGCTACCTACCAAAACTCACACGCTTTCACGATAAAACACCCCGTGCTACGGCAGCCTTACCCTTCCAACGGGATGTGAACACGTCCCATTACGAGCACCACAGGAACAGCCAATTTCAGGTTTATGTACTCAGCTTGGATTTAATCAGCAGCCACTCAGTAAAGCCTCCGCATACCCACAAGTCTGAAAGAACACTAGCTGAGGAGCCAAACGTTTTTAGATGTTTGCTGCTTGCATAGCGTATTAATACAGAATCAATCAAATTACGTACTGCATTTAAGTCATGCATTTACTTTGATAGCCTGAGATGACAAGGGAGAACAAAACAGATGTAACGATGGCAGAGATAGCCTGAGAAGAAATGAGGGATCCAATGCTTGGTTGAGGTTTATTTGGGTTTTTTTCCCCCTTTTCTGAAAGAAAATTGCAGAATGAGTGCAAACCCTTCATGTTTTCCCCTGAAGAGTTAAATTACCTCAACTTTAATACTTTCCACTGTTGCAACCTTGTGGTTAACTAGAGTTATCAGAGGACCTACAAAATTAGTCTATAGGGCTGAAAGAAATCCTGCATACAGGGAAAAGGGACACATCAAAATAACTGAGACCTCAAGATTGCCTTTCAAAGTAGATAATTCTAACTACTCTTCCCTCTCCAAAAAGCCATACTGAGGTTTAGGAGCCTGCAAGCCCCTCTCAGCTAATTAAAAATTGGATGGTGTACCGGGTGTAGGTGGCAAGGTTTTGGTAGCAGGGCGGCCTGTGTGAGGAGAGGCCGGG
>JAVJGG010000008.1:16880435-16927076 GCA_035590195.1 Aviceda cuculoides | reverse complement strand
CTGACCCCAACCCCCATTCCCCTGCGCTGCTCTGGGAGGGGAGCTAGAGGAGCTGGGAATGAAGGAGGGAAGTTGAGTTTGGAAAAAAAAGGGGTGGGTAGAGGGAAGATGTTTTATTTTTTGTCTTTGTTTCGCCACGTCCAAATGTATTTTAATTGGTAATAGATTAAACTTCCTCAAGTTAAGTCTGTTTTGCCCATGATGGTAACTGATAAGCAATCTCCCTGTCTTTGCCTCAATCTACAAGCTTTTCCATCCTATTTTCCCTTCATTTGGCTGGGGTGGAGGTGAGAGTGAGCAGCTGGGTGGGTGTCTGGCTGCTGGCCAAGGTTAACCTAGCACAGACAGATAAAAAACGGACACGATTTTCACTGCTATCCACATGCTGCTAAATAAATTTTTTTTTTCTTCAAACACAACCTGTTTTCACACCTGGATTTTTCAGGCTGTTATGCAGCATAGCATGGATGACCAATGCAATACGTCACTGAACTGAAATGCCAATACAGGCCATACCATTTGCCTTTGCTACTGGTAGCCAGCTGACAGACACACCAAGGGGGCAGACTTCAAACATCAACGCAGAAAATTAACATTTGGCAACCACTAATGCTGCCTCCACACCTGCTGCTTAAAGCAGCATCTCGGTTCCAGGCCTCAAGGTTCACACCACTGGTTTATTTTTATTCTAACTTGAGATTTTTGCACCTTAACCTTTACATTCTTACATCAACAGCCACATTCAGCTGAGTGTCTTGGCTAAAAGCTTCCCATTTAGACAGCCAGAAACCAGACAGCGAGGCTTTTTTTTTTTTCTTATTTTAAATGAGGTCCTGAAGTAACAAAGAAGGGGGCCAAGGAACACCCACATGTAGAAGTGCAGTAAATAAACCTTGCAACACGCACAGTGGGCTTTAGAGCACTTGGCAAAGGAACAGGGGTGTGGCCAAGAGGCTACAATACCCATCCTCATTCCTACTGTTTTGCTATATTCTCAAGGTTCAGTGAGGACCCTCTGCAAGTGCTTTTAATTTTAAAAGCAGAAGTTACTAATGTATTCTTCATTTTATTCTGAAGGGGAAAAAAAAAAGAATTTGTTTACTACAGTGTTCATTATATTTATAAGTGCAATTTCATTTCTTTGGCAGATCTCTCAAGTAAGTTTGCCAGAAAAAGGTCAAGGTTACAATATTGAATTCATTGGAGTCTAACTGCTTAGGGGGGGAAAAGAAGAACTTGATTTTCTGAGACACTCAAGAATGAGATGAAAAATTGAGACCTCTGCTTTTTCTGGCAGTAAATTCTCCCCTGCCCCAGCAGTGTTTCTCCATTACTGTAAAGATGCAGGCTTTAATCTCTCTCCTTTCAAAGCCATGTCCAGGAGTCCAGATAGACTGATCAACCATGTCTAGTCAGCAGGTCTCTGTGAAAGGATAGAGGGTCCTCCTCTCAAATCCACCTGCAAGATCAGTGTTTTAAATGCCTACATAAGTTCATCTAATCTGATGTATGTGGTAAGATTTCTATAAAGTAATTGCAAAGGCTGTGCAGAAGAAAAAGAAAAAAAAATTTTGCATGAGAATTAGTACCACTTGTGTAAAATTTTTTTCTGTATCAGAATGTTTAAATAACAGCAGCTTAACTGTAAGGTCAAAAGGGTTTGTTGTGGTTTTTTTGGGGGGGAAGTGCATTGGTTTGTTTTCTGCTTTTAAGTTGGTTATTTTTTTTCACCTAACCCCTGACAGCTGAAGTAGCTCATTGTTCCTTGGAAAGATTACTTTTTTTTGGTCCTTCTGCTCTATATGTTTGACTAGGAAGCTAGAGAGGAAATGCTCTTCATTTTACTTGGTAGCAGTAGAGGGGAGGAGCAAACAGAAACCAGTTTGCTCAAATGCTGGACTCTCCCACTAGTTTATCATTTAAACAAACAAACAAAAATCTTTGCTATAATGCGGCAGAAAAACAGAGTGCAAGTATTTCAGAGTTTGTTTGTCTAAGTTTTAAAGCTTCCCTACTTCCATCTGACTTTACAGAAAAAAACCAACAACAACAACAACAAAAAAAACCCCCAAAAAAACCAACAAAGGCCAAGCCTTTATTAGACCTTTATTATGTCTTATAGCCTATAATGAATAAGTTAAATCTGCACATTTTTTCCCTCTCTTCCTCCAGAGAGGAGGAAGGGAAACTCTCTCTTCCCAAAACATAAATAACAAAGTTCATCTTTCTCAAGAGGAAGATGACAGAAGATAAAGACTTCCCTCCATTTCATCTGTGTCATTCATACATCCAACTGCATGCTGACATTTCTTAAAGCAGACAGGTTCTAGTGAACCTACAATAGTTCACACAAGGTTAACCAGCAGCATCCACTTAGTATCTCTGTTAGTCTTTCTGAAGTTGCTCATACTAGCTAGCATCATTTTCCTACACATCAAGGAATCCGGTATTGTTTGGAAGATGCTCAAATTTCAGCAACAGGGAAAAGCCACCATCAAATAATTTTTTTTCTTTTTTTCTTAAAATACAGTACTGAGCCTCTATGCACCAAGCAATTGAAAACACTGCAACCATGCAACTTGAAGGTGAACTTGGAGAGATAAGACATCGTGCTTTACGATGAATTCTGCCTGGAAACACTTAAAAGCACTGTCAAGCATTATAAAAAATTCGGTGGGAATCACATAAAAAAATTAAAAGCGCCAATTTTCTGAAGTTAGACTCAATTTATATCCAAGTTTATTTTTAGGCATCAAGGTCTGCTTCTTCATACTTCAAAAAAACGTGAGTTCAGATACTTCATTCCTAGTAAAGTCTATATTACATAGCACATAAGTAGCATGAAGAGCGCAATCTGATCTGTGGTGGCTGACAAATGACAGACAGGACATCAGCCCATTTATATATGTTACACTTCATGGAATGGTCTCTTAACTACAGAGCAGAATGCCAAGAAAGCTTGCTCATTTCACCTCATCTCACAAAAAGCCAAGACAAACCCTTTCTCCAGTGCTTTTGCAAAGCCAAAATAAATTCTCCATAGCTCCTTTTTAATAACAGGCTCTTGAGGAACTTAAAAAAAGCTTCATCTGTTACAAAGGAAGTTATTTGCCTAACTATGGTTGAGAAGAGATTCAGTTGTTCTCAAAAGCTTGTTTTGAGGATTTAGAAACCAGGGAAGACAGTAGGCTGCATCTGTGTATCTTAACTTTTGCTGAAAGCATAGCCAACTTAACTGTTCACAGTAGTGTTCTTACTGCTTACATTCTGGTAAACAAGTGCTTGTAGCAACAACCAGGACTTGATACGTTTATTTTTCATATACCCTTAGGTTCCTATTAAATTCCAGGGCAGGAAGCAAGGCTGATTTCTGTTTACAAAGTATTATCATTTATCATTTCACAGAATGAAACTATTAAAATAAAAGTGCAGTGTAACAGAATATAACAATGCTAATTTTTTTCCTTTTTGCATAAAACTAGTGTTCAGAAACAGAACTCAGACTGGAATTCCACGTTGCCTGACTTTGTTCTGGTCTTAGACAAGCCCTGTCACTCAAAGGGGTAAGTGTTTGTGTCAGTTACTGCTAACAGGTAGCATGTGAAGTCATTTTCTGGGAGACAGCCATGAATATACAGAATGCTGCTCACATACGAGCAGTTGTGTCCCATCCCCAGTGTCATGAGGAATGGAAGGATAACACTGAGAAATGACATCCTTAAGCACAGATAGAGAGAACATATATTCAGTGACCTTTTGCTAGAAGCTACCCAATGTGCAGCACTTAAACATCATTCCTCGCTTCAGATATTTGATCCTCTTGGAGGAAAATAGAGCTCCCCAGTTCCTAGACAGCAAAAGGAAAGAATGTTTTGAAGGAAACACCTTCTTATTTGGAAAACAGAGTGAAACACCTTACTGGGATCTCCACAGCTAATTTGGAGGTGCCCCATCTGCCTTTTTAAGGGATCATAGCATGCTGGCAGGCTTCTCACAACGGAAGGTAGCATGATCAGGTCATGGGGCTGGAAGGAATAATCACAGGTTCCGTGTGAAACATCAAGGACCACCTACAGGCACCTTGCAAGCTTCGTTTTCTGGCTAAAAAAAAGGTCGCTGAAATTTCAGCTCCTTATTGTCTTCCCCATTTTCATAAGCATCTAGGGCCCATGTCTTCGCCATAATTTGACTGCTATCTCACCAGCTTAAGAGCGACCTTTCTTGGGAAAGGGCAAGGGGGGAGTGGAGAAGAGAAAGTAAGCAAGTGGCTATGTAAAGCAGAGATGCCCATGCAGAGGAGAACTGTCAAGCATGTGCTGAAGGCATCTGTTCTCCTCAGCTGGCCAATACACACATCAGTGTGTGCACAGCAAACATCAGCTGCGGCTGGCATAACACACTGTTTCTTGCTCAGCATCTAGCTGAGAACATAGGATAAGTGGGAAAACTAAAAGACTGTTTAAAAAACCATGAACTTGATAAATTGCTTTATACAAAAGAAATTCTTATTGTGCATTTTATTTGTGTGTTTTCCCTTCCCTCTTATTTCTGCTTCATCTCACCAGACAATTTCACGTTCCTTTTCCAGGAAACGCTAAAGGCCTAGCAGAATCTTCTGAGCTATCCAGCAGATTACCATACAAATTTCTTATCTTTTCTAAACAGAAGGAAGTGGATCAAAATGAGAAAGTCTGTAACTCGCGAAATGGCAGGAGTGTTTGTTCTGCAGCAATCTGGACTTTTCCCATTACTGAATGAGTAACTATTACAGTTTTACATGAACACTAAAACACAGTGTTAGTAATTTCAGACACAGCGCAGATCACTTTGCTTCACAAGTTCAATACCACCTTCCTACTCCCTCTTAGCCACAAACACACTTCAGTATTTCATTGGTTACAGTCACAGCTCTCTAAAGCATTAAGCCAAATGATTCAAACAGCTGGTAAGATCACACAAAGACTACATCATTAATTATCACCAATGCTATATCAATTTAGTGTGTTCAAGCTTGACCTGTTCGTATTTACACTTTGTAGGATGTCATTCAACACTATGCACTAGTTAAGAATACTGACATCATTGGACAACATTTCCCTAGTTTAGATACTGCCTCTGAAGACAAATCGGAGACTTAACAGCTGGACTTCGCAAGAGCAACAAGGTGGAGCTGTATCCCCAGCAGGACAGCAGTGAGCCTAGCACAGCTCCCTTAGCTTGTCTCGGTGCATGTCCACAGCCTCTAGACGTAAAGACTTCACATTTTCCACACACATAAGAATTATCCCTCACCTCCTTCCACAGAGTATTTTCAAGGGTGTTATACTACCAAGCTGGAATATCTGTTGAGTGTCTTCAAGGACTGAAATGATTAATTGGTTGAATCCAACGAGTGTTACACAACCCTCATGCATAGAAACAATTCTTGAAGCTTGGCAGAGACAGCAAGGATTTTGCTATCCTGTAAGACAATGCCACAGCTACTTAAGCTACAATCAAATTCAATATTAAAACAATCAGTAAAGTTGACTTTTTGGCATACTTGTTTTCAATAGAAAGATGGACTCCAAACAGCACATAAGATGCTGATGTAGAAGTACTGTGTTGGCTAGTCAGGGATCTTCAAATCCTAGCTAGCATGTAATATTTATATACTTAGTCTGGGTCTTACACTGATTATTTTTGACAAAATGAGCTAGAGCAATTCATGCATACAGTATTTTGTGACTGTTGATCAAAACACAACTTTCTCATGCTTTAGACAAGACTATTTATTATGAGTAAACAGACTGGATTAATAATTTAGTCGGTGGTGAATAAAAGATGGAGAGGAATTTTATGACTAAACGTAAATGAAGGACAGCAGCCATCTGATGTAGGAGATGGAACTTCAACCTGTAGCTGAATCCCATCCTGCCCTGTCCTATCCCCAAACAGTTTTCCATTTTTTACCCCTGAGGTGAGTCTGACTGAAGAATTCGTATTCCCACAGCAGAAACACAGTTAGATCACAGAGTGCCTTTCATCTCGCTGACATCTCGTCAGGCACCAGCATTCCAGACTCCACAGACCAAATTTACTAGACCATCACCAACTATAATGGCAATTTGAACATTTCTGTTAAGCCCAGCTGTAGGTGCCTATGGGTGGATAAACTCAACATTGTGAAACGGCAACAGAGTGAGAATCCACTAACACGGAGCTGAATTTTTTACCATCTCTCCATACAACAACCCCAAGGTTACTATCTAAGTATCCTAAACTAGGCAAGAGTCCCTTTGAAGACAAATAAACACAGCTTATCTTCTTCTCTTGCCTTCCATTTTCCAGTTTATTTAAGCATCTAACAATAAAAAAAAAAATAAAAAATTCCAGTCTGGCTTCCACTGAAGTTATTAGAAAGACTCATTTTTAATGAGCACCACACCAGAACAAAGTTTACTGAACCCAATCTGTTGTTGCAAATGATATTGAACAGATTAAAGCTTTTTTTACTTCATCTTGGTTATTTACTTACCACTCTCTTCCTAGTTATTTCCTATTACCTTTCTCTCGCTGCCTTGTGCAAGTCAAAAATTAATTCCTACTTTTAAGAAACTTATTCCTTCTAAAGCAAATCCTTCAAAAGCTCCTCAGTTACACCATTTTAAAAAGTGGATTAAGGCAACAGGGGCATTTCCAAATATCAACTACTTAATGATGTGAACTTAAGTACTTCAATTTTGGCTCCTCTCCTACCCAGAATTTAACGTTCCTCTCCAGGGAAGACAATAGTTTGCATTAAAAAAAAAAAAAAAAAAAAAAAAAAAAAAAAAAAAAGAGGAAAAAAAAAGCCTTCACATCTTCCCTTCATATTGCACTATTATCCAAAGGGTTCTTTAACCCTCTAGCATGGCTAAATGAGCAACTGCCATCTGAGCTGCTTATTAACCAGTGGTACTACTTGTTATCATCCAAAGCATAAACATCCAGGAAGGCAGGACATCTCCTGTCAACATTCAGCATTACCTGACAGATGCATTTCAAAGGCTTCCTATTCAATCTCTGGTAATAAGTACACTCTAACAGAAAGAAGATCACACATTTATACCACAGTAAACATAACCTTCTGCCCTACCACCTTTACCACACCCTCACGTGGTCATTAAGAGCTAATTTCCTTCTAAATGTGTAAGCCTGAAAAGAGGCACTGATTTCAGAGGGAGCAGTCTCCCTGCTACCAGCTCTGGTTCCTTTCCAATCAGAGTTTATGGTTAGCAGGAAAAATCCTAATGAGGCTTGCGCTGAATTGTGTCTAGCAAGCCTGGGATCCTCAGGGAGTCCCACCACAAAGCTCTAGCAAGTCGCTACACTATCAGCTCACATGCATTTACTGAACAATTTATCACGCTTTGACAGCTGTGGGAGCTGCAGAAAGCCCTTCCAGCCCTTCCTTTATAGCAGGGAGTCTAGCTTCCAGAAAAATCCTTGCTCAAGTTTTAGACATTAATCAATGTTTTCTTGATGACCCTTGTTCACAGAAAGTGACTAAACATATTTTAAAATCAGTCTGAGATACAGGCTCCCTTTTGCATGGAAGGTGGTCCTGCTATGTCCAAATGGTTAACTCTGGGCAACAATACTGATTAAGAAAAAAGAAATTTAAGGAGTCTGCCAAAGGTTCTGTGTGACAGATCCTAATTAGCGGACCCAGCTTCACCAAAACTCTGCCTTGCATCGACAGTTTTCTACAAAAGCATATGAACTTTCAGAAAACAGTACAGTCTACTTACCACACGAGTAATTAGCTTGCAAGTTGGGAGAAAAAAAATAAAAATCTGTCTACAAGGTTGTCGGTTGTACAGGTAAATCTTCCTTTACCCTTCTACCATCCTGCAATTGTGTAGAAACACAGTCAATTCTTCTGTTCAATTAATAGTGATGATGAAGTTATGCCTACAATGACACCATTTTTGCACTCCGAAGTCAGTTTCTCCAATTTAGTACCCCCACTTGAGGAAGACATACAAAGAATATTAATTCTATTATTTCAGCACTTCTGGGTTGTGGGTTTGGGTTTTTTTATTTTAGACAAAGCAAAGGGTACCAGATCTGAAAAGAGAAACACAAATACTGAGACTTGAGTTCTGCAAAAGATAAACCTTTGCCAATTGCATGTAACCTCTCTTCCAGCTGATTCTGTCTGAACTACTGGATTAAGGAAAGTTGGTTTTTTTATCTAAACTTGGAGGAGAAAATAAAAAAAATAAATCTGCATCTAGGTTCAAATCATAGAAAGGGCTTAGTTTTAGTTAGCTTGTAGGCGAGATCATCTTTGGCAATTTGACTTCTGACAACAGAAAAATTAAGTGTGTGTGGGAGAAATGATGCAAATGAAGTCAGAGAGGGCCATCTGCAAATGATGACAATGAGGCAGTAACCTGCAGGGAAGAACCTGTTTGCTGGATCTTGCATGGCATTGTGAAGGCAACCTGAACACCTCCCAGTGCCATCATCAGGGAAACAAGGTATTTATTGCTAGAGTCTCACCAAACCAAGCTACACTGTATCACAGTTGATTCTTTGCCCATAAGTGCCATTATCAAAGTGTTTCATCAAGTGTAACACCACCTGTACTAACTTTGTTTTCCCCCACCACTTTTTTTTCTCCTGCCCCCCATCTACAAACTGAAAGATATTATCAAAGAAATTACTATAGCTATGGAGACAGTTCAGTTGCAAAGGAGAAACAGTTGGATAACAGTGAAGAACTAACTTTAGCTTTAAATATGAAGAATGCTGTTGGGGTTAAGTCTTACACTGATTTAGATCTTTCACATGACAGCGTTTCATTAAATATTATGGCAGGAGTCAAAAGACGTTTTTAGGAAGTCTGCAAAAATTAGTAAGAGACTTTGTTCCCAGCGACAGAAGGAAGAAGAGCAGCAGCTAGCATTTTCCCAGTTCTTTGGGGAACGCTGCGCGAGCAGTAGTAAGACCTGTTCTTTACTGAGAGCCTATTCTGACGCTAAGTGGGCAGAAGTTGCTCTTCACAACTCCTACCTGAAAGGACCAGTAAAACAGGCTAAGAATATATGCAGTCAACCATACCGCCTACAACAGAAAATCCCTTTATTTTAGTCACAAGTGCCAGCTATCATGCCATGAAATATTCCAAAAGATGTCATGATTTTTTCCCAAACTATAGCTCTGCTAGAACAGCATTGCTGCTTCTGATATGTAGGCAGACTACCTGGCAGCACCTAACTCCCTACCTAAACTTTGTTCTTGAACATGGTAATGAGTCAAGGGAACAACTATCTTGCAGTATTATAAAATACTATTGCTACATCAGTGATTCAGTCTGGCAGTCTCTCCAAAACCATCAACATAAACGGAAGAGGTCTTGTGCACTAAGTAAACATGCCGATAAAGGTATTTAACACAGTTGCTCCCATTACAAAACGCAAAACAGCTGAATGCACCCTGAACAAAAAGTGTTTTCAGATGGACTGAGACCAGGCAAGTTTATTCACGTGGGTGGAGCATCTATTCTCAAGCATAAGACTCAGGGTAACGACTTGCCCAAATTCTAGTATTTGGAACCATAAAGTCAGAGCAATATGTCAACATCCACTGGATCCTTTTAAAATCCTTTGAAATTACCCCACTACCTGAAAGGAAGCATGCAAACACTCTAGAAGGGCCATAATTTCTGGAACAAATGACTAACTTTAAATAAATGCTTGAGACACACAAGAGATCACATTAAAAAACTCATGGATGTACTGGGTGAGAAGTTTTATTATGGATCAATTCCTAATAAAGGCATCCCTCTGTAACCCTGACTTCTGCCCCTTTGCATCAAACCGTACTACCAAAGAGGCTCAGAATCTTAATGGAAGGGAGACTTAAAAATTTTAAGCGTCTCAACGATCAGTCAGAAGTCAGAGTATGGATCCTCACTGCACAGTTATCAGGCAACTGCCATCTTTGCAGCTGATAAGCAGCCGCATCAACCTGCCCAAGCAAAGCTCCACCATGTGCCTACACACTCTCTGGATGGCACCTCCCGTGGCCGGCTGTGCTGACACGCTTTATCCCAGCTGAGGGTGGGAGGGAGGTGCTCTGTGCCTGCTCCGTTACTACTCCGAGTAAAGCACAGCTATGGCAAAGCTACTGTGGAGCTGCCAGCACTTGAGCAATTTTCCCTGCATCTTTGCTGCAACGCAGACAGGTCTGCACAAGAGCTGGAACGCGTCTCATGCTCTGCCCCGCACCTCTAACAGTCGCGGGGCTGGTCTGAAGGCTTTCCACACCAGTGCCGCAGTCTAATGGATGAGAGCTTGGGTTTAACGGAGATCTACTCAAAGGTGGTGTTGAACCAATTTAGTAGGTCTGAGGATCCTAGGCGCTCACCTATGCGCAGCCAGCAGTAGGGCTGCCACCCGACAGGTCTCCTCCACGGAGGAGTGGGAAGACAGAGGATGCACAGAGGGGGAAACAAGGGA
Organism: Aviceda cuculoides; assembly: GCA_035590195.1. Classification (NCBI taxonomy): domain Eukaryota; kingdom Metazoa; phylum Chordata; class Aves; order Accipitriformes; family Accipitridae; genus Aviceda; species Aviceda cuculoides. The sequence continues at coordinate 16,916,586 of JAVJGG010000008.1, read as the reverse complement.
AGTGCACTTTCATATCTTCCTAAAGATATGAAAGCCTCACCATCTTCCACTTTCATACAGCATCAAGACAACAACATACCTAAGCCTAAAAGAGCTTCAGTTTACCTTCCCAAAAGTAAAGAACTAAGTTGCTTTAACCGGGAGCAGGGGAGACATCATCCTGTGCTTTCCTCAGAAATATCTTAGTTTCTCGAATGATCTTCTTCATCCTTGAAAGTCAGCAGGATCTTCATCTGAAGTTTAATTAAAACTATTTGTCTTCGGAAGTGATGTTGCTGTTTCTAAGCATGGTTTGTGGTTAAAACAATGGCGAGAGGGGTACTGGAGGGAAGAAAATATTCTGTGCTTTAATCACTCTTACTAGGAAGAAACTGAAGGGAAATATCCTGTATCTTATTTTCTCTTAAAACATACACATGCTCCAAAGCAGAGGCTAGCACCACTGAACGCTAGAAAAGCCTGATCTGCCTACACAGTACAAATGTGTCACCCACTGCCAGTCATTCAGTAGGGAACTTCAAATTTACACCATTAGAATCTACCAGTCCTATGTTCCCTACAAGTTACTCCCTTTGGGGTGGGGAAGAGAAAAAACACATCCTTTAAGGATTACATTTTGCATGTCTAGTGTAACTCAATACCACACACAGAGTGGAAAGAACTGTGCACACCAGCCCGAAAGCACTGCTAGCACTCACCAACAAAAATCCCCATCCAGGTCCAGCGTGTTGCCAACGTTTTGGGGTTTTGTTACACAAGTCCAAGAACTGTTTCAGCTCCCACTGTGCGCAGATTTTCTCTGCTAGGAATTGTTAAAGACTGTTTTTCCCACTGTGTTATGGAACAATGGGAATGATAAATGTACCCAAGAGCAACATTTGAGTTGAAGATTATTGACCTCAAGTGCTGGTGTTTGGCACGAGATGAACTAAGTTCTGTTACGGTCACAGACAGCTCCCCTCTGCCAAAACCCTAACCTCATTTTTCCAGAGGGAAAAAAAACCCCAAACCTTAAAATAAGTAAAAACATTTTTAGGAAGGTTATCCACTTAAAAGATATGGCTAGTCCTATTATTTGTTAGGTATTGGCAGTAAAACATATAAAACTAAACCCAGACACATTTTATCCGACGTTTAGAAAAATCCAGTAGCATGAAGACCTTAGCTTTACCCATAACTTGTCTCTTCTAGTAGAGGGCAGTAACACCACCAGTCACTACTGTGTTTCGGTCCACTTTCTTTTTAATCAAGGTTGTTTGTTTATTCAGCCATTATGAACTGGGTGAAAGTACGTTTTGCTTAGGTACGCTTTGGTCGCCACCAGCTCTCCCCTAGGAATCATTGTTCACGACCACAAAATTTGCTTATCTTACTATTTCAGTATATTCTCCTATTTGTATCGAACATCCTTTTTATCAAAAGGTACACATACCACTGGGTTCTTTGAAGCACTTCAAAGCTTTGTTTTTTGAAAGCAGCTACACAGGCACATACGCAGCCACAGCTCTCCCCTGTGAGCAGCTGCTTCAGGCGCCTCTTCCGTACATGGGAAGCGTCTTGTGAGCCCGAGCCTCGCACATCCAGCTCCGGACACGGACGGATGGGGCGGGCAGGGCTGGAGCGGTGGCACGAGGATGTTGCAGCAGGAGAGGACACAGGATCAGAACTCTGCTTTAGGAGGATGCTCAGGAACGAGGTGGGAGAGGGGGGAAGGCAGGAAAGAACTAAGGTTTTGCTAAGTAAGTGATATATAACTATGTAACTGTTTATTGCATTAATGATAAATGCAAGCACTTGAGTAGTGAAATACTAAATACAGGCAGCTTCTCAAAAGTGGATACAGAGTGTGAGGTGCACAAGTGCAGAACACATTTCAGCTAAGGTTTTATCATTTCTGGTAAATGAAACAGTGTAATTGGGGGATGAAACCCTTCAGTTTTTACTATTCTGTAAAATGTGTTATAGTAGCCAAGCTAAATCCAAAGCATTTATTTGTGTATGACTACACATTATTTCAGTGCTTTTTAGTGCTAAAGTTTAAAAAAGGGGAACATGTAGAAGTTTGGTATCCATTTCATAGGCACATTGCTTAAGGCACTCTGAACATTACAAAGGAACAGACATAAAATTTAAAAAGAGTGCCATCTGCCTCACTGGAGATACAATCCTCACGAGTCAATTGAAAAACACAATGAATTGATACAGGATTATAAGGAGGGAATAAGACTTGGTTTTTTTGGTAAAGTTTTATAACATAGCTTCAAGACTGTAGAAATGACATAGAAGAATGTGAAGATCATCCTTTAAACACACTATTGCAGATTTTTTTCCGCAGACTATTTCAACTCTTCCTGCAACAACAATCCTTCTGTCCCCCTTGTCTCCTCTACCATTGTTCTAGTGCATGTAGTGCAAGCACCTTATCATGAGTTTCGCTGCTGGACCTCTTAAACCCTAAGCTTCTGAATGAAATACTTCTATTTACATTTCCTTAAATGGAAATTGCTGGAAGAGTGAAAGGAGTTCATCAGTGAGGTCAATGAAACAGATACAGCTTAGGTTAAAATACACACCCCTTCGGAAGCTGGTGGCTGTAATTGTGGTGTACCAGACTATGGATAGCAGAAGCGTGTGTCCAGGAGGTCTGTGTTCCTGCAAATGTTATGCGCACTCTTAACCACCGAAGTGGCATGAACCACCTTTGCTGTTCAGTGCAATCAAGTGGAGGAATAAGCCGCAGGGCAAGACATGTAATTTATAAACTGTAACAAAGCAAAGGAGACAAAGATAGATGTAAATGTTGTAAGAAATAATGCAAGTTTTATCTGATTCTTCCCCCCATTCCCATTACCACTCCATGTTCTTAACCCATGCCAGTAGGTCATAACCACGTGCAGTTTACATCGCAATTTTCATAACAGATTCTTAAGCCACAGCTTGGTTTCAATACTTGACCTTGTTACTTCTGTAGCACACTGAGCCTCACTTACCTACGTGCCTTGATAAGCCAGCGAAGTCACAGTATCAAGACAACACAGCAGAAAATCCCTTAAAAACATTGTAAGTACCAACTGGGTTCTATATTATTAGAGAACAATTTGGTTCTAAAGATCTGAAGATCTCAAATCAGTATTTTGCATTTGCTGTAATTTCATGATCAGTGATGCATGCATTCCTTCTTGCAGGCTATGAGAAACATGCATCAGGGAACCCAGGCAACAAGTGCCTGGCAGAACCACAGCGCATGCCTATGTTTGGTACTGTTGGACAGTCACCTTTTTTCCAAGTCAGATACCAACACTTAAAACAAACAAACAAACCAACCAACCAACCCACCCCAACTTTGCTACACACTCACTCAGCAACCATACAGAATAGGAGAACATCAGCACTGTCAGTAACTAAATCCCATAACCGTACCCAAGCATAGGCTGTGACTCTATAGTTTATATAGACTCTTTTTAGTCTGGCACGGAAGTGAATTCATTAGCAATATTAAACCGCAATGTGAAATTTCACAGATCCTGGCAGAAAGAATTACTGTGGTTTTTTAATCATGAAGCTTTTAATCAGCAGGCAATTTGACAACCCTATTGTGGAAACATTTCCTGATACTATTAGGGAAATACTTCTGGCTCTGAAATTCAGAGTCTAGGTTTTTCTCATTAATTAAATACAAAGGCAGTGAAATCCAAGTGTCATATAAGTGTTCAATCATGAATTAAGAGAAGCATTGGCAAACTCCTTATTTGACACAAAGAATAATGCAAGTAATTTACAGCACATAACTTTTGTCATACTCCTGCATAATGCTGGAAATAAGTTATAACTTTATAAATGGATACGTAAATTTTCTTTAGCAATAGCCAATTCATTTTACTTAAAGATACGTTCTGCTAAATATAACAATGATTCACAAATGTTCTATTTTGCGTCAATAAAATGAACAATTTTTTAATGTCCTACTTTGTGCGTAAACAGAAAGGAAATGAGCCATAAAAACGGATGCTGAAACTCCCACATTCATCAGACTGAGGAAGATGGTCCAGCATCACCCATTTGTTCTCTGCAAGAGCTCCCTCTTCATCGAGAAGGAAATTGCCTCTTCATCAGTAAGACTACTGCATTTACATGGGGAAGCAGACCTGTTAGATGTGACCAGCTTCCCAACAACTAACTTCACCTGAAGCTCTCCCCGCGCACCCAGAAACTTTTCTGCGATTAATTCAATCATCTGCTTCCCATACTAGCAGTTTGAGTGGCTACAACCACCTTTAAGTTCCTCTAGAGAAATACAGCAGTCAGTCAAAAAGGTCTCCTCACATCTACTTTCCTTTAAGAAAAAGTCCTCAGCAGTTTACTTCTTCATATCAAATCATTTAGCAGCTTTCTCTTGTTCACTGTGGATAACTAGCTGGCCAGGTATTTTCCCTGGTGCTCAAACATGAAGTATTAAGCCAAGTATTACCAAGTTAAGGGTGCAGGACACCTTTAACATTAAGGTAAAACAGTGAAACTGCATCAAATTTGACCCTTTCACCCCCTGTACCTCCAACACTAACCCTCAAATGCTGCTTTCCACCCTCAGCCACCCCCGACCCTCCCTCCAGCCAACTCCCAGGACACCATACGATCACTTCAACACCATGCCACCATGTCACTCCTGTAGCTGCCAGCTCCAACCTCATGTTTCAGGCACTCTGAACCACGCAAAGCGCCCACCTATCCTCCCAGGCCCGGTGACGACTCCACAAGAGACCCGGACAAAACCCCCCGCAGATGCCGGGCAGTGTGGACACAGCCGGTACCCTCTGGAGGGAGCCAGCTGGGCAAGCTCGGACATAAGACCGCCATCTGTTCAGTGATGGAGTCAAGAACCACTTCCCAGAGCAGACGCCTTTAGCAGGACGTATGTCAATTCAAACGGGAAGCTCTTCAAGGACAAGATCGTGCCTTCATGCTTGCACAGCTCCCACTGCAATGCAGCGCTGACTCTAGCTGTTCGGCTGTGCGCAAGAGAGATCGCAACCGTTAATGCTATCGGCTTCACGGTAATTAGATTAAATCTGCCACTCAAAACTGTACTTCACACAAAACACTACAACATCCATCAAGGCACACGCTGTTCACGATGTCATTATCCTTCAAGAATGTTACAACTAGTGATGCCTTCATATGCTTCTCGGTATCAATACGTTTAACGCTTACTGTTTGGGCAGTCTGGTTCTCCAAGACTGACAGGACTCCACCGTAACATGCTGAGTTCAATGGGAGTGGGTTCGTAACAGATCTAAGCCCTGCTCCTACCCATACACCGAAATGCTGTTTTGGTGAACAAATGCACCCTGTATCACCGATGGAGGTGTCATTTCAAAGAGGCAGGTTTTGTGAAATACAATGCACAGTCATAGGATTTTCACCATTCTCTCCCACATACGCCTCAATTTGAAACCCCAGCTATAATGAGGGAAGGTACCAAATAGCTGCTCTTTAGAGATAAGAAGGGAACAGCCTGATGCATAACTTGGTGCACTAAAGCCTATGTCTCAGTGGAATTTTTTTTCCTAGCTTCAGCTTTTGTCTTCTCCCATGACTAACAGAACAACAAAATTAGACTCCACCTTCACCCAAAATATTTGGGGAATAGACCCCACTGCCCAAAGCAATCCTCCTTTCCTTTACCTCCCCGATCTTCACAGACCTCTGAAGCACTAGTTCCACAGCACTGTTGTCGCAACTGCCAGATATAGAAACACTATACCCTGCGCAAGCACCTAGCAACCTCCATATTTAAGCAACCTGTAAGTCTATAAAGATACATATGCTATGAATTTGCACTCCTCCTTTGTTCTTTCCTCACCCTCATCCAAGCGTTTATTCAGTACAAAAATCCAACCAAAAATAATGGATGTCCCAACAATGGAGCTATTCCAGTCAGAGTTTCCTAGTGAAAGATAAGCTATTTTAGAATTGCTCTCCAAAGGGACTACTCCAGAACACATTGTAAGTACAACCCACATAGCAAGCTGATCTGAAGAGCCCATCCTGCCATCATTATCCTGAACGGTTTTACTATCAAGACGACCCCACAGAAGCCTCATAGCAGTGTAAGTAGAAAAACAACAGCAAGTAGAGAAAAACAAGGAATGATAAACCTATGGCTAGAGTACAGACTTTGCATGGGAAAATAGGAGCTCCAATGCAGCAGATACAAATCATCTCCATGGCTTTACAACAGATGCTTTTTGTAGCTTCAGTCCCTTACTGCAGCAATAACTATTTACACATAAATCCTAAGCATAAGAGCACTAATATCTGTGGATTTATTCTACACAAGAGTTTTTGCAATTAACAACAACAAAAAAATCAGGATTTAGCTCCTTACTCACAAGGGAAAAAACAGTTTGTATAAAAGAAAACACTACCCAAATGGAAGGAATAACAGGGAGACATACAACACTGACACATCAATAATAAAAGAACTTTTTTGAGGGGAGCAGGTCAAGAGAATGAAACAAGGCATCATAAAAGTCAGCTCTGGAGACATTCTAATGAACTATTAGAAACCTTAAAACAGGACACTTACACAATTAAAACAGTTACTAAAACCGAGTAGTTTCTTTGAGTCCCTTCATTATCTTTCACAGCTTTATAAACCCTATGCTTAACTACAACATAAAGAAAAACCAAATACAAAAAACTTACTTTTACAAAAGCTGTTCTTTTGTGTCTATTAAAATACCGAAGGACACCATACATTTCCATTGAAACACACGTGAGAAGTTAACACATGAGTTCCTTTTCCTAGATATACTCATACTACATACTCCAATTCCCCTCAAGAAAGCTGGCAACTGAGCACTAAGGAGGTGGGGCCAAGACTTTACATAGAAAACACCTGATACCACATTAAAAGGCTTATATAAAATATTTACTACAAGTGATGTTTGCTTAAGGTAGTGCTTCAAGAAGTTATTTTACTATTTTCCTCTTAAATAGAGAATTTTTATTTATCTTTTTAGGTGCCACAGTTAATTTTGAAAACATATGATGTTTTAGTTCACTGATTTAGAAGCTATACAAAATACAACTATTCATTTTTGTAAGTGAAATTACTTTCATTTTTTGGTGGTTATAAACTAGCCAGAAACTCCTGAAGTTTGTCTGTAAGATGTACTGTTACATTCCTAAATTAAAGCAGGAATAAATTTAACATAATAACCAGAATCTGGTTTAAATAATCATGAAATTAAATATACTACCACTTTCTAGTTTAAGAATAAGAATTTAAATCTGAATAATACTTTGCATATTTTTAAATACTGATTTTTACACTATAATCTCATGGGTCTTCTTGTCTTACTCTATACTATTCTTTCCATCTGTGTCTTGCTAGTACAGTAAAGATGTAAGAACTATTGTGCTTGGTTGTTCAGTGATGCTAATGGACCTTAATTTTCTTCCAGGGTGATAAGTTTGCTTAACTAGTCTTCTTATATTCTTAGAATATTATATGCCATGTTTGTGTATTACCAAGCTCTCCTTTACTTTAGTTGGTCTTTTGAGCTTCTAAGTGCTTCTAAACAGTAAGATATGAATTTACTTATACTTGAAGAAATCTGAAGAACTTCCTCCTAGAGGTACTCCTAGTGTTCATTTGCTTAAAAAAAAAAAATCTCGCTGATACTCCTACAGCCTTGTTTGACACACGTAGCCAATGTGCTACAAAACCTCATGAACTACAATGACCAAATCTCAATGCTTTCTAAAAATCTGCCTATCAAACTAGAATATTTCTATTTACTCACCAGCAAAAGTTGCTGAGCCACACTTGCTAGGAAAACTTAATTTCTGTCTATTTCACAAAATCTAACTCTTGTCAACTCTTATACGGGTGCTTAAAGTTCTCCTACTAAGCAGTACACAATCTTGCATTGATAGCCTCTTGTCTCGTTCTTTGTTTTTCAACTTTTTGACCACTGATCTGTGCTACTATAGGATAGACACTATAGTATCCCAATTTTGGTACAGCAGACCTAGAAAAACGTTTAAGGCTGAGCTACCACATACTTGTTCATAATTTCACAGATACAGTGTACAGAAAGCTCTAGCTTGGAAAAGATGATTAATTTCAAAATACAACTAGTATATTTTTGTTTGCTAGGTATGGATTAACAAAGGATGATTCTATGATTTTCTATAAAGAAACACCCAAACTAGTGTAACTTCTGAAATTTATCAACTATGACAAATTTATGGGTTATAAGAGCAAAAAACACCCACAATCCTATAAAAATAATTGTTTTCTTAGGCTAATTCTAACACTGTTAAGCAGGAGATTGAGGGTGATCAAAGCCTTGCTATCCAAAGCTTTGTGTAGAAAGACTTAAAATTGAGGACGAGTAACTGGGAGAGTTGGGGGAAAAGAAATTTACATTGAAAAAATTAACTTTCTATACTGATGTGATAAAAAGTCAAATAGCTCTGATGAGGGAGCTCATCTGAGCTCTCTCAGACGAGAGATAGTGTAGATGTCATAACCTTAAAATAATGTTTAACAAAAGTAACTTTTAATCTACCCTGCTTTTCTAGAAAACAACTTTCAGATTTGGACACACAATTAAAAATACCTTGACTGCTTAAAACGCTTGTTTCTAATTTGACTAGCTGCTTCTCGAGGGCAGAGCCTGCAGGTTGAATGCAGCTAACCTTGCTGAACCGGGAGGCAGAACACGGCCACGGGCCACCTGCTCTGCACTCACAACTCAATTAGAAACGTGAACACGCCTGGTTAATGGCAAAACATACGAGGGCTCTGACCAGGCATGAGGAACACAGCAGCTGATAAAGGTGTTAATTTTCTCAGCCATTGCCTCCCAAGGAAAAACCTGTGCCAAAGTTTCCATTATCTAATGAAAATGCTAATCAGCCTTTTCAAATATTCAGCAACTGTGAGCTGAAGCCTTTAGTTAATTTAAATTACACTGTTTGTTTATTTTGCTTTTGCACCTGCTATTCAAGACCCCTCTGATATGATCTTTTCAATTTAGGGTGAGATAAAGCACTGCTGTAGTTACAATACAAATAAACGACTACAGACCTGTTAGGATGATGTCCCGTTGAGAAAAATAAGCTTGGATGGAAGGCGCTTAACCATTTAGCAGTTTTTAAAAAAAATATGTACAGGATACGTCCTACAGAAATACAAGAACATCTGAAATAATGTGGTAAAATACAGCAAATTATAAAGCGCCCTAAAAGCTTATGGTTAAAGTTAGGGAATGTCAGCATCTCTTGTAAAGCGAGGCCTGGATTTCTCGTAGTCTGTAGCTTTCTTGCGGCGAGCCGCAGCGGATCAGTCACTGGACCCCCAAACTCAGATGCCACCAGCCCTTCAACTGTTTCCCCTCTTCAGCCGTTCCCAGGTTGTTCCTGGCAGTTCCTGGTGCTGCTCCCCAGCTCTTCCGCAGCACGTGCTGCTTCTCCCTACGGTTCAGTCTGCCCCTAAGAAACGTTCAAGTTTATTTTAAAATAAAAGCATTGTAACAGACACCAGAAAAACTTAACTATTTTCTGTATTTCTCAAAGACAGGTTTTCTTGCCTTTTTTTAATGGTAACTGGCAAAATAGTTGCTTTTGTAGTTTGCTGTTACTCAATTGTGGCTATTGAACTGCACTACAAAACAACCAGCTAACCAAGCTGAGTTACTCTTTTAGCATTTTCTGATCTAGTAGGAGAAAAGCTTTTCAGACCGTGGAGACTAAGAACACAGTTGCAGGCACAGAAGGTGGAGAAGCTTTCAAGTAGTCTTAATTTGCAATTCATAACACATGTAATAATCTGCAAATCCAGATTCTTCAACAAAGATGCACATCTGCTAAATTTTTTTCCAACCACATCGCTTTAAAGCTTACTGTCAAAATTAATCCTGCCTGTCAACTATGGCATAATTTACCCGATATACTAATTTTTTCCAGGAAAGAACAGCACAATGGTATTGCTTAAAAGCATCATATGTCACCTTGTAGCTGTATTCCAACTGGAACTTAAGTTGCAACATAATTAAATATGAAAACAGATGAAGTATAAATAACTTCAAGTGAATGACTACAGCAGAAACATCTTCACCATTTATCTGCATTTTATAGGATTTTGGTTTTAAAAATTTCAAGCCACCTTTCAATGTATCTAGCTGATGTGACATCTTCAGCCAGTTTGGGAACCTTTCTGACAGCCCTTGAAGAAGTAAAATTAGTTAAGCCACTGAGAGAAATAGTCCAAGAAACATATCCAAAATAGCTAGCTAAGGCTTTTGCTGAGATGCAAATGTTTTATTGGTGCAATTAACATCACTGTTAAAGCAGGTTTAATTTCTGAAAACCTTTGGAGGAAGCCTTCGACAACTGACATCCTTCCCCTTCAATTAAAATATGACAGCTTAAAGTCTACACAAACGGAAACACCCTGGCCAACAGCCTGCAGACCGGTAGGAATATTAGGAATTTCAAACGGCAGGTGAGCCTTGCAGACTGCCTCTGCACTGCAAGAGAGCCTGAAGGGCAGCAAGTCCAGCGATGCCATCCCCAGGCGAAGACGTACGGCCTCTCCAAAGACATTTTTCTCGTAACATCCTTCCCAATACTCCACACTCCTCCAAAGGAGAAGCAGCATATGGCTTGTGACAGGAGAAGATTTAAAGGCAGGTAGGGGCAGTGAGCAACGTAACATGTGCTCACCGTGGCTTTCTCTCCTGCTGGTACTGGCCAGGGAAAATGTCCCCACGGCCACGGTTTCCAAGTACCTACCACTTCCATTTGCTTCACAAACTAGTTTTTGGTGGGTTCTTTTACATCTAAACGGTGAGGGAAAAGGTGGCCCTGGAAGTGTCTGACTTGTGTGTCCAGGAGAATGAAAAAATCACAAAAGCAATCAAAACTTTCTGGCACTTAGGAGAGGCTGCGCTGAGAGAAAGCAAGCCCTCCCACTCTGGGCCAATGCTAAAGCCCCTCTAACGCATGCTAAGGAGCAGAGTTACACTTAAACTCTTCCAAGAAACCTCAGGAGTACAAATGACAATCTCCTATTCCACTAATGAGAGTCAGAAGCTTATTTTGACTATGACAGAACTTGTATTAGCTAATCACAAAGCAAAGAAGCTGACAGCTTGAGCAAACTCCAGAAAGGAGCACACCCATGACGGCTGTACGTCCGGCGGTGGACGCAGCCGAAGGAAGGTTCGGCAGACTCAGGCCGGCTTGCACCGTGCTTCCCCCAACTATATGTGACCTTTTTCTTTTGGTTACAAACCACGCGGAATCTCTGAGCTTTCACACTTGCAAAAATACTGAAAAGTATTTGGAAAGCTTATGATCGTGGTTCCAAGCTGAGTTTAGAGAAAACCATTCAGAATGCATCACTGGCATTCCTTTTTTTCTTATGTGCTTTTATGGGATTTTATGTCAAATGTAAACTTAGATTGGGAAGCCAAATTCATGGCAACGACAAAATGCTATTCCAAAATGAACAATGACTTTGTTTCTCAGCCCATACACATGCTACAGATGTCAAAGAATGTCTATTACAGTCAGTGCTTCCTTAGTTTTGGGGTTCTTTTCTCCCTAATAACTGGGTGTCTCAATTCACCCCTAGAAATATACTATATTTTTTTCTTAGTCTAATTTTTCCCCACTTAATCTTTTTTAATTTTTGAAAAAATGTTTTTGAAATTTTCACAGTCCAAGCAGCCATGCTATCTTTTTTGACTTGTTGCTGGCAGAACAAAACTATTCTGTATATATAATTTCATGGTTTTTTTTTTTATTCTAGACCTTTACTACTACAACTATTATCATAGTGAGTTACCTGTGTCTGTACTGAAACTTACTACCTAAACCCATGCTTTAGTTTAAAATAAATGTTTAACCGAAAATAAAGTATGCCAGATGCACTAAAAAAACCAGGAGTGCACGGTTCATACTTTAAAGCATTGACTTCAAAACTATAAGCATCAGTAACAGTGTTTTTTAACAAATAGATGTGAGGCAAATTTATGCTTCCTTTAATAGATATCTGCAAGTTCAATTAACCTAATAATGTTGAGATTAATCAATACTTTCATCAGCCTGAATTTACCTGTACTTAAAACTAGAACTGCAACAATGGAAAAGTGAAGGAACAGTTTTACCTTTTTTATTTAATAATGAAGATGAGAATTCAAAGGAAAAAAGGTCAGTCATGGTAAACAACATTTCCTTAAAAAAAATCATATTCCTGACTGACTACTCCATGGACCAATGTCTGGCTAAAAAACCCCAAGCTAAAGCTAAAGATCTAATTTCGGAACTCCTAGAAACAGGAGTGATCATTAAATGGAGAGTGATTTTTACCTTATCGGCACAGGATGATTATTCCTGATTAACTTTCTATATAGATCTTAATACATCAGAAATAGCTCTTGCATAACACAATACTTGTCCATAGTGCCTGGAGGTTATGTTCCACAAAAGTATTCTGGTGTTTCCAATAAAGGCTTAAAGTACTGTATTCAGATTAGGAACCCTAAACCAGAAGCTGCTACACGGTTGACCTCGAACCACTGTAAAGTGAGGATATATGTAATTTTTTTAAAAAATCCATTGTAACATGAGTGATGGCCTCAGGAAATGCACGTCAGGAATTCTCATATTCTGACTCATCGCTCAGAGGACAGGACCAGCGCTTGGGGGACCAGCTTCAGCTCCAGCTAACCAACAGATCTGGGATGTAGCTTGGACCTTTCCACGCTGGGAATCTGGGAGCGGTCGGCTGCCAAACATCTGCTTTCAGGAACAGGCAGAAAGCAGAAGAAACAATCTTCTGATAAGAAAGCGATTCCAATTTCTGAGGAAAAGGATTTATTTCGGTATGCCTGGTTTCCAAAGGCAGACCCTGACCGTTTTCGGTAACACGCGACCCACGGCTCTGTTAGGGCAGCGTTAACCCTGCGAGGTGGGTTAGTTCCACGATGCCCTCTGAACGAGGTAGGCTCGGTCTTCAGACCGAGGTGTCTTCTGGGGTGCAGCATATCTCTCCTCCTGCTCTGGGGGCTCTGCCTGATGCAGAAAAAAAGGATGTAGGAGGTGGTGTGAACCCAGACCTTGTGCCACGGACAGAGTAAAGCAGAACCGTGAGCTGAAAAACTTCCCTGGGCTCTCCCATATTAAAGTACCAAGTATGAACCTGGTTTATTTTCTGACATCAAGAAACAATCCCTATAGATTTCTCCTCGTAATGACAAATCTATCACCCACCTTTGATTTGTAAAACTAGAATAGAGCAATTTGTGCAGCTTATTTGTGCAAAACAGAGCAATTTTGCCCAACTTACATTAAAGCTATATAAAACTTGCACTGAGCAACTAAAATAGCCTGGTATTCTGCTGGGTACATGAGGCAATCTCCCATGGAAACTTCCTTCCTGTTGCAATCCTAATTCAAACAATGTGCTGCTAAATAACTGTTGAACACTCAACTGTCCCCATCACATAGTCTGTTCCAAAGATTTCTACACCTCATTGGCTCACTAACAGCCTTTAAACAAAAACCAAAAACCATTGTGAAAGAGTCTTAATGAATGAAATGTATCCTCTCTTTATATACCACAGTTGGGGCATGTATACATATATATATATAAAAATCCAGAAAGGAGACTGATGACAGTTTTTGTTCCCAGTCAATGGCAAGATTCTTGCTGAAAGGGTGAGGATATGGCACTCTGGGTGCTGGCTGGATGCAGGACTGAATGTGCCATTTCATCTTGACATAAAGGGAGATGCTCCGCAGCACAATTCTGACTTTCTTCAAAACTTAGGAAGACTGAAGGACTGTCCTCCATCAAGGTTGTATTTTGTTGTGGGTTTTGTTTGGGGTTTTTTTGTTTGGTTGGTTGGGGTTTGTTTTTGTTTTTGTTTTTTAATACAGTGCTCACTCTTTGTAGTATTTTGTCAAAAAAAGTCAGACTCCATGATGCTCTCTCTTTCACAGAGTTACATTTCAGCTTATTTCTGAATTTTTAATGTTTGCATCTAGTTAGGTCAGATTTTTTTAAATCATTTTCAAGTGAAATTCAGCTGGACCTGTAAAGGCACATGATAAACTCCACCTGACAGAAAAGACATCTTAACAACAGACATCAAGTAAAGTCAGCTGTTTCTAAAATAAAGTATATAAGGTCCATAGTATTGTCCATCTGTGTTATATATATTTTAACAGACCCCTGTCTGTGTTGGGCCCATTTGCCTCAGCCCACAGTAGGCAAAGAATTTTTATCTTTGCATCTTAGCTCATACTTAAAAATAAAATCTGTTTATTTTAAACCTATTAAACAAATCCGTAATACTGAATGGATACAAGGCACCAAATTTGCTTCTGGCTCTAATTCAGCCTCTCCAAATTGTTTCAAATTCAGAAATACCTGATAGCAATTAAAAACCATTACAGTTTGTCTACTCTATGATGAGAATGAAAAGCGACTGAGCAGCCATTACCAATAATTAAAGCTGCAAACTTCAAAGGGAAACCAAAGTATGTGCAGACAGATTACCCCTGTCTTCACAAGTAATCCAGGTGTTACAATCATTGAAAACCTGAGGAAATCTGAAGAAATGATAAAAAAATGTTTCAAAATATTCAATATCTGCCTCAAAGAGATATCAGGGAATTCTACATTCAGTTTTAGATAAATGGAGGTCTTTTAAGAGCTGACAGACTTTTCCTCTCAAAGAGAGTCATATCTGCCCTTAATACATGTTAACGTATTCTAAAAAGTAGCTGCTGTATATTTAGAGCAATTACTAAAAGTTAGGCTATAAAAAGCTGCCCTCTATATTTAAATTCAGTAAATGAGTAGTCATTTCCCTTCTGAAACTCTATTTGATAAACAGATGTATTTATTAGGAAATAGCTTCTCAAAAATGAGATCAGTTGCTTTCAACTATGCACAGACCAGTCTAAGCATCATGTCTCGAATTCAAATGTAGCTAAGAGCAGTTTTCACAGATGGTAGTCAAAAGGGTAATGCACTCTCTACTACAGAGGCATGACTGAATTAATCTAAGCTGTGAAACTACTTTTAATGCTATTGGAAGGCCTTTCTCTTTAAAATGAAATTACTTTTACTGAACTGCATAGGAGATTCATTAACTCCAGTATTTCCTAGCATTTACCAGTTTTGTTGTTTTGAAATATTATGGAAATCGATTGGATTTTCATCTACATTTTCCATAACACCAGGGGAACTTGTATCACGGTCCTGGCTCAAGATGCTTATGGCTAAGCCATGCAATTACCTCCTAGTTTTACTCTGACCTGAAAAGCATCTCTTTAGGGCTCTCTTGTTTCGGAAGCAGGCTCAGCACGGGACCTCACGCATAGGTTTCACCAGCTCTCCAGACTGCAATACAACATATAGGCTGAGAATTCTGTCCTTACTGTCTGCTCTTAAGGTGCAAGAGATGACCAACAGGTCTGCTGAGTTTCACTTCTCCATAACCCTAATACTGCTGTGCCAGGAAGATGCGTCCCCTGGCGCTTGTTCAGAAGTAAGAACAGGAGCAAAGGATCAGCTAACTGCATCTCCATCTTCCGTCCTTCCTGAAGATGATCTCAAAGAGAAATCTCCGTATTTTTAGAGCCTCTCCTACCCCCAAAGGCTGGGGTTCCTCTCTAGTTCCTCTTGCTGGTCTGTCAGTCCATCTGGAGGGAAACTGCAGTGCTCTGGTGATCAAAATACATCAGAAAACACAACATTCTTGTTGAAAACATGAATGGAAACAACGCTACTGAACAGAAAAATTGCAGCAGCAGCAGAACTGTACTGCTTGCAGAAAGCTGAATGTTTGAGAAGTCGGGCGTTAACACTCCCATAGCAAAACCAGCTGCCCACCAAATCTGCAGCTGTTTGCTCATGAAGGTCCAATGTGGTGGGGAGTTCAAAGGAAAACGCCCTCTCCACTGCATTTAAGAATAAGTGGTATGTTTTGGATATTCAAAATACAAAAGGCATCTGTGGCTTTCGGTATTAAAAAATTGTCTTTTAAGTGGAAAAAAAAAAGCAGGGCGACAGATTTTCCCATCTTCCTCGTTTTCACACACAGGGAGTAACCATGCCCTATCCAGCAGCAGTCAGTGAGGTGTGAGCACACGCCTCTTTCCCACATCTGAGAAAATACGCCTCGTCTTGGCTTGGATTAGGGTAAACTGCCGCTGTACTTCTCTCTCAGAGAATCAGCATCAGAAACCTGGGCTCCGATGAGATGCCAAAAAGGGAAGTTACCCATCTTCTCATGTCTTCGACTCTTTTTGGCAATCCACCTCACATTTAGCATTTGTATTTTAGAACGAGCTGAAATTCTGACCCTATTTAACCCGCGTCCGTGGGATGGAAGGTCTTCTATGAAGGAATCAAGCTTTCAATTGATTTTACTGACCAGCAGAATTTCAAAGACTGATTTATCATTCTATAATATAGACTTGTAAGCACCAGCCAGGGAAAGATGGGTCCCTTTACTAATGAGTATTAGCACAAGTTTGGTGTTAGAGGCGGAAATCTTTGTCTAAAGTTCTAAGTAATAACAGGAACTAGTAGGGCTTTAATTTCTCCTAATCCCTTTCAAAATGTTGTCTCTTCTATTAATAACCTCAAGCACAAAATGGAAACATTTGCTATGTTAAATCTGAATGTGTTTTTAACATACATAATTGCTCATTTCCACATACCCATGTCTGAGACTAAATTAATTCATAACACATTCATCTTCATTCCTTTTTTTTTTTTACCACATTTTTGGTAAAATTCTCATCACTTCTGAGCTGAAAACATCTTAGAGAAAGAGACACTCCGCCACACCCCTAGCCCAGAAAATCTGTATAGAAAAACTCAATGACACCTTAGACAATTTAAAATAATGCCCATTCCTCTATGGAAGAGCATCACCTTGGATTGTTTTTCCCCAATCAGCAGTTTTAAAATAAAAATTACATATGTCTCCTGGAATGAAAGGCTGCTCAGGTGAGCCAATAGTTCATGCTACATAAGGCTCTGGTTTTAGATCACTACTTTGCCAAGCTTTCTGGACTGACATCTTCAAAATAGTCCAGCCACTGCTAAGAAATAAATACACTTTTCCTTGGGGTTTGGCTCCTGTTAAAAAAAAAAACAAAAACAACCAACCAAAAAAACCCATCACCACAAGCAATTCTTCCAAGGCATTTGGACATACAAACTCTTCAGTTTAGTCTTTGTGTATGATTTGCAATTCTTGTCTCCACCAAAATCTATCCAAACTATAAATCTCTGCAAAATGTTGGCTAACAGGTGTTCGGTAATAAATATATGTAAGTGGTCAGATTCCTGGATGCTAACCAGACCCTGAAAGTACTTTCATCCAACCTTTAGCAACTTCTGCCTGCAAATACAGCTCACAGTGGATCTGCGATATGCTCGAGTCCACAAATTCGGGAGTGGGAAGGAAAGACTGAGTTCGGATAACAAGCTAGGGAGGGGAAAGAAGGAAAGACGGGGACCAGAGAGGATTGAAAGAAAGAGAACTGCAGGAGGAGCTGAAAGCATAACAGGGACTGTGGCCAAACACATGCCAGAAGGAAAGAGGCAAAAGCAAGCAAAAGATATCAATGAGGACCTGCGTCAGACCAGGGACTGCCAATACAAAAAGACTGACAAAACCACAGAAATCAGAAAATGACCTGAGAAGTCAGAGTCACACTGAGTGCAAACAAGCATGGTGGCAGCAGCCTGCAAACCGGGGAGGAGCTGTGATGGCAAAGGAACAGGATTAGGCAAAGATGAGCTGGAAGCAGGATGCAGAATTTAGTACCCACTGTAATTCTCACCCTAGCATTCGAAATGTTTCCTCTCAGTAAATGTCTGGGAAAAATTAACCTGAGTTTTTGGTTTTTTTTTTTTCTTTTCATTAGCACTGAAGGATGAGTCTTCTGTTGCCATCAGTTATCCAACTAGCTCAAAAGGGACAGAGCTTTGCAGTGCATATTGTGAGGTTCTTGACAATATTTGTGGTTAAAAACTGATGTTTTTTTCTCCACAAGACCTCTGTCTCGTTCACATCGAAAAAGGATGTGACTTGAGAACGAACCAGAACTGCAGCAGAAGACAGTCCGCCTGCTCCATTTGTAAGAGTGTTTGTCACGCGTGGCCCGAGGAACAGAAGTCAGAAAAGGAGGATGACTTTGTAGTTACAGAAGATAAACCGTCACAGAGGAGACTGTCACTCTCCTACCACCGTGATCGCCGGTGGTGCCAGGCGAAGTGTCCCACGATCTGTGCGCTTCTCAGGTGTCCCAGGCACTGACTGAAGTCCTGGGGCCTGATGAGCTGGAAGGCTGGGAAGGTACAGCTGGAACAGAAGCCGGTATGAGGTCTGAATATATCAACTATTTTGACAAGACAGTTCCTCAACACCTTAAATTGAGCATTCAAGTAATAGATATTTTCTATTTCTATCCAGTTAAAAATCCCTTCCTGGGATTCTAAATTTTGTTTCTTTTTTTTTCCAAATTAAGACACCTCTCCCCTTCTCTCACAAATGTGAAAATAAATGTAGTAATGCTTTTGTAAAACATCCAGATCCTATACTAACAAGTAGCTCAGAAAAAACTTTGAAGCAGTTAATAAGGACATCAATATATAACACAAAATATTTGCAACATTTGGTAAAAATAATAAGTACACAAGAAACTGTCACCAGTTTCTACAGACTTTTTGTACCTTCTGCCATCTACAGGGGCTCTGGCAACCAAAAGGGACTTTGTGAACAAGTGACGCCCTCACTGTTAACATCTGCGGCATATCTGTAATAAAACTGCTTTTTCCAACAGACCCCAAAGTTATCAGAAGGTCACATAAAACTGCAATCTACTAAAAAAAGTATTTGGAAAAAAGACCCAATAGCAGGTTCTTGAATACCTGAATTTGTGGCAAAACAAGTTAACAGTTTCTTTTTAGAATATTCTGCAATTATTTGAAGTTAATACTTCATAGTAAAGGGAAGTATGCCTGCTGGAAGAGGACAGGTGATCTCCTAGATACTTTCCTATTAAAGCACATTTCAAATCAGCTAAGAAATAAGTAAAAGAACATTTGTAAAGGTCTTGGTAAAAATAAAAATTTACAAAAAGTTTTCATGTGGAAACAAGACCTAACTACGGTGCTCTTCAGATTAATGCTCCCAGTCAAATTCTGGGCTTGCAGCCAATTTCTGGAAAATTCATACATGTGAGCCAACTCCCTGAAGTCAGCTAGGCTTGTCCAAGAACACCTGAAAGGCCTGCGCCTTTAGAAATAAGCTTAGAAAGAATCATCATTTCTAAGTATTTCAGCATATAGACATTAGCAGAATAATGTAGTTCTGTGCAGTAACTGGCATTTTGTGCCAGCCCAGCTGTAACACCGGGCAATTGTGTCCCGAGTTCAACCAGGAACTGCAGCTCACGAGAAGGCAGCATGACTGCAAGGTCATGGAGAAAGGTTGTTTGCAAGCTGGGAAATAACCTCAAGTAAGGTACTTTTATTAGAAATTATATATATGATCCCTGCTGCATGTTCTCAGCAAGGGATCGAGAAGGAAAGGCTTATAGGAAAGAAACTTATTTACATAATATAGAGAGCTGGACATTTTAAGAGGAGCAGTCCCACAAACAGGAGCTTGACATTTGTTGGGACAAGACTCATGATGTTCAAAGCAGCCATCAGTACCATATCTGCAGATTCCTTTATGTGAAACTACAGAATCAGCTAGAAAAATTCAGTTATGTGTGATCGCATCCAAATTGCTTTACAAGGTCTAGATGTTCCTATGTATAGTTTTTTGCGAGGCATGGATGTTTCTGCTTTACACTCTTGCATTGGGGAATTCTTGGGGTGCACAGTGAAAGATGCAATTCTCGCATACAAACTTTAGATATTCAGAATATGAAGTAGCAAAGTGAAAGTCACTTATGTTTGAGAAAATATAATAATGGTAGAAGCTGCAGGGAAATTTTACTAAGACAAAATCATCCTTCACAGAAAAGCTGGAGAAAAACACAAGCATTAGAGCTCCCCAAAGACTCAAAAGAGGCGTTTTTGTTAATCTGGACTATTAAACATTGTTAGTAACTCAATCTATTCCTCAAAATATCTGATCTTTTTCATAGTCCTAGTAAGCATTCTGCACATAAAGTCAAAAACCCCCACACAATCAGTACTTTCTTTTAGTTTACTCATCTCTAAAAGATTATATCTAGTCTAATTAGGTATTTATTTCCAACCTACAAAAAAAACCCTCCAAAGTGGCAAAAAAACCCCCAAAACTTTTATGAATGAAATTTCCGCGCTTGAGCTATTCAAAAAAACTTTCATGCAAGAGCACCCTTCAAAATATGCGATTTTTTGACGTAGTTAGTAACTTCTCTTTCCTTAGCTGATGCCATCTGTTACTTTACACTCCATGGGCTGGAGCAAGAGGTATGCACCGATGTATACTGTCATATATGCTGCTGCTACAGACTGAGGCTGTCCAGGTTGACAGAAAGGAGCAACTGGATGAAATGGGTGATGAAGACCTACTGCAGCACTTTGAGCTCCCTGGTCAAAAGACATGGGCAAGGGTCTGGCTCTCTATGGTACTTGAATCTGTGAGGGCCTAGCAGTAATTTAGTTTAATACGGGGTTTTTTCCTTCATGTCACTATTTTCAAACTATACAGATTTCCATAAAGCAGAAAAATAAATTAATAACCATGATGTTAAATCCTTCTGATCAATTACCATCCAACATGGATAAAAAAAAAATAGAGCCAAGAGGAAAAATAGCACCAAAAGAAAAAAAGACAAGAGGTTACATGGCTATGGGAAGTAGGACACCCAAGGAAGTATTTAGTTATTTCATAGAATCATAGAATGTTTTGGGTTGGAAGGGACCTTAAAGATCCAACCCCCATGCCATGGGCAGGGACAACTTCCACTAGACCAGGTTGCTCCAAGCCCCATCCAACCTGGCCTTGAACACTGCCAGGGATGGGGCATCCACAGCCTCTCTGGGAAACCTGTGCCAGTGCCTCACCACTCTCACAGGGAAGAACTTCTTCCTTACATCTAGTCTAAATCTGCCCTCTTTCAGTTTAAAACCGTTACCCCTCATTGTATCACTACACTCCCTGATAGAGTCCCTCCCCATCTTTCCTTAGGCCCCCTTTGGGTACTGGAAGGCTGCTGTAAGGTCTCCCTGGAGCCTTCTCTTCTCCAGGATGAACAACCTCAACTCTCAGTCTGCCTCCACAGGAGAGGAGCTCCAGCCTCCTTATCACCTTCATGGCCCTCCTCTGGACTCACTCCAACAGGTCCATGTCCTTATGTTGGGGGCCCCAGAGCTGAACACAGTACTCCCGGTGGGGTGTCACCAGAGCAGAGCAGAGGGGCAGAATCACCTCCCTCAACCCGCTGGCCATGCTGCTTTTGATGCGGCCCAGGATACGGTTGGCTTTCTGGGCTACAGATGCATATTGCTGGGTCGTGCTGAGCTTCTCGTCAACCAACACCCCCAAGTCCTTCTCCTCAGGGCTGCTTTCAAACCATTCTCTGCCCAGCCTGTATTTGTGCTTCTACTCTGTAAAGTTGGGCCACATCTGTAAGCAAACTGGCAACTAACTATGTTTGGTGTCAGAAATAACTTGATTAAAGAAATGGAAAGAATATATCTGTCAGAGTCACTGGTTAATTACTCAGGAGCCTGATCATCATGCAGGACACTAGAAGCTTCCCTTTCCTCCAAAAGCTGCCACTAATTGTTCCTCCAGTAGACCGCAAGCACTCCCATGGAAGCATTACAATTCCCTCATGGAGAAAGGGAATTGCTCCCTCTTTTCCCCCTAACTTTAACCTATGCTGCCCCATCATCTTGGAAATGGCACTCTGAAATTTTGTTACACACTGTTTCAAGTCCCGTGAACTTGCCAGCTTCAAGACCACCGAAGAACCAAGGGCTTGTTAAAAACTCTACCTGCTCACTCTTTGCCACAGTGCACCGGGGCAGGGGCTTGCAAGTTATTCTTGACACTCGGTTTTGAGCCTGCTTGCTTGGAAAAAACATTTGGGAGCTGGGAGGCAAAGGCATTATTAAGGAAAGTAGTAGCCCTCTTCATCTTCAGATCAAATTTCAAACAGTATCTTCATATATGAAAATATTTGATAGTTACCAGATTTATGCTTTAAAAAAATAATTATCAACAACTAATCTGGCAAACCAACCTTCCAATGGAGATTATATTCAAAGACCACAAACAATAAAAATTTTTGAAAGGATTAATTTTATATAGTTGCACGGGAACCATACTCTGAGACTCATACTTAACACATTCAAACCTCATTAGACAGATACAAGATCAGCATAGTGACCTACAATAGAAGCCTTGTAGTACATTAAGATGTAGAGAAGTAATAGTCAGGAGACTTTCAAGGACAGATATTGACTTTATAATTTGATATATGAACCATAACTGTATTAACAATAAAAAAGAAAGCATCCTCTGCTACTGTTACCAGCAGATTCATAGAGAAGAATAAATTAGAAATTGGTAATTACACCGATGTCGTGAATATGTTTGCACATTTGAAAGCTTCAGGCACTAGAAAATGCTGCTGAACCAATTAAATGTTCCAGAGATTAAAGTACGCTTATCTGGAGTGCACTTTTTCACAGCAGTCCCTACCGGGCTCAGGTTTACTTTGCTCTCAAGCTGGCGATCTTCCAGCCGCAGCAGCAGCCACGCAACAAGCAGCATCCTTCAGCTGCAATTTGTCTCGGCACCAGCTAGAAATGACTCAGCTGCCCACGTCGTGCTGCAGGAGTTACTTTGCTAATATTACAGCCTCTTACCATACAGCGCAGCATCCTCTCCCTCCCCAGTAGGGGTTGGGGCTTTTTTGGTTGGTTTGGAGGTTTTTTTGTTACTCATACCTTCTTTCTGAAACATGACGCAACTGCCTTGATCACCAAGGAAGCTAACTTTCACTTCTCATCGGCCATATGCAGTCCTGACTTAAAAATAAACATGTGCCAGGTCATGTGTTTTGGAAAAGGGCGTGAAGGTGAAAACAAACTTTAAATGCAAAGGAACTTGGGGCAAGTAAATACATTAGAATAGCTCTATTAAAATTGAAATTATCATCATACATGCTTATTTTTACAGAAAATTTTCTGTTCAAGTTTTTATTCAATAAACAGCTGTTACCAGAACGTAATTTAAAAAAAAAAAAAAAAAAAAATTGGTTAGGGGGCGAGGGGAGGAAGAGAAGCAAGAGGAGCTAGTCTTGGTGGTATTTCTAAAATGTGACACTTGGAATTAGCAATATGAACAGGAATAAAGTTAATTTTTTTTATAATCCCAATAGCTACATCTGAAAAGCTCAGCTCCTGGCAATATGCAATCAAAAGAATGAATGTGTTTTTTCTTTCAAGTTTTAATTTGGGGCCAGCAGGCTTGTGGGAAGCAGTGGGGGGAAAGGGGTTTTCTTTTTTTTTTTCCTATGGTTAGAATCATGACTCTTCATGGTTAACAGTCCTGCATGCAGTACAGACAAAATTATAATCCTAGACTGGGACAATTTCAAGGAGCCGAGAAAAACAGAAGAGCGAGAGACATGACATGAGAAAACAATAAGCAGCAGCCTTGTATAAATGGTAAAAAGATTGGAAACGCCTGCAAATTTGGAAACTAATGCATCTGTGACAAGCAGAAAGGGATCTTGTAGTGACCCTGTGTCCTTTACTGTTTTGTGGGCAGCTCTGATTTCTGTACAAGATTCCCCATAACCTTCACATCACAGTTCCTAACCAACTTCATCATGGTCATTCTAGGCATCAGCTAGAGAAACACCCCTTTAAGAAGTGTGGTGCCCTAGATGAACGCTCCCAGCACGTACAACAAACGAAGCCAGCAAATCTGCATGCCAATAAAAATTGTTATGTTTTCTTAGGTCTCTGCAGGACTCCAAATGACAGTAGCACCACGTACCAAATCTGAATTAGAAACCTGTCACATCCTTATCCACCTGCTTATTCAACTGAGCTGAAAGATATTTTGACATTTTAATACGAACAGTACCAGCAGAAACAAGAAACCTCAAGACTACTATTTTTATGACACAGTAATAGCAAAAGACTGCTATATATGACGGCAGAATGATACTTAAAGCAGTATAAACCCCAAAATGTGCTACAGACCAGTAAAGCAGTACAATCTTCCAGCAGCTGGCGACCCTATAGGAAAACACTGTGCAACTGGGCAGAACAACTTGCGTGACTTGGTTCCTATTTAAGAGCAGGGCTCTCGGGACAGAGCCTTAAGCTGTTGACTGAATAGTCCCCTGAAACCAACCCAAAGCAATTAAGCCCAGGATGAAAGCATGAAGCAGTCCCTGCATAGTTTCATGCAGGGCTCTTGTGGGTACATAACAACAGCCCTTCCAGGAGCAGTGGTCCATTACAATTTATGCACGCTGCTCCCAGTAACGTGGCTGGGGAGCCCACGTGGCAGCAGCATGCTCAAGTGAAATAATTGACCTCTGTAACGGGACACCATGAAGCCTACTTTTATTTCCAACAAACTGGCCCAGCACAGGGTGGAAAGGAAGTATTTTCTACAGGTGCCATAGGTAACAGACTTAAATACTTTATAACTGATGGAAAGAAGAGTATCACACAAAAATAAAGCTTGCACTTTCTATAAAAAAAACGCAGGCAATCGTAAGTTTCAACCTTACAACCTACCTGTTATTACTTGGAATCAGTAATCCCACTCAAAAGCATGATACAGATGTGAGCACGCTTCAAACCATTATGTAAAAGGCTAAAATACATAGCAGAGTTGAGCATTTTATCTTATCAGGTGTTAACCCTTACGTACACAGCTGTGTAGGCATGCACGAGCTGGGTGCTGTGTTTCTACACGGATGGCAACAATCCGTGGGACTCCGTGGAGTATTTTGAGCTTCCCACAGAACTAAGATCGGCAAAATGAGCATCAAAGCCAGTGGAACTCCGCAGGAGTTTTTCAGGTGGTGGTATACTACGCGTAGAAAATCTAATAGTACAATTGCAAAGCATAACAGCAGGACTAAATAGCTAAAAATCCTCCAATATTATAGGCGGGGTTGGCAAACAATGAATTAGCACTGTCATGTTTCATTCTGATACTCTTCTTCAACGTCAAGCTTAGCATAATAGGAAAGCTTATGATATTCCTGTTTATAATCTGATTCTTGAAGATTTATTACTTGATAGGTAATAAACAGCAGCATATACATACACATCCCTGCTTGCCTGAGGTTGACACTTCCAGAAGTAACAGAATTCAGCTGAAGCATCCACCCTGTTGTGCTACAGAAATCCAAATAAGTTGTCTTCTCAAAATCTGACCTTTTTATGGTGGTCATGTGAGAACTCAGAGCAGAAGCATATTAAATAAATTGGCAAATCTGAAAAATCTAGACTCAGATAAGAAATAAAATAGCACTACAGCCAAGCTTCTGTTCAGCTTACAGAATGATGGTAATGATTCCCATTAATAAGGACTGCTGAAGTTGTAACAAAGAATTTTCATTAAACACAGAAAGTTCCCTTTCAAATTCCCATACAACTAGCAAACGTACCATTTTAAGTAAAACAGATGAAGCACAGAACAGCAGGTGAATGTACAGAAACAAAGTACTTGGTTATATAAAGAAACACCAAGCTCATTAATCTAGCAGTCTGGGCTGGTCTCACACTCGCAACTGTGATGCTGTGTATTTTAAGGACGACCTGCATATTGAGCAAAGAAAAAAAAAAAAAAAACCAAAACCAAAAACCAACTAGCATTCATAGAGATTGATTGATGTGCTCCATGTCATTTTTTTTAAATCACCTTCTTCTGTAGTGATTTTGCAGACAGAAGGTCACTATGGAGGAAACATATTCATTTTGTAAACTTCACACCACCCCACTAAACTGCAGATATTATTTTTAGTTCTCCCTAGCACTAAGCAGACAGGGAATCCAAGGCACAGTGCCAGGATATAAACCCACTCCTTCTGAGCTGGTTTTAATCATGCTGCCTTGCTCCCACTCTGCTCCCATGTTTAGGTCAGCAAATTTCCTCAAGACTAAATCTGAATACGTGCACACATATGTCATGGATAATCTGGGTGTGTTTCTTCATGAATAATTCAGATAAAAGTATGATGTGCTGCTCCTACTGAAAGGCCCACTTGATTTTCTCTTTTGGCAAGGTTCGCCCAAAAAAGTCCTGCTGAAGAGCAGCCAACATCTTGCCCCTATTTATAATGTAGCTGGTTTACCAAAAAAAAGTGAATCCTTTGTACAAACTGTTTCGTACTGCTCAAGCTTGCAGTCCTGCTCCACAGAAAATTAAGGGACTGTCATTGAGTATGACCACAAAGTCAAGCCGGGAGTATTTTCTACAAAAGGGATACTTGTTTAAAATATTTCTTCATAAAAAACAAAGTCTTGTACACAAGCCTAAACCAAACGTTACAGGAAGAGCAGTATTTTCCACAGAAAGCTTTCCTATCAGATGCTATGGGATTTGCACATTAGACCAACATTTTCAGTATCTTAAATCATGTTCTTGTTTTGTTTTGTTTTTTAAAGTATAGTTACAATAACTTCTTTGGCAATTTGCATCCTAAACTGCTTAGATTGCCACAGAAGTACCATGACACTGAGGGCAGTTTGGTATTGATTTCCATCGCCACGTACAGCAGCCGTACACACAACCCCTTCTCCTCCTAATCTGCACACTAGCAGGAATGAATTTTTTCACCTTAGATTACCGAAGCCGTCATTTCGCTATGACCGGGCTGGGGCAGGCAGAAAAGGCAGAGCTTTGCGTGCGTACCGCAGCCCACCGCGGACATCGGCCCGAAGGTCGTACACCAGCGTTCAGCGCGGGGTTTAGCTGGGGTTTATGTGCTGCCTTGTTTAGACCCCTCCAGCCCAGCAGTCCTAAAGAAAGAACTGGTTCCTCTCTGGTGAATACGGCTCTGTTAAACGTGTACCACCCTATTTCTATTTTTATTTAGAAATCCTACCGTAACTTGAGATCAAGTTGTTAGGAATAATAAAGCCAAAGCAAGAAACAAACTATGAGAAGGCATATAAAAATACATTTCAATGAGTTAGCATTGCGTGTCCCGGTCTTTCATTGCTTTGTTACTGAATATTTACTCTAGTTCAAAAATACTCAAGAAACCCACAGACCACTGATTATTCCCAAAGTTCTTGGGACATTGCTCTTTTTTTCTTTTCTTTTTTTTTTTTTTTAAATGAACATAACAGGAAACCCATATCGGTGTCACAGAGTACACGAAATATATTTAACATCAGCATCCTAAAAAATAAATATTTATTAATCTTGCTAGGAAAAACAAAATAGCGAACAGTCTGGAAGGCAGTCCTTGTTATGCCCCAGAGGATAATATTCTGACTTCCCACAACATGTTTTTCAATGCATCAAGGATCTCTAAAAAGCACTGTGCAGATCTGAACATTCTTGCCAAGAAGCACAATGAAATAAAACATAACCCCAGTAAGCTGCTTGTTAAGTTTTATCAACATGCAGAAATGAACTTCATGATGGAAATACACTTTTAAGTCAGCTGTAAAGGGCGGGGGAAAACCACAGAGCCAGGGATGGAGGAGCTGGGAAAGCGCCATGCTTCTACAGTATTGGTTTTATCTGGTAACTTCTACAATTCTTTCGCACAGGCTTTGAACAAGGATCTCTCTCATGTTTGCATTTTAAATTAATTTAATCCTTCAGAAAAGTGCCATGTGCCCAAAACTGCAGAATCCTACCTATCTTCAGTGGTTCCAGAGATGCAGAACAAGAAAAACCTTACAAAACTGCCCTTCCAAATTTCCAGAAAAGATAATTTGTAAAAGCCTATCTAATTCTGAAGAGATAAAATGATAACAAAGGAAATTATGGATTCCATCAGAAAGCAACCAGATTTGAGCCGAGATGAAGACAACTCACTATTACAAGTAACTTATAAAGTCAGGAAATGTGGTTTAGCAGACACAATTCTTCCAAAGCACTAAGCAGAGTTTCAAAATAGCTTCGGGAGCCCATTTAGAAAAAAAAGAAAAATTTTTTTTTCGCAGTGGTTCAACTGAAATATTTTATCTCTCTTACAAATGATCCAAACTGAAGGGAATTGTAACTGCTCACTAGTTCATGGCATCTTTCAGAGGCACTAAACAGAAAAATAAAATTTAAGATGTGTTATATGCATACTTACTACACACCATCTACCCTGTCCGAACAGTATTCATGGCATGACAGCCTTTGAAGTTCGTTGCAGGTTTTTGTTCAGTTGACCGAAGTAACTAAAACCACGTGGAAGGACAGAAAAGCCATGTTTAAGCACTGCGGCTGAAACCAACATACAAAAATGTCACTTTGGGAACGTGAAACGATACCTCGAGGCCCCGCTGCTGCCATGGTTTTCCTTTTTAAGCCCAGAGAGGGTCTGCCCGGGGAGCAGCAGAAATCCCAACAGCACCATCCTCACCAGAAGAGGATCGAGTGATTAACTTCTCACTGGAAGTCCTAAGCCCCTGCAGCCGGGAGGGGCAGGACCAAGCGGCCAGCTTCACTTGGAGCGGGATGGCTGGAAGCAGGCCTCGCTTCCAACGGCGGGACGCGGTGCTGCTCGTTTCCAGCGGCACGGCTACGCGGCGGGGAGCGCGGCTTCAGACTGCGGTAGGGTTTGTGCTGGGAAAGCACAACTGCGTTCAGAATGAAGATTAACTGGGTTTTTCAAGAAACGTAGTTTTATAAAAATACAAAGTGAGCCCTTTGGGACAAACGCACATGGGGTTTTTTTGCTCGCTTAGTTTTTTATGGCCTTTTCCCTGCAGTCCCAAATACACTACTAGAACTAATCCTCTACGGCCCAAACAGGCTTTCCTCTGACGAATGGCCAGAGGAAGACTGTATTACCGGAGCACTTTTCTCATCTACAGGACTGCCAAGCACGTTTATTTGCCCACCTCGCTGATCTACCAGTTGTCACCTAATTAATACACCTGGAAAGGGAAAAAAAACCAAACCCAAAACATGGTCAGGGATGAAGACATGCATATCCAAAACTGGTGTGTGTTCTCTGGTACCCAAAACAGATCACAAAATGGAAAGTCACATAGTTCGTGCATCCCTGGGGCAACCACTTCCACACTTCGTGCTTTCACCCCACCCTCTGACATTTGATATTGTCTTTTTACATTTTGAAGACCTCTTCAGGGCAGTTACAGTTGTCTGTGACATGATCATACACTATCTTGTGTTAGGGGTGCTCTATTTTGGAACCCATGTTATTGCACGTGGTCTTGAGGTACCTACTTGTGGCAGAACATAAGGTGATAGATATTATATCACAGTCTATACAGAACAGAAAAGCACAGATCCTGTTTATGAATTAGGTCACTTCACTTGGTTGTCTTAAGTTTGCTTTCCAGCTGCCCTCGAACACCACATTATTTAATGACCTATACAAGACTTCCAGTAGGTCTTGTCTTTTTGGCCAGCCATCTCCTTGTGGTCTCTAAAGGTGCCTCAGAACAGCACAGAACGTGAAGGTAGGTGACGCCACCATTCACACACGGGACAGATGATAAAAGCCATGTGGAAATAAACTCTTCTTTTTTTCTTGTCTGTGAACTTGAAATAGCATCTGCAACCACAAAGGAAACAAAACCAGGTGGCAGAGGACAGCTGGTGCCATGAGGGGACCGTGCCAGCGCTGCTGAAAATCCTGCATGACCTACAGCCCAGACAGCCATCTCTGTGAAATTCACTGCAGTGTTCACCACCTGACCTCAGAGAAACTCAAGATGCTCAGGGAGTTCCAGGCAAATGGGGAAGACGGATGGAAGAGGTGCAAGGAAGGGTGAACTGTGCACATCAAATGCTATACCAAGCTCTAGCAAAGAGTAGATTGGCAGGAGTCCGTCACACTACTATTCTGCAATGACTGTTTAGAAATGGAATCTTTTTTAGCATTCACTTTCATAAACACTACCTTCAAGCATTTTGGTCCAAGATTTTTACCATCCCTAAAAATCAGACTCTCCCTGTTGCCAAGATATACATAAGCTCGCCAAACCTTTTGGAAGTCAGTTTTCTATTTAATTATTTTTAAAAGGAACTGTCTCTACATTTGAAAAACAGGACCAAAAAAATGTAGAAACAGACACTTAGAAGAGAAGCCTTGATTTGGTGTGCACAGATGCATACAAGGCCCTTTCTTCCAATGAAATAGCCTTATTACTAGTCACCGTATTACCTACAGCCACTCTCAGTGAGCTTACATAATTTAATATATTTCTCATTCCAAATT
Source organism: Aviceda cuculoides (assembly GCA_035590195.1). Classification (NCBI taxonomy): domain Eukaryota; kingdom Metazoa; phylum Chordata; class Aves; order Accipitriformes; family Accipitridae; genus Aviceda; species Aviceda cuculoides. The sequence continues at coordinate 16,886,133 of JAVJGG010000008.1, read as the reverse complement.
TTATTTTCCCTTTCTGAAAATACAATCTTCCATAACATTGCTTCTACTCCCCAAATAATCAGGTGGTTTTCAGGAATGGCAAAAGGAAAAATGAATGAATCCTTTCTACAAACACAGCAGGTAAGAGTATTTAAAACCATTCCCTTTCCTCTCCTAAATATTAATCAGGGATAAAAAGGCTACATATCACCATTTAGAAACAGTTAACTATTTTAATGTTTTTACTATTTCTTCTGTTTGGCATGGGGGAGAAAATTACTATGGACAAGATGTTCAAAACTGGAACTTAAAGATAGCTTTACAAGCCTAAAATGAGAAGCGCTCATTTTCAGAAAAATTGCTGAATCTATCATTAAGGAAAACAAAAATGAAACCTTAAGTTCTCAACTTTCAGTTCCACTTCCCAAATCTTAAGTCAAACACTGTTCAAACAAAACAAACAAACCAACCAAACAAACAAAAACAAGAGAAAAAGGGAGTGCAAGACTTTTCAGCCGAGGCTGCGTAGCCCACGTAGGTTGGAGATGATGAGGCCGCTCACCGAACAATTCTGCATTCATCGCAAGCCTTCAGCATCCACGCTTTGTTTTGAGCCACTGCTTTTCCGTTTCTCACTCCATGAATGAAAGTCAGACTCACACAAACTTAGAGAAAATTTTCTTTTAGTCTCTCCAAGACTTGTTTTCTTGATAGAACTGGGACAACCTATCCTTCTCATGGAAAACAGTGTTACCTCTTTCCTCTGCAATCAAAGTGCACTCAAGTCTATCTAGCAACCAAACTGTGCATCTCTCCCATTTCCTGCAGAATCCTTCAAAACCCAGAGCCCATCTTTTTTAATCATGGCTGTTACACCTATTCAAAACACAGCTTATTAGATTCACTCAACCCATGCAATATTTTAATATGAATTTCAACAAAGCTGTACATATGTAATGAATATGACAATGCTTGCTGCCATTCGGCTCATGCTCCTATGTCACATAAAAATCAAAGCATTAAAGAAATATGAATGTAAAGTTCCTTCAAACATTTCTAACTTACATTCTTCAGTAAGAAGCCTTACAGAACATGATATTACTACAGCATAAAAGCCTCCTTTGAATAGCTAAAATGAAAGACTTTGTACTGATGCCTTGTTTTTCAGAATAAACTGTCTTACGGCCTTGCTTTACTGAAATACGTTATCTAACAATTAACACGCTCTTGGAATAGACAAACGTTTTTGACTTTTAGCCCATGCAACGATGACAGAGCAGGGGTCTGGGTTACAAGCATGCTGCCTCCGGCTCTTGTCTCTGGCCCTCTGCCTCTCCAGTTCTCATCACAGCTTTACTTTGTCAGCAAAATGCTCCATTATTTCTGCCTCGCCTTGAGACAGCCTAGTCCCCCCAACACGTGGTTGTAGCAGAACGCCGCAGCTACAGTTTAGACACACAAGAGCTAAACCCTACTGAGGTCTGTGCACCAGAACGTTGTTCTTTCACAGCCAGCTTGGATTGGTTTTGAAACCCCATAACAATATATTTGGATCATCGCTTATAAGGTTTCTAAAAGAAATACAACATGCATCAAGTAAGTTCTTGCTTAACTGAAGGAGACTACTATCTTCACTAGTAAGAATTAATTATAGCATAATTAGATTTAGGATGCCAGTTCAGGTTAAAAAAAAAATTCCCCCAAACCAGGCTTACTCATGTTTCAAGAAGGAAATGCACAGTCTAGACCAGCATAATATTTAAAGAAAAAAAAATGTGCAGAAAGAGATCAGACCATAAGCATCTCCCCCAGAGAACAGGGAACTCAAGGCAATTGTCAAACAGCATTGATTCATTTCACACAATTAAAATCTGGTTTATAGCACAAAATCAATATTTCATGGTAAAATTGTCCTGAAGTTGAGCTTGGAAACACTAATCAAAATGGCTTTTCTTGGTGGCTGGGAGAAGGGTATATATATTTATATATCCTATATTTATAAACTCTAACTTTCGGGTTAAAAAAAAAAAAAATTCTTCCCGAGGTTGTGACAAAAATCTCCCAAATATAAAATGAGATAATGCTGTCATCTGATGTCTACAGACAAGACTCCGTGCATCCTAGATAATTCTCAAATGACAGCAATACAAAACTAACAAATATCTGGCTGTTATTCAGAAGCTACTAGCCAGCACTAAACAGACAACTACGTTCATCCACTTCAGCTGGCTGCTGCTCTGAAAAGTTATGAGGAGCAGCAAACTCTGTAATAATTCTGAGGGGGAAAAAAAAGTCAGAAAACTTCCGTTCCCATGCTCACCAGCCAGATGGCTCCAGAATTCTTCTCTCCCCTTGCAATTAAAGAGCAAGAGACTCCCCCCAATATCTCAGCATCTAACACCTGAGCACCCACCCCCACACCAACAGCTGAGCTCGGGGTTTGACACTGTGCCACAGTACCACTCCGGAGCAGGAGCTGACCCACTGGCTCCTACTTTTCAGCTCTGCCTACAATTTGCAGGCTTTCAAATAAAATGCGAAGGTGTTTCGTACTGCCTCACTCTTTCTTCAGTCATGGCAAATAACATTAAAAGACGTTATCTTCCCACATGATGTTATCAGAGCACGTATTGCATTCGCTTTTTATTGGTCATCTGCTAAAGAAATCTACAGGGACTGGCAAAAAGTATTGCTTTTTTCTGCGAGTAACAGCCCCTTTCATGGTCACAGTGAATGCACATGTATCCAAGACACTGCAATACAGCTGGTGGACAAAGCAACGGGTTTGAAGCCAAAATTATCATTCTCACCTACATTGTTTTTTGAATTACCGTGCTAGCACTAGTCTCTTGGAAGTCAGTCGTTATCCTCTCACCTTCATGATTTACATCCACCATTGAAAATTACAGCTAGCTATCTTCTAACTTAAGACCACACGACATCTCCTGCACTCTTCCTTCATTCCAGAGTGACTTAGCATGCTGCTGAAATTAATACAGCCAAGACAGATAACACCATGGCTTTGCAGTCCTCTTCAGCTCATCAGAAGCCAGTATAACTCCTGGGAAGGCTACCCGACCCTTCCTCTTCTCGGCCGCTCACGGCTACCTTGTACCTCCAACCTACCTGTCTTGACGTAAACGGTTATTAGGGTTGCATAGTAAAGCAAACAGGAGAAGCTGTTGGGAACCAATCCAGCAAAGGTGGGGGAAAAGCAAGTTTTAACGCCAGTCAATTCCCTGATCCTGTTCGCTGTGCGGCTGCAAACAGTTGTGCTGCCATGAGGACAAAGCCGAGAGAAAGGAATGAGGGGTCGAGGCTTGAAGGGGACAGGATCACTCCTCTCAGTAGCTGTGCCAACTTACGCTGGCTGGAAGTGGCTATGGCCCAAGATGGAAAATAAGGTCATCTTAAAATAACAGCTGTGAAAAATACTTTCTAAGTGAATATGCACAACAAAGCTCACATAACCAATATGAAAGAGAAGCACGTACTTAAAGATCTCGAAAGCGTACAAGAACAGCATCTATTTTACAACAAACAATTAGGAGCTTCAAAAGAAGCTTTTCAGAGCTAGCAACCTGCAGCCTGATTTCATCCGCTCAGGACTAGGCTTAAGCACAGATCAACAGCTAGAGACCTGCACAGACTTAGCCAACCAAGCCTCAATGACAAAACTCGGACGGGGGGACGATTTTTTATCCCGCCCTCTTTTCCTTTTGATACCTTAAAAAAACCTGCCAGTCAGACACTTGTGAATCACATCCCTGGCTGTGCATCTACTACCCTTATTGTAGTTCTTTGTCTGGAAATCATGTGCTGAGTAACTCTCATGCGAGGGACTTACTCTTTATTAACGATAACAAGGCTAAAAAAAGTCTTGCCAGATAAAATTTAACACAAGAACAAGATAGAAGTTTATAAAAGGGAACACGTTCATAGTAATAACTTCCTTCAATAGGAAGGCTTTACCTATAGTACCAATTTAATTTAATTCCATGCACATTTTCCTCCTCGAGGAAAGAACGCAAGATATATGGATAAAAGGTTTAGTCAGAAACAGCCTCCCGGATGTAAATGTACATAGTATTTTGCATGTTCACAAGAGTAACAGGGATCCGCTTACAGAATGAGGTTGTCTTACAAAGCCATGGTACGAGAGCAGACCTACTGCAGAAATAAATTTGATTCAGCACCTTCTGCCAACAGCAGGAACGTTGGTTCCCTTCAGTCCATATGGTGAGACTCCTATAAGGACATTCTGGCTCCTCCCTTGCCAGACACGGTCTCCTCCATATCACGCTCGCTCCTGGCAGAGCACACGGGTGGCAGCAGTTGCCAACAAGTTAAGCGTAGTTACCTCCACTTGGGATACCGCCTGTCCTGTCTTTGGGGACGGCTCAAGCCACTGCTATGTATGCAATCTAAATCCCTCCCATGTTACAAACTCTGGCAGTACGTTGGCTCAAATAAAAATTAATATACCGAGAACTTTCAATTGTTTTCTTAACACTTTCTACCCTCTTCACTTAATAAAAAAAAAAGGCACACACCAAAAGAAACCCAAGCAACTGTTTAGTAGATCTAGTAAGTCTGGTTTCAGTAAAATCCAGTGTTTCTAATTGCACACTTTTTTCCTCCACACACGAGTGAGGGGAAAGTGTCTTAACTTAATCAAAGGATTGTTACCGAAAGGCCTTTTTCTTGCTGTCACCCTGCTAAATCAACGATCAAACCTACTCGTCAAACCGTCATCGCTCACATACTCTAAACAGGGAGGAGAAAGAAGACTGCTGCACCTTTGATACATGAGCCAAAGCCCGTCAGAGTCAGGAAAATACAGTCTGTTAGGTCTTTTTTTCCAGTTGGCACTTTATCAACAACGTCTCCACCCAAACCTAGGGTTGTCTGTAGCACCACCGAGTGCTCCTGAGCACGGCCAGGTGTCCTCAGGGTGATCCGTGGGCAGGACAGGGCCCACGGCTCCCCAACCTCGGGGTCTGCGTGAAAGCGCGGGCCTCGCCACCCGGTTCCGTTCCGACACTCGCCCCACCGTAAGGACGGTCTAACGCCAAATCCTGCAGTTTGCTCCCACAGCAAATCCTGCGCTCGCCATTGAGCTGCTGCAGGATGCGAGGCCTCCCCACGGAGGGGGACCGGGGAGGAAGAAAGGGGCTCCGTCTCCCCGCGCACCCCCGGCCTGGCAGGCGGGCAGGCGCTCCGCTCGGGGCAGGGGGTGGCACAGCACCCCACGGCCACGCGGGACTGCGACCCCCCCCCTTCCCGCGGACCCCAGCGGCTCGGCGCGGTGCAGCCCCGGGCTGGCTCCCCCCCAACTCCGCGAGTGGGTGTCTGGGAGGTCTCGGTCCCGCAGCGCCCCGAAAGCGCTGCCCCGTGCGAGCACGCAGACCCCTCCGCGGCTGGGGAGGGCAGCGCCTGGGGTCCCGTCAGGCGAGGGGGGTAGGGGGGGGATCCCGGGCAGCGTCCCCTCCCTCCGTCCCCCCGCCACTCGCCTGGTTGGGGTCGGTGGCCCGGAAGACGTGGCAGGCCATGGGGGAGTCGGGGTTGTCGGGCTGCGCCTTGATCAGGTAGGCGAAGTAGGTGAGGTCGTGGCTGTTGTGGATGAAGCGGGCGATGTGCTGCGCCTTGTGCTCGAAGATGAAGACGGCGGGCGCGGGGCTGGCGGGGCGGCCGGGGCCGGGGCTGGCGGGGCCGGCGG
>JAVJGG010000008.1:16865706-16879469 GCA_035590195.1 Aviceda cuculoides | reverse complement strand
CGGTTTCTTGTTCCTGCTTGAGCTTCTAGTTGTGGGGGTTTTTTTCCCCTGGCTATCGCGATAACATCTCTTTCGTCAATGAAAAATCCGCCACCTACTGTAAATGTTAGTAACTAGTCTCTACCTGACAAAGTAGCTGGACAAAGCTTTTCCAGTCATACACCAACCGTATGTGTTTTGTAATCGTCAATTTTAGTGACCGACCTTGGGTTTACACCTGTAACAACAGCGCCGATAATTCCCAGTAACATGCCATTACGGCAACCGTTTTAACCCTGTCTCGAAAAAATAAATCTGTAGCTTGAGCTGAAGAGCTACTCCGTGGAATTTGAGGCTGCGTGCCGGATTATTTGGGCAGAGAAGGGTCATGTAGCACAGTGGTTCACAACCCATGACAGTCTGAACTGACACAAAAACCATCCCGTTAGCAAGATCTTAATAGTCTTACGAGCAACTACACTCATTTCCTGAGCAAAGTATTTTGCTCTTCTTTTTACCAGTTTAATCATCTGGTTTATGCATTTTGGTTTATCAGTTGTAATTTTCAGGTTTTAACGTTCTGACTTGGAAAGACCTCAAATACACCTCCTCCCAGAGCATCCTAAAATGAGCTATTCTTAGAACAGGGCAGCTAATGCCAAAAGTCTTACGTAGGCTGGACGCCAGCTTTAATATTTGCTACAGTGGTACAAGTTAAAGCCCGAATGGAATTGCTTTCCCGAGCCGACTATTTCCACACGCTTTAACATCTGAACTGCGCTGTTACAACTGGGGCAGTTGGAATAAGAACGGCCAAATTCTTTGGACCACAAACCCCCCAAATTTTCTCGTCGCTCAGTCTGCACAGGTAGCATTAACCCTTTAGCTGAGAAGGTCACTTGAGATTTTGTGCCCCGGCACGGCGGGATGACGCTTTGGGAGCCGCTGGGATCCTCTGACAGCGCACCTGGGAGAAGCCCCATTTGCTTCCTGGCAGCGGCGCCGGCTGGCACTGGTTTAACGCGGCGGTGAGCAGCTCATTTTCTGCCAGTCCAGTTCTGTGAGCCGCCTCTAATTTAAGTGCCAGCGCTCATACAGAAACCGCTGTTGGCCCCAAGGAAGCGGGAATAGCTGCTCGGGGAGCGAAGAGGGCAGCGAGGCTACCCGCTCCACTTGGGAACGGTTGGTTAGATGATCGATCCACAGCGTGAAGCTGCAGTTCAGTCACTTGAGCGCAAAGACCGATTTAAACTACCAGGGAAGTGAACTGAACACTGGGCTTGCACTAAAGCAGCAGCAAAACCCCCTCAGACGTTCTGCTGCAATGATTTTAGACGGGGTAATCGTGAAATGGCTCCGGCGAAGCAGCCTGAGGTGGAGGCTGCGACGTACTGAATTGCTGCAGCTGCTTACGAACACCATCTCCGAGACTATTAGATCCCTTTGTATTATGTTTGTGAGGTTGCAGGCAACCACCTAGGCTTTTAGGTGCTGTAGCGATAAAAATAATTAATAGCAATCAGGAAACGTGAAGACAATCATGTGAATACATTTTTTTAAAAAAGCAAAAAGAGGCTGAAATTCTTTTAAGCAATCACAGATCCACTGATGTTCTCACATAGTTCAAATGGAACAAGAAGCCTTCACTTGAAGATGCTACAGAGCTGGGTTTTCAGCTGCTAAGGCCACACTTCAATTTTTGCGTATTATTTTATCAGGTAAAACTGCGAGGAACAAAATGTGGAAAATGAATCTGAAATTCTTAAATTGTCACCATTGGGCCAGTTATGTAAAACTGTTTGGTTTCTCCTTCAGTTGGGTGATTTGCTTCATATGGTATGAGATCTGGTTATTTTGACCTAATTTATTTTTATTATTGAATTCTTTATACAAATCCCTTATAAGACAAAATTAATCTACATAAACTCTACCACTAATATTTTAACTACCTTCAAAATAAAATTCTCAGATGTTAATCCAAAGTTTTCATGCTTTCTTCTCGCTTCAGCTTTTATGTCTCTCTCAATTGGTTCTTCATAGTAATCCCTCTTAAATGCCCATTACCTTTATCCATTTACTTCATCATTTCTTTCTTATCCTTTAATCTGCCTCTACTTTTTATCCCCCCATCTCGTTAATAGTGTTTCATTAGAAACTCGGTCCCTTAGTTACATAACTTTTCTTCTTGAAGTTGGTCCCTTTTTCTCATTTCTTTTCAGCTGTAAGTATTCATACACCTTTAAGTTAAAACTTCCTAATTTCTCTCATATGGAGCACAGTATTCCTTTGCCTATGACCTCTGACATGCTCCTCATGTGGTTTCTCCCCTTGCGTTTAAAACTACAATGGTAACAAAAGCATCATCCTCTAATTCTTTGCACAACATAGTTATGAATTAGCCTAAACTATGTAATCCTTATAGCTCAGTTAATGGGAATCAGAAACCTTGTGACAGAGAAGAAAGCAACTTTCCATAGCCCTTATCCACAGAGCTTTGAAAATACATGTCTGCCCTTCATGAAAGAGCAGTTTCTCTCCAGGTCGTCCCAAATGGAAAGAAGTGTAAATGCAGCACCCATGCAGAGACAAAACAGACAAAGCCTCTGATGAGAGGCCACAATTTTTTTTAAATTCCTTTTTTTTTTAAGTATTATTATTATTATTATTAGCCAAGCTTCTTGAAACAAATTGTAAAATTCAAAGTGATAACTATATTGGAAGATCTAAAGTACCTAAGTCCTGTGCTGAATAATCACCACAGCATGTGCTGCAAATACATGCTCAGTTGATCAAATAAAACCGACCACATACCCAGTCAGACTTTTCTGAATTGTTGATAACCTGCTATTGATTTCTGTTGACTAAATAGACATTAGATGCAATATCTCTTAAAATAAGGTATATTACTGAAGCAACCAAACATGGACACAGTTAACTAAATATAAGTAAATGCCTCTGAACATTGTGGATTCAATATGCATGGTCAATGGAGTACTACAAGTAAAGATTATTTTTCCAAATAAAATGGGTAAGTATATTTTTCTTCTGTTTATGAAAGGAAGTATCAAGACAGTATCTCGATGATGTATACTGCTTCTGCACACGGCACCACAGCAGCTGTTTCATATATCACATCTGGATCATCAGTTCATATTCAGCGTTAAAGGATTTAAACCTGCAAAATGGTAAGCAACCACAGTTCTCAGTAATTTCTTACAGAGCGGAGAGACCTCAACATCTCACATGATCAGACTGTAATTGCTAGTAATTATCCATCGCCTTAAGCTTTCTAGCCACAATTTTAATTGCAGAAAAAATATTAATTTATGAGAGGAGCTGTAGATTTCACTTTACAATCCTGTAATTTATGCATAACTTCAATCACCTTGGACTGGAGTACTTTATTTCAATAATATGCCCTGTAGCTGGAATTGCTTCTCATCCTATTGCTTTTCTAAGAATGCTGTCACTTAAGTCTCTGGGATTTCAAGGTCTACTACTGTATTTGCATTATTTTTAATGAGTCAAATCTTATTTTATGCTCAGATCACCTTTTAGTAAGATCTCACATGTACACATTTTTACTGCAGAAAACTTTATTAAACTACCCAGTCTTATTTGAAGACTCTAATGAATTAACTTTTGGAAATATAAATGAAGTATTAGAAAGTAAGTTCAGTAGACTGGGCATATTACCAAGGCTTTAAAATTTAGCTGCTGGAGAAACTCTCATGCTTCCTCTATTAAGTTTGTAAAACCATAGCTAGAAATAGTGAAAACTGTGTATTTTGCAGGATGTATGGAGGTTATTACAGTTTAAAATGTAATGCCAAAGGTTTGAGTAACACATGTCAGTCTTGTAGAGACATGTCAATAGCAGGAGACACTCACTGCAATTTGTACACAATAAACATGATAAAAAATTGATCTGATAGGGGGTTGGGTAGTTTGGTTTTTGTTTTTCTTGTCAAATGGCACTAATCTTTTTTGATCATAATGACAGATTATAATTTGCTCTGCCAATAAGAACCACTCCAAAACAGACTTAGGGGAACTGGAATGAGCAAAGTTCATAAGAGAATAATCCCTAGCTAGAAATTTCATAAACATCTGTGGAACTTAAGGCAACCCACCACATTTTATGTCTGTGTTCAGTGTATCGTTATTCAATGCAGCACTGATTAAGCGAGACAATGCATTGAATTATTATCTTTCCCTTCAAAGAAGCATTTGATTGTGGAGAGATTCTTATTTTTGTCTTTTTTTTTATGTAACAGTCATCCCATGAAACTTTCTGGCACAGCAGACTTTGAATCCAGTGAAGAACAACAATGCTCTTTGTTTAAAACTAAGTTTTAATCTCGAGTCCTGTGTTCTTACGTGTGAGTACAGCATCCTTCCAGGAGGGAACATTTGCAACTTGTTGGGGTTTTTGTTTTGGGGTTTTTTTGGTAAGGTTTCTCCCCCAAAAAAGGGTATCAGATCAGCTTACTAAAACCCTTGTGGTTGGAATAATATAGAGTTTGGTGGCTGTTAGCCGCTCAAGCCAGTTGCAAAGCTAGTTATTGCAGGAGATAAAGCAACTTCTGCAACAAGAACTTCCACGTTCCCAATTATTGGTGCTTTTATATAAAGGAGACGATTACTTCCCTACTATTCTCCAACCACTGCAGTAACATATAAAAAGGAGAAAAAAAAATGAGGAAGAAGAGTACCACAGCTGCTGGAGTCTACTTCTCTCCCTGACAGTGCCCACTACCTCTACCTCATTTTGTGGTTTGGAAGGCATCCTGATCCCCTTCAACTGTCCAGCAATGGAAACTAAGACAGAATTTCTTGTCATCACAAAGCCAAAAGGAAAATCTTGATATTATTCCCCAAATATATTATTACAAAGCTTGAACCACGGGCTAGAAAGGTTAGCAGATCTGTAGTAGAATGCAGAAATAACACAGACGAGAGATGCTTCAGAAGGCAAGAATACTTCCAAATTCGAAGGTCACAAATTGTATCTGTTCAAGAGGAAAATGCAAATACCATTTAGACTTCAACAGTGTATCACTATTAAAATGTTACTGCAACTTCACAATTCAGTACTGTATGTCTGGTAAGAGAAGGTACAGCTTACCAGGAACAACAGGGCACTTGTAGTCCCAATATAATACTGAGAATGGTGCCAGCGTAGTTGCCCAAAAAACCCCAAACCAAAACCAAACAAACCAACCCAGATGGGAACCCCTTAATTCTGTTTCTCATCATTCTTAACTCTCTCCTAGGTAAATCGACATCTGTTGTCTTGGCTCTGTTGACCAGTGAGCATCTCTCATTATCCCCCTTTCCCAACTGCGAGAAGCAGCATCGCACAGCACACCGGTGATTCATACAAGCCACACACTTAACATTCCTCTACTCATTTTAAATGTAAACTTTTAACACCCCTCTTAAGCTTCCTGCATGGTTGCAGCATCCAGTACTTGCCAGTTCAGGAGCATCACTGGGAAAGAAGCCTCTTGCTTTAATTTGGCCAAGCTTTCAGATGAAATTTAAAAAAAAAAACCACCTGTAACCTGCCTAAGACACAGTAGTGATGACATTCTGGCCCCACTAATGGGGAACAGAAAAATTCTTTGCAGTTTCAGTAGTACCAAGAACATTGGAACATTATTTTTCAGATTCAGAGGTAATTCAAAGGGGAATTAAGCAACAGGGTCAGTGTCAGAGAAGTATATTCCTAAGTGTGGCATAAAGACACTGAACACTAGGCTGCATAACAAAATACAGAAATGTAGTCATGTTTGAGTTACAGCCTAACTGTGGTGATACTGCTCAATTTGGAGTTAAACACAATGCATTATCCTTTAAGGGGAACATTACTCAATAGTTTCACTATGTAGGCCTGGTTACTCTGTATAAATGATGCACGCCTTACCAGCAACTATACCTTTGAAGAAGGAACTAAAGACTGATAAAAAGGGAACATCCTGCTCCAGAAGGCACCGAAGGCCAGATGATTGCCAAAGCAGCATGAACTAGGGGAAAAGGAAAGGCGGCAGGGGGAGATCATGACCACCGACTCAATTAAAGACCTAAAAAGACTTACCCCCCCCCGCCTTGAGCATGCGCTGATAGAATGAAAAGAACACTGTACTTTTAATTCAAAGCCAAGAAAACCTTAGCCAAATAGAAATGGTGGCAGACAAGCGACTACCAATAATAATTTTGGGGAAGGGCTTCGGTAACTAAGTAGATCAACCTAAAACTGTATAAACTGCTTGCCTGTTTGACTGCAGGGTGTGCCAGCTTTGTAGAGTCACCCCCTGGCACCCACCTCTGCGCAGACACGAAATAAATAAGTATTTCGGCTCTGTGTGTAAGATTGGCTCACTGCACACCGGGTACCGAACCCAGCCTGGGGGACAACACAAGGATTTTAGAGTGGTGAAACTGCATGAAAACCTTGGATAGAGAAATGCAAATGCTCATTCTCTGAACAAGATACAGATCTAGAAAAATCTATTTGAGAGATGTATAAACAGGAAAAATAACATAAACCAAGAATAGGCCCCAATAGAAATGTAACGTGATACTATTTAAAGAGCAAGTAATAATGCAGAAATGTTAGTATAATTGAATTACTGTTTTAAGCTACGCAAATATACAATGTATGGTATATATTCTGTTCTCATTAAAATGCTGAATGTTGGTTATGTCACTGGAAATCTTTACACTCATCTTTTTAACAATTAACCCGGACGTTAGAGTATTTCCCTACAATGTAAGAAGTAGGATAGGAATTATGGCAACATGGATGTGTACAGTTCCAGATACAAGCTGCACTGGAGAAAACCAGGGGTCCTTATCCCCTTGTCAGACATGCTCTCAAAGATTACTGTGTAACAAGACTGTATGTAGCAGTGCCACCTGGTGACCGATGCTATGACAAATTCCTTTTAAAATACTATGTAGCACAGAAATTTATTGTGTGATATAATAGAGTTTTCCTTCTTTTTTAATGTGCATATTAAAGGTTACTGTTCCAAAGTTCGGTATGTGAAGTACAAAACTGACACAGAAATTTCCAATTTATAAATATAACAATATTTGTAATGTCAACACTAACAGAGTATTTGGAAACTATGGAACCTACACATATTGAACAGAAATGCTTCTCAAGTTAGGGCAGCCAGACTGTAATTAGCCATAAGAGGAAAATGCAGTACGGGGAAGAAGAAACCCCAAAGCACTAAAATTAGCCTTCACAGAGAAGATCAGCAATCTCAGACTCCTTACTTTCTCAATGACAAAGCCATAAATAATTAACTGACATGTTGCAGTAACTCAGTTCAAATGGCAGGTCATTTCTCCACCTTCCTTCAGAAAAGCCTCAGAAACAAGAGTCAGAAGTCTTTCAAAGCATCCAGGACTGGGTATGAGGAGTGCTGAGCATCATTCCTTTAACATGCACTCAAGCACCCAGAGTGGAACTGGGTAAGTGTGTGGGGACAGTGCCGCATGCTAGAAGCAAAAGTAAAGGAAACATTTGGCCAAAATGGCAGTGACAAGCAAATTCAGTTGTTCATGAGGTGACCGAGCCTCAGGAAGGAAGGACTGCAGCAGCATACCATTCCAGCTCAACCCCAGTCGAAGCACTCGCTACGTCATGTACCGACCTGCACAGATCCAACTTCCTAACGGCGTGAATGCCCAGTAAGCCAGCAGCCCAACCAGAAGTCATACAACATTTTACTAAAAAATCCCTCTGGGAAACGAGCGCTACCATGATCAACCACAGAGTACTGGGCAGGATAGAGGCTGCTGAATTTTAAGTCCCAGCCCCTGTTGCAAAGGTTCTTGAGAGACGGGGCATTTTTTGCTGCAGGTAGATTAAATGACTCAGGCACTTACTTTTGTATGTTATTCTAGTACCCGCAAGGGCTAAACAGAAAAACCCTGCATGCCTCTGCAAAGGAGGGGAAATTACCCTCTCATTATACCCACGGTTAAGAGGATAATAAAACATTCAAATATGATAGGGAACAGGGCAAGCAGTAAGAATAAACAAAATTTTTCCTCTCCACCAATTTATCATCTTTCTACCTTTGTTTTTAATGGGTCCAAGCTAATGTATCTTCAGGTGTTCAAATACTGTGCAAAGGCTTGAAAAAGGGAAGGTAAAAAAAATAGAGGGGGATTGGCTCACAGTGAACAACAAGGTTACATACTTTTAAAATGTGGTTAAAGAAAGGCAGTACAATTTTGTGGAAGCAGGAACAGAGACATGGTTTTACTTTGGCCACAACTAGGCCAAAGTGTGCAGAAGCTAAATATATAAAACACTAGTGCACAGACATGACTACAGCTACTTGTGCACTTCTTCTGTGGGGCTTTCTCCATTTTTTCTAAAAAAACCAGCTTTCTGCAAGTAGGCTAGTGTGTTTGAAACTAACACACACCCCCCCCCCAAAAGGTGATGTGATGAAGACAACAGACAATCATTGCCAGGAGGTTCCTTCATTATTCCCTCCTTTGGGTTTATTTACTGTGCAAGATCCTTTTCCCCCCTTCCTCTTCCCTCCACTTGCTCTGTTCCAGGCAAATGGTGAAAAGAAAAATTGTTTACTTGTCTCCTAAATGCAGTTAAGGAAAGAAAACCTCTTTAATTCAATTTCCTGCAAAACTTCATTAATCTCATACGTCCTCTGTTTTTTCCTGGTTCAATACAACACTTTGTCTAGCTGTAAGTAATTGACACAAATACTCCTTGCAGCCTGCAGTTATCCCTCAGCTCCTTGGTACCCCATTCACAGAGGAAGACTGCATATGTCTGAACTTCATGCTAATTTAATAAGGCAAGAAGTCTAGTCAGTCTAGTCCTCAACTTCACCCATTATAGTATTTATGAGACAGACTGTCATGCAGTATGCTTAAAACAAAATACAGACCATCTTTATCTTTGTTACCTATATGTTTAATGACTGTTTGTGGACTTACAAAAATATTCATGTTATACAATTTAATATCATCAATTAACAAGTAGAATTAGCAACACACGAGAACTCCTGATTCTCTTTGAAAATATCTCTATGTGCAGAAGTGAGATCAACAACCCAACAGCTTGTTTGAACATGTTAATATTGCTACCCTGCAAACTGTTAGGTTTTTAGTTTGTGTTTATTAATAAAGTACTTAATTCTTCCATTACTCAGTATAGGAATTCGTATTGATAGCAATCAGGACAAATCTCAGAAGTTTGAGTACATAGCCAACTTTTAATCACATCTTCTAGATGTCCATGTACACCTCCAAAAATTCTCAGACAGTAAACTGGTACAGCACACATGTCCAGGCATCTTCCAGCCAGAGTTACAGCATGCTGGAGCTCAGGGACACTTCAAAAATATTCATTAATATTTCTAGAATATTTGACTTGACAAAATATAAGTTAGATTTTTCAAAGGCTGCCAACTTTCTCCTCTTGGTGACAGACCAAGCAAAAATGGTAACTGAACGTTTTCTCAACACCTTCCAACATTTACTGAATTGTTCTTTCTAGAAGTTAAGACAAAATTAAATCTTCTTTTCCATTCAGTTCCAATGAAGGCACAAATATTTCTACCTATATGAAGAACTCTAAGTGCATTAGAACAAATGGGAAGTATTTGTAAGGCTCCAGCTTTACTAAAAAAAAGAAGTATTCTTTTTCTGGAACTCTAGCATTGATGTAAACCAATTAATTCACTAGGCCAAAGCATGACAGTGTTTTCCAGTTGTAACAGCCTTACACTCCAACTTTTGCAAATTAAGAAAAAATTAAAAAATTAAAAAAGAGCTGCTCACATCTCTACACACAGAGAGGGGTTTTTTTGCACTATGTTCAGCCCTGAGCCCTTGTAGACAGACAAGGGAAAAGGCAGATGGGACGTCTGTTGCCAAGACCATTGTGACATTCCATTGAGAAGGTCCCAGAACAGAGCAATCTGTTCTCTCCAGCCACAAAGCAAACACCTCAGACTTCAGCAGCACAAAGGAAGTATCACCCAGATTAAGGGCCACAGCCCAGACTTTTACTATCTTTTGTTAAAGCCAATGCTGTTTCACTTTCTTGGGCTTCTAAGCAATTTCAAGTACTGTTTTTATGCACCATGCATAATGCCCAAATAGCAGGGGTGTATCTCTCCTTATTGAAAGGAATGCAGTATGCAGCCCACACAGTGAGCTGCAGTTTATTTTCATGATGCAAAAAGGCAGGCATAACCTGTATCAATGACTTTCAGCCAGCTTCTAAGAAAGTTAATAAAAAAAACTTAAGCAGGTTAGAAAGATAGATGTTCTCACTTAAATGGGCCTGAAACCACTTGAGGATCTGTCCCAGCAAAACTGTTTCTCAGTGTCTACCATTCTGAAGTTGCAGCATAAACTTCAGTCTGCTTATCAGTATGAATCACCTCTCTTCACATTTACTTGCTCTACTACACCACCAGCACATCTTGAAATGCAACAGTATTGTTTTTATTACATCCCACTGTATTTGCAGTTTGTGTTTTGTTTATGGAAAACTCAAGGAAAAAAAAAAAAAGAGCATGCAAGCACACTGGATTTATCACTTCCCTTTGGAAATGCACCCATTCTTCAGAATCAAAGTCAAAATTTTGCTGGTTAGGACATTCTCTGAGAGCAAGCGTGCACAACACAGTCCAGTGGACTCCTACCACACAATACAAAAAGAAATCTTGCTGACTTTTAGTGCGGTCCTTTCTCTGATGTGCTTGGCTAACACTTCAGCCTCAATTTTCAAGTTTCCTCTTGACTTTTCTAGTTCAGAGCTTGCAGTGAGGCAACTGCATCGATATTCTAATTTAATTAGAAAGCAGACTGCTGTTCAAAACATCAAGCAAAGTGCCACATATTAGAGCTGGATTAAATGCAAAGGCAAAAATATATTAAAATGCTTTTGAATTAAGCTCATCTTTCTACCTTTATTTAAAATTATCCTCTGGGCTTCATTTCAGAGAATAAATTTTGTGTCACCACAAAAGCTTAATGTATTAACTCAGTTTTTATAAGCCTAGGTGGTAGGAAATAAGTATTTGAAATAAACAAGCTGTTAGGACAAGTACATTCTCCAGTTATTAAAAAGAAGACTGGAAGCCAGGTCTGCAAATACCTCCAACTAACTACTTGACATTGCTATTCTTCAAGAACAACTGTATGCTTGTTATGTGTAACTTCATATACTCCTTATACTTAATATGATCGTTGAGTCCAAGTGCATCTCAGTTTTACAGACAAAAGTGTTACCATGGCATTTAGACTTCTCTCTGTATCTTCCCAGTCAATGTTTTCAGGTGGTTTTCTGCACTCCAGAGTTAAATGTAGTTTCTTACTGTTGGGTATCAGAAAGTCTACAGTGATGCTTCCCCGTACACATCCTGATCTTTTGTGTATCAAGATGAATAAAGCTGAACACATTTTCACAAGCACTGCAGAAATTGCTTCAAGTATTCAAAAGCAAAGCAATCTTCACAGCAATGCAAGGACCATGCTGACAAATACCTGTCAAAAACACAGGGATACATACCTTGCTGAACAATGGCACTTTATTCCCTGTGCAGAACAAAAAGTTTACTTGATCTAAGTCTGTCCGAAATTTCAGTGTAAATAAAAGTTCTCTTCAAACTGTTTCAAGAACAGCTGCCATTTCCTTGAACTGTCTGAAGAAGTTCTAAAAAGCAAGAATTAATATAAATTTCAGTTGCTTGAAGAAAAGCTCAAACTGAGCACGTTAGACAAAAATCACAATCCGTGTTTCTCACATGCCCTCTTTCCTCCAGCTACATTTGCAGCTTGAACTGAAAGTTTCTGTTTCTCGTTTTGTGGGCTGTTTGGCATTTGGGCACACTCACTATGAAATCTACACAGGTGATGCCTTATTTGCATGGGTTTGCCTATTAATAGGAGAAGATGCTATGAAAGAAAAATACAAAGTAGCTCTCACCACAACAACAAAAAAAACCACCAAAAAACCTTCTCTTACAAATGTTTCTATTCCCAGATGAAATAATCCAGGCTTCTCAAGTAGAGCATTCATTTCTTACAGTAGCTGAACAGCAAATTATTAAATAGGTTTCAGCCAGAATGAATACAACATATCACACCTAAGAATTTAGAATATCCTTCTCAAATTCCTGCCAGTCCAACTCCAAGGATTTATTTATTTGTAAGCTTGTACGATATTCTAAGTGCTGTATCTATTCACCCTTTAAACAGGAATGACAATGGAAGTGCCACGTTTATGCAAAATTAAAGAGTTATGTAAGTTCATAGATGAAAGCATAGCAATTAAAAGCCAATGGTGACAACACAGACTGACCTCCATTGCTTAACCCAAGTTTTAGATTTTGAGTCTGGGAACAGTTCTATAGATTTAAAACATTCCATGCGTTTTTAATAAGGCAGAGTGACAGCTGACAAGACAGATCCAAAAGTCTTTACATCTTCAGTTAGCTTATTTGTAAGAGAACAATTAATTACTGCTAAAGTAACATTTTTTGATAAGTGATGTAGAACTAAATGCTATGAAGTAAGTATTTAGCTTCAGTAATTTAAATAATTATTTCATGCTTCATCTTTGAATGACTGTATTATTAAGTAAGCCACACAGACGTGTTCATCAGGTATACAGTTGCTCCTTCACAACGTCACCACTTTAAAAGACTGAATCAAGTAACACTGATTACAGACCTTGAACTGTGGGACCGTCATTTCAAAAGATTTGTCTATTATTTGTCCAGAAGGGTCTGCCACCTTTAGTGTCACAGTAACATAAGGATACTTCAGAGACCTGCAGGTGTCAGAGCTCATTGCAACTCCCAGTTTCCATTTAATGTCTACAAACTACAAAGAAGAAAAACATTGGAAACAGTGTTAAAGAAAGACATCTAACCTACCATTGCTATTCTGTTGGATGGGTATTTTACAGACAATATAGGACATCTAGAGCTCACATACAAATGGGAAACAAACATACACATTCAGATATTATTGTGAATACAAAATCATCTGTCCTTCAATAGTGAAAAAATTAGCGATGTAGTTAAGTTACTTTACTTAATCTGTCTTTCTTATTCAAGTACTGTCGATAGTCAACTACACTCTATTTAAAGTTCCAGTAAGAGGAGCCTGAGCCACAGAGTTCACCTGGCTTGTATATCATTCATGCTTTTGGTTTTGGGTTTTTTTTTTTAATTTTCTAAATCAAGTGGAAACATGAGAAAAACCTCAGTGCACAAAAATTTTATAATAGCAATAATGGAAAAAAATAAGGCATTTCACAACCGTACTTTAGATAAATCAAAGTATACCATAAATACGTTTCAGACAGGTAAGCTATTTTTAGCCTTTTGTAATAGGCAGAACTGTTGAATAAAGAAGTAAAGAGAACCTTTAGAAGCTTACTATCAAGCCTCAGAGGAAGATTTTTTTTTTCCTAATTCCGCACTCTTTTAAAACTGTTGGTAGAAAAAAAAGATCTTAAAATGCAAATACACTGTATTATTTTTTCAAAAAGGAAAAAATAAGGAATGCTGGAAATTGACAGAATGTATCTTTTAAAAAGTTTAAACTTAAGGGAGACAATGAATAAAGCAATCAAGTGCTAGTGTTATCAACTCTAAAGAACAATTAAAATTACATTTATAACAGATTTGCATAAATAGCTAATACAATTGTCTGCCACACTGACTGCCACTCACCTTGCCCAATAGTACTATGAAGCACTAATTTTT
>JAVJGG010000008.1:16843584-16859233 GCA_035590195.1 Aviceda cuculoides | reverse complement strand
CGGCAGCGGGCTCTGGCCTTCCCGGGGCGGGGGCGGGGCCTGCGGGGCGCCCCCTGGCGGCTCCCGCGCACCATGCCCCGATGGTTGGGAGCAAGCGCGGGGCGGGGCGGCCGAGGCAGCACCCCTTGCCCCGTTGGGAGAGTCCATTGCTGGGGGGGAGGACAAAAGGGGGGGGGTGGGGTGCCCGGGAGCACCTAGGGGGAAGGCGTTCATCGCCGTGTTCGTCGCCTCGGTCCGCCGCTCCGGAGTGGGGCAGAAGTGTGCCTGGGGGCGCCGGAGGGTTGGTTTCTTCTCCCCTCTCCCCCCCCTTTCCCGCGCGGCTCGGTGGTGCGGTCCCGGGTCAGGTCTGAGGCGAGGCGGCGCGAGGCGCTGTCAGTGCCGTGCTAAGGTTCAGCCCAGTGCCGGTACCGGGAGCCGCCCCGCCGCCATCGCCATGGAGCCCCATCGCTGGCTGCCCCTGGAGGCCAACCCCGATGTGAGTACCCGGCTTCGGGGGGCAGCTGCCGGCTGCGCGGGAGGGCGGGCGGGCTGGCTGGCTGCTGGCGGGAGGGAGGGAGGGAGGGAGGGAAGGAAGGAGGATGGCGGAGAGGGGGCTCGGGGCCGCTCCGGCCTCAGCGTCGCGGGCTGAGGGATGGCTGGTGGGGGCAGGGAACGGGGAAGTCTTAGCCCGCGGATCTAACTGGGGTCCTCTGCTTTCTTTTCAGGTCACGAATCAGGTAAGCAGCTTTTATTTGAGGTAAGCCTTAGCCTCTCTGCAGCTTTAGGCCCATCTCCTCTCATTTTCATGTAGTAAAGGCTCCTGCTTCTCCAACGAGAGTAACCCCTTCCTCCCCCACGGGTGTCTGTCCTCAGTCTTCTAATACTGGACCGTACTGGAACCTCCTCTGAAACCTCTGAGAACATAGTGTCATGTAAAGATACTATATTAAGGAAAAAACAGTAAAGGAAAAGAGAATAGATGTGGTTTGGCTGTTAATGTAATGTAATCTCTGATGTGTTTCGAGGTGAGTTTTAATTCATGAATTAATGATTAAAACATTATTATATATTTATATGTAATGTGTGCCAGTTCTGGGCCTGTACGTGACGGCTTTGTGCACTTCTATGGATCTGCTTACATCAGTGTCGCAGTCTCTTTCTTCTTTGGCTCACCATAAGAAATAATGTCATTTTACCATATTTGCACTTGGCTGCTTACTGATGACAATATCTGCATGATTTGTTGTTGCTTGTTTTGTTAGTGTAGTGGCATCCACACTAGAGGAAGGAATCTTGTTCTAGTTTACTAAATGTAAGCACTAGACAAACTCTAGCTGAAGGGAAATCACACATACTCCAACCCTGCATCATGTTCTCAGTGATAATTTTGAGTATCTTCAACAAGTATTAGAGGTCAGATGTTGATCCCAGCAGGCCCGTTGATAATGTTAAGCATGGTGTTTAAGCCAAAAGACACTGAAGCTTCCAGTAGCAAGATGGCATTCTTAAAACTATACTGTTGAAATATTTTGGAAATTAGGAATTTCTATGTGTGAAGAATGTATTTTTTTGTTGTTGTTGCTGTCATATACTAACTGTGTCTGCAGGAGGGTGAAGGGTTATTTGATGCTGGGTCATTTTGTACTTGGCTTTATAGTTTCCTAGGACAAATAATTTTACAATTCTAACAGTATTGCTGCTGCAATTTCAGAAGTTTTTAATCCCAGTCCTGATTTAAAATGAACAACCTTTCTGGGAGCTTCTCTTGAATGTGTGCTATAATTTCATCATGGTTTAGATTTTCTTTAAATTTTGAAATTCAGAGACTAACTTCCAGTTTGGAAGAAAATAAGTGTGAATAAATTACTAGTAGATTTGCAAATTCTCTAACTTCTTCGCATTTTCCAGATGTCAAGATGAGCTCATCATGCTACAAATAAAGTCCTGTCAGCTGTAAAGTAGAAATTGAGGAGCAAAAACTAGTGGCTTTTTTTTTAATCTGAATTATGTTGTATCACTACATGTTTACATTATATGGAGAAAATCCTAGAAGAACATTAAATGAACAGTTCTAAATGTGTTCAGAATCTGTCTCTCTTGCCCATTGGCTTTGCACTGATGATGGGTGACGTCTGTCTATTGTGGATGATCATGGATTATAGGAATTTATTCTGTCAAGGATTTTCTTGTTAATATTTCTGTACAGAAAAGGCCACTTTAGACCAGTTAGGCTTCTTCCCTCACTATATTTTGCCAGTCTTAACTGAGCAGTAGTTGTTATTCTCCAGACTGAGAGGTGTATATAAAAAAAAAAAAAAAAAAAGGTTAGTGTTAAATACACCTTGCATTATTAGTCATCGCCCTTTTAATCTCATCATTACAGTGGTAAACTATAACAAGAGGGCTGTTAGTCACAAGTTATTCATATCCTGCTTATGTTCAAAATAACAATAATAGTAATTTGAGATTCAAATGAAGTTGCAACATGTTTTTAGAAAATCCTGTGGAGTTAATTGCAAGGACAGACCTGTTTTTGTGATTCTCTGTGCTGTGCTCTGTAAAATACTCTGGAGTTCTTCAGGATTAAAAAAAAAAAAAAAAAAAACCACAACAATGCTGTGCCCCTAGTAGCTGTAATATATGTGTCTAGTAGTAGTTTATTACATATATCTCTTTACACAGACATTTAACCATGTGTTTCTTGGTAGGGCTTTTTTTTTGCTATTTGTTGTGGGGTTTTTTTTTTTTTTAATTGTATTTTATTTGTTTTACTTGAGTGTTAGACTATCCTTGGAACATACTACTTCTGTTAATGTTATTGCTGGATGTGGTAGTGAACTCTTAAAACCAAAAAAAATTCCAGTCACCTGTAAGATGTGTGTATTCTTAACTAATAGATTGTAGTCAGAACTGTCATTAGGATTTAATAAATGCTTAGTCTATTTTGGTTATTGTACCAATCATTTTATTCCCTTTTTTAATAGTAACTAGAAAGGAAATATATTAAAGGCAGGTTCCTTTGCTTTTAATATGTTCTTACCGTAGCGTGTGCTCTCTAGTTTTGAAATGTAAGTTGTAAATTTGATACTCTTTCAATCTTTGTGGTAGAAATTCAGATGATAATGGAGGAGAACTGATATTTCTCAGTTATAGGGTATGTGAAATCTTTCCAAAATATCTTGAAAGCTTTTCTCTATCTGAAAGCATTTGTTTTATAATACAAGCCTAGGAATTTTTAAAATCCTTAGTGTATATAGGACCTCTCTTTGTGCATATGTGTTGGAATTATTTAAAGGTCAGAAACCGGCTGGTGAGGATAAATAGGAATATTCTTTCTTAGCTTTAAAGATTTCCAGTAGCAGTGATTCATTTGGAATACACAGCCATGTATCTGTAGTACTGTTTTTAAGAGAGAAGTCAGCGTAGTTAAATGTACCATGCAGTGCTAATTTAGTTGTTGCAATTCTTTCCCCCTCCACTTCTACAGTCTGATAGAATGAATTGTTAGTCCACCTCTGATACAGAGAGAGTTGATGATTCAGCATTTACAAAGCTGCACTTTGTGTACAGTAATGACAGGGAATGGTTTCTTCTCTTTGACCTTCAGCTGGAGGGTCTGACGTGACCAAAGCTACCCTTCTAACTGAATCTCTTACGAGACTCTCCTCACTAATGGGAGAGAGAAAGCAAGAAAATGCAAGAAAATGGGGTTTATCTGCCCACTGTTTACCAGATAGTGTTTGGCTGTATAGCTTGTTTTCAATTTCATCTACCACCAAAAAAAAAAGTCAGACTGCATACAGATTTTGGGAGTGAAAAGATCAGACACAGGCTGATTGTTCTCTATCATGATGTCGCTTCAGTCTGGCTTGCAGTCCACAATTGATTCCCTAGCAAGCCTAGCTAAACAATGAAGTAGTATTGGTTGTTATCTTTCTTGATCTCCCACCTTTCTTCGTTCTCACTTACCTTTCTTCATCTCACAAGTTCTTCCTAGATAAGGTACCATGTCAACTCATGCCTTCGTTATATCCAGATAAGGATAGAGTAATTGACTGCATCTGATTATGAAGCTCAAGCACTGGCTTCTGGTAGTTCAGAGTTAAACTACTGAGAGCTGGCTGTGTCTTGGGTTTCTCTTGCCACATAGGGCTTACTTGCCAGTTCTTAGTTACCTTCCAGCATTACTTTCAGGTGGGTTTTTTTTGTTTGGTTGGTTTTTTTTTTTTTTTTTTTTAAGCCATTAAGATACTGAGAGTCAGCTACATAAATAAATTAGTTTTAGTCTATGGATGCCCTTGACAGCTGTGACTTTAAAGTCACAGGGGCAATAAAGATCACAAAGCATAGAACAAAGGGCAGAAACTGGATACAGCCAGTCTTCATCCAGTTATGGAACACATTTCTAAAGGTTGTCAGGCAAACACGGAGATTAATTATCTCAAGGAAACAAACTTTATTCTTCCTAAAAGGTCTTTCCATTTTATGAACTCTGCAACACTATCACACAGGCTTTCCCAAAAGAAAGCCCTACTGATCAAAGTCATTGAAAAGGTAGTGCCCACAATTCCTGAAGTGTGTTGGGTGGTAGTACTTGTAGATGAGTTACTGTGTTGGAGTGAAAGGATGTCGGATGTGAATAAACAAGAGCTGTACTTCTGAAAATACTTAGCTAAGCTTTCTTTTTTTTAGTTGGGGGGTGGGGGAGTGGAGTTTAACTCTTCTGTTGTAAGCAGAGTGGAAACAGTGTGTGTATGCTTGGAAAAAAGCCTGTTATGAGCGTAGCCTCAGAAGGTGGAAGACCAGGACTTAGTTTGTGTCTTTCTGTAAAGCGAATACCCCAGAAAGCCTTCCACAGAGCCAACAAAGGGGAAGTGTTGAGACCGTGGCACAGCATAGTGAAGAATAAACACAAGGACAGATATGAAGGGACTGTATATGTCCACTGTGAGATCACTTATTGAATGGCTTCCTCTAGTTTAAAATATGTCAAGCTATATAGACCTCTTACTGAGTTTAAATAGGTATATTGCAAAGGGAAAATTGTAACTTGTTTGGGGGTTTAAAGCATTATTTATATCAACAGTTGAAAGATTGGCTTAAATCTGTCTTTGTACATTCCTCAGTAACTGAAAGCTAAGAAAACTATGTGTTTCAGTCCTCTATTCGTACTTGCCACTTCTGGCTTTTTATTATGCTCTTTTTTGCTCAGTTTCTTATTTCTGTTTCAATGACAACTAGAAATTGTAACCAGGAAACCCTTACTGTCTGGAACCCTGTTTAGGTGGAATGGGGTGCTATAGAGTAGAAAACAAGTGATAGTGGTTCATGTGATAGGTTATCTTGTTGCACTGAAGATGCCGTTCCCGCGTCCACGTTTTCGTTGGTGTAAAGGACCAGTAGAATCCAATTGTTGTTTTAGTACACACTGAAAGTATCATGTATGGCAGCTTATTGGAAGAATGGATTGATCCGGCTCATGCCCATTATGAATAACTGTTTAGATCATAGAAACAGGTTTCTAAGTGTTTTTCACAGCATAATGTGGTGTCCTGTTTTGAACCAGTGGCTCAGTAGCTGCACGTCAGGACTCTGTTCAGAGCATTCTAAAGTTCTCCCTCACTGGGGCAGTTTCAGAGGAAGCTTGGGTCAGCTGGTTAGCCCAGCTTTCTGTGCGCTTTGCATTGCTGCCTGTGTAATGTCCTGGTTCAATATATATGGCAGTGCCTGGGCATACTGAGTATTAAGTTTCAAAACTGCTTGATGGATATGTTAAAAATATATACCCCTCATTGTGAAGATCAGGAGCACTAACTGTTAAGTCAGTGCTGCTCTTTTAGACACCCTGAAGAAACTAATACAATTGGAAGGATAAGAATTTTGTAGGTGTAAGATTTCTCACGTTTTTGATGAAGTTGAAAGTAACCTCTTTTTTCCTCCTTCATTGGAAATTTTTTGGGGGGAAAAAAAATTGTGATGATAAATGGGCTGTATTCCTTGAACTTTATTATGAGGTCCTGAAATACACCGCTTGCGGATATTAAAGAGTTTATAGTAAATCGTTAATTTCTCCAAGTAAGTTTATTATAATAGAGCATCTCTTATTTGAGCAAGACCATATTGTAGCCACTCTAAGTGAAGAGTAGTTGGTAAAGAAGAATAATGCAACTCATGTAAGTTACAGCCATGTATTTGCTTCTGGTATGCCTTTTGAACTGCTCTCTAGAACTAAAGTTTCTCCAGCTGCTGCCATCTTGTCATGTCAGTCATTTTGATTAATGGTCTGATAGATGCCTTCTCTAAACTGCATTGAAAAATGATCCCTTCATTTTAATTCCATAAATGTCATAATGAAAGAATTAAGAAACATATCCTTATAATGCCCAAACAATAAAATATTGTTTGGGTGGTTCCCTTATTTCCATAAAGGAATTTCACTTCTGAAACAAACAGGTTTTTGTAATATGCCTGTAGAAATTATGTACAAAGAATTGAAAGCAAAATATTGTGCATTTGTATTTGTAATATAGATTAGTTTAAGAATTGAATACTTAAGGGGCTGAATACAACTATCTATTTGTGGATTTATATAAATTGTAATGTAAGTTTTTCTGTTTTTTTTTTTCTTTTTCTTGGTGATAATTCCATCAGACATTTTATGCAGTGTCTTACTACTTTCTAGGGAAAAAGATTAGCTTTAATTTAACTAAGTGCCAAAAATTCTTATGCTTTTATGAAAAAGTTACAAAATACTGATTGTCTTCATTGGTTTATTTAGATGTAGTCCTTTAGGAAACTTGAAGCCATAGGCAGTTTTGTTTTTGCAGAATAAACTCTTAACTGTGGTTTTGTTGTGATACAGCAATGCTTTAATCCACTGAGTAGAAGTACAATAAAATGTAGGCTCTGTTGGTGTCTTGGTTTGCATTTGCAATTTGAAGAGGGTTACAACAGTTGGTTCTTCCCACAAAAGCTCTTTGACTTTTGCATCTGAGTATCTGGAAATGTTTGTGCATTTTGCCACTTTCATGTTTTCATGGGTCCAACTTGTATACAAATACCACAGTAAAATGTGGAAAACTCAGTCTTGTGTATAATGCCTTAGTATTTAGAATGTGGCGTTCTTGAAATATTCGCAAATGCCATCCAACTTTAATTGCACCTAAATTTCAAAGTCCATTTTATTTCAGTATTTGTTCTCGCTTTCTTTTTACATGCAAGTGACAAAGTGGAAAAGTGCACTTGTACTTCAGACAATATTTAAATTGTGCATTAACTACTTCAGAAATTTTCTGTTAAAATAAACTCCACCCTTACTTTTTCTTACCCTACTTACCCTTTCCACATCTCCATCAGCTCCATAAATCAAATCTTCCTACTGGCTGTGTAACTGTGTTGGCAGAAGTACTATTTTAAACTGCTGAAGTCAGTTCGCCTGGGTCAAGATGTTGCTAGGTTGTCTTTGTCCACTGGATTTCCATTCTACTTTTGAGACACTTTAACAATAAATAAGCATGAACTCTTTTTTTTTTTTTTTTTTTTTTTTTTTTTTCTTTTCTTAATTAAGTGAATTTCATGAACCTTAAAGGTAGCTAGTGTGCCTCAGGGTAGAATCATGTATTAAAGATAACTGCTCTGTGCTTCTTTCAATGCCTAACAGTTAGTAGGTTAAAGTAGTGGTATTGACAATGAAAACAGCATAGGTTGTACCACACACCACATAGGTAAAGTGCCTAAATGTGCTTATTGTAATGTTTTTGCTATTAACTAACATTTAGACATACAGATTTACAGTTCGTGGTGATTTAGAATAGAATCAAGTAGGCTGGAAGGGAGCTCTAGAGTTCTGTAATCCAACCATGTTCTGTTCAAAACAGGTTGCTCAGGAACTTGTCAAGTTCTGAATTCCTCAAAGGATAGAGACTGCACAGTCTCCTGGGCAACCTGTGCTAGTGTTTGACCATGATCATTATTTTTTAAATTTATTTTTAAACACTTTCCTTATCAAGTTCAAATTTCCTATGTTCCAACCTGTGTGCATTGTTTCTCATTGTTCTACTGTTCACTGGTGAGATGAGTCTGTCTCCATCTTCTCTGCACTCTCCCTTAGCTAGTTGAAAACAGTAATAATTGGGTGGGAAGGAAGGGCCCTCTGGAATACTGGGGAAAAAAGGAGAAGTTAATGAGAAGTGCACGTAAGGGCGGGGGGGGGGTGTGTGTGTAAAGTAATTTCTAAAGTGACTTTTTGTCTAATGGTTATGTGGACCAGTGAAAAACCAAGAAGTGTTTTTCAGGAAGGTATTTTAATACAAGAAGAGACAACTGAAAATATGACAACTATCAGTAAAAATAAAGTTCTGAAAAAGTTAATAAAATAGATAGACACGTGTGGTGTTTTTTGTCGTTGCTGCTGCTGTTGTTCTTCCTGAGCCCCTGTAAGACTTCTGTAATGTAGCCAAGTTTTTTTTTTTTTTTCTTTTTTAAGGTAAATGCTCGAAGACATATAAATTAAGAATAGTCAGCAATGTGATAAGCAGTGACCAAAAAAGTATCTAATACACTCTTGTGCAGATCTAGAGAAACATAAAGCTGTATTTTATTATGTACTGTCAATAAACTAAGAGAAAGTAAACAGCTGGAAGTGACTGAGCCCTCAGATACAATGTAAAGTATCCTAACTGTTCTGTCCAGTAGGTATCTGTAGAATAAAATTGCTTGGGTAGTCACTGAATAATGGGAATGCAAAGCAGTAGAGGTCCCTCGCTATTAATGACACTATCTAAAAAGCATACAGAACTGCCTGCTGTCCTGAAACAGGAATGCTTTTGTCAGTGGGGAAGGGCTTGCTTCACCTCCTGGTGCATAACTCACTCCTTTTTGTACCGGCATCTTTATCCGGCCTAGGAAAGAGCTAGAAAAAGACTGAGGGAGAAAAAAAGGAGGTTTAATTTAGTTATTACGAAGGTATTCGGGTAACTTGCCAAAATTGAAGCTGTTGCTTGTGACATCTCTTTTCTGACCTTCCTCTGTCACATTTGATATGGATTTTTGTCCCTCTAAAGAACTTTTCCTGGTTAACAACTTGGGTTTAGTCCTACAAAATTTCTTCTCTTTGACCTTGTTAAATAGTTTTGCCATGCTTTTAGCCATTCAGAACACAGTTGCAAAATACTACTTAACTGGCTGTGTCGTTGATTGAATTCCTTTTTTTTTTTTTTTTTTTTCCTTTGCATGTCTCCACATTAAAAAATAAGCTCCATATATTTGTTTTAGTGGGTCTTCCCATCCTGCCATCTATTGTTGATCTGTTACCCATCTGTCAGTCTCTTACACAGGGACTTATGCTGCCAGTTTTTATCATGTACTCTCTAAATTTTCAGAAGGATACTTCTATCACTTTTTTCCCAGGCCTGAATGAAACCTTGATATACAGAGATATCTCCTCTTGCCTATTTTGGGTTTCTCCTTAGGGTTTTTTTTGTTGTTGTGGTTTGGTTTGGTTTGGGATTTTTGATGATTCTACAATAAAGTTGTTAGGCTGCTTGTGTGTTAAGATCACTGCCTGCCATACTAAGCCTATGCTCTTGCAGTTCTTTGTAGTGCTGACCATCACTTCTAGTCATCACTCTCATTGTATACTGAAACTTATGAATTCAAAGATTGTAAAGTTTCTAGGCATTATGGTAACGTGAGTAATGGAAAGGCACCCTACATCTGTGGAGTTTGTTACATTGAATACTTCATTCAGGAGTTTGGGTAGCTATTGGGTTTAGGGAGCATTTTGTTGATTGGGGGGAGGGGTGTTTGTTTTAGTTGGTTGTCTTTGTTTTGGTTTGTTTTTTTTCCCAGTGGTGTAGAACAGGACAGGAGAACCTAAATCACTTGTTTGTCCAGTAGCTTAATGTGATCCTTCTAGCATTGCCTCCTCTGGTTGTGGGGTTTTTTTTTTTCCTAGGTGAGTACTGGTTTTATTTTGTTGGCGTTTTGTACCCTTATTTCATGTAATCTTGCACAATAAAAACTTATATTTTTTCAGTTGCATTAGTTTTCCTACAGTTCTGAATAACGGCAGTAAAGATGATGGAAAGATTAGTCATTGGCTTCATAAGAAAAGTACTAGAAGTACAAATAATATTTTAATGCACCCATACACGTACTCCCTTCCCCTTCAGATTTGTTTGTTTGTTTTGTTATTCACAAAGTGGTAATTATCTTCACAACCTACAGGGTTAGAATAGGAGTTCAAAATATACTGTCTTCTGTTTCATCAGCTAGTAAATACTTAACACTTTCCTTTTTCCCTATTTTAATTAAAAGATAATAATTTGGCCTTCTTCCCAATCTTGGCAAGACTTTGAGGTGGTACAGAAAGAAAAGAGCCTGGTGTATTACATAAGCAATCTTATGAGTGAATTTTCTTATTGTACTTCAACACTACCTTGTTTTTTAAACTAGTCAAAAAAGATATGTTCTGCAAAGCCTTAATTATGACTTGTGTCCAGTCCCACAAACCTCTACATAATGGAACAAAATTTCCTTAAGAGCTTGATAAAGACACTGTATTTTCTCCCTCATCCCCCTTTTCCTCTTTGAATTTATGGTCAATCCATGTTTTTCATTATTAGTAGGTAGTGTAAGAAAAAGAAAGAAATGGGGAATACTGTTTACATGGCCTTATGAAAAGAAAATCTCGATATTTTCCAAGGCAGCCAGAATAAAATACTGAACTCTGTGAACTGTAGAGATTATTACTGTAGATACACAGAAAGCCATATTATTTTTTCCAATAGATGCTTTAAACTTTTTTTCAAATTTAAATCACCTTTACTTGCTCTTGGTTTTAATGTCATGTTTTGCAGTGTAAAATGGAAAGAGAATAATGCATTTAAAATGGTGAAGTGTGGATTGGGTAGGGGTTTTTTTTACCCTCTTAAAACACTGTCTGCAAACTACAGCTTCATTCTCTTAATAAACTTAAGTGTATGTATATTTTCTATTGTTTTGCCCCGTTGTAGAATATATTCCTAAGTTTTACCAGTAAAAATCTTCCTTAGTCTTTATAAATACTTGTTGTCCATGCATTCAGGCTTTGTAGAAACTGTCTCCTTTGTATGTCTAAATACTGAGAGTCAGCCCCTTGGCTATGTCTCCTGAAAGACAACCACCTTGCCTCTTGCCCAATAGAAGTTGAAAATGGCATTTGAAGAGGTCTCATGTTAGACGAAGACACTTGTATTTCGTTGTATGTTCTTGTGTTTTGTTTTAATAAAATACTAATTTGGGGTATTCTTACAGTTACATCTGTGTAGGTTAGAATCTACTCAAACATGGCATAACTTACTGAATTCTTGTGTGGATGTATAAACCTCCTCACTAGGTGGATTATGGAGAGAAGAGAGAGTCATTATGCCTTTCATTTAGGCTTACCATCTTATGTGATTCTCAAACATCTTTACTGCAAGTGTATCAATAAATAGATTTCCTCAAATAGCATTGGGCAGGAAGTATGATGAAGCTTTTAAAGTAATCTTTCACCCTCTAAAAAAGACAATGAACAAATTAGTCTGGTCTTCTACAGTATCACTTTTGGGAACAGTATTGGGAACCACAGAGTTGAGTTTTGTTGAGCTGGCTAAAGAAACGCTTTAGGAGTTCATTGTTTTTTCCATTAGAGAGGGCAGAAGAATATTACTTGCTGCATGTTTTTTTCAGGCATTTAAATTGCAGCTGTTTATCAGCAGACTCTGCTTATTTTAAACTCGAGAGCCCCAGGTGACCGGATAAAATTTTCCTATAGAATATGTTTTTTCCAGCAGAAATATAGTAAGTTGTGAAATGTTATACACAGGGTTCCCACATCTTTCAGTTTTTCTCCAAAATGTATTTCTTTTACCAGTAGAAATAGTGTTTCAAAATAGGGTTCGTGTATGCCACAGTGTATAATCAGCTTTTTCTTATAATTATCAACAGTCAGTGTGTGTACAGTAACAATAGTTTCTGAATTCAGTTAGGTTCTTCTAGATTCTGGTAACACAAATATTTCAAATTGGTTTAGATATATATAGTTATTAATTATGCAACTGTTGTCGCAATACATAATTTATCTGAGTAAAAGAAGAATATCTGATTAAAAAGTGAGCACCCAATTGTAGGCTAAGGTTGTCAAAGCTTAGCAGGTGCTATAGTCTCTCTTTCCTTCTTAAGTAGCTCAATGTTAGGTAAAAGATCCAAAATCACTCTTTGTATTGTGACATATAGCTTTAGTATAGGAAAGATGATCAGAAAGCCTTTGGCTTAGACACTGTTCAGAAGTCCTAAAGAAGCAACTGAGAATTATTTGAAGATTCATCATTATTGTCTGGCACTTAATCTTTGTCTGCTTCAAAATGTGTTGTTCTCATAGTTTGAAATGACTTTTCATGTAAAAGAACACCTTAAAAGATACACCTACTAAAATATGTATCTTGTGTCTCTGCTCAAAAGGCCATCAAAGATCACAGGTTTTTTTGAGTTGCTGAAACCCAGCAGCTCCAATATAAGCTCTGGTGTCAAGTGTTCTGGAGTATTCATGGAATCAAATAATATCATAAGTTTATTCATGCGTGCTCTGACCCATGATTTCTAATTAAAGTGAATATTCAGTACTCCTCTATTTTGTGACAAAACACTTTCAAAATGGCTGAAATGCTTTAATGCTTTAGTAAATATTGCTGAGAGTGTTTTTCACTTCCCTTTCATAAAGCTATTTAAATAAATAAAACATGGGGATTTTGTGTGTCTTTGTTAGCACTACGATTTATTTAGCCTTATTTATTAAAACATGAATCTTGTTTATTCTCCTTAAATTTTGGAAAGTGTGGGTTGTTGCAATGTATTTCACATTGTAAGTACTCTGTTATGCTTCTAAAAAGATAGGTATATGAGTGTACTCACTTAATATTATTCTATTTTTTTTCTTTTCCAGTTTCTCAAACAGCTAGGTATACATCCTGACTGGCAATTTGTAGATGTTTATGGTATGGAACCAGAACTGCTTAGCATGGTGCCAAGACCTGTCTGTGCAGTGCTACTTCTCTTTCCAATAACAGAAAAGGTAAGTGTTTATTTCATACTGAGATAATCACTTTTGTTGTAAATGAAATGGGTATGAACAGTTTAAATCTTGTACTTGGTGTCATGATAGAATCAAGATGAGACTCAAACCTTATTCAAGAGGCTTCTTAATTAAAAAACAACAACAAAATGCTTCCTTCAGAACCTTCTTTTCATAACCTTACATGTATGTTTCCAATTTCTTTTCAAGTTGGA
Source organism: Aviceda cuculoides (assembly GCA_035590195.1). Classification (NCBI taxonomy): domain Eukaryota; kingdom Metazoa; phylum Chordata; class Aves; order Accipitriformes; family Accipitridae; genus Aviceda; species Aviceda cuculoides. The sequence continues at coordinate 16,845,946 of JAVJGG010000008.1, read as the reverse complement.
GTGGGAAAAGCTAATGTAGAAGCACAGAGAAATACGCCTCACATTTTTCTATTACAGACAATTTGAGGCTTTTTTTTTTTAATATGCACTGTGAAATGGCTCAGTTCTGCTACTTTTAGCAGAAAGCTACAATAGGATAAGCAAAATAAGAGGTGGGGTATAGGACTATATCAAATGCAACTACTTTTTAAGTTTTTGTACTGTTGCACTGACCAAACTTCAATCTACTTTCAGCTCAGTCATCAATACCAATATGGATTTCGCTTTTTGGACAGATAGGGCATATTTCTGAAATGAAAGAGAATTCCCTCCACTCCCCTTCTTCCTCTATGTTAGACTTTGAAATACTTGATTTGGTTAAATCTTAAAGTCTGCTTGTTTTGTGTCGTCACATGCTTCTACATAGAGAAGACATCCATCTTGCATATCTCCTTCGAGTGTTACGTAGGTTGAAATTTGTGATTCATATTGATCTTTCAGTTTCTAAAAATCTTTTGTGATTGTAATAAGGACAGATGAAAAGTTTGAGGTGAATCTGCCCAAACTTCATCCTCTTAATGTGTCTCTCAAAAAGAACATGTGGTTTATAAGGACAAAGCAGTTAGCTATTAAAGCTTAACTTCTGTAACAAAACCTGTTTAAATAGAGAGAAGAGTGACTAGGTCAGTCCTCTTACTCATTAGGTCTTGTAAACCTTTACATTTTGTTTCTCCAAAACAGCCATGCAGGCAGTCCTTAGGCTTGATTTCAGCCACCTTAATAGTTTTCAATTTAAGCAAACTCTTAACTGTCCTCACCTGTCTTCAGGAAATTCCCTTTCTGTCACCTTTGAGGAATTGTTTTCTGTGTGGTGTGGTTTCTGTCTGTCTGCTCGAACTACAGGTCTGAACTCCTTCTGTGACTGTCACTTTTCTTTTGCCTCCCTTCCTGTGCAAACTTCCTTTCTTGGATCATGCTATGGGAGCATCATCCCATGGGAAAGAACAACCTTACTCTTGTTCCAGAAGGTGTATCCAATTTCATTCTGAAGAAGCGTGTGACAAACAGAAGCAGAGGAACAGCATATGCTCTGTTGCATCAGTTCATCAAATTTGACCACCAGCCAAATATTTGAGATTTTCTCCAGTATGTTAATCTTCCAGAAACATAAGGGACACAAGTGTTACTATCACCTGTTTAGCCCAAGTGTGTGAAAGCTGAATCTTTCACGTGAAGTCTCAATGTTCTGAAGCTTTTGTTGTTCAGTGTGAACTCCACAAGACTCTTGAGCATTATTTTGTATTTCTGGAGTACTTTTCCCCTCCTCAGTCTCACTTTCAATACGGCCTGTTATATTCTGCTTTTATTTAATTTTTTATTTAGTTATGTTTCTTGGCTGTGTCTACATTTATGAAAGTGTGCCCCTTAATTAATTTTACTGCCTTTGTAAACACTTTTCTATCATGTCTTTGTTCTTCTATCTAGAAGTTCCTTTCTTTCATGTTTCGTATATATCAATTTGCTTGAACTTGCTTTTAGGGCAAGATACTCTTGTTTGCATACAGATAATCTTGGGGTTATTGTACAGTTTAAAGGTCAATGACTTTCTTAGTCTGCATTGTAGGTTCTAGACAGAGAATGCTGTGAGCGTTGGGCATTTTGGGCATGGTCCAATGAATACATATCATGGGATAGCTCTGGTTAAGAGGGACCTCTTGAGGTGATCTGGTCTAACCCTTGCTCAAAACTGTATTTTCAATATTCTCAACATTTATACATTTATTTTTGCCATTGAGTGTATTTTGGTTGGCAGGGAGTGAACTTTTGTCCAATTACGCTCTATGAAATATTTTTCTCAATTAAGAAAAAATTCTCACTTGTCTCTATTTTTTTTAACATGTAGATAAGTGGTGTCAAATTAAAATAATTTGTAAATGCTCTTGCTATTACTTAGACCATTCAGAACATTCAGAGAAGCTACAAGTGTGGAATCATGATGCTGGAAAAATTTCTTGTTTCTATTTGTCACTGAGAGTACACAGAGTCTGAGAGAAATTTCTCATGGGTTTTCAGGAAAAGTTCCTTGACAACATTATGCATTCAAACTTTACTTTTGTATAAAAAGCCCATCTACTTCAATTTTTTTTTTTTTTTTTTTTTTTTTTTTTTTTTTTTTAATCTAGAAAAATACGCCATAAAAGAGGCAAAGGAGGAGGAAAGAACAGCATTGTCTGGAACATTTACAGTTTTCTTTCATTCTTTTTCTGTTTGAGATTAAAATCTTAAAAAAAACAATCAAAGAAAAAAACCCCAACAAACAAACAAACAGACCCCATCCCCCCCCAAAAGAACCAACAAACCACAATCCACAAAAACCCCCCAC
>JAVJGG010000008.1:16809061-16843459 GCA_035590195.1 Aviceda cuculoides | reverse complement strand
ACTTTATGAATATGACTTTTGAAGGACCTGTTTTGAGTCCATGAGCATTATCTAAATCTTTTTATATTGCTAAAAAAATGAAATGTAAAAATGGAACTTGTAAGAATGCTTCATGCTAATTAAGTGCCTGAAGTATTATGGTTTGCTTGATAGCACTTCGAATCCTCTGTCCTTAAAATCTTTTTGTTGGATTGAAGAGAGATGGTGACAGGTGCTCAGGTCAAGGCAATATTTTGAACATTTTTTCAATTATGTTAGATAACACATATTTCAAAATTATGTTTCCTGTGTGACTGGTTTTTGGCTAGTGACAAGGCATTGGTTTGAGAAACAATACAGAGCTGTTCAGTTGAGTAAGTTTACGTATACTTGTTGGACCACATGGGTTAAGCCTTTCAAATTACAAGTTGAGTTTTGGATTTTATTAGTTAGCTGTTGCTTTTTTAAAATTATTTTTGCTTCAGTAATGTAGCCAGTATCTATTTGTACTATTTGTGAAAAGTCTGTAACTTTCCTTCTAGTATGAAACCTTCAGAACAGAAGAAGAAGAGAGAATAAAAACTAAGGGGCAAGATGTCAAATCATCAGTGTATTTCATGAAGCAGACCATTAACAATGCTTGTGGAACAATTGGGCTAATTCATGCTATTGCAAACAACAGAGATAAAATGAACTTCGGTAAGTTTTGTTGGTTGGTTGATTGGGGTTTTTTGTTGGCTATTCCCTTTTTTTTTTTTTTTTTGCGTAACTGCGGGGGAGGCATGGAGGGAAGGATACGTTTTGTACTAATTTCTCTGAATATAACCATTCATAAAGGATGATCTCTATTCAAAGAGCATTTCTACCTATAATTATAAAAACAGTATTTCATACTAATCCATGAACTAAAGCACTTGAAACATTGCAAACTGAAGCAGGTAGCAATTCCTCTTGCAGTCAGCTTTCAGTGTCTTAAAGATACAATGTAATTATATCTTTAAATCTCCTTGGATGTGAGCATTCTGTAAGCTTTGAATGAAGTTGGGGTTACAGCGTGACTCTAATTATGTCTTTTTTATTTTTTTAAGAAACTAATTCTTCACTGAAAAAGTTCCTAGAAGATTCATTATCTATGACTCCTGAAGAGAGGGCCAAATATCTAGAAACTTATGAAGTTAGTATCATGTGTTTTTACTTTTATTTAAAATGGTGTAAGAATTACTTGCATGAGCAGTCAGTCTAGCTCAGTCAGCAGAATGGATTTTGTCAATGTTTCTCATCCATATTAATTCACTGGCATAGTTTAAATTTACTTTGAAATGGATGAGAAACGTGTGCATAATCTTTTTGGTGGGTTCAAGATGCAGTTTAATGGTCAATTTAAGCTGCTCTGGGAATATTGCTGAAAGGGTGGTCCTTCTGCTGCCTCTTTTCATTTGTGCCTTCTAGTCATCTCTCTTCGGCTGTAGCAGTTTGGGGCACACAAAGAGCTGATTTGGCTGAAATATAATCTCCTTCCCCCACCACCCCAAACAATTAGATGGTCTAGCTGATAGTGTGGTTAGCCAGATCGTTAGTACTGTTTGAAAGGATGCGGCAGAAACATCTGGCCAGTGGTGGAAGGGGAGAGCGGTGCTGTTCCTCCTGGTGGTAACGATGGTTCTCTCAAAATGAAAATCTAGATGATTTCCAAGTCTTAGTTAAATTTAAGCTTATTGTGAAGCCCTCAGGAAAAAGGGTGTTAACATGTGGCTGAGGGAGGTAGTAACAAACTGAAACAGTAGAGGTCTGATGACATTTTCTGTAGAAATGTTGAACACAAGATGTCTGATCAGAGCTTCTGTCTAAAGTATTTTGTCTGCTCAAGAAGTGATATATAACAAAAACACTTGCCCATAGTGTTTTCTGTGTGTAAAAGGGCCATTACAAACTGTGAGATATTTGATTTGAATTGACTGTCATGAAACTGAAATACTGGTCTTCTGAGATTCTTGGAAGTGGAGATTATTTGTTTAATTTTGTATTTATTTATTTATTACAAGCACTGAACAAAAATAGTTATGACTATGACATTTGATAAAATGACGAGCATACAGTGATTCTTAAAACACTGAAAGTCTCTCATTTAAAGTCTAATTGAAATATGTTTTAATTTTAGGCTATTCGTGTCACTCATGAATCCAGTGCCCATGAAGGTCAGACTGAGGTATTCATTTTTTAAAAAAATTTTGTTAATAACTACTTTGAGTTGAATATAATTGAAATGAAAACAATCATGTATTGAAGGTTTGCAGTGAAATGGAGATTATTGCTTGGTTTGCAGTATTGTGTCATTAGTCAAAAATCAGGGCACAAAATCAAGTGGCATTGTTGGGAGGAACCAAACCTGAAGATTCTTTGGGGTTTGGGGGGGGAGGGGGGGCAGGGGTTAAGCTTTTTATATAACATGGATGATCTTTTCAAGCTTCATTTCAGAGTAAAACAACCAGTAATAGTATTTTGAATGAAAGTTGAGGTTTTGGTACTGCAAATTTGTAGCTGAGACTGTAAGATCCATAGTAATCATAAAAGTGGAACAAACATTTTATGAGAGCCTGAAAAGTTTTACTTTAGGAAAAGAAATAGTACAATACTTGGTTTGCCATTCTATATGTGCTGTTTGTGTACAAATACTAATTCAGATAAATTCTCAGTAATACATATATTTATAAGCTTTTATCCCCCAACAGATTGGGTGATATAAAAAACCCAAACAAACACACACACACACCCCAACCCCCAAACCAACAAAAAACCTTAACATAAACTTAACATTCAACATTTTTCTGCTTCAGTCATACTAAGGCAGTTTTCCATCTTTCCAGTTCCGATTTCAGTATCTGTCCCACAAAAAGAAAATTGTAGATTTTTGCTAGCACTGCTTTGTTTGAGAAAGAGAAGAACCCTCCATTGTTTGGCTGTGGCTCCAGTGGCTCATCTGCTTTCTTTTTTTTGAACAGCCGTAGGTGAGGTTTTCTTTCTTCTTGTGGCTTGTGCAGTATCTTCTAAACAATACAGGACAAAACAAAGCAATCCTTTCTGCTCCCCCTTGCCCCACCATCTGGAAATGAAAATTAAGAGAATTGTTTTAACTATTTCTATTATAGATACTCGACTCTCTTTGTGATATTTTCTTTAAAAAACACCGCCACCCTTTCTTCTTATTTCTTTCTCTAAATTAATTAAGCTTCTATATTTCAAGAAGAAATATCAGAACAAATTCATACATCTCTTCCTTTTCTAAGTGAGAGACTCCAAAAAAATCTGGTCTGTTTTCTTTACAAAGGAGTCCTTTCTTAGATATTCTTGGCAAGCCCAGTAAGAGAGAGGCTATGGAGATTATCCCCACAAGTTGCTGAAGACTGAATCTTTTCCTAAGATCCTTGTGAAAGAGAAAAACTTCTTTAGTTGTTTTGATGTACTGTGACATTCATCCAGGGAATGGTTTGTCTACGCATTCTTCTGGCAGAAATTATGGAATGATTGGGAAAGAAAATGCAGGGGCTATACAGTTCCTGAGAGTCTTTGTGAAGATTCAGGAGGCATCTCTAAGTGATGATGGAATCTCCTAATAAGGGACAGTTAACTTCTTGAACTTCCATGAATTAATTTGTTTACTGATCAAGATGACCACAATACAAAAGATTAATAGTTGTGTGGAAAGATGAAGACTTTTTTTTCATATTAAAACTTCACAAGATTCTCTTAGCAACCATGTCTAAACACAAATACTGAATAGGTTGTTTCTTTGCCAAATATTTATTATTCCATTTTGCATAACTGAATCTGGAAGTAATTCAATGTATATATTCCTTAGACTGGTAAAATAACTTTTTCCTGTCCTTCTGTTTCCAAAGTCGAAATAGTACAATAGTACAGCTGAATACATGTCCTAGGATGATTCTCCGGAATAGTTCTGATCCATCAACCAAGGCGGAAAGAAATAAACAAGTCGTCTTACTGGAACATCTAATTGCCTGAAGATCCTGTCCTACCAAAGTGTAGTTGAATTGGCAGCAAGGCCTCCCCTTTTATCTGTACAGGACAAATTGCTTTACTTTAATGTACAATTCTTTTTAAGCAAAACAAAATCTGAGATGTGAATATGCTGAGAAGTGCAATTGAGGGTTGGAGTGAGTTAATCTCATAGTCTTTTTTCCTTTCAATTGTACATTTTAAATGTTACTGTATACCTCTTGATATAGTGGTGGAGGGACTGATGAACAGCATGCCCTTGAAGATGCTGAAGTTAGGATATGCAGGTCATACAAGGATGTTGACTTGTCCTGCAGGGTAAGTTGATAATTTCTAGCACCTTTGGAGCAAGAGAGAAGAGAATCCCATTCATCCTGCATATCCATTATAGTTATGATTACTTTCCTGAGAACTTAAACTTCCTTTCAGAGCACTGGAAAGGAACATGTTTGCCTTCCTATGACTCTGTTGGGTTTTTGTTCTCCCCCTGCCCTGCCCCTCTCCCTGAACAGCAAGGGTGTTTTGCATAGAAATCTTCCCTTTGAATAAAGTGGGGAATATAGCTGCTTAATGATAGTAAGTGCTGTAACTTTGGGAGCAAAAAGTCCTTTCCAGGTCTCCTACAGAATTAAAGAATAAGAAAATGTGCAGGCCTGCTCTTAGGATGATTAACTTAGCTTGCGTGCTTCCTAAGAATAGCCTGCTCTGTGGGTATTTCTGTCCCTTAGATAGGTATTGCATACTACTGTCCACTCAGATTCTTCTGAAAATCTTGCTTAAGCTCAACTGTCTTAGACAAAATAACTTCCAAAAGTGGGATGTATGGCAGTCGGCCTCACTGATTTGGTTAAGAAGCTGCTCTCAAGATGCTGTTCTCTCCCATGCAAAACACCACCACCTCACCATAGATCAGTATTACGGGATAAAAGTAAAATTTTCTGGAACCTTGAGATGTGGAAGGCTTAAAAGTAGCGAAGAATACAGACAGGTTCTCTTCTGATAATTTTTTTTTTTTTTTTTTTCCTGGGCTGTGATTCCTCAGATCTTTGAGGATTCAGCCTTTAATGCTTCTAAGTAAAGCCTTTATTTGTTGGTTGTTCCTTGGCAGTCTTGCTAAGCCATCTCAGTGGCTACTTGATTTTTACAGTATGCCAGTGGACTTTCTCCTTTCGTTTCTGTTCTGTGTACGTGGGTGTTTCAAACCTTGGAATAAAGCAAGTCTATCTAGAAATAAAAGATTAGTAATAGAGTAAAGCAATGCTATCTTTCTAGTGTCTGTGTATTTTATCTATTCATCTTGTCCAGTGGGTAGGATTTGTTTCTCTTTTAGAATAATCTGTAATCAGATTATTTTTGTTTTAATTTGTTATGTTTTTAAGAGAAGTTATATTTGGAAAAAAAAGTATCTGACAAGATATTACTTGTATAGCTTTAATATTAGTGGACTGCTAGATTCTACATTCCAGTTAGTGATTGCTAGAAGAGAAGAATTATGGTGGCCAGTTTGCTTCCGGGATTTATCATTAATGTGTGAGCCCTTTAGACGAAGCATTAAGATGAACTGCTAAGCAAGTGGATTGAAGCTGGGAGCTATAGAGTGTTATGCCTTGATGGGTGCTTTAACAGGCATCCCAAGTTTGATAGCTGTGATTAATTTGCCTAGTTTCAAAAGGAGAGAAAAAAAAAAAAAAAGCTATGTTCCTAGCCGTTTTATATAACTATTGGTGTTGCATTTGAAACTTTTACAGGCCATCTATAGAATAGATTAGAACTGAGTATTTTGGGGATGTTTTTTGTATTAAAATATCTGAGGTTTTTAATGAAATTTACTGAATTTTTATTAAACAACTTAAATATTTTCTTAAAAATAGAGAAGTTTTTTTCTTCTTTCAAAGATATTACATTTTAAGCATAGTTAAGCAGTTTTCATTTTGCAAATTCATTGCAGGTTTGCAAATTAAAAGGACTGTAAATTTGGGGTTATCCTTCAGGCCATGTTTTGGACCAGGTTTGATTCAAGTTTTCTGTTAAGACTCCTGCATTCTGTGGCTCCGTGGCTCACTTTTTTGCTACAGTAAAACAACTAAATAGATAAAGCAGTCCTATGGGTACTTCTATGTGTAAAAAATGTAGGTCTGTTTAAAATTACTTTAGTAGCAAGCAGTAAGATCTGGGAATAATTCCAGAAGAGAAGCGTGGTGTTGGTTTCAGGGGTTTCAAGGGTGTTTTGATTCTGGTCCCATGTTCCAGTACCATAATGAGGGCAATTAATGTGAGACTCTTAACAGTCTTTCTGTTAAACTTTATGCTGCTGAAGCTTACACTTTCTCAAGTGACAGGTATTTCATATGCAAAGCTGCCAAAAAAGGATCTAGGTCTTCACAATAAAGCCTCAAGGGTCCAGCTTGCTCTCCTTTCTATGTGATAGCTCCTGAAAGGCAGGAGCCAGCTTGTTGCCAACGTAATTGCCAGCTACGCAAGATCCTCTTCGTTCTTCCATGAATCTTCTGCTGAGCCTATACTTTTGTTTATAATATCTAGGCTGTCTGACGATGTGGAAGATATAACCTGCTTCTTTGCAGAACTGCAGACACTTCTAAGCTGGTCCTTATATTGTTTGTTGCTTCCTACTGAGCAGTGTTTGAGTTTTTCTGTCTGTTTTGTGGGTTGTTTTTTCTTTTTGTTCTTCGTGTGCCTCCTTCAGCAGCTCATGAACTGCTGAAACCCTGTACTACCACACATCTTAACACCCTCTTATAAAAAACCAGAAACAAACTCCACAACCCTTCAAAAATATTAAAAAGACAATACAGTTTGTGGATGCTAGAGCATCTGCATTAGCTGTCTGATCTACAGTGAACATTGATGAAGAAGTTATGGCAAAATATGAGGGAGGAAAAGTAGCAACTAATAGCACTGATCAGCATTAGGTTCATATCTAACTTTTTTGTATTACTATCTTGGGTTGCTTTCTTTCAGAACAATCATAGTAATTATTGTCAAGTAACAGATCAGAAAATCTGAGGGGAGAATTTTTTGAGAACAGGAAAACATGTAATTATGTGAGAGAGACTGCCAGGTCTCGAGTCTTTTGCAGAGCAAATAGCGCTTTTGAATTTGGAGCTGGGCAAGACACTTACTTTGTATCCTACCTTACTCATTTTCATTAATAATAAAAAGTTACTGTATAGTTTTCTGAGAGAGTAGGAAAGGAGGAAAATGCAAATGCACCCTTGTTGTAGAAATAAACCAGTAGAAATTGTTTAACTGAATTAAACAATGATATGCTATGATGGCTTAAGGGAAGTTATTCCAGGTAGAAAATATTATCTGTACTGATTCTTGAGATAAATGACCTTTTAAATATGTGACTATAATAATGTGAATAGCAAGATATTTTTGTTCTGCTCTTGTATTACTGACATCCATATCCACTACTTTGCAACTATGCTTCATTACAGCTCAATTCTGCAGTAAGGAAAGTGGCAAGCTATACCATATAAAGTACTTTAAAAAAGATTAATTGGCCTTTAGTGAAGGAATCAGATCTAGAGAATAATCTGTATTCAATTTCTGCATTTCTAAAGGCTTTGACATGCTTAACTCTTGTTCAAATACTGTTCTGGTAATAGTATCTGAAGTTTTAGCCAACTCTGTGTGTCTGTGGCTGTTGAAATAATTCTGGATTGTCAGATTACCTGCAATATCAGCCTCCCAAACAGCTTCCTGAAACAGCTCATCCTATAGCCTTGTAGGAGCTAATGCTGGCCCAGAGGTGTTACAAGCACACTCATGTTAAGAAGGCTTAACAGACTAGCTTTAGATTAGCTTTTGCTGCTGTGGACAGCAAATATTCAAATAGTTGTGGTGTTAAGTAATTGGCAGGCTTTGTGCAACATCAAGGTATCACTAACTGCTGACACATGGCTTTTCCATATCACTCTTTGTTATAAAGTTCAAATGATAGACTGAACTTTTTATTATGTCTTGCGGTACTTGCGGCATATGGAACCACTTTTGTGTTTGAGGCTGAAATTTTTTTGGACAGGGGAGTTTTAGCATGGTTTATGCATTACTGCTTAGCAGAATGTGATTTGTGGTCTTTGGGAAGTTTCCTTCTTTAAATGTTATTGCAGCATAGCTCAAAATAATGTTTCAGTCAAGCAAATAAATAAAAGTGAAATGGCCACTTGAAATACCTGTTAGGTGTTGGTTAGAGACCAATAAGAGCTTTTGATTTTGTGCATGACCTAAATTCTTAGGAGAAAATTAGGAACTCTCAAAATCCTGTTTGTTCCTTCCTCTTCCTTAGAGGCTATTGAGAATGTCCAACTTAATTAAGTTTAACCTACAGTGTTTCATTTACTAGTTATTATGGAAGAGAGAAGAAAACAGAACTGGAATATAAAATATATCAACTATTTTGGGGAGCACAGGAAATACTGCCTTTGGTTCTGTAACTCCTCCTGTTTGTTGTTCGGGTGTTTTGGGTTTTTTTAGTACACTGCATACGTCTATTTACCAATGGACAGCTTTGGCTACTAGAACTACGTTGGGCTAAATGAGGCTCAGAACTGAGCAGACTGGGGTGCTGCATCCGAGCTGCCACTTCAAATGAAAACAACATTCTTGCATCTCATTAGACATCTATCAAAAATATTGATGGTAGAAAAATTAGCCTTTGAAAATCAAAATTGGTGTTTGACTCTGTCAGTATAAAAGTCACAAGTAAGAACTGGTCTCAGATGTTCATGAAAAATACTTGTGCACACCAGTATGCTTACTTAGATACACTTTTTGTTCACAAGTATGATCAGGAATATTTTTAATATGGATGGAAGTTGGCAGCCACTGAAAAAGCTACCACAGCTTGATTTCTTCTTTAACTCAAACCATAACTGCAGACTGTAGTCTGTAAACTTGCTTAGTGTGCCTTGAGAACTATAATCTTGCTTGGAATGCGCTAAGTTAGACTTTGATCACAGTAACAGTCGTTAACATTGGCAAGAACTAAGTAGAGTCAATGCACTCTGTTCTCAACTGCTATAAAACTTGAACTTTCAAAGATCTCTGGTTCCCTGGGGCATTACAATTTATTGTTAGAGAAGAAACATGAAGGAGCTTCCCTTTTGCTCCTGCCAAGAACATATGGTGGGATTTTTTTCTTAAATGCCCCATATTCCTCAGTGTTTCTTCTGAATAATCCACAGTCTTGTAAAGAAACATTTGGATCTCAGGAGAATACGAAATCAATTATATAACTGTTTCTAAGATGATTTTTGTTTAGCTTAGCATTACAGAACAAGCATGTAATCTCTCCTGTAAAGGCAATGAAGTTGCCTAAAAGTGTTAGCTATAGCTTTGTCTCTTTTACAGCCTATGCAGTAAAAGTGTAAGAATGAACTTACTAGAATCATGTGAAATGTTTTGGAAATTATACTTGGTTAGTCTTTGACTCATTGCATTGTCCTGTTTCTTAACATGTCAGTGTTTCAGCGACATGCATCAATCTGATTTCTATACTTTACTGAGGAAATAACTAAAAAGGTATTAATACAGTATTGGTCTGAATTGTTATTCTGGGTCTTATGCTTAAATGTAAAGTCCGTACGAAGGAACTTTAATTCCTAGGATGAGACATAACTATAGAGGATATTCGCACCCATAAAGCAGCCCATAAATTTAAATAACAAGTATGTAAGAAATAAATAACAAGTGACAGTAACAAAATATTTCTACAGTTTTGCATCCAACATCTCTACCAACCAACTGCCATAAGTTTTGTTTTGTTCTGTTTTTTTCATCTCTCCAATCCATAACGCTTCCAGTGCTGTTCTTGCACTATCTGTGTAAGAGACAGTAAGGAGCAGGCTCTAGCTGTGTGTTTTCTCACTGGCATTTTCGCAGGCTGTTCATGACAGGTGATGGTTGAGTTCACACTCAACCTCTTTCTCTCAGGCAGAAGAGAAACTGAATTGGCTTTCTTTTTTTTCTTTATCTAACCACTGATTGGGGGGGGCAAATTGTAAGAACTTACAATCCTTAAGACAAGACTGCCAACATTTTAACAATACAGCTGAAGCTAGACAGTGGGCTAAAACTACTCAGAGAATTGATGTTGCATCAACCGACTTTGCTCAAGGAAGCACTCTGAAAATATGGTAATTGGATGTGTGACAATGCTGTTCTATTTATTTAAGAAAAAAAAAACTTGTGGAGGAAAAACTATTTGAAAAAATGTAGTTAATTTAGGTTTTGCAGAGCTCCCTAACCTTTGGAATTTTCTTTTTTGTAATTCCACGAATTTTTGATCACAGAAGTCGCCATTGTGATAATCTAGCTTGACTTTTGCCTAACATAGGCCATAGAACTTAAATTTAGGTCTTCAGAGAGAGATAAATTATCACTAATTTGGGAAAGATTTTTTTGGGTGCTCTGATCTCACCATTTTTCTCGTCTTTAAGCTCTGTCTTTACCCATATGTTTAGCAAAGTAATATTCTCAGGATACTGTCCATTCTTAATCATGGATTAAACAAACATGGAGAATACTGTAACGGTTAATTTTCTTTTTACCAGCTGCAGAAACACTAAACTTACTGGTGCAGAATTTGATCAACTAGCAGATGTAGCCCAATTCAGTTTAAAAACTGTAGCCTCCGTTTTAATACATATTAATGCTGATAATTGTAATGTTGACGAGTAGGTCTGTGAGGAGTGGAGTTTATGAACCTTAACTTTCTAAGAATTTGAATGTTGTGCAGGCTTTTGTTGCATGTAAGGAAGTTATAGTTAGGAACAAGGCTTTTCTTGCAGTTGAAATATTCATAATGTCTCTTGTTTGTGTGAATTCTGTGGTGTACTGTTGGAGATGAGCTCACGAAGCAGCTTCTGCTTCTGTGGAATACTTCCTTTGTCAGGCTCCTCTTCCCTGTTTGACTGCTTATCTTCTTATAAAAGCTTGAAGGAACTTCATGTCTCTCAAGATTTCACCACCACCACCAAAACAGGCTTGAAATGCTGTTAAAAGATCAAAAACACTTGTGTAGGAAGAGGAGGATTTTTTTCAGACAGTGCGATTCATAGATTTAATTTGCATGTGAAAATGGATAATGACTTCTAAGGAAGAAAAATGCTAGTACATTTTGAACTGTAATACAGACCCTTTAAAACATTGTGTTTAATTCATTAATGAGCAATTACTTAAGCAAAACAAAAAAAAGCCTCAAAAGGTGGTGGGGAAAAATGGTAGATATTAAGTACATCCTCTCTGATTGTAATCATAAAGCTATAATAACTCTTATATTGCCCATTTGGCTGGAAAAGTTGCACTTCTTATTGTCACTTCACCCTTCCCCCATCTTTACTACAGGGCTTACTGTACGAGGCCACAAACACTTAGTTTGTTGGGAGGAGTTATTGCACGCTCATGGACCGACTCAACTGAGCAGATGCAGAACATGTGGCAGGGGCTCTGATCCCAGGGTTGTGCATATGAAATGAAGACCAGGACTGAAAGTATTGTATCTCCTTCTGTTTCCCAAGTTTCCAGAAATGTTGGTATGCAGTTAAAGCTCGTTTGATCTCTGTCCCAGCACAACTAGCGTTTCTTTCTACACAGTGACACAAGCTCAAAATGGAGGAAAGAAGAAAGCCCCAGTCCCAGCATGGTTCGTCAGCTGATAGACAGGGAAGCTTCCCTAGAGGAAGGTGGCATGGGCTTGAACTTCCAGAGAAATGAATTTTTGTAACCGCTAGCAAGTTAATCAGTAATAAATATTTCTTCTTAGAAAGAAATGGTCATGCAATACCAGATGCTGCTTTGTCCTGTCAGGTCTTCAATATATTAGACATGGACTGAGATACTTTGCTGGATTAGGTTCCCCAAACAAGATAAGCAGACAGATCCCTGTTTCTAGAACCTGACAGGTTTGGGCATGAGCCAAGTCATGAGCTACTCAGCACTATCAAACTTCTGCACTTTTAGGTATTTGCAAAAGCATAGTTCTTGGTGCCTGATGAACTTCATAGGAGTTTCCTTTAGATCTTAGATTTAAATGGCTCAAGGCTTTAATAACAGCTATATATAGCAATGAGATGGATTGGGGCAGATGATAATTGCCTGAACATTTTTTTGGACATATTCCATGAAGCTTTTAACTTGTTTAAAATTTATTTTTTGCATTACAAACCATAAACTTAATGTGCTTACTGGTTTATATGACAATAACATTTAATTCTATTTCAGGGTTTTTGTTTTACCACCTCAGATATTTGACCTGCTACATTTTCAGCACAGAAATATGCTCCTGTGATCTTTTAATCTTGTGAAATTAGTCTAATGCTCTCTTCTCTGCAGTTTCTAGCTGTTAATGTCTTGTTTGAATAGACTGTCTCAAGTTATGATTTGTCTTCCACGTTTTAAATTAAATGTGAAATGTACAACTTTGTATCCTTTATTTGGAGCTGTGTATTTAACATTCATTTCATATTAATATTAGCATGTAATTGTATTTTATTTTTTTTTAATATTCAGTTGAAAACAACTTCAGTTGACACAGCTTAATTTGTGCTTATTATTAAAGCAATGCATGGACTTTTATGGCTATTGCAGCCGTGTCCATTAGTCATAATCCAGTATTAACATTGCTTTTCCAGAATTCCTACGTACCGTCTGTCAAAATTTCACTCTTACAAATGCAAAAGTATATTTTCAGTGGGGAGGAAGTTTCTTTTTGTCTTGGTTGATCTCACTAAGCGACCCACTAGTACAGGAAATAAAAGATAAAAAGATTCAATTAATGGAATTTAAAATAAGGACAATTACTGACCTAAAAGTATTAAAAATACTAGTTGCCTTAAACTGCATTCTAGGTTATAAATTCAGTTTTGTGAACTTAGTCTTTTCTGGTCTCATTACATTCAGGCAAGGGGTGTTTTTAATATGTTCTCATTATTTTAGCAATATTAGCCATAAAACAATGAAATACGTGCAATCATTAAGAATCGTAAAAGTGAAGAATTTTGGTAAAAACAGTAAAAAAAGTAAAAAAGGCTTTATAAAAAAATCTTTCAGTATTCTGCTCATCCTTGTTTGATCCTACTGTTTTAGAGCAACAGTATACAGTTTAACAGCTTTCAGTCAATGAAATGCATCAAAGCCAGAGTAAATTCTTATTTTCAACAAGTGTTTCAGTTTCATTTTTTTAACTTTTATTTTTATATTTATATTATATTTATATTTACTTTTAACTTTTATTTCAAAGTAAACAGTTACTATATTGCAGATTCCAGGAAGACTAACAATCTTGTCTGTTTTGATAGCAGCAGCTTACAAAATTGTAAAACATAATGTAGTCTGTTTTGCCTTTGTCATGAACTGTCTAGTCAGCCAAGCTCTTTAATTTCTACCCCACAGCAGGTTCTAATCTTACAGGTTCTTCCCTCCATAGGGAGGTCTGTGGACTGTGAAGACTTCTAGGAGCAGTGTTTTATCAGTTGTCTTTTGGAATTTTTTTTAGGCAAGCTGAGAATAGATTGTTTTTAAAGCCATCTGATACGTTATCTAAATGTAAAATGTCTCATTTTAAATCAGTTCTTCAAGGGAAGAATTTTAAAAAAACAACCAGTAGTACAGATAAACTATAATAGCCATTAAAGTCTTGTAAGCTTCTCTGACTCATAGAAGTATTATCGTTGCTAAATTCCTCTTTGTTCATAGTTACATTTTTGGGCTGGAGGTTTTCTGGGTTTGTCCTCCTTATGTAGAGCTACTGAGATTTAGGGGTGGACTAGAATGTTTGAAAATTAGAAGCTAATTGAAACAAAACAAAAAAACCCCAAACCTGTGGCAGACCTGTGAAAAACTATTTTCTGGACAGGTTGAGACTTGATAACACTCCATGCTTATCTCTGAGCTCTGCAGTTTCTACTGTACTTGATGCTTGCTCTTTATGAAGAATTCCTATACCTTTCTTTGTTCTTTAAGGTCAGCAATATGGCAGCAGGAAGAACCAATTCATTGTCCTGCTCTTGATAGGAAAAGGAAAAAAAATAAAATTCAATGGGAAAGAAGATGAATTGCTTCAAAAGTAATACAAAGAAAGTAAATGGTATTGACTGGCACTTATGCATTGATTAAAAAGAGTGAAAATAATTTTTTTTAGAGAAGCTATCTAATGCTTCTTTTTTGAAGTCTACTAGAATCATTGAATTGAATGCATAATGTGGGACATACCTCAAGGAACTGCACTTTTTATTCTGCTTGTGTAACTTTAATCAATTCACAAGCAGCTGGCAGGTCTCCATGCACATTAGTGGGGTATCATTGACGAGTAAGTATGTTTGGTAGTGGGGCTCTGCAGGCATTGCTTCTAAGACCTGCACTGTTAAACAACTTCTATCAGTGACATGGAAGACAACACAAAAATACACCCCAAAACCTATATAGGCAGTGTGAAAAGATCAAAAGATAGTAAAGCGCAAGACATCAACACAAGACAGTCTGGATTGCCCTTTGGGTTAGCTTCAAACAAAGGAGTATTTTTCTGAGGCCAATAAAAGCTTTGTAATTAGCACAAAAGATAAAGTTTATTTCTTGACAGAAGGTGAGGGGTTCTCTGAAAGACTGAAGGAGACATTGGGGATTTTCGTATGTGCTGAGAGGAGAAAGTAATGGTGGATGATAAACTGAAGTTGAGCCCCTGGTTTGACATCGTGGCCAGATGAACTAATGTAATCATTGTTCCATATCATATCATCATTAAGCAGGACTAGAAAGGTTGCCTTTTCATTTAGCACCAACATATTTAGTAAGCTTTATGAATATGTTACTTACTGTCTCTGTAGCTATAGAGAGGATTGATTGAAATTTTGGGTTGTTCTGATTTATTTCAGTAGTAAAAATATTGTTAAGCTTGAACATTTGTTTTTTGTTTTATGAGTATGTTTTGATCCAAACAAAACTTGAACTTGATTGGTCCTGTGGCCTGTGTGGGACAGAAGAGCAAAACTAAATCATCACAATGGTCCTTTCTGGTCTTAATATATTTACTGTAACTTTGTCAGTTGCAGCTGAGAGTCATTTTTAATACTTCTGTGGTCTTTCTTCTAATAGTAACAATTTGAATGGTTTAACATAGTCCTACTGCTTCCACGGATACTAAAGAGATCCTGAGTGTTAATGGCAATACTGCCACTGGCCTGCTATTTTAGAAGAATAGGTGAAAAGCTTAGGAAGTTGCATACCTCACCACGGTAAGCTTCCCTTTTCTTTTGCTTTCCTTTTATGTTAGACATGGAACAGTAAAGAAACTCTGGGTTCTGTTACAGTACTTACTTGATTCATTTTAAATCCCAGAGTAGCACAACCTAGCTTGCCCATATTATCAAAGAACTGTTGCTTACAGTTCTTGTAACTGTAGACAAACTCTGTTCTCAACTATTCCTTCCATGAGATGATACTTAAATCCCCTTCCTCCTCACTTTCCCAGTCCGTCTCTTGAACGAGTCAGTTAACTTGTGTTCGTATGATGAAGTTCACTGGGTGTGAATAACCTCTAGCTTATCTGGTGATAAACTTCAGATTTGGACCATGTCTTTGCTTATTTTCATTGTTCTTTTGTCTTTTCATTCAAATTCAACACATTCTTGATTATTTGTGTGATTTGATCAGTTAAAGGACAGTATAATAAATAGTGGACATCTTTGCAGTTGCCTTTTTAGGTATGTTACTTCAAGTTTAAGTGGGCTAAGTATGTTCTTTTTTAATGTTTATGTAGTCGTCATCGTCCTCGCTGTCTTCACCACCATCCTCATCGCAGCCTCAGGTTAGCCACAGCAGAACGAAGGCTTCACCATTGTGTCACTCTGCATCCCTCTCCTGGGCCAAACGTAATCATGTAGGTCCTGCAAAGGCTACCAGTCCGTCAATCCGTCTTCGTCGTTGGCGGCCCTTGATACGCCTTCCATCTGTTGGGCTTCATTCTGTTGTAAGTGTAGTCCATCTTCAGTCTTTTCTTACTGTGACACAACTGGCCTTCTGCCATGTAACTTCGGTCTTCAAGGCATCATTTTTTGTTGGGGTCTTTTCTCAACCATTCGTAGGATTTCTTTCTTCCCCCTTTTTATTTTTATTTTTTTTATTTTGCCTTTCCCCCATGTCAGACAGCAAAAGTACATCACTCCATGCTTTGCTGTCCAGGTATTTTTAATTCAGTACACATGCCAAATCATTTTCAAAGCATAGATGAAGTTTGCCCTTCATGAAGTGGCTTTTTTTTTTCGCCATAGGCTCCACATCCAGCCTCTTCTTTTCACCTCATCTTCATGATCTTTCATTTGGATGTGCTAAACCAAGGGGCTTCTAATTCTTTGTCACATGATATTATTTCTTCTATGTTTGAGACCTGGTTTATGTTCTCATATCCTAAACCTAGTCTCCTTTTCTTTCATTCTAAGTCTTGCTTAATGGTCCCTGGATATTTCAGTAAAGATGAAATGTTTCCTGTAATCCCAAGGGGCTGGCTTACTTGGTCACTTGACATCTGTTTCTTTATCCAGTTTGTGGACATACATTCTAGTTGAAGACATTCTAATAAGAAAAGCTTGTCATCAAATACCATACTTAAACTTTTTTCCTTCTGCACTCACAGGGCACAAATATATCTTGAATATGTAGGAAAAAAATTACATGCACAGAGTAGCCAATATTTCTAAACTGTCCTGTGACCACCATCAGAAACACTAAACTGAAAGAGTGGTTTAGTGGTATTTCATCCTGCTTTTAAGGAGTGATTGCACTTTTAGTACACACCAAAAAAAAAAAAATCTTGATACGTAGAAGTGAATGGTCTTTAAAGGAAAATTGGTACTGTGATTTTTGTTTTTATCATTCTTTGGTAATGACCACATTTCACCTGTGTTACTAGAAATTTTTATTTGAGGTATGTGGATTTTTTTACTGAGGTGAAATAACTATTCTGACTGTGGTCCAAATAATTTCCTTTTTCATACAGATCTGTCTTTCCAGATGTGGAAATCCTTCTTAATGTTTTATTGCTATTAAAAATTAGTGTCCAAATGCTTCCATTTCTTTATAGCTTTTATATTTTTATCCTGATAAGTATCTCAAGATGGGACCTTTTCCCAGACTCCTTTCTCTTTATGTGAATAATAATTGCTATTATTAAGTATCTAGCGCTCTTGTAATCTTCAGAACTATGGAACATTCTTGATGTTATCATTTGGAGCTAGTTAAATACCTTGGTATGTGAGGCGGCATGGAGTTTAGCACAGAGTTAAGTTCTCAGCAACTCATGCTTCCTCCCCCCATTTAATATTTATGCCATTGGCATACCTCTGACATTTTACCTGGGGACTTTCTTGTTTGTTTAGCAAAACTTGGAAAATTCTACGTTATATTTCTGTAATTTGAAACTGGGATCGTTTATGAATTTGACCTATATAAGCTTGTTGTTAACAAAAGACTTACTGAGGAAGGCTGGAGCTTGAGTGTCCCTGCCTAGAACAAAAACATTAATTGACCATGAGTTTACTTCAACACCAAATAAACCATGACTTATCCAAAGATGGACATTACGGCATAATCAGTTGTGGTTATATGAAAAAACCACTGTTGGCAAGTTGAGAGTTCTATTTACTTCAGAAAATTTCTAAAAACAACTCCTCGTCCTTTAGCAGTGAGCATTTGCTTTGAAAATGTTCAAAAAATCATTCCAAAAATAAGTGGCCTTCCATACAACTGCATCTGGCAAAACAGAAACTTGCCACTAAAAATAGTTTTGAAATATTACTTGTTAACTACCCTGAGATCCTGTCTCCATCTGACAGATTAAAATTGTAAGTCCTACATGCTAAGATTTATTACTGAATACAATATATTCTGATATTTATTAGTAACTAAAATGTTGTTTTCCACTTTTGTATAACATACCTTTCCAAGAAGATTCAGGAACACACAAATTATATGTAAATTACTGTAATATGCAAAAAACCAGACAGCATTTTGGGCATTAAAGCTGTCTCAGTTGGCTTGATAATAAACACTACCTTGTCCTTCACATTTTCTCCTGTCAGTGCCCATCAACAAGTATTACTAGTATAGCGCTGATCATTCTGCCAGATGTACAAAGAGGCTGAATTGGTCTCAGCATTGTATGAAAACGTTCTAGGATTGCTTTTATTAAGAAATTTATGCACTTAAATTTAAGGTGGGGAGGGGGAAACATCCTGTATATTGTGTTTAAAATACAGTTGAACTTTCTTGTAGTTCTAAGTACATTTCTACTACTTAAACACTGACAGACAGAAAATAGATTGTTTAAAAATTAAGAGCAAAAGTCTTGATGATGGGAGACTGTATTTATGCTCCTTAAATAAAACCACTTTCCCTACTTGAAAACTTTCCTTAACTTTTGTGGTGGGTTGACCTTGGCTAGATGCCAGGTGCCCACCAAGTCGCTCTATCACTCCCCTCCTCAGCAAGAGGAGGAGGGAGAAAATGAGGTGGAGAAAAGCTTGTGGGTCAACATAAAGGCAGTTTAATAAAGCAAAAGCAAAGGCCATGTGTGGAAACAAAGGAAAACAAAAGATTTATTCTTTACTTCCCATCAGCAGGTGATGTCCAGCCACTTCCCAGGAAGTAGGTCTTTAGTATGCGTAGTGGTTGCTCCACAAGGCAAATGTCATAATAATGAATGCCCCCCCTGCCTCCTTTCTCTTAGCTATTATTGCTGAGCAGATGTCATATGCTATGGAATATCCCTTGGGTCAGTTGGGGTCAGCTGTCCTGGCTACGTCCCCTCCCAAGATCTTGCCCAGCCCCAGCCTACTGGTGAGACGGGGAAATGTTGGAGAGCCAGCCTTGATGCTGTGGGAGCCCGGCTCAGCAGCAGCCAAACACGGGTGTTACCAGCACCTCTCGAGCTGCCGACGCAGAGCACAGCGCTGCCAGGGCTGCTGCGGGGAAAACGAGCTCCGTCTCAGCCAGACCCAATACAACTTTTTAGAGTAGGTCTCCAAATGAGTTAAGAACATATAACAATAAAAAAAAAAATAAAAAATACTGTCCTGAAATGTTCTATGCAAACCTGATAAATTGCAGTAGATGTGGCAAATTTTGAAGCTATAGGTAGCAACACGTTTCATTAGTAATGTTGACTTTTCCTCAATCCTTGTAATGATCTCTTTTTCTTCCAGGTCATCTGTTCTTTTAGTTTAGTGTCTCTGCTTGCCTTAGGATCATTTTGCTGCCTTTTATGTCAAGCTAATCTAATTCTTTTTTCTTTCCTACACTTCTCAAGTTGGAAAACATGCTCTTTGTTTTCTCACATTTATTTTCAGTGTCAGACTAAAGTTGCTGTTCTTTTCAAGAAAAAACAAAAAACCAGGAAATACCTATTTAGAGCAGCATACTGCTGAATAATCCCTCTTGCTTATGGATCTAAAGGGACATTTGTGTTTGTATAAACATTTTGTATCCAGATACTCTGATCATTGATAGAGCCTATCTCTGAATTTCATCTTCTTGCTTGACATCCTCCCATTCAAAATCAGATGCTGCTGTCCTGCAGCTTGGAATTGTACCTCACTTGACACTTACGTGTTCTAGCTATAGCTGAGGATATAGAGTTAATAAGCTTGAAACAGCTTGTCTACTATGACAGCATGGTAGAAAAATGCATAAGGCAATGCTTAGCAAAGGAACCTCTTGTCCAGTCCTGGGTCAGCACTCAAGACAGTCCCTCAGCACCTTTCTTACAGAAATTCTTTTTTATTATTCTGGACAAGGGATACTTTGATCTAAATTAAGCTATGTATGTTCAACTGTGAAACTCCAGAGCATTTCAAATACTATAAACTCACTGCAGTATATTGAGCATGAATAGAGATGTCACTGTTCTGTGAGAATGAGCCAGAAATAATCTTGCTGAAACTTGTGATCATCATTCCAGTCGTCTTTGTTTTAATTGCAGTATTTTAACTAGGATTCAAATGCCTTTCACAGGTCTACATAGTACATTTGCCCAAGCGTGTTCCATGCTTCAAAATGCGAATTACAGATGCCTAATCTACCCAACAGCAATTGCATCACTTTTTCCCCTTTACTTCAGAATTCATTGAATCCAAAACATACCTAACATTATGTTGTGTAAACTTCATTTTTTTTAATATGTTTTTCCTTGGTTTCTTGTAACTCCTTGTGAGTGAAATTGTATAGTTAAACCCCTAAGGTTTTTTCTTGTCTTAGACTTCAGTTACTTTTGTCAAGATCTTTTAGTTGGATGCAGATGCATCTGAAACTTTTTATTCCGCAAGGTTCTGCAAAACTGTCTTTTCCTTATCAGTCTTTACTGCTCTTTTTCCAGAACCTGAGAGACTTTTGATGACAATTTCTTCACTTAACCCAAGTGGTGCTTTTTCCTTTCGCAGTCACTACCAATGCAAAGGATTCTCCTGAACTGGTTTGTGAGACTTATTGCTTCACTCCTTTCTCTCAAGAGCACATTTAAGGAAATAATAAAAATAGAAGACTTAGATGAAAGAAGTTGCCTGAAATCTGTCACGTAACACTGAACCTGTTTTTATAATGGGGTCTTTCATAAATATATTTTAAGCAGGATGTGGTGAGGACTTGTTCAGTATGTCCATGAGAGCAAGACAATTTTTTTTTTCCTCAATTGTGTGTTTGTCCCAGAAATGCAGTTTTGGGGGAAAGAAACCAGTTGCACATCAAATTTGATGAACAGTTTTGTTCTAAGTTAGCAACATTTGAAGATCAAAAGATTTCAAATGCATGAAAATTGAATACTGACTTTTAGATTGAGATAATGGTCTAAGTGCATTAGCAAGATAAACTATGTAGATGATGAAATACACTTTATTAGACCAGCTAATATGATTGGGCAAACAGTGATATAGGGGTGTACCATTGAGTTTCTGAAGGTTAGTGCAACAGCAAAAAAGAAGACTCTTGTAGTTCATGAGGAGAGGGCAACATGCAGTAGTGAAAGGTAAAATCAAGGAATTTCTCAGTATGGTAAGAGGGAGTAGGAAGGGTTATCATTTGTATAGTAAAAACCTTGGGAAGCACCACTTTAAAAATTACTGTTTGTAAATCCGCTAGTGAAGAATCGAGGAAGAAATGTAGAGATGTTGTTTTGATAACATGAACTAACGGGTATTGACCTGAGACAAGTCAATTAAAATTGAGTTCTCACAGCAGTCAGCAATTTTTTATTATTTAATTTGAATGCTCAGGTTAGCAGAGAAGGCAGTCAAATCCTATGAAAAATCGGCACTCGGTCATTTAGGTGCTTTTAGTGTGGTATCCAAAATTAGAGGGCACAACAACCTTGGCTGTCACTTTTGTATATGAGACTGGGTATTCCATGAAGATACACTATATTATTATCACTGAGCATTATCTCAATACCTCAATAACAAATTATAGCTAAGAAGATGTTCTCAGAACCATCACTTTGAGCACTAAACTTTTTTCATTTTTCCTCTTCAAATCAGTTTCAAGTCTACTAGTCATTATTTTTCAGGTTTGGTTTTTTTTTTTCATTTGAAGAGATAAATTGGAAAAATAATGTCCACTAACCCATACCACCAAAACTTATTTCTTATACAAAGGTTGAAACCATAACACAAGCTTCTGTAAGCTACCCAAGATGCTGGTATTTGTCCTCCTTCCTTCTTTTCTGGATGGGAAGAAAATACAAATGTTCTTTACTGTGTGCTACAGCTCTTCAGAAGACTTGAAAAATGAGTCTTGAATCCCATAGCTTAGTTCCAAATCCTGATTAGACAATGATCTTATTTAGAGTCCTATGTCCTTCTCCTTTCTTGTGGTTAATACATGTGGTCATTCAAATCTGCTGTCTCCTTTTGCACATTCAGTGGGCTTCTAAGTGAAAAAAATCTAAAGGAACAGGTCATCCCAACACTTGACTGTTCATGTTACTGTGGTCTTTGACAAGAAGAGTAATCAAGAGAAAATGCTCTGTCATTGTTCTGAAAATACTACCTAGTGATGCACATGCAGGCAGACTTCTCAGAGCTATGTTCTCTTCTTTTAAGCGTTCACACAAACTGTTTATTAGAAGCTGAAAACTTGGCCAAAAGTGTAGCTTTTCAAGGAGACCACAAAAGACATCTCCCTGAAGCTGACATTCCCTCTTCTTTCCATTCCTTTGAAATTTAAAGTCTTCTGGTTCAAGTGTTAGAATTTCTAGAGCTTCCCAGTGAAGCAGAAATTGGCCTGACTAGGCTTCTTTTCGTGTGTGTGTGTGTGTTTGCACGTCCGTGCACGCACACATATGCAATGGATGTCTTTTTTTTCCCTAAGGAGGGCTGGGGGCATTTTGAATCAGATTCATCACATTAGGAAAGTTTAATCCGGTTATTTATTTACCTAAGTCATATACAACAGATTTTTATAATATAAAGTTTTAGGTCATCTTCACTATTCAGACCCTGTTGTTTCTCTGTGCTTATGATTATGCAAATAATTGTCAAAAAAGATTGAAATCCTATTTTTTCAAGAAATGTAATAGATCTACTTTGTAGTAAATTTACGACTATCTACATTAGATGAAAAGAAGTCACTAGGGAAGGGGACTGTCTACATTAGAACATGTGGTAGAAACTTTTCATTCTGAGGTTGGGGAATTAAAAATGTGAAAGCACAAAATTTCTCACGGGTTGTGGCAATAACACAATGAAAGCACGTTATTTAGATTAGGCATGTACAAAAACTCAGCAGGATTCTATAGGAGTCTTGTCTCCAAGTAAACTCTATGAAAAGTTAATGCTTTTTTTTGATGGCTTCCCTATCCATCTTCTAGCTGTGTATAGGCTCAGCATTCCAAGCATGCCAAGTGTGTCTCTCTATAGAAAACATGTTTATTAGAAGCTGGCAAAGAACACACCCCTCAAAATGGTCAGAAGGGGAGCTGTATTTTGTTCTAAAAGTGATCAAAACCAAATCCTGAACATCTCAAAATACTCTGAAATAGTGATACTTCGAGATCTTCTAGTTAATGTCAATTTGAGCCCAGGTAGCATATGTTCAGATGCAAGCTTTTAAATGCTAAGCCATTTCCTTCCTATAAAGTGAGACTAACTGGCAGTGGTCTGTCTTTGCCCTAACCCTGAAATTCCTTAAGCCCAGTTTTCCTAGTTGGTAGGTTTATTTGATACGTCAACAGTCATGAAGTCATAGGTCTACAAGGGAATTAGATGGCAATGTAGGATTTGGCAAGGACTTTCAGCTTTGCCTGCCTATGTACTTTTGTACCACCACAGTTTAGATACCTGTAAAAAGTTGGTTGATAGATGGGAATAACAACAAGGTGGTTGTCAGCTACTGTCTTGTGTGGTTTTCAGAAAGTTAGGGAAACGCGTGGTCCTTGGAAGTTTACAGCTGGGGTAGCCAAACTCCTGAGGCTGCTTGTTTTTCTAAGCCCTGGCTGTATTTGGCCTTCTGTAGAACAAAATTCTCAAAGGCAACTGACTCATGCCATAGGGGAAAAAGACTCCTTGGAGAAGTCCTCTCAACCCTTTGATAGCTGTCTCATTTTCAGCAGCAGGAATGCTCTTTCTCCATTCTAGGTTCTCTGAAACAGAGATGAAACAGGGAATTGATGTCTTTCACACTTAACTGGTCATATAGATGAATCTCAAATGAGGGTGAGGGGAGGTTGTGGGATTTTTGTTTTTCTCTTTCTCATTTTTGAATTTGCTACATAGAATTTCTGTAAGCTGTTGGCATTTCCTCTGTAATGCTGTGTTCTTTGGGGTTCTTGATGTATTGAAGGACTTACAGTGACTTCTTGTCCTTTGCTTTATTGTTCTGGTTCTTTGCTACATTTCTTCAATTTAGATCATCTTCTAAAGTCCTTTTTTTTTTTTTTATTTTTTATTTTTCACAACAATCAGGAAGAAGGAAACTTTTAACCCACCCAGCCCTGAAAACATGGTGCAACTGTAAAGTTCTACAACTCATTTTACACTCTAATCTGTTTCTGGAAAATTCTTAGATTTTTGGAGTGCTTCAAGAAATTCACATAAGGCTAAAAGTAATTACAAGACAGAAGAAAACTGCATGAAATATATTTTCACAGAAGTCAGATTCTTGATAATTTAAGAAAAACTGGGGTGCTTTTTCCCATTCCCTTAAACAGTATCATCTCAAATTGTGGATAGAGGCTCAGATGTGGGCTGGACAGATTGATGAGGAAATAAGATCATCAATTGCTATTGAACACAACAGTGGTGATGCACCGTTTGGCTCAGAAGTTCAAAAACCACTGCTTAGTGGATGCTGGGAATGTACGCTGGCAGAGTACCATGCTGTGCATGCCCTGTTTTCTTCTGAGAAAGCTTTTGCTTGCTGTAGTTGGCAACACAGTACTGAGCTAGACAGATCTTTACCAACTGTAACCATTTTAATGTCATGTTACTTGATGCTGTCGCTGCACTTCAGTCCTTTCTTGGTATTATGGCTACGATACCGCTTTGAAATTTCAGTCGAAGCACCTCTGGTTATTTTCCTTCCCACCTAAGATGTGTGAACTGTTTCTTTTGACTGCCTGTGAAGAGGGAACAGGTTAACTGTACTATACGTGGCTTGCGAGGAAAAAAAATTATTTTGACCAAATGAATATTTTTGGTTTCAAGATACTCCAAGTTCAGAGTTCAGGCCTGCATTGCTTTGTTATGGGAGATGCGTTAGTGAACGAGTTGCTATTTATATGTATATCTATTTTTAATGATAATGTATTTGAGCTGATACAGCTTTTAATTCAGTAGTGAAAAATAAAGCTTTTATGTAGAGCTGTAATTGGAAATACCTCCAGGTACTTTACTGAAAGGATTCTTACTGATCTATGCATTGTAGAAAGCTTCTTTATATTCTGAAATGTTCTGCAGTATGACTTCTGCCATTCTGCATAGATCCAGAATGTGCTTCTCACTTGTGATTTCTCTTGGCCAGGTGTTTTGCATATTATGATCATGTGTTCTCATTAATCATATTGTGGTAAGAGTTTTAGTGAACACAATTTCTTTTTGTTTTGTTTTGTCTTGCAGGCACCAAGTATAGATGAAAAAGTAGATCTTCACTTTATTGCATTAGTTAATGTAGGTGGTCATCTCTATGAATTGGGTAAGAACACTTTTTATCCGCTCTCTCCGTTTGTTTGAAACAAATACAAGTAGTAATGTTGTCAAGTATCAAAGTTTGAGAGAGATTCCTTGATGTAATGTAGGGCTTAGGTTCTTTTCAACTGCATCATAGGGTCTGGGGGGTTCTGTCAAACAATTGCAGGCTTCTTCACGTTGGTTTTTTAGATTCTCCTTCCCTCAACTCCCTCCTGTTAAGATAAAATGGTACAGAATACTAGAGTGCCTCTGAACTTCCTTTATCATTTACAAGCACAGGAAGCAAGAAAGAATTGATGAATGCTCAGAGGGGAAAATACTGTTACACTTATGTCCCCGAATTGCTTGTGAAATTAATAAATTAACTGTATGCCACTTCAGAAGTGTTAGCTATATTATTAAATAGCGTGATACAGTTTAAACTGAAATTATATAGTCAGGATACTAGCAGATACTAATATTCTGCAACTCATTTGTTACAGGCTGGTTATTTTTTCTTCTACCTTTTTTTGGTCACTAGACAGTTAACTGTAAAACAGTAGTTTCTGTTTTCTGAATTACAACTATTTTTTTCCCTCTTCAGATTGTGTAGCACTAGGTTCTGCTCAGATATCCTCTAATTACTCCAATCTTAAACAAATTGCTGAGCAACTAGGTTTTGCTGCAGGTTCTTCAGAAAACTAGCAAGTAGATCAGGATTTAAAAACTGCAAGTCACTGGTCTTTTCTAACATAATTTTTTGCAGTATTTTATGGTGAGAACATTTTCATCTTTTGAAAATCAATGTGTAATTAAGCAATGCCCTTAACAGGTGACAACTAATTATAACCTGGGCATAAGGGGTATACAAGAAGTGGTTATGTTAAGGTGATATAAGGGGTATTATCAGTGATAAGTCATGAACAATAGGCTCACATTTCTGTATTTTTATGATTCTGTGTGTCAGTGAACTACATCAAATAGTGAGGCAACGGCTGTAGGATGCAATATAAGTACTTCATGACTCTAAATTTCAAGGTGTGATGGATGCCTCACTCTTCTAGTTGTGTGCTACTATTTCCATGTTAACTTTTCATAGTGTGTTAATTTGCTCTGCTTAAAAAGCACACTACAGACTACGATTGCCATGTTTAGTTATTTTCCGTAAGTATGATGCAAGATAAAACCCACTTGAATTTTTTGCTTAAATTAAAAAAAAAAAAAAAAAAAAAAAAAAGCCATTTAGCTCCACTGTATAGTGGAATGCCAATACTACTATTTCCTTTGTTCTTAGAAGAACAACTCTCTGTACCAGCGGAAGAAAGCAAAAAATACTTAAAAGTAGGAAAATGGGAGAAGGTTTTTCAAGTGATTCACTGGCTTCAGACACTGTGGCCAGCATGTGGGCTTTGGCAGGCAGAAAATGCTGAGGAAGCACATGCGTGTTAAATGCTTATGATGTTTTTCCCATAGAAAACACGTTATTTATAGGCACATGAAATTAAAATGCTGTTCTGCCAAGATGTAAAAAAAAAAAAAAAAAAAATCCCCCAAAAACCCACAATCAACCTTAGCTTGCAGCAGTACAGGGCATTCAGTTCTGTTTCCCAGGCATGTTCTGAGGGTTTTGCATTGTTGTACCTTCCATCATTGTTGTTACAATAATGAACAACCTCTTGTTCATGTAAATCCAAAAGTTTTCTAACATCAAATCTATTTTTAGTTATGGAAAATGTAGTTTGGAAGCATTGTCAACTTCGATGGAATCTTTGGGGAGGGAAAAGTCTTTAAAAGGGAGGACAGAGCCAAAAGGGAATTTGGTCTAGTGAATACTTAGGATATCCTGACATATGTCTTCATACTGTTAGCTCTTCACAAGTAACCTGAAACATATTTCTATTTCTATGAATGAAATCATTTTTAAAATGCTGAGAATGATAGCATTATTATATTGCAAATCGGTGAAAAAATCATTAACTATAGCAAGCATTTTTAAACGCTGTGAAAGTACTTAAAGTTATTGGGTTTGTTTGCGTATTTATTTTAAATGAGAGTAACATTTCAGTTATGCCAGACTCTTCAAACTGGTGGGTTTGGTATTCTGTTCCGTTGTGGAGTCCCTGATCACAGCTGTCAAAGACCACAGACATACAGCTGTCCGTCTGGGTAAATCCATTAAGTGTAGTTTAAATTGTTCCTCTCTACTTGAAAAACTGAAGTACTATACCCAGCACTAAAACAGTCGCAACTTATAGCCTTAAAGTTTTCAAATAAAATATTAAGAAGTATTTCATTGTTCGATTGGATTATTTTTTTTAACGTAACAGACTGTACATAATGATACCCCTTGAAGCAGTCAGCAGTGGAAGAGAGATCAGGGAATAGCTAGCTGCATGTGTGATTCTTTTATGAAAAATGAGGTAGCTTTTTTGTAAGTGAAGAGCAAAAAATCTGTTCAGATAGTTTTAACTGGAAAAATGAAGCTTTTCTAATTTTTTAAATGTGTTGTTCAATGCTGCTTTGTGTTTCAACAGATGGGCGCAAGCCATTTCCAATAAACCATGGGGAAACTAGTGACGATTCTTTCTTAGAGGTAGGAATAGAAAACCTTCTCAAATGGTGTTATACAAAATTCTTGCTATATTTCCACGAAAAATTATGAAAAATATTTATACAAAAGTCTTGCTATATTTATGGTTGGATGAGGAATAGAGCGAGTGGGATGGTGAGACAAAATTAGGTTTACTCAGTTTTAAAACAGGTATTTCAGAACACTCATGTTGTGACCCTAGATGAGAGAGTATCATAACATGGTAACACGAAATGTCAGAAGGGTTGACCAGAACAGAAGATCAGACTGGCTTTTCTTCTGTGCTGAGATTTTTCATACACCCCTGCTTCTTTCAAATTGTACATGAGATGAAGTCATCAGATTGAAAACTTAGGATAATTTTTCATTCTCTTTCCTTTGGTTTAGTTATAGTTTCATAGGTGCCATGCTAGACAGAAGTTGATTTCCTTTCTGACACTTGCTAATAATCATTCTTCTCCAGTTTCATGGCTTGTTTTGGGTGCTGCTTTGTGTCAAGAGCTGTTTAGTTGAGAAATGAATTGGAAAGGAATACACTGAATTGGGAGGATAAACTGTCATCCCCACAGAATGATGTGACATTGAAGCTGAGAAAAGGCAATGCATAGATCTGACTTTAGCTGTATCCAGACGAGATTAGCTTTACAAAAGGAAGAAAATGGAGAGACTAAAAAAGAAACAAACAAAACCTTTTATAGTTTAGTAGCATAGACTAATGTCTGTAAAGTTTGCATACAATTTGTGCTTGTTTGGGCAGGGGGAGAAGTTGGATAAAACTTCCCTTTTTTTTATGTGGCTTTTTTCTGTTTTACTGATAACATGTGTTCTCCAGATTGCACCCTAGAGCTAGATGGAGGAATTACTTAGAATCTTTCACTTACCCCACACAGCTTAGATTCATCTTGAGACAAAGGAAACATTTCTGAATACAGCAGCACTAGTAAAGGCAAACTTCAGACGTGCATTTAGAAAGTCAGACAAGCAACACATCTGTTGCACAAAGTAACATTTAGTCACAAAAATAATTGTTGCTAAGGTTCTGCATAAAACTTTTGCTCTCTTATGCTGCTCATATGAGCACTGTAAATAGTCTTGAATACTGGTAACTCAGATCAGAAATACGGTTCATGTAGATTTGTCACACTATTTAGTAGTCCTTTATGGAAAAATCCATTTTGTGCATAGTTTGTATAAAGCATATCTTCATATTTCAGTTGTGGGGGGTTTTTAATAAGTATAATTTATAGTGGGTTTTGTTTTTGTTGTTTTACTTTTTTCCCTAGGATGCAATAGAAGTTTGCAAGAAATTCATGGAACGTGACCCAGAAGAATTAAGATTTAATGCAATTGCACTGTCTGCAGCTTAAAAGCCTTTTCCAGTGGGGCTGATCTATTGCAATGTATTGTAACAATAAAACTGTTGCCATATGTTAATAGTACAAATTTTGATACTTCCCAAACATGTTGATTAATTGTAGCATACGTGGAATAAACTTTGCATTTGTCCTTGCTATATCTTGCTGCTTGTTCCTAAAGCAACTTTTGGTATTTATATACACGCATGCATTTTGTGCAACACGACTTCTTCTTCTATGTGGTGGGTTTTTCCCCTTCCACCCCCTTAAAAGTTTTGGGGATTACCGTCTGTGATATTTCATTATAATAATGATGAGCTAGTTCAGAGCAGGATTATCATTTATATCATGCACAGATGACATTTTGAGTGGAATATGTGGTATGTTAATGGGTAAAAACTTGAAATATGAGGCTATCTCCATCTTTTAATTATAATGATACAAGAATATTATGAAAACTTTTGCAGGTGACTCAAAAGACAAAGGCATTTTTTTCAGTGCATTATTTATAAATAAATATATGGAAGAAAAAAGGCAGAAAAAGGACTGTTTCTTCTTACTGTTGGTGAGCACTAACATTTTAAAATTACCTTAATCTTTACTTTTTGAATAAAACTTAATTTTGTTTCTCAAGCCTAATAATGTTAATAAATTGTCCAAAAGCTTTAGTTAAATCAGTGTTTGCTATTTGTATATGTGGGAAAACAACATGGATTTTTGCTCCAGAAAAGCCATGCTAGCAATTAATGCTAGTTCAGATGGTAGGATGCGGAGGGTACACACAGGTGAATACAGCCATGTCAAGTATCTCACCTAACTGAAATAAATGATAGAAAAGCAATGATTGTTGTAATGAAGTTTTGTGTCACGAGACCAGAAACAGACTATAGATTTTCAGATAGCCTTGATGGTCCTATACCTTTTTTTCCCTTTAGGAGTATCTATTTTAAGTTTCTCAGGTGGCATTACTGAATGCTACGTGATACCCTTCCCCTGTGCCACCCCTCCCACCCCACCCACTGGATCCTAAGGTACTGTTGACCAATTTCTACTCTTGAATTAGTAATGATTTTGTTGTTTTGGGGGTTGGTTTTGGGTTTGGGGTTTTGTTTGTTGGTTTTGTGTTGGGGTTTTTTTGGCTAAGCAATTCTATGCTTTAGGATTCTTGTGAAGGTTGGTTTTTGATATTCCAGACAAATATTCCTTATTTGTTGCTCTGAAGTGAAATAACTCAGGTTTGCTTCCGATCAGGGCTGCTGCCAAAGGAAACTGAACCCTCCGTGTCCCAGAGGGTGCTTTCATTCTCTATCAATTGTCATTGCAGGAAAAATGAATGGAGTTATGGCAGACGCAGTCTGGCAGAGTTTTCCTTCGTTATAGAAAAGAGGCCTGGGAGTCTGTCTTATCACTTAAGACCATCTTTTGCACACTAAAGAAAAAGTCGGAGTGTCTGCCTAAAACATGTCACCTGGAGAGTCCACTAACAACAAGAGTCTGTTTTCTCTAAATGAGCTGGTTGGAGAAGTGAGGGGGAAGAACAACACTAATGAGCTTCTATTTTTGAGCACTTTTTTACCCCAATAAAATGCGGCATCGTTAAGACTTGCTTTATGTTGCCATGCAGATTAGTAAAGCCCCAAAACTTGCTTTTAAATAAAAATCAAAGCCTTTAGTAGCCAAAGCAGCTGCATTGTCTTCCTGCTAACATCAGAAAAATCAAATGGAAGTTGTCACAATTTAACTGGGATATTGCATATTTTCTGCTAAAGGTGATTCAGAGGATTACATTTAAAGCAAGCCATGATTAATATAGATAAGGTGCTTTTTAGGATAGGGAGGAGGGTGAGGAAAGAGAGGAAGTGCAGTTTGAAGCTATTAAACTAGCCACATCAGTTGTCTGCTTTAGGGAAATACAC
Organism: Aviceda cuculoides; assembly: GCA_035590195.1. Taxonomy (NCBI): domain Eukaryota; kingdom Metazoa; phylum Chordata; class Aves; order Accipitriformes; family Accipitridae; genus Aviceda; species Aviceda cuculoides. Next base: position 16,812,438 of record JAVJGG010000008.1, on the reverse strand, counting down.
CATAAATGCTCTTCAATGTTCAGAAGATTTCAGTGGTTTTAGGTAATAAATGAAGGGGCTTCGTTTTTGTGCAATTATTTATTGCAAAATCACTCCAGAAATGGAGCTTTTTAGTATTTTGGCAGTATGATCATCTTGCTCAGCATTTTTTTACATAGTCTTCAAATCGGTTGTCCTGCTGGGTAAGGCTTCCTTCTATTTTGTTTTACTTACAGTGTTAATTTCCAGTTTATTAATATATGAGATGGTACTTTTTAGTGAACGTTGCTTTTGGAAAGATTCTCAAAAGTTTGAGATGACAAAGGGAAGAGCAAGGCACCCGTTTTTATGCTGAACTGTATCTGCTCACTGCGCAGTCCCTTGCTAGACTGAAATTTTGAAAGACTGCACTGCAGAAGTACCGCCTCACCTAACACGTTCGGGGTAACGGCTTTGCAGTGCTTGTAACACCATGCTTTGGCACAGGCACTGCTGACCATCTTGAGGAGCACAGGCAGTAAAGGGATCTACAAGATACTAGAATATCCTTGGCACTGACGGAACCTGTATAACTTGGATACAAGGAGGGAACTACGCGCACTCGGCTGACTTGTATAGTCCGGCAAGGTCCTGACCAGGGGCCGACAGGCCCTGCAGGCCACGTCGTGCTTTTGGCTCTGCGACGCCCATGCAGACATCGCCTTCTCTGTACACTGTGCTTATTAGCTCAAGCTCCGTGGGAAAATAACGCTGTATTTCCGAACTTGTGCAGCCCTGCCGGAGCCTCGCCACCTTTGTGCGGAGCATGGCTTGGCCAGAGGCAGGCAGTGCTGTCGACTGCCAGGAAATCCCTCTTCGGCTCCTGCAGTCTGGGCCGGCCGTACACATCACCGTACGGCAATGGCGCATGTGGGAGTGAAGAGGAGATGCATGCTCAGCGCTTACTTTAATTTTAGCTGAGTGAGGCTGGTGTGCTATTAAGCACTCGGGATTGTTCAAGCTCTTTTAAGTATATTGGTGTAAGTTTTCCCATGTTATTATGAGCATTTTGCTGAGAAACCGTAAGAATTTAATAACCAGCACAATGCCCTTTCCTTTCAATCATGGCTGTGTGATTCAGTTAAGGAAAGAAGAAGAAAGTTGTGGTTTCTGTCATTGAAATGTAAGTTTTAGAAAATAAACATGCCTAACGGCCCACATTTAGAAAATAAATATGGTCTTTCCTTAAGGGAAGAAGCCTGCCTTGGTAGAAAATATTATTGTATCAAATATTTGTAGAACTCTCTATGACAAGAATATGACGTAAACTGTTGCTTGACTTATCCCTAGGAGCACACACATTGAAACGGTTTATTTTTGCCAAGTAGAACAGTATTATGTTTGCTACTTTTGACACCAACAATTAGCAGTCATATCTGGTATATGTAATCTTTTTATGATCTAGGAGTCTAGTGACTCACCTTGTTAGCGCAAAGGAATACTAAGCTATTTTGGTTGTTCAAGCTTACATAGATAAATGATCTGTGACAACGGATCGAAAATTCACTTTGAGGAAGAAATATGCATGTTGGAATTTTTTTACTTAGAACAACTTGAAAGCTGCAGTGGTCCACACAGCTTACTAAAATGAGGACTTAATCAAATTACTTGATCTAAAACATTAAACACTTGATTCATAAGAAAAGTGATTTGATTTGCCATTAAGTGAAATAAAGCAACCAGAAATAAGTGAGAACTTGGAAACTGTTTTTTAAACATGACCTCTTTTGAAACCTGTTTCGTAGAATTTTATTCTCAAGTAAATTTAAACTTTTATAGTATTCATAGTTACTTTCTCCTACTTGGGGACAAGCATCATATTTTTATATGAAGTGAAAAGGCAGACCTTAAAAATCTGGGAAAGGCTGCAGTAGTTCTTCAGAAAAATGTTAAGTAATGACAGCTAATGCAAACCAATGTCAGCCAGCACCAGCAGCACATACATGCTTTATTTAGACTTCTCTTTTTTATTTTTTTTTTCAGCCTTTGTAGTCATGAATGTTAAATAGTGAGATGAGAGGGTTGTTTTCTGATGCTCAGGCTTCCCACTCAAGAAAAATGCAGATTCTTCGTTTGTGTTTGGTCTTGTGGCTGATCTGGCTTGGAGCAGGAAAAAGGAGTAGGAAAAAACTTCAAAATTACAGCTTTATCATTTCATTCATCACTGGCTCTGTAGCATAGATGTCTCAAATCATACCACTGTGAGGAGCTAACTACATCATTTCTATGGATTTGTAACTTTAATAAATGTCAAACATCTCTCACAGAACTTACTTCAGCCAGAGTCACTGGGTTTTCCTTCCTGTGTGTACCACCAGTAACACTGATTCCCACCTACTGCTGAAGCCAATGGCCGACAGATAGCTTCTTAGTATGTTGAACTGACCTCCTAAAATCTTTTGTATTCTAAGAAGGTTGTTTACAGAGCAGAAATAAGATGTGCTCCCAAGTAAAGATCTTAGGAGAAGCTAATGTGTGTGCAGTACAAATTTTAAGTTCTGTTTTCTCAGTAGTCCTTAAAAAATTGCGTATGTTTTGCCATGGTCTATATAAGCAAAAGATGTGTACAGCAACTCCGTTTTGCTTACAGAGGAGATATGGAAAGAAAAATATTATTAAAAGTTCAAGTAGAAAGAGATCATTGTAAGTACGACGTTAAAATGAAATCAAAACCCCTACTGCTATGCACGAATATTCCAGAAAATGGCTCTTTTTCTCAGTATTTCATTACCTTCTCCGCTCAGCACGTGTCCACTCCTGTACGGGAAGAAAGGGGTTTGTGGTTTTGGTCAGCACCCCTGCTCCCTCCCGGCTCCAGCTGGAGCGCCTAGCGCGGGGTGGAAGAACCTTCGCTGCGGCCCAGCGTTTGGGGTTACGGCGGGGGCCGGAGCCCCGCGCCCGTCCAGCCCGGCCGAGCAGGCGGCGAGCCGAGGGCGGCCTTACCCAGAGCGGCCTTGAGCCCCGAGCCCGAGCCCGGGGCCCGCAGGAGCCACCAGCGCTCCGTGCCGGTGTATCGGGGCCAGAGGCACGCGTGAGAGAAAGCCAGGGGCGCTGGCGGGGGTACCGCGAGCAACACCAGAGTGGAGGCAAAGGGCGCGGAGGGAAGCGTGGGGGCCGAGCTGTGGGGCTCCGGCTCTGCCCCAGCCACCCCCGCTTCGCCCGTTTTGCCTGAGAAGAGCTGAGCGCCACGCGCGGACCCCTCGCTCCTAGCTTCGTCCCCAAGCGGGACAGCGCTGCAGAAGAGCGTGGGGTCCTCGTCCCCGCGCCCCGGGCCGCGGCGCTGCCGCTGGCGGCGAGGCCGAAGAAGCTCATGCCGTCGTGATGGTCGCGCGCGCGCGCGGAGAAGGTCGTGTCGCTGC
>JAVJGG010000008.1:16761611-16808717 GCA_035590195.1 Aviceda cuculoides | reverse complement strand
CCAGCGGCTCCTTCGAATTCTTGCGGTCGCCGAGCGCCAGCGAGCTCCCGGGAGGGGGAGCTCGGCGGGGAGGAGGCGGAGGGGGAGGAGACGGCGCGGGCAGCGTTACAAGGAGGCAGCTGAATGACAGCGGCCGCTCCCCGCGCCCCCACCCCGCCGCAGGACCCAGCGGCCGCTCGCCCGCTCCCCCCTCCCTCGCTGTGCCGGCCATGGAGGGGAGAGAGGACGCGGAGTGCGACTGCCAGGCGGCGTTCGCCGAAGCCCGGCGATGGGTAGAGGTGAGGCGTCCCTCGGTCCTGCCGGCTGTCACCCCCCTGTCACCCGCGGTGCCCTCCCCGCGGGGCGGCCGGGCCGCCCGCCGCCGCCGTTCCCCCGCGCCGGTCCGGGGTCTCGCTGCGCTCCCCCCCCCCCATACGGCCGAGGGGGGAGGACGCTGCCGCGGGGCTGCCCCCGTCGCCGGGCAGGAGCTGCGGGGACGCGGCTCCCAAACTTTGGTTCTTTGTCAGCAGCGCGGGCTGCTGCTTCTGGGAGGCATGGTGAGAGCTTGCGGAGGGCTGCAAAGATTGCAGCATCGCCAGCGGCCCCCTCCCCAAAATCCAGATTACGGGCTGGTGTAGCTGCCCTCCCTGTCGTCGAGGCTTATAATTTCCTGACGTCTTGTAAACTGTTTCTCTAGCGCTTGCTCTGAGGCAGCTGAATTAGAGGCACTCTTCTTCCTCCTCCTGTCCCAAAAGAGTTCAGGACGGAGAGTAACCTGAAATTACAGTCATTTGCTTCTCTCCTGGTTTTAAACGTGAGCGTCTGAGCGCACGCAGCACTTGACGTCTGTGTCTCTGTGTCGTGACACAGAACCGCGCCGGAGCGGCGTGCGCTGATGGGGGGCCAGGGGTGGCCCCTCGGTGTACCCCAGCGCGGACGTGTGCCTGCGGCCGGGGCAGCGTGCGGCTGGGGCGGCCGGGCCGGCGGCGCGGGAGGCCTTCGAGAAGCGTTCGGAACTTTGCCTCGCTCAGAGAGGAGCTTTGGTGCTGGTTTATACGCATTTTAACATGTTAAGCTTATTTCTCTGCAGCCATTCACTCCAGATGGAACTTCCGTGGTCAGAAACGCTATCCCAGTAACTTTCAAAGGAGTAAAGGGGCAGAGAAGGGTGTTCGTTACTTTTTACCTCTCATCTTTGTAAGCTTGTCAAGACCCGAGTCCAGGCTTCTTTGTTTCCTCTGTAAAACGATGACATCTAGTGCTTAAAATCTATTGAGAATTTTGAACTGAGAGCACCGTAGGCAAGGGTATCGCAAATGACTTCCACAAGCGTCAGTTTTGTAAGTGCCATCTGTGAGTGTAGGTAATGAAACCAGTCCTGGCTTCCCCAAATGTCGATTTTGTAAGAGCTAGCTGTGAGTCTGGGTAATTAAAGCATTCCTCTGTCGTGTGTACGTTTCTTGTATTGCTTTCTTTAAATTGGCAAAGCTCACTTTAAATAGTTTCATTAAGGTGATGTAATGTTGTCTTTGAAAATCCTTTTAAGGGTTTGGGGATTTGTTTTAATTATTACTAATTTTCATTTGATACGGGCTGGTCGTACCATTCCTACAAAAGGTTTCCTCTTTGCCTGCCAGTAGCACATGGGAGCACTAGCAAAGTGATGTAAGTGTAAAGCGTTCACTGTTTGTGTAGTGGAAAAAATGTACGTTCACCTTCCCCCCTTTCCCCATCCAATTTGTGTGGCTGTGCTTTGCTTCTGATACGTGAAAGCTGCTCTCATTTTAAAGTAACTGTTAAACTTACCCCTTGGAGATAGGTTTTATTGTAAATCAAGTAACTTAAAAACCTGAAAGTATTGATAAACAGGATATTAAGAATTCCGTAATGTTGAAGGAAAATGTAAATATTTATTTCCCTATGAAATGAGGTTTGTGTTTCAGAGAGTCCGTTGTGTTTCTCTACTCTTTAAATCCAGATGGATTAAAAAGCCAAGACCAGCCATTTCCGTTGTTCTATGAGAAGAGATATGCTTAATGAGACATGTCCCAAGGTTTTGTGAGTGTCTGTGAAATGCGGTGGTGTTTACATGATTGAGAGTGAGTCCTAATGATTAAGCAGTTACTTTTGAAGATGAGGCAGGTTTTCAAATATTTATGAACTTGAAGTTCTTATGTTTTGGTAACGTTTTTTGTGTCAGCTTCCCTCTAACATTAGGGGCAGATAAAAGCATACAAACACTAGCTACTATATATTTAAAAGAACAAGCAAAAATGTCTTTGTAAACTGTTACTATTTCTCTTTGCTAATGAAATTTGTGTTAACATATTTCTGATTTTCAATACAGAGCGTTTTGGACTCTGAGATTTCAAAAAAACCCCACTCAGAAGACCTGAGCTCAAACCTTGAAGTTGAGGGCTTTTTGTAACAGGAATGAGCAGCTGTATTTGTCAGATCTCAAGGGAGAGGGGTGGGGGAACACCCCCAAACATCAAAAATTTTCACCCCATCTGTTGTTGAAGCTGTTGGTGAGAGAAACTTTTGTCCTGGTCAGGTCCCTCTTCTGTCTGTTCCCAGCTGGAGTCTCCATGTTGTACTGCAGCTGCTGACTGGTGGGAGCTCAAACGTTTGATCCTAGTTCTTATGCTATTAAAAAAACCCAAAACACACACACACGCAAAACCCCCAAAACAAAAACCCCACCACAACCAAAAAAAATCCCCAAAAACCCAACAACTTGACTAAGAGTAATAACAACAAAGAATTGCATCTGATAGCTGGTGTTAGTTAATGAAAGACTTTGTTCTTTAATTCAGATTCGTGTTGAGGCATAGTTGATGATAACGCAGACAAGGCAGGTCTGTAGGCTTTACAGTGCAAAGACCTCTTGAAGCGTAGTCCCCAACATCTCGCTTTTGGTATGCTGTGATGAATTGGGAGGGGAGATAATGTTGCTTGTCTTGGTATCGGTTCCTCTAGCTGGAGTCGGTCAGTCACTCTGGGAGGGCTGGCTGTCCAGGACATCTACTTCTTTTGGGAAAAGAGGAGTTGTTTTCTGTGCAAAACTCAAGCTCTTCTCAGGTGTCCCTTATCCAGAACCCAGCACTGGTTAGTGGTGTTGGGTTCTTGCTTCTGGGATTATTGGAGTCTTCTGAGCTCTGCCTGTAACAGCTGGTGCTGGTCAAACTCTCGCGCAGCTCAGGCTCCGCTTAGCCCCTCCGCTGGGCAGATGGTGCGTGCCGAGAACAGAGTAGAACACTGAAGCACCACAGCTTAGAAATAGTTCCTCTAAGGTAGAGCTGTGTTTGCCAAAGCTAGAAATAGCTGGGTTAAAATTGTGCTGCTGCGTTCTGTTCCATATTATAACTTTAGCGAGCCAAAAGCTGTTCCTCCAAACCAAAGCATTCTTCCCCCAGCTATTAAATATCCCAGACTGCCGAGTCTTTTCCTGCCTCGAGATGTGGGAGGGCAGTCTGCCTCTTCCCCTCTGCAGTCCGCCAAGTTCATCCTCGGCAACGAAGGGGAGACATGGTCGCTCTCCTCCAAAATGCCCTTCACCGTTTTAGGGGTGATGCCTCTCAAAGTTCCAGAGGAAAGAAGATTGTGTGCTGTTTTCTTGTAAAATGTCTCAGCTTTTGATTTCTGTTCTGTGTCTTAAATGAACCCTAATCTTCAGGTAAATGTCTGTGGTTTGAAATTGTTTGCTAAAGCAACTTGAAACCTGACCCACAAAGCCTGTAAATATTTAGTTAGAGTGCCCCGAGGCAAATAACGCTTGAAACTTTTTTTTTTCCCCCCCCAAAGTAGTTGAATGTGCAGGTCCTGTCTGAGGGAGGGTGGGCAGTGAGCGTGTGCCTGAATGAATTGTTGGAGGGAAGCAGCAGAGCTGGAGGAAAGCGCATGGAGCAACCTTGACAAATCCAATGAAGTGAAAAATAGGTGTTGAGCCAAGTAACTCTTACTATAGCAAGCTATTACGGGGCCTCTTGGGAGCTGACTTTCTTCCTCTAATAACTGATCTAGAGTTGTTAGTCAGATGTTCCGAGAGCTACCAATTTCATCTGATACCGCCGTCGAGAGCGTCAGTCTCGGTCACAGTCACGAGCAGGGCCCGTAGTCCGGGGACTGTTCCTCGCGCAGGGACACCGCAGCGGAGCAGAAGTCCTTTCTGGTGCTAACACTACCCAGCGTTGATAGAGAGGTGTTTGGCCGTTAGGATTTCCATAGCAAGATAAGGTTTTTATCCTTTGCGATAGGCGGCGTCAGAGAAAAAGACCCCGGCATGTCCGGATGGCAGCTAAAGAAACCTCTGCTGCTCAGGTCTGCCATGACCATTAAATAGGTAGTGAAATTTATCTAAGTGCTGTTGTGTGTGCTAATAACTTCATTTATTATTGCATTACAGTGTGCTTTTCAGAGTCCAAAACTATCTTCCTTTGTGATTTAAAAGTATCTGTTACATTTTGGATGTTGGAAAATTATCTGGGGGCTTCTGGTTTTGTCTTTTTCCAGGAAAAAACAAATGTGTGTATACACACGCATACACCCGCTGCTCTGCCTGCTCAGAAGACTGAAAAAGCAGATTTGCAGAATAGCTTGGTATAAAGAGTCAGCTCGTGGATAAAACTTGAGAGCCAGGACTACTTACTTGAAATCTTTTGGTTTGGACCAGCAGTACAGCAATCAAATCCAGTGAATGGTCTCTGACATGTGGTCACCAAATGTTTCTATTTGTTGAAACTGTTCGAAGCCTGCATTTCTACTGTATATTTTTATGGCTTCTGCAAATGCAGCAAGAGGTCTAGCAGCAATGTTTTCCCTGTATTTGCATAGAGAACTTACCTCGGTGATTATTTTGTTTGTTTTTTCCACCAAGCCTGAATATAATGCATACAGTCTTGTATGGCAGATGGGAGGAATAACTGTAGAAATAGGTGACTCATCTTACTGTTCAGATCCTCTTCTCATAGGTACCTTTATTTCAGTTGAACTAACCATTATGAAAAGTTTTTTCTCAGTTCTGGGTAAGGTATTCTCAGATAGTGTGTAGAGAGCCAGTCAATGTCTTGGACAGTGTCAGAATGAAAAATGTGTGAATGAAAAGGCAAAATCTATATATTGTGTTGCTTAAACCATGTCTATTACTGGGTAATTCTGTCAAGTCATAAAACCTGGGTGGGCTGGTTTCTGGAGAACTTCTTACAGCACGGCTGCCAAAGTCCTGTCTCGCGTCTACATAAGGGATGCATTTAACCCTCCTTTAGGTGGATGCATCAATATTTCATTAATGTGTGTAGATTCTTGGCAGTGAGCCCTTGCGTGCAGTTAAATCTAAGTGTTTCAATTAATATATAAATATGAATTGATACATAAATGTACATGCCGTTAAGTAAATACTGTGGGAATGTAAATCCTGCAAATAATGTTCTCCACTGGCTGCAGACTATGGAAGTGCTGTGGCAAAATGTCATATAACAGGGCTAGCAATCATGTTTTAGAGGGAGAGGGTGACAGTAACACTGTTTTATCTGGCTGAACGTTATTCTCCCCGTTACCTCGTCGTCCCCTTCCTTCCGGACCTCAGGAGAGGTGTCTGTGGTGTATTTGGTGATGTGTTTGAGAGAAAAATGGGACTGATTTTTGCTTAAGAGTAAAATCTGTTTCCTGTTTTCTGCAGGGTGGGTTTATGTGTTTTCAAGTGAAGTCTGTATTTGTGTCTCTCAGAGATGCTCGAAGCCTGTGCAATGGGCATGCAGAGCTTTGAGCTGAGTTCACAGGGTAATTTCCTTTGTGGATGTTTTCTCTACAAAGAAGAGCGTTGCTTAAAATAAAACGTTCTACAAAGTTTTGAGCGTTGTTTTGAAATTTTGCATGAAAGCAGCATCTGCAGGCACTTTAAGAGGAAGAATTAACTTATTGACTATGGAAACGGGTATGTGTTCTACAAAGAGGAGATGCATTGCATCTTAAGGGGATCTACAGGCACTTCTGACCAGACTTTAGTTTTCTTCTGTTCTGTATTTTGTAGTTGCCAACTACGGTTAGTCACGGTGTTACTTTTGTTCTTTTCCTCCTGTCTTTTTGTTTGTTTTTTGAACTGTGTCCTGATCCTTCAGTTTTGTGAGGTCGTGCATTTTTTTCCACCTATAGTTTGGGAGGAGGTGAGATGATTTCCAAGTTCAGAATGCAGCCCCCCCCTGCCCCCCCCTTACCATGGACTCCCTTTTAGTATCTTTTTCTTTGTCAAACACTTTTTTTGGTCCAAAATGTTAAGTTTTTAATGAGCACTTGGGTGTATTACATTAGATGGTGACCTTGCTGAGCTTCGGAAAACACTTGGGATTTATTGTGTTGTAAGAACTAGATACATTCCAGCTGTTTCTTGTACCTACCACTCCTCCTCTTTAAAGTTCCTTTATCCACTCCTGAAGGAGGGTTTTTTGTTTTGTTTTGTTTTAAAAAGGTTTGGGTTGGTTGGGCTTTTTGGGGTTTGTTTTTCTTGTTGTTTGTTTTTTAACAAAAACATCACCACACCACCTCCCCAACCTTTTCTGCTTAATGAGACTAACATAACTCTTAACTATCATTTTTTTAAGTGGGCTTTCCAACTTTAGCAATTTAATGAAAAACAGCACGTGCTCTCAGACCCAGTGTACTAGAAATGCTTCTTCTGGTCTAAGGTGTGCTTGACACACCTAACTTATTATCCAAACTATCTTAGGAGGAGAGTTTTGGTTTTTCTGTTTTTTCACGTATCTGAATACTGTGAATCCAAGTGAAAATCTAACTTTAAAGGATTGTAGTGAATAAGCTACTTTAAAACAGGTTCTTTGGTTCCTCATGCTGTGAGCTTCTGCAAGCAGTTGTAAATTTAGTGTTTGTGAATAGTGCTAAATTTTTATTTTTGCGATGAAAAGAAAGATGTATAGGTCTGACTCATAGCATGCTAGCTTCTGGTTGGTTATTTAGCTGTAAAACTTTCATTTGTGTTACACTGAATAGAGAAACATAATTTCAACAGTGTTTTGCATTTGTGGTACAAACCAGCTGGGCTGGGATTATTGTAAAAGGGCATGGGGATTATAAGACTTGCTTTATTTTTTTTGCCAGTGCTGGGTGCATTGGCACACTTTTTTTTGTGCCAGCTCATGTGAAATTCCTAACTTTTGTTTCTGGATGTGATTCAGCTTTCAGTCGTTACTATTAGAAAAGAAACCTGAATTACTAACTTTGGGAAATAGTTATTACTACGTTGGCCAAAAAGTCAAAATCATTGTCATGTAACACGGTTTTAAAGGAATATCTGGGTTGGGATCAATTCAGCTAGCACAGACAGTGAAAACTTGGTTGGGCCAAGCTGTCCTCCTAGGGTAGGTCCCACAACGACGTGGTTTTGTGTTGGCGCCGGGCCGTTACCGCAGCAGGCTGTCACTGGAACTCCTGCGCTCGGCCTGTGCTTCTCCTGCCGCCTTCTGTGGTGGCAGCAGCGTTTGCCTGACCCTCCGGTGATTTAGCTCAGGGAGGTCATCTGATGGTGGAAACTCAGCCTGTTTTGTGGCATTTGGTACCCGCTTGGCTCCCGGGAGGCGAGATGGGCACCGGCGCTCGTGCCAGGGAAGAGCTGGTGTTGGCGGAGGTGGCCTTTTGGTGGCAGCTGGCTGTTGGCTTGCAGCCGAGCTAGTGGGATGAAGACGGTCGGGCAGCCGAATTGAGACAGACCATCTCCTTCCCCGAAGGCTTCTCGAGTCTCCTGCTCCTGCTCATTGCCCGGCTCTCTTCTTCTGTGATGTGGGAGCCGTTCACTAGGCGCCCGGGGTCGAGGTGTGAGCTAGACACCTGGATTAGGGAGGCTGGCTTCCAGCCACAAATAACTGCTTCAGGATGAGTTTCATAAGGCTTATAAATACAGTTGGAGCTGTTTTAAATAGAAACTCTGCCAGGAGCTCCTGGGCGAAAGCATTTGAAAGCATTTGATGTGCTTATACGCTGGCTTCTGCTATGGCAGAAGCAGCCCTCGTGTCGTCGGTTGGGAGATGGTCCTTCAGAAGTGTCGGGCCATCTGGCCCAGCAGTACTGCGGGGACCATCGCCTGCCCTTCAGGGCTGCCATCTAATCCCAGATCTAATCTCCAGTGTTATTTGCAAATTCTTTCCTGGAAGTACTTTACTGGCCCTGCTGTTTGTTATTTATTTATTATTTTTTGCTTCAGGATGGAATTTGAAAAATCTAGCTTGTGGTGTTTGATCTGAGACATTCTATGTGGTCAAATGACCATGTCAGCTACTAAATCACGATGCGATAAAGAACGGAAGCAAACGAAGCCAGATGTCAAGGTGGCTGTGGAGAAGAGGAAGAAAAATTAAGATCCAGGTTTGACACTACATGGGTGGGGGGTTTTGTAGCCACAGCTGTTGCTCTGCCTTGAAGTGCTTCTTTGGATACTATTTCAGGTTAGGTGAAGCTGGGAACAAAGCTAGGCATTACTGCATTTCCACTCTAGGAAAAAACTCTTTTCCTTGTGTCACCATGCTCCGTTTGCCTGAACAGTGCTACTGGCAAAATGTACCTTTTTGCTGCACATGAAAATGTAATCCTGAGCAAAAATTGGCCAGACATTTGATTGCAGGTTCTTTTGCAAATAGAAGGGGTTGAAACAAAGTGACATTGACTGTCTTAACTAACTACAAAGGTCTCACCTTTGTATAATTTTTTTTTTTTTTTTAAATGTCAGGTGTGCATCCTCATTGTGAGTTCTCAGCATTCAATAAAAAGATTGTGTGGAGTTGCTCTTATTTGGGCTGAATGAGAAGGGGATGAGGGTGAAGGCATGAGCTCCAGGTTACAGATGGATATCTTTCACAGACATTTGCCTGATGCTATGGAGGTAAAAAAAACCCTGATATAATAAACATCAACTCGATTATTATTCAGGAGGGTATTGCTTCACGGCTACGAGTCTTACGTGTCGATGAATTTTTTCAAAGATAAATCCCCATTAAAATGCACAGACTGCGTTGCTCACTAATAACCTAGCTTTCATGCATCTGATAAAATCCAAAAGTTCTCTGTGACGTTGAGGTAGGTCTTGCAGACACGAGCTCTAATCTCATTTGAGAGCATCGTTAAAGGCTCCACAAAGTTCTGCATCTCAGGTGTCAGTGGATGGGGTTGGGAGCTGTGCGCTGCGGAGAAATGACAGAAGAGAGAGGCTTGAAAAAGGAAGAGGAGAAACGTGCACCTAAGGTTATTTGTAAATAGCGACTTTTTCTTTCTCATTGGAGTGAATTTCTTACCTTGTAAGTATTTAAATTGTGAAATTTTGTAAAACATACTGGCTTTTTAGATGGGGGGAGGGGGTGTTGCATTTGTTTTGCATTTTGGTGATTTAAAAGATTGGAAGAATACAGCCTCAGACTGTTCTAAGTTTCTGAATGTGTTATTACACTTATTTTAATTTTTTCACTTAGGTATTTATAAAATCAGTATCTCATCTGCTTTACCTACCACGGGGCATGGAAGCCTACTGTTAGACGTGGCTGAAAAATGCATGTATGTGTGTACTTATGGTTCCTTTTTTGTTTGGTTTTTTTTTAATCTTTCTTACCTTCCCAGCTAAGAATTTTTTAAATGCCTTTTTTTTTTTTTTTTTTTTTTAATATGGCAACCAAAATCTTGTGGCATTCCATTTTTCAGTGGAATCTTTGACCTTTTCTTGTGAAAACTGTCTCCCCTTGAAAATTACATTAAAAAGGAGAACGTTCTTTCCCTAGACTTATTTGGATATACCGTAGTTAAGAAGGATGATGCTATTAAGTCATGTCTGGTTCCCAGTATAATGGTTAATTTTGTGAGAATACAAAATAGTTAACGTGCACATTTCAGCAACAAGATTTGGTCTTTGCATGCGAGCAAGTCTCTTGCAAGAACCATATCTACGGGTCAGGGTAACAAAGCGTAAGGTTGGAGCAGCATTTTGCAGCGTCTGAGCAGACGTGGTTGGGAGGCTGGCAGTAATTCGGTTTCCTGTGTCTGGTGCGTGGAAGGGTTAGATGCGATCCAGCCGTGCAGATTTCCAGCCGTGACTCATCTGGTTGTTTTCTCCTTCCTCTGCGATCAGCCGAGGAGGTAGGGTACAGGAGGGTGTCTCAGGCGGTAGAAGACATCTCGAATGTCACGCTACCTTTCAGGTACATGGGAGTGAAATATGGAAAAGATATTGGTGTGTCTCGGCTGTTTTTAAAGGTATGCCAGCCTTCCTCACCTCGGTCTTATTTTTTTTTTTATTTCCTTAGAGTGTTACCCCTAGTCCAGCTATGCGGTGGCTGTAGCTCGGCCACGTTTTGCTTTTATTCTTGTGCTGTTGTGCAGTCTGGGAATGGGTGAATCTGGTGCAGCCTCAGCTTAGCAGACATTGCTCCTCGGGGGAGGATATGGAGAAAGGATCTGGATCTCTGGATCCTTCCCATCCCAACCTCAGCATGTGCTTCTCCACTTGAGTGAAGAAGCGTGTGTGTCTTTGTTTCTTCTTGAGGTAAGGGATATATATTCGCCTTCAGGAAGGGGCACTCTTCTGCAGACTGCTAGTGGAGGTGGATGTGGCATGCACCGATTTTACCAATTTTTTCATCTACCAATGCATAGAATGTTGCGTAGATGGCACATAGTGCTTTTAACTTTTGACAGAGATGCAGATTAAGACCTTTAAGTGCTTTGAGTGTGTCCACCTACCTGATGTAGGCTGGGAATTAGAAGCAGTGTGGCTGCTGTCACACAGAAATTCACGTGAGCCAGTTTAGGTCTGGCAGGAATATCCATGTATTCTACAGCATTACGCAACATAAACATTCTTTGAGATTAGGATGCTACGAGTTAATTGCAGCTGGACACAGCTCATCATTTTCTTCATCTGAAGAGCCTGGATATTGCTCACTGTTTTGTTTTGTGGGAGAAGATTTAAAGTGTGAAACTTGCTTCTCTGTACCTTCTGTCTGTCAGGAAGACTGATTCCCAGAGTACTAATAATACATGGGTTCCTCACCTATTGTAAAAGTGTAACGGTTGATTATCTTTTTAAGAGTTTGGTAGTCTTAGTTACAGAATGCAACATCCTTACCATGAGAAGTGTCTGTCGGAGAAGCTTCTCTTGAGAAAGCTGCTTTAAATCCTCTGGTGTTTAGGGGTAGGTTTGTGGATTACATATGCCCCTTTCTTTTCTGTATTAGATGTGTAATACCATGATATAAGAAATAGTCTCTGTGTAAATGTTAGCATTATATATCCCCTCCCATCTACTTTTAAAATAGTTTTAATCCTGTGATTCGGAAGGGAAATAGGTAAGGGACATGCAGATAAAAATCCATCCTCTGTTTGGGACCAGTCTGACGGGCAGCATGGTGTATTGAGGATCTTGGTGCACAATAAGGAGGTCTCTGGGGATTGAATGTTATGGTGACACCAGCAATCAGGTGCCAAATATCATTGCACATGACACGTGGTGTTGTCACGTTTGTCAACTTAATAAGAGAAGTTCTGGCCGTCTCCTCAAGTTCTAGGAGCAGCTCCTGTTTACCGGTTGAGTTTAAATGATTGTCTCTTTTTGTAGCGTAGGTTTTATGGCTGTGATGCTCTCTGGTTTTAATCTTGAATTCCAAGCCATGTTTTCGGGGAGGTGCTCAGAAGTAGGCATGAGTCTGCAGTATGAACTAAAAGTTTAATTGTTTCCTGGATATAAGTGCCAGGACACTTTCTGCTTTGCACTGAATTTGATCAGGGTCTGTTGCAGCAACTCCCAGCGGTCATTAAAACATCACCTCTGCTGCTGCTATTTCATTTCTACATAGAAGTAAACTGACATGTTTTGGAATATTTACATAGTGCACTTCTCCCTATTTAACTTTCTGGCATAATTAGGCTACAGCACTCTCATGAAAACACAGTTTTGGTTAAACACTACAATGAAGTGAAGTCTTCAATGACTTCTGGAACATCGTGTAAGCACTGTTAAATCATAGCTGTGAGACTGGAGTTGTGAAAAGAATCTCTGAAGCAGTGGCTAGTTTCAGGGAGAGAGTTCTCTAGCAGTCAGAAAATTGGTATAATGCTATTTTAGACCTTGAGGCCCCTTGCTTCTATTTATATGTAGTGTCAACGGGTGCTTGTTGATGATGCTTGTTGCAGATACCACTTGCTACAGTCTCAAATGATGGGGAAGCTGCTGCATGGAGCAAACGAGCAGCTCATGTTCTCCCTCTGCATAGATTCATTACTCTAACCAAGTTACTCGCGTATATGCAGTCTGGAAATACTAAAGGTCTTTGATCTTTAAAACTTAATGTTTGGAAATGTAAATGATGCACTTCTTTGATCTGCTTCTTAAATTAAATGGTAATTGTGAAAATTACATTAGGCAGCTTTCCACTTAAAGTTTTGTACTTTTCATTTCACACTACGTTAATTTTAAGCCATATGTCCTTGCTGTTTTTTTCATCAGTGAGTTCTGGTAAGGGGGAGATCCTTACGTTTCTACGTGGCCTAATTGTCAGCAGTGTGTATATTTAGTGATTAGACCTTAACATGCAAGTCCTCTAATGCTGATGCCAGGGATTGTCAGTTTTGCCTGGATATTCCTGACTAGGGTGATGGGAATCATTAAGGCTGAGCAGTAGAAAACGAAGAGAGTTTGAGCTGTGTGTGGCCGAAGTGGGAGGCTCTGACTCGTTCACTTAAGGTGTCAGGAAACACTTGGGCACGTGCTCTGCTGCAGTCTGGTGATGTGTCCTCCCAAGCATCTGCTGATCGCAAAGCAGCAGAAACTTTCTATCTCAGCCCTTCTGTGCTGCTGGACTATGTGCTGTTGCCTTTCCCAATTACTGTCATCTTCTAATCAAAAAACTACTGGGTAATTTGGGACTCCTAAAATGTTGATGAAGCTCATGCAAAGTTCAGTCTTTTCCTTAAATCAGCTTTCTAGTACGTAGTGGATTTGTCTATCTTATTTACCATAAATGATGATAAAGACCTCTCTGCCTTTGTCCTGTTTTCTTATGAAAGGGCCCTTTGAAGTCTGAGGGCCACATCAAACTGCCAACTAGTAACTCACGAGGTTGTTCAGAATCTTATCCATGTGTAATAGGTTCTTTTAAGCTCCTGTTGGTTTAACGCCAACTAAAAATCAGCTGCTGAACTGAAATGAAGTTGTTAATTACTCCCTTAGTAAAATCACTTTGTGTACTTTTCATTTATTAATATTTGTTTAACTACGCAGAGATTAAGTTTGTGGGGGAGAAGGTTCAAGGTGGTTAGTACTGAATGTCTGCCGCAACAACTTTAAGATGTACTCATGGCTGGAGGAAATTTTCTGTGGGTTTTTTTGTGTGTGGTTTTTTGTTTTGGTTTGTTGTTGGGGATTTTTTTAGGAGCAGGTAAAGATTCTTGTTCCAGATCAAAAAACATGCATCTATGGAGTAGGATTTTCTGTTCTGAATATCATCATGTGGACCTTCTGCTGTAACACATGCTACAGTCCCAAAATTTGTCTTGCTCCCTGTCTCCTTTTGATTTCCTGTAGAGATGTTTGTATGAAGTTCAGCATCATGCTGAATTACCATATTGCTGCTTTTTGCTAATTTCCATTTGTATGTGTGCTGGTGGATTTGAGTATTCATCTCCAGTAATTTGCATAGGATGTTAAACAATCTGATTGCTTTAGTGGCACCCATCAGAGTTAGGAAATTGCCCAGCTGAGGTGAAGAGGAACATCTCAACTCAGAGCTGCTACAGCAGTCTGCCTGTGTATTTGAACTTTTTTTCTTTAAGCACGATACAGAGAGAAGATATTTCCAACTGGGGATAAAAACAATTGCCAGGAAAAAGAAACCTGAAATATCTTTTCTGAAGTTATGTAAATGATTTAGCTTGGGTTTCAGTGCTTCAGTGTGGTAACTTCCTCATCAAAATTTCTTCTAGGTAGATAAGGACTTATAGAACTTGCAGATAACTGTTCAAAGTGAAAATAAGCTCTCTTAGGTTTTGGTTTTTTGGTTTGGTTTTGTTTGGTTTTTTAAGTTAGGAATTGGATGCTTAAGTTTTACTTCTCTTTGTCTAAGTGTGGAGGATTCTAGATCATCCTTTCTCAAAATTTCTCCTTCCCAATATGTTCTTTTGGCTTCTGTGTCCTTTCGAATAAGGAAGACTTATAGAATTATTAAGAAACTGATTTTCATACACATGTGAATTAAAAATTACCTAATCAGAATGTTCGGATTGGAGCCGGAGGGGGCCACAGGAGCCCTCTGTCCTCTGCCGCAGCGAGGCGCTGGCCAGGAGTGGGAGCGTGCAGCAGGACCGCTCACCGCCTCTTCCGAATCGTCAGCCTCTCCTTACCCAGGGCTCAGCGTTGTATCGGTGCGGTCACTGCTAATTTTTTCCATTCTTCTTGAAGCCTAGTATGAAGGTCCTGTGGCTCGAAGTGGCTGTTGGTTAAACAGTAAAGTACCATTTTAAAGCTGTTATTTTAAAGTAATGATATGATGGGTGATGATAAACTTTTTTTTTAACTGTTCCTTTATAGGGATTAAACTCATTTAAAGTCAAGTTAGAGCAAGTCATTAATTAAAGTAAGGAATTTTTGAAGTCCAGATTTTTTTCTCAAACTTGAAGAACTTGAAACAAGCGTGCTTCATGGGTGCCTAAGAGCAGGTAACTTGTATTTCCTGGTGAACGATGTTGCCAATTTTAAAACCTCTCTCACTGCTCCTTTAAGGCTAGCCCAGAACTAAATAAAATAAAATAAAAGACCTTAAGCTTCAGACCAAAGCTTTGACTTTGAATGAATTGCTCGGGATGAAAGAGAAGTGGTAGGTGTGTTCTGTTTCTTGGATTTAAAAAACAAACAAGCACAAAGTAGTGTCTGCTGCCCCATTCAGAGCAGTTTGCTGTCGGGAGAGCTTCTCTCCTAGAGCCAAACTTTCATAAACTTTCTGGATCTCCCCACTTTTCCTTGTATAATTTCATTTTTAGTCTTGTTTGCCGGGTCTTATGACCTTTTGAGAGTTTAAGGCTTTTCCAGAGAGGAGAGCTGCCGCAGTCCTGTAACCCTTCGTGCAGCCCCCTGTGATGGAGCACAACAGCCAAGGACTCGCTATTTCCCATAAAACTCAACAGGAACAGGAATCTGATAGTACAGGTGTCTTCCCTCTTTAAGGTGTGAGGCTGCCATTAAATACAGGAATCTCTTGGAACCAGAAAAATAGATATTTAGATAGCATTATGCTTAATCGTATTCTTCTTTCCCTCCGCTCCTATTGACATGAGGAAAAAGGTTTGACAGTGACGTCTCAAGCTGAACTTGCTCCTTGGGGGCTTCGTTACCAGTGGAAATGTAGGTACTTGTTTGAAATCTTGGGAAACTGAAAGGGCCAAGCTTTAGGCTTAAAACCCCCAGTTGTTCTTGTCTTCCTGTAGGTATATGTCATACAGCAGGCTTCTTTTTCAGTTTTATGATAAATAGTATATGCTAGGTTTTGGCATTAGATCTTGAAATCATGTTTAAATTAAATGCTAGTAGTCAGATGAAATGGGCTTAGACAGGCTTTACTTTGTTTTGGTGCTCTAGAGCTAATCATTTACAAATTGCTGAGCTAAGGAGCACAAATTAATGACATTCCAGCGTTTTAAAATAGCCCTCACTATGTCATACTGAAAAAATGTGTATTCGGCATTCAGATGCTGTGAATTTCATAAATGTTTCATTTATGTGAAAAAACAGGATTAAGACGCAGAAAGGAGTTGATGTTTTGTGTCAGTTATTTTCTGTTAATCTGAACACTGCTGGGCATTTTTGAGTAGCACAGAAGTCTTTACAATGTTTGCAAAATTACTTTACTATAAAGAGCTACAAAGAATTTTCTGCCAGACATGTAGTATTTTTTTTTCTTTTTAGCAGAAACGTTGGTATCACAAGTTTGCCCACAGAAACTTTCATTAGCCAGCAAAGTGTTTACTGCTTAATCCAGTTTCACTTTGTGCAAAGTTTTCTGATTTGATTAAAATAACAGTGCCTTCCATTGCAGTGTATTGTGACTTCCCAAGGATTCTGAAGATATTTTGCAGGTATTCTCAACTTGCTGTTATAGTGTTTATAAGGGAAATCTTTAATTCCAGAACAAGCTATTTTCGAATAATGCTGAATGTATTTTTCCAAATTATTTTATTGTACCCATTTTTTGATTTGTTAAAAAGTGTTTTGGGTAGCTATATTGTAGACTTATTCCTTCATGTAGGCAAGAATATTAACAAGTTTTTTGTTGGTTTTGTTGGACATTATTTAATTTTAATTTGCTTCTTCAAAGCCATTGAACGAAAGATGGGTTATTCACTTCATCGACCCCAAATCTGTCCTTTGATCTCTATTGATAAATCTAATACAAAGACTGGCACTCACTTTTCATGGAGGTATCTTTTGAGACACATGTATCGGTATGAATTTGGCACACGCTAAAGTGTACGTAGCCTTGACTACTACAAATCTTTGTCCAAACAAAACCTTAGAGGGCTGTCTCTGATCGACCAGCTTTTGACTTTCATATTTGGGATTTTTTGAGGTTCTTGTGCCAGCTGCCACTACCATGAAGTGTTTGGTTATCAGGCCTTGGGGTTGTCTCAGCTTGCCAGGTTTCTGTGAAAACTCCCTGAATTCAGTGGTAACGTTGCACAGGGCTGCTGGAAGCAGCGGTGGAACTGGAATTATCTGGACTCGTGCCTTGTCCGGTGCTGGGTGTAGGCAAAGGCAGGAGGCCAAGGTGCCACAGAAGTCGTGTCCCCGCTGCCGACCTGGGGCAGGGTCACGCGAGGGCTGTGCTGGACACTGTCGGCGCGTGCTCGTGTTGGAGGGGATGGGGCAGAACACAAAAGTGGCTGTTCTCATCTTTCCACCCCCATATTTCTCAAATGCAAACACAAACAGCGTATCTTCCAGGGTTCTTAGGTGTTTTTTGTCCTGTGTTTCTTCTGTTTCCTCCTCTGGCAGCAAGGCTGTGTGGGGTTTTGCATCTTCTTCCTTGAGGTGGCAAAAAACTTGATTTTTTTTTTTTTTTTAATATTTTTTTTTAATGTGTCTAATGTGATGCCTTGAGCAGGTGGATTCATGTAGCACCTGCGACCAAAAGCTATGTAATGAAGTCCAGACCTGCTTTTACTTTGAATGCTCCCTTCCAAAAAATATGTTTCTGTTATTTTTCTTATGTGGTTTCTGGAGGTTCTTCAAAGAAAGTACTGCAGTAGCTATTGTCTCCACTGGTACCTGCCCCATTCCCACATAACTCTGTCACTGGAGATGCCCGGGAGGAGCCCTTTGTCCTTCAGAGCTTGTAGGTCAGTCACTTTTATTAGCTCGAAACAGTCCTCCATCAAGGAAAGGGAAACCAGAAATTTTTTTTTATTGTCTGACACAGTCACGTAATCTCTGTGGAAATGTAGAAATTGCCAGCGGTGCATAGGCATCCTCAGCACCACCACCTTGCGCTGTCCCACCTCTCTGCAGGCATCTCCAGTGGTTCCAGGGCAGCAGGCCACTAGAAGAGCACAGTTGGACCCCCAAGAGGTTCTCTAAGCAATGTGACACTAATAACCTTCCACATAAAGAGCCGTCAGTTCCTTCCTCCTCATCCCCAGCAAGTGATGAGAATTAACAGGCCATACAGAGTAATTTATTTGGGGAACAGAATTCATTAGAGAGCGTAAGCTGGATGCAACCAATACCTTAGCCTTTAAATTCTAGTAAATCATATTTCCCTATGCAACTTTTACCGTAACATTAGAGTTATAGTGTCTGGTGTTTGGGTTATGTATGATAGTGTAAGTGCCACTTAAACTGTGTGTCTTCAGAGTTGGTAATTAACCTGATCTGAGTAATTATAGTTACTTGAGGGGGGAGTACTTGTGTCTGTCGCCCCACCATGCACATACAGTTTTTCTTTTTTGTTGTTCTAACAATGCCAGGTCATAGTAGGCATTATAGGTTTGAATTTCTGACTTGACACTTAGAGTATACATCCTAAAATGAACTGATTTATGTGTAGACATTTTTTGCATCTAGGTTGTAATGTGTTTTGAGCAGTTGCTGTGAAGTACCTCATTTCCAAAACAACACCAAAACTTCCCCCGAAACTCACTTTGTTCTGTCTTATGCCCTAAATCCTGCAGATGCATACATGCTTAACTAAGGATTTTCTCTTGGTTTGGTATTCAGATGATGAGACTGAATGAGTAATAAGCTCTTTCATGTGGAAATAGCATATATGGCTGGAAGGAGCTCAGAGGTCATGTAGTTCGTGACTACTCTCTTGTAAGACCGGATATTCTTATACCTAGACCATTCCTGGCATATATATATATTTTTTTTTTTTTTTTAACCTCTTAAAAACTGGCAAGCTGGTCTATGGTATGTAACTTTTATGGTTAATTTTTCTTCCCTAATAGGTGACAGTCTTCTTTGCTGCAAATTAAACAAGTCAGTACAACTTTTGTTTTGAGAAACTTGGAAAAGATGTGTTCCCTCTCAGTCTCATCTCTTTATAATAACTGGTCGTCATACTCTGAAGCCTCTTTTCTGTCGTGCCTTGAAGTGCCATACATGCAATAGCACGTACCAAACTAAGATTAGGACTACTGCACCAATACAAACTGGTAAATAACCACTTAAGGCAGTGGCACTGCATAGAAGTGACTGACTACAAACTGAGGTCAAGTCTGTTGTTAAAAAAAAAAAAAGTTAACATTGTTTTGAGATGTACAGGAATATCCTTTTTTTGTGTTCTGTTGCCCTGTTTTAAGAACAAGGTTTTGTAACTAAGCTCTACTAAATTTTCTCTTGCTGAACTTCAGACCAGTGCTCTAATTTAGGACTGGAATGGCAAATTTTCATCTACCTCCATAATGTTCATGCAACTTCTCCGTTTGGGTTTATAAATAATATTGTTATAGTCTAGCCTATAGTTACAGTCTCACCTAATTCTGTGAAGAACACACTGGAGAGTCCTGGAATTTGGAATAACGTCTCTTGGGTCCAGTTCAGTACCTTATCCCAGTCTGATGTCACACCTTAGAAACCTGCTCTTACATGTGCGATCTTCTGCCTGCTGTCCCATAATGGCCTTTTAATCTCCTTACCTAGGCTGTATTTCCACAGTCTGTCTGTCTTTGGCAAAAACTCTTGCTATTTTATTTAGTTGCATCACTTAAGTCCATCTATAGCCCACTTACCACTTTCCTCTTTGTGTATCAGACCAGTTAATTTGCCAAAGCAGGAAAAAACCCAAACCCCAAAACTTTCATGTGACTTTTCAAACCAAAGTGTTATGTCCCTTCCAAACAGTTATGGCTTGGTGGTGGGGAATCAGCAATATTTAGTACCCTTCTAAAAACTAAAGTTGGGGAGAACAGTCTAAATGTTTTTCTAACTCTTATTCTGGTTTCTTCTGATGTCATCACACCTTGGAAAGCGATCTTTAATTTTTCAGTCCATGAGACCTTTCCAGCTCTTTCAGTTGAAGATAATTGCAATAGCTTAGAGCATGCTCTAGAACACAGAAGAACTTTCATTAAGCAAATTCTTCCAGGCTTTGCCATCTTCAACACTTTTCTTCTCCTCTCAATGGTTGTTTTCCCAGTCCCATGCTTCTGTGAAGTATCCGACAGCTCTTTAACCGAGCCTTGTAGCCATCTTGTCATTAACTATTTATTCACCTGCATCATACCCTATCTGTCCTTTCTTTTTCTTCTAGCGTTAACATAGAATTTCTTCTACTTTTTGTCTTCAGTTACTTTTTCAGTTTAACTTGCCTGACTCTTTATTATGCTAGTTGTGTGGAATTTGTTCACTTCTATTTTTGCTGGTTGGCTTCTCGGAGTTCCTGTTTAATCATATTACTGTTTGATTTAGGCTGTTCAGTTTCTCATCATGTTTTTGATAGAATGCAAAATTAAATTAACCATAGGGCTTTACTAGTTTGATTGAACACCTACCAGATTCTGTAATAGCCTTTAAAACAACAAATAAAGTTTCGAGCCCACTTGCAAGGTACTGCTGGGTAGTCTCAGTACAGAGACAGCAGAACTGGGGCTTCCTCCTTATGTAATGCAAAAACTGTTGTCTTATTTATAAAATTTCTGAGCAGGAAACTGAGCTGTCTTGACATGCCTTATTTAAAGTAGTTCCATATTTTAAAATATCAACTGTAATGCTAAAACCTACAGGACACTTGCTGTAGTTTGTACAGCCCATTGCTTGGCATCCTTGCTGACAGTCTATGTATTTGTTACTGGAGTTGCAGTAACATTTTGGGGAGCCCTTTCTGTTTTGGTTTCCAGCAGGTGGTGGCTGCAACTGAAGGCAAAAGAAAACATGTGAGGATGGTTATTGGAATGGGGTGTGGATGCATAAGCTAACAGGCTGTCCTCTGGACATTTGTGCGATGGAGTAAGGTGCCGTGCTGAGTTTTAATGACTGTTTGGTTTGTAGTTATAGTTGAGGATCCTTTAAGATTCAGTGATTTATTCATATTACGCTGTTGCATTTCCTGCTTTTACTCCAGTATAGGTGTTAACGGCAAATTTCTGTGTGTTTGTCCCAGCAAAAGCAAAATTGTCAATGATTAAAAAAAAAATATATTGCTTAACTATATGCATGAAGGTGGAAAAAAAGTAATTACATGCAGAACAATTAAAAAAAAAAAAAAAAAAAAAAAAAAAACAAAACCCCACACTTTAGTATTGCTGGTAAAGAACACAGTTGTTGGTGAAAACAGCCTTTTCTTAAGAAGAAAATATTGCCAAAGAACTGAACAAGATGTATTTTCTATTTGTAGCTCTAAAAGAAGTAGGCTTTTGGCATAAGGGTGAATTTGCTGATTTGAGATTAGGGTCTCTTCCCTAGTTAAACATGAGGATAAAAAGAGCATTTGGTGCTAAAACACTCATTGGGCACTGTGCCACTGCCTTTCTGTTCCTTAGTCAAAAGTGTTATCTGACTGGGAGACACGGTCTTAAATTCATACTGTTTATAAATATTTGATTGAATACTTATATCATCTCCCAAGCCATGGGAAATCAGCAAGTCTGGCAGAAAGAATGCAAGCTGGAGGTGCAGTTTTATTTTGAAGTTTGTCAGGCGTTATGATGGGAAAGGAAGAGCAAATGTTCTTTGAGCATTTGTGGTAAGTACAGTAAAGGTCCATGCGTTAATCTTCCAAGATCAAGGTCTGAGAGGAGACTTCTTATCCAGGAGGGAAGGAGAAGGTTAGAAGTAGAGCATCACCATGGACACCCCCTTGTTCCTTCTTTTCCCCTCTGAGTGTACCTATCACTTAAAGTGGTGTTTTGCTGCTTTCAAAATCTTGCCAACCAATAGAGTCATAATTCATTCAGATTTACACTTTCACTGATGTTAATGTACAGGATATTTAGATATGATTTCTTAACTAACAAGTACCATCAAAATTCAGTATGGAGTCCTAGACTTTTACATAATTAAGAGAGCTTGCTAGTCTACTAGCAGTAGATTATTTTTGTAGTGAAAATGCAACTTAAACTGAGAAAAAAAAAAAAGTGCTGCCTAAAACTAGTTGTTTTCATAGTTTCAGTTTAGTGATAGTCTGTATATTGGTATGCTCAGTGGTTTTGCTGGTATCTGTCATAAAAAGCCTAAAGCAATGCATTCTCAGAGAAAAAAGAATGTTGGGACAGTTTGGTACCATATGTAGAATCCAGATGCTAAAAGAACAGGGTATATGTATTTATGCAACAGTCAAATATGCAGCTTATAATAAATGACAGGATGATAGGAACATGAGGGGGAAAGAAAAGCTTGGGGACTTTGTGCTTCACGGTGTAAAATAAAAGTGATTTTTCCCATCATGTCTTTACCCTGGATGACTGCAGATATTGAAAATTCTTACTCAACTGAAGGCAGTGTTTTAAAGAAGAAAATGATTGTCAAAATAAATTCCACTTCATAACAGCAGAGGTCAGAATATATCAGGAGATATGTGAGATCAATTTTGCAGTGACACCCAGACTCTGTGTGAATTCACACCTGATATCAATGCAGGCTCTCAAACTGAGGCACCAGTCTTGGAAGACATTGGCCAGCATACAGTATATGAGTTTTTAATAGCATATTCATGGTTCCATGCCTTAGTTAAAAAGGCATGGTATGGATTTAACACTTTGGACTTAACACAAGTTAGATTTATGTCCAGCTTTTTCTGGATACATGGTTCCCTACCTTACTAAATATTACAAACAAAGAAATCTTTTAATCTTTTTTTATTAAAAAAACAATCGGTATATGAGGCAGGAGGAAGAGGTGGGTGATACTTCTCCTTTCTGTAATGATTTCTGATGCAAGAGAACTGTTTGTGAAAAGATGTGTTGCTCTCCCTATCTGTGTTTTTTACCATTTAATTATAGAGAAGGCTAGAACTGCTGTACGCTAAATATGCAAGTACTGGTATCCTCCCTCCCCACCCTGTGAACGTGCTGACGTACCTGGTACAGGTCACTGTCAGACCAAGGATGCTGGGCAAGGTGGACAACTAGTTTAACTCAGTGGGGTAACTCCTTTATTAGCCTGTAAACGTTGTGCAAGTGGTGTTTGCATGCTCCAAGCTGAAGTCACGTCCAACTTTTTGTTCTAACAGAAAATATTTAAGAGGATGTGTGTCCAGTAAAATGCATAATTTTGTGATGGCCTCAAACAAAATTATATCTTGCGTCGGAAATAACATCAATGATACAAAGTACCATTCCTTTCTCTCTGGAATTTCGAATTTAAAAAAATCCCCAAAGACATAATTCTGCTTTGATAAAGCAGTGACCTAATGTTAAAAGCACTTCCCAGTTTTGTTTTTGTTATGGTAGGAAAAGTGTCTTTAACTGCCCTACTGAACTGTAAATACAATAGTAAAAAATTTCATGTAGAAATGGTAATGGTCTACCAGACCAAGCAGCAGAAATTGGCATAACTCCATGCATTATCGTGGATATTGCACAACCACAGAATGTTTAAATTGGGGGCAGTCTATGCTTTGTCTCAGTTGCTAGGCAAAACTTCAGACATTCTTGAAGCCTGCATGCCCTGGAAGGCAGCTGGTCATAGAAACCATAGTGACTCGAACCTGAAGTGCTTGAGGCATCTTGCCTTCAGTGGAAGAAAATCTCAGTCTTCCAGGACGTAGATATTTTCCGCCGATGAGAAACTGTACGGATTACTGATAGTATTACTCTGTTTAATGCATTACTATTTTTAAAGACAAAAGGAAGTTAAGCTAGAGACAAAAAATGCCCGAAGTAAGTGCTTCTGTTTATAATCCAAAAAGTGCATCTTTTTTGTGGTTACAAGGTACAAGCGTAATCCTACTAAATGAGTGGATCAGAGTAGTCTTCCAGGACTGTTTTTTATAGTTCTGGATAGAACATTTTCTGGTACAATTTGTTTGCTTGCATCTCAGTGTTTTTCTTGTGTGCATTTTGTGTAGCTTTTTTTAATCACTGGCTCTATCATTAGTGGAGGTTATGTGAATATATGTGAACCAGCCCACTATAGGTTGGAACCTCTCTGGTTTTTCTACACAGGACTTAAGGTCACCGTCTCCCTTTGAGAAAGGATGTATCAGCCATATGCAGATAAATTATTTAATATACCATTGTCCTTTTTTCCAGAGGAAAAGAAATGCAATTTTTCAGCAACATGGGATTTTCTAATGATACTTGAAAAATTAGGTATCGAGGATTCACATTTTAAAGGCTTAATGGGCTGAATATGGAAACTCCGGGGTAAATTTCTGTGTATCCCTTGCAAGGTATGGAATTGTTTACAAAGAGTCATGAACATTTCTGCAAGGATGTCATAATAAATATAAGCAAATTATAATTGTCTTCTGTAATAAGGGGGAGATTGGCTGCTTTTGACTAGTAATTAAATCCTACCTCTGGGCAGTGCACAGAGCAACCCAGCCTAGCTGCTGTGACAGTCAATCTTATCTTGGGCTCCTCTAAACACACCCAGGTGAGGAGGCAAGCACTTTGTCAAACCAGTTAGGCTCCTTAAATAATTACATAAATCAAGCTGCGTTTGCAGAGGAGCAATAAAATGGCTGGAGGAAGTGTCATGCTGGAGGCGGTTGAGCAACGCTTGGTCGTGTCGATGCTCAGACTGGATAAGAAGTGGAGTGGCGAGTGACAATGTCGGAGAGGAAAGATAGGAAGGGGGAAGCGTTGAAAGAGTTTGGAAGAGCAGTGGCTTCCCTTCTGCACCACAATCTCTCCTCCGTGTTCTTCCCCTTAATTCTTTAATTGAAGTGCAGCAGTTACCCCTGCGCGGGGCCGCCTCTGACTTTGACAGCTGCTACAACTTCTTCTGTCGATGGCTTTGCAAACCAAGCAGAAGAGTTCCATGGAGAATAAGAGTTTGCTAGCGGTGTATTTGGCTTAATAAATACTCAGATGACTGGACAGAAACGTTCAGATAGGAAAGACAGATGACAGGGCAGTGCGGCGCATAAAGAAGGGCCTTTTCATGTCATCTTTAATCTTTATAGTAGGGTGAAGTCCTGATTTTTGAGGTCAATGGTAGCCTGATCCCTCATTTCAGTTAGTGACATTTTATTTTTGTAAAGGCAAATACATCTCAAACAGTAAAGAAGTTACATCGGGGGTGGGGGGGATATAATTAGGAGTAACAGGTGAGTAGCGTAGGCCACTGTGCAGAGTGGTACCATGTGTGCTGTGAGATAACAGAAGCGTCTTGAAGGAGGCGTAGCTGGAAGAGGTTTCCCTGGAAAGCTGAAAGCTGTGTCATCAGGCACAACCACGTTTGCTTCACAGTTCTCCAAGTATCATAAAGACACTGCAGTAACTTGCTACATGTTCATCAAATATTCCTTTATATTTAAATCCTTTCTATTTAAAAGGGCAGCATTCATATTTTGGAACTCCTGAAAAACACAATCAGAGACAAGAGTTGGTCAGCAAAACTTACTGAGCCTAAATGTCCTTATTCCTTTGCCCAGACTGATACTTTGCCTCCTCTAGTTGTGTTCCTGTCATCTTTTCAGATGCACGCCATCCTTTTGTGGCTCCCTTGGATTTCAATTTCCTCCGTAGCCATCCTTCCTCCTCTGACTGCAATTATTTAATTTCTTTGCCAGAGGCAATTTCTTTCATCTCCTGCCAAGGAGAGGGACTGCATATAAGCACAAAGCCTCTGGTCATATGTCGTTACTGGCGTCTCTCATTAGATGGTGCTGCGCGGCAGGGGCAATGTCCTCTGACATCCAGCGCTGTAATATAGGAGCTCATTACCTGTAATGCAGTATATCGCTGCGAGCCTTGGGAAATGGAGCCTTCGGAAGTCTCATTCCCAGCTTAGTAACTTGATGCGTGCACTATGTATTTCAACTATCTCAATATAATTATTTGTTTGTGTTTATATTCCTTTAAATTTCAGATTTTAAAAATTCCTAAAACCCAAATCAAAACAAAAAAGAAACCACAAAAAACCACAAAATACTATTTTTCTTGATGTCACACTTCTGTATAGCTTCTCCTACTGCTTACTCTTATTTCTTAAAACTTAAATATAGTTTAAAAAAACTCCAACTACTAAACATAGTAGTATTCAAGAGCTTTATAGTCTTGCTTTTATTTTGATTTGAACAGATCGTGTCAGTGGAGTTCTCATAAGCTAACCCTTACCCCTGAATTATTCCAACTCCAGAGAAGAGCATATTTCTACAGCTGAAGTCAGCATTAATTTTAGTTACTTCCACCTGGCGGTTTATTCTACATAACTGTTGCTAGATAATACTGAAATTTCTAAATGCTGTCATTTAAGTGCCATAACTAATGCCAAGTGCCATAGTTTACTGGGAAGTGGTGTTGTGACTATTTTTTCCAGACTCTGTATGTGACACTAATTGCCTTTACGGTGTCTTTTGACCCTGTTAAATGTTTGTTTCCACACAATTTCTTTGCTCGCTGTCCATCTGTTGCCGTGTTGATGAGCTAAATAAATCTGGTGAAATGGGTTAGAAGCCTGTGGGTGTAGAAGGAGATACAAAAGTCCGGGGCTGTGGGGACGGGAGGCAAGACGCAGCAAGAAGGCTGCTGGTTCTCGACACTGTGTGCGCGCACGTGGGTGCCTGCGTGGGAGAAAGCGGGGGGATGTTGGTAAATGTTTTCGACTGCAGCTGACTCAAACCACACATTGGTATGTATGCTGCTTAAAGTACTGCTTCCAGGAAAGGTTGAAAAATTTGAAAAGATTGACAAATCTCCAGTAATAACAAGAAATTACTTCCATGCATGAATAACCTCACTAAACACGCAAAAGCGATTGTATCTAAAGCATTTCCCTCTTGGGTGCATATTCTTTTATCTGATGCCTTTCTCCTCCTTCTGTGGAACATAGTTTCAGGACCTTGACGTTAGGTCCCCGG
Organism: Aviceda cuculoides; assembly: GCA_035590195.1. NCBI lineage: Eukaryota > Metazoa > Chordata > Aves > Accipitriformes > Accipitridae > Aviceda > Aviceda cuculoides. Next base: position 16,782,243 of record JAVJGG010000008.1, on the reverse strand, counting down.
TTCGTTCATGGCACTGGTGCTGCCCTCTAGAGAACGATGTGTATTTAAAATATATGAAAAACCAATGTATTAGATACATCCAGGATCAAAGCAGTCAATTTGTAAGAGAACTGTAAGCTAGGGCAGAAGTACACTCTGGTTTTGGCCATTTCATTCAGTATCTCTCTATTGCTCTGCCTCTTACATAAATAATCCCAACAGGCACCTGCTTGCACATAGCAGCAGAGTTTTAGCATATTTTTCTTAATCAGTGCAAGCAAAGGTCTTTCCTACAAAAATAAATGCTAATGATCTGAAAGCCTGTTTTGAAACTTGCAGCATATACTCTCTGGTCTGGAATTACAATAGTAGTAAAACTGAGCTATAAACTTAGGAAATACAAACATCAGAAGGCTTTTTATAGCTTGCATTTATCTTCATTCTAAATGAACAAGAGCAAAATATTTAAAGATTGAATTACAGTGGAGACAGTACTTAAAATACTAAATATAAAATAATAGGTTAAAATCTTAGACAAACATGATTTTAGTACCTCTACAGCAAAAATGTCCAAGTTTGTATTTGCTTTAATCCTTTCTTTACATTTGCCTTAGACAAATGTGATTTTAGTATCACTAACATTTTATCGGTTAATATTTCAAGTAATGCCTCTCTTTTAAATGAAGCTTGTAAAAACAGTTTTGTTTTGGTTTTTTTTCTTGTTCACCTGAAACCAAAATGCTGCAGTTGTCATAAACTTTGTTTTCCTCCTTTAGCAAAAGCCATGGTATAGGCAGATTTTGCACAGAGGTTTTCGGGGTGGGTTTCTTTTTTATTATTATTCTCTGAACTTGAAGTTCTCTGTGAGGGCGCATGGCCAGCTATCCCACCGGTCGCGTACCGCCTGGCTGTCGGGGCGCTGCATCGCTGCGTCTCTGGGCGTGTTAAGCCTCTCAAAGCTCTGCACAAAGTCCAAACGTCATCCCTCTCCCATCTCCAGTGTGCTGCGGCCCCGGTGCTTGGAAGGCCTGGCTCGGTTACTGCCGTCGTTCGGGGGCTGGGGGCAGACGGTGGCATGTGTGAGGGAGTTATGTGGGGATGTTTTTGCATTTTAAGTACTATATTAAAGCACAAAGTCATCTGGGTGGTTGCAGGACGTTTTGTAAATGCAAACCCTTCACATGGGCATGAGGAAGGGAGTGGGAAAGGAGGCCCTGGTGCCGTTTCAGGACAGCAGGGAGGTCACGGTTTTCTTCTGTGACTGGACTGCTCGGCCAGCCCTGCAAAACCTTCTTCTCTCTGTGGTGTGCCTGAGGCTTCTCTCACGGCCGCTCTTCTGAGCTGTGGTGTTGCTGATATTCTTCTGGTCTTTCTCTTTCAGCATCCTAAGGGAGGTGTTGAAAACATACTGGTTTTCTGTCCAGGGCAAGCTTTTTGTATGCCCCAGGTGGACACTGTGTAGGAGTCCAGCTGAGACACAGCTGTGCACGGATTCACTTACCTCTTGATCGCATATTCCCCGGCTTGGAACGGTGTTAACAGCTTGAGGTCAGGTAACAACCAATGCAGTGCTGAAGAGATAGATGTTTCAGAAAAAAATAAGAAATGGTATATGGAGTGACTGGCTTTCACAATGGGCAAGCTCAAAATTTGGCTAGCATGAAAGCACTTATGAAACATGATCGTTAAAAGACATTGAAGCAGTGAAACTGGAATCTCTGCTCACCACTTCTGTTATCTCAGTCGATCACTTTTCTAGAAACCATTCCTTCATAATTTTTGTTCCCGGGGTATGTTTAACTTTTTTTTTTTTTTTTTTTTCCCATGGCAGAAAGAAACCCCAAGTCTAGTATACCACTGTTAGACTGTGAATTACTTGGTAAAGACAACTTTCAGTAAACCATTTTTTTGCATATTTATGGAACTCAGTGGTTGCTTCCTGGTTGTTTCAGGGGTAAACTGAATGTTTGGACATTTGTTTTCTTGTGACTACTTTATCATTTTCTCTGCTTAATTAGGAACATTTACAGTTAAGGGGCCCAATGCCACCCTTCTTTTACCACCAACCACTGAAGTAGTACGGAGCGCAGCTGGTGAATTTTAAAATAATAATGTTACTCTTCCATTGTCTTGGGAAGGTGCGTAACTATCCACTTTTATTTAACTGAAGTTAGTTGCCAGTACACAAGAGAAAGTAAATGTGTGCTTAAAGTTGAGATCAACATGCATCACTTAGGATGGCAGCTTTAGAACTTGTGAGTATTTAAACTGTTTATGGAATCAATAGTTTCCAAATACATCAGATGTATGTATACAAATACAATAAAATGTTAATGATTTGGTGTTCTGTTTGGTTGGGGTTTTTTTTTTGTTTGTTTTGTTTTTTTTTTTCCCCAGAGATTTCTAGTCATTCAGATTTCACTTTGCATGTGCAAGTTCCTACAGGAACGCCTGCCTCCATCTAGTTTATGCTGCCCATCTCTGCCTATACAGTGAGACCTTTTTTATCACACGAAGTAACGTATGTTTGTTTTCCTAGTTTGACACCTGTCAGTACAGTCATCCGTATAAACAACAGTAAGCTGTTTGGTGGGATGATCTTATTTGGGGGGGCAGGGGAGAAGCTTGACTGAATTGATTGAACCCAAATGTTTATCCTTGCTCTTTTCTGTAGTATTGTTCCCCTAAGTCAGGGATTCCTTTAAATATTGGACAAAACACTTCTATACTTCAGATTGTGTTTCTATATGCAACTTGACAGAAGAGCTGAAAAAACAAGAGTGTAAGCAGCTGATGGGCAGAGATCTATGCTTCTCGCACCTACCACGCCAGTAATCCTGTCCCTTCTTGCTTGCCCCTTATTCATTGTTTTTCTTCATCTTTTGTAAAAATGTAGTCATATGTTATTTCAGGAGTCTTGGCATGTTTGTCCAGAAGGCATACCACAATAAGACCCTGTCATTATGTTGATGATAGAAAATAACTACGACTTTTTCAATAATTAGCCATTTCCTTTTATAAATGTCTGTTCTTGTTTGTTATCAAAGGCAGTTTTGGCTGAAGACTGAAAAATTTCCACATCCTCTGAAATGAAGTGATGCCCAGAGATTTGGGGTATGGGGTTAAACAGGAGAGTACAGCTTTGCATTGAGCAGTAGAGCAGCGGGAATTATTCCAAGTGAAAAACATTAGTGTTAAGGGTATAAAGGGGAACGTTCACATGGTCCGGCATAAGTATCAATGGCAAAAATACTCATCTCCTTCAGCCTAGACACTTTTGCTGTGCAGCTAGATCATACAGCAGATTTCTTGATAGATATTGTTCTTCTTATTTCCAGCCACCCCAGCTCTTTTTCTCAGTGGTGCCTGTCATGGATTTTAGCAATGAGGTGTGAGGACTTGAAATGTGGAGCTTCCTTTTGTAGAAATCCAGGCCTTCCTCTTGACTCCCATGAAGTTGTTAGGTTGGGCAGTGTCATAAGCTCATTGCTGGACAGCTGACTGGGAAAGCCTTTGTGGGTACCAGCTTCTTGAGCACTTGTTGACCTCTCAGGAGTTTATTGGGCCATGAATTAAATTGTGATGAGAAGGGAAGATGGCAGCAGGTTCCCTCTGTGACCTTGGCTGCTTTGGACCTGGCGTGCCTCCTACCAGAGGTGAAATCCCAGCAGTCGTCTCCCATGGGTAGAAGGAAGATAGAAATGCCCATTCATTCTGTACATCTTCCCAGGGCCCAAAATTCAGGGAGACAGATCCTGCTTGCCTCAAAAATGAGCCGCTATTTTTTACTGTTTTACCTTGAGAAATCTAGTAATCACTGTGGTCAGGCTGTTCGCTGCAGCACCAAAGGCTTTCTACCCAAATGGCCGACTTAGCCACTTGTGTGTTCAAGACTGTGTGCAGCAACCCTCAGAATGTCATTCCTACCCTCTGCCCTCTGGGAGCGATTTGGATAAATCAGTTGACTACTGGAGCAAATTGTGGCAATGTTAGGGTTTTTTTGGTTTGGATTTTTTTAAAAAGAAATTCAAAGAGGAAGAACCAGTGGGGAGGAGAAAACTGGACAGGAAGTCTGCAAAAGCCAAACACCATGAGCTCCTTACTTCAAAGCATAATGGCAGCATTTTTGGTGGCTGCCGTGTACACAATTCAAGGACAAGCTCATATCCTGCATGGCATTTAAACTAGACTACAGATAGCCATGAAAGGGGGAGGCAAGACTTTGGGTAGTGCCTCTGAAGTGTCCTTCAAAGCAGCTACTCATTGTCACAGTCCAGAAGAACCACCAGTTCCGACAGGAGTGCAGGAGAGGGAAAAATCCCTACTGCTTTTGTCAATTTTTTTTTTTAATTTCCGTATTACTCTTCCTTTGTGAGAGACCCTAAAAAAAAAATCCGTCAAGCTGAGGTAGAGCATCCTGACAGCTGCGTATAAAATGAGTGGACTCAAAATACCATATAAAAATATGTCATGAATCTAGTTCCAGCCCTGCCAAACCATAGAGATGACAGATCATTGGGAGTTGCTTGAATACTTGCTTGTTGGCTGTGGGTGTAGCCTATATATCTCCTTGTGCATCTTACAGTAACAGCACTGTTCTGGAGTGATATATTGGATGAGGGTGGTTAGAGCCAAACGAGTGCTGTAAGTGGAGATATGCAACGCTGAGATTATGTAAGGATGGAGCCGTTTGCCATGTAGGCTGATCCAGATTTTTGGTAGCGGGTAGGGGGAGGAAAAGCCATTAGCAAGTTAGTAATTCAGACATCGATGTATATGTGGGGTGATCGCCGAGGCAGGTGCTGTGACAGAAACTGGCAGGCGTAACCAAAATTCTGTAGTGGGGATGGTACTGCAGCATCAGATCCGTATCGTTGTCCCAGTTTTCTACAGTGCATAACCAGTCCTCTCTGCAGCATGATAAACTTGGCTTTTCCTGCTGCAGGCTGAGCTGGGGACCTGAAGTTCATAAATCAGCGTAGTGTCCCTGAGGTTGCCATCTGATTAATCGCTTGCCCTGTGAGATCCTTGCATGAGCCTGCGTTAAGGCTATTGCTATCATGTGTGGTTCAGTATCTTTCTTGAATCTTCCATCCCTAACCTATGACCTTGCATCAAGGAGCTGCGTGCTTCACGCACTTAGCATTTCTCTCAGACTGGCACGTAGCATCTTGCGTGGTTTGAGATGGTGTGGTCTACGTGGGGCTGTGTGTGGCAGGAGGGCTCTGAATGAGGGGGAGAGAAGCAGGGCTGGCAGCACGAACTGCAGAGCCGGCTGGATGGCAAGAACCTGGCTCCTCCGGAGCACGGCATCGGTCAGGTCGCAGGCTGGGCCTGATGGAGTGCTGCCTCCTTGTTTCTGAGCAGCTAACGCTTTTGCGATGGAGAATCGGTTAGCCAGCATGCCTGGGTTATGTGGCGCGAGTCTTGCGTTGGATAGGGAGAGTCTAGCTTTGGTGTTTCCACCACAGCAGAGTTAAACGGAGAATCCTGCCAGTCCCTTGCACTCTGAGTTGGATGTGGTGGTCTGCATGGGAAGCCAACCCACTCGAAAACATCTGCCGTCCTGTGGTAGAGCTGCCTTTCTGCTAAAGCCATTCAAACTGGTGTAAACCATGGAAGCAGCTTGATGTGAACTCCCTTAGTATTTTTTGTTAACCCTGAAAAATCTTTCAACTTTGAATAGCTTTTAAGGCAAAGAAGGCCTATTGTGATCAGCTATATTTGGCCTCTAGTAGGACAAGCCAAAGAAATGTACTCAGTTTTGGTACTGAGGCATACAATTAGCATATTCTTATGTGCTGTGTGCTTTTTGTTCAGTCCATCATGATTTTGATGTTATGCCATCTTCAGAATGGTTGATCTTTGTTTATTTCTTCTTGATTTGTCACCTCCTACAGGAATCACAGCAAACCTGAAATTAAACTAGCCCTCTGTGTGTGTGTGTGTATAAGCATTTCTCAAATATCTAAATTTAAGTAAAGACTTGATTTGCATACTGTTTGAAGTAAATTGCTTGGACCCAGCTATTGCAAGTTACCAAAGTATTAGGGGACGCTGTCTTACAAAAATAAAATGTTTTATAACAGCAATTAAATGTGATTTTATGATATAGCCTTTAATTACGTCATTGCTCTCTTTCTGTCAAAAAAGCAGAGAAAGCAGCAGAATACATTCAGCTGAATGAAAGAGAGAAGAGACATAATTTGGAAAGAGATGTTCAAACATGGATAAAAATCGCTTTTACAAGATATTTCCTTTATTATTTGGTGGCTCACATGGCCTAAGTGGTTGAAAAATTTTCCAAAATCAATTATGCCTATTACATAAGAGTACCACACCCAGTATAACCAGTTTTAATGAATAAACAGTGACTCACAAATCGTAGACATTGTTTGAAGATGTAATATCTCAGGGTGGGATTCACTTTGGCTTACTCAGTTTCTTAAAAGTCAAGGAACTCTGAGGCAGCCCATGGCTTTCCGTTTTTTTTAATGATACCTAGTTCCTATGTAGGCTATGATAGTTACAGCTGAGCTTGATGACTTGCAATGGGTATAAGCCAGATGAAAGTCCATGCTGAGAGAAGTCCTTAGTCTCTGTACAAAAGCAGGGTTTAAAATGGAGTACTTATTTTTATGACATCAACAAATTCAAGGTGTTGTGCAACTTGGAAAACGTTTCAGTTTCAAGCCACCAGTGTTATATTGTTCCTTGAGAATACCTCTTAATTACTTAATTATTAGTTGCCCTTTAAAAGTCAATATTAATGAAACCTAGCTTGGCAGTACCAACGCTTTTATTTTAATGTCAACAAACCACGTAGTCATCAAAAATCCGTGGGTCACAAGATTGGTCTGACAGCTCCATCCTGTATATCAATTCTGTGTTGATTGCCACAGTGGCTGCGCAAACAGCTTAGTCAAAATGCTTCCAGTGTAATGTTGTCTAATGTAATCTTAAGAGCTCTGCAAGTCTAATAGTAGCATTTACAACCTTGTACTCAAGTTGGACTCCCTTGTTGGTCAAGGATGGCTTCTAGTTACCTGAGGTCATGTGCCTGAACACTTTGTGGCAGTCAAAAATGTTCCACACACCATTTTGGAGAGTGAGGTGTTGGGGTTTTTTTGTGGAAAAGACCACAAGGTGTGCCATGAAAACATGATTATGCACTGCAGCATGCCACTCTTGTGTTCTTAAGGGGCTATGCTGAAGTTTAATGTGTCTTCAGTGGCACATGCTGCTTGGCTTCTTGAGAATAATTTTTGAGGAGTGATCTCCTGAGCTATATGCTGCCCTTCTAGGATTTTTTTTTTTTAAAGGAATTTTAGCATGAATGTTGTTTGTGGATATATAAGATGCTGCAGGTTTGGGATGGGCCCAACTCTAGGTGAGGGAAATATCTCCCCATCTACTGCATGCATGACTTTCCAGTAAACCGTCTATATAAAACCAAACATCTGGACTGTGTAGTCCTGTAGATGTCAGTGATGGCTGCAGAATGAGAATAACTTTTCAGCTCTAAGAACTGATTGGAGTTTGAAACATAACCATAAAGCTAGACCCCTGTCCTACAGGCCCTATTACAGTACAATTCTGCTGTGTGACATGCAAACTTAAAGTTTCTAGCTTTCAGAATAAAGGGCTTAATTTAAAACCCATATTCCCTATTACCTAGGGAACACAAATATTTATATTTAAACTTTCAGTGCTGTTATGTTACATTGGCTAGTTTCCTCAAAATTATTATCACTGTATTCAGTGATACAAATTTGGAATCAAAAGGCCATATTTCATTTGAGATAAGGGTAATTTTCAGATGCTGTGGTTTTAAGTGATTCTTAAAAATTATATTGGTAAGATGCAACCTCTACTATTCCGAAGGAACAGACTGTTGTTACAGGAATATTGTATAAAATGCAGTTCTCCCAAGGGAATCACTATCATCCTTTGTTGTTGTTAAAAGTTTTTTTTTTTCTTTTTTCTTTCCTTGAATTCTGAAATTTTTCTTACCTTGAGTTGGCGTGCCATCATTCTTTCTCTCGTTATTTGTTAAATCCTAGAAAAAAAAGCTTAAACCCAAAAGAAGATTTTTGTAACATCTACTTTTGCCCTCAATAGGGAGATTGAAGTTACAGCTTTTGAATTAAAAAATAATCTATGTTAAAACTAATTACTTAAGTTGTAAGATTTCTGGTGTTAGTATACACTCCTTCTGCAATTGAGAAAAAGTAATAGGGTGATAACGTAACATCCTTAAAGAGCTACATCCTTTCCTTTGCTCTTTTACCAAGCACAGCTCATTTGTTTCACTACTAATTTCCTTAATTACGGTGGTAATCAGTAGCTTTGGTCTGGATGCATGCAGGTTCCACAGCATTTTTAATTGTGTGCCTGAAGTCCTGTGCAGTATTGGGGACGGTGAGGATCCCCAAAGGGAGGTTCATAATCAGCTGGGGACTGAACCTGCTGACCTATAAGCTCAACTAAATACCCTTCCTAGTGTTTGATTTCCATACCCAACTGGGATATAACCCTCTTTTGGACTGGTTCAGGAATATTGATTTCCTGTTCTGACTTGTGTGCGGGTTACTAATCTGGGTGCTCAGAAGAAATCTGCCAGATTTGGTCCCTTGAAGCGACATGGGCAGAGGGGGGGATCTAGTAGGAAGAACCCAAGTGCCTTCAGACTTGAGCAGGGGGCTGCGTTCATGGTCTCGTTTGAGATGGAGGGAGTTAATGGCAGGAGCAAATCTCTCTCTTTTTGTGGAAAACAACTTTGCTGAAAACCTGTAGGCAATGCTTTTGTCGTTGGGTATCTTAAGTCCTTTATAGTTCACTGCTTTTCACTCTGAATATAAGAAGTAGTCCCATTAGTATAGTCCTACCACATGCCAAGTAATGGGAATTGATGTGCACATGGTAATACAGACTTGCTGGTGTGGTTCTTTAGTCACACTGCCTCAGGTGCAAGCGGCAGGAAAAATACTTTGTGCTGGTTATCATGGGTATACATGCTGTAATATGAAGCAGGAGATAAAAGACTTTTTCTTTCTTTTGCACTTATGTTTGAAATGTGTTTTATGCTTTTCAGTGTGGCTGGTATTGCTTTAGAAAATAATAAGTATTCCCACAGAATTTAGCTGAAGATTGGTTTACACTAGAGGAAACTACTTGAAGATGTTGCATCTGACTTCCTTTGAGGCATAAAGAACTGGTTTTTAAATACTTATTTCTTTTGAATATTTGAATTTTCTTAATGTAAGAAAATAATAGTATGAACTAAGTGTTGAATCAAAAAGTTTTTGTTGGTTTGTTTTTTGTTTGTGGGGGTGGGTTCATCGGTTGGGTGGTTTTTGTTGTTTCTTTGGGGGGAATGTTAGTACTTCTTAGATACTCTTGCTAGTCCTGATTTTGTGTCCAATTAACTCTCAATTCTTATTTTTATAGACAGTTACTGGGAAAAGCTTTGGAACCAAAGACTTTCGGGCAGCTCTAGAAAATGGAGTCCTGTTGTGCGAGTGAGTATTGATTTACCTGTGTAAAAATCCTTCAGCTTAACATCAGTTGGTCTCTTTCCTTGCTGGCCTCTGAAATTTTTTCAAATTACCAGAAGTATTTTGTAATAAAATTATTTATTTATTTTTCTTTATACCTGTTGTTTGCCATGGGAAGGAAGAACAGCTTTCAGACATCCTCTTTCTAGATCTACATGTTCTATGTGTTGTCCCACACACTTCGTGTGTTACCAAGAGGATCGTGCTGATCCTCTGGCCAGTTTCTTGGTTTTATTGGTTATAGTGCCTATGGTATCACTGGGCTTCCTCTTCAGCTTGTGCAAGGTGCTGTGGCCATGGCCGGGATCAAAGCACTCAGTTACCCCTATACCCACTGTTGTCGTTTGGGTTTTTGTCCTCTGTCCCTCCCCCCTCGTAAGAAATTATTGTAAACTCTGTGCGCTGAAAGCTACCTATTCCTACCGGAGCACTTTACACTCTGAGAAGTGTTCTTTTTAAAAGTCCTACATTTCAGAAGTGAACTTTACAAATTTGTAAATTTAAGATAACAGGCAGGCATTTGATTTCATGTACTTACTAATAGTGCTCTTAGGTTACATCCAAGTATCTCAATAGTGTAGAATCTCTTGGATGTCATTTGGCATACTTTATGAAAACAGACTTTAAAACAAACAAACAAAAAAAACCCTCAAATACTTTACGATGATATAAGTAAATGCATTGGGTCTCAGCATAACATATAAATATGTTGTCATGTATGTGCACATGCAGTCCAGGTTTCAGTACTTGCTGGACTGTCTTAGTTACTGCTTTCAACAACAAACTCTGACCTCAGCTTTTTTTTGGAGTGCTTTCTCTAAAAAGCTTTCTTGTGCTTATATATTATAGGCTTGGCAATAATGGGACTTGTCTGGTTTCGTTGCTAGACTGAGTCAGAGGTGTAAAATGTCCACTTGTCAGGTATCTTCCACATATCTGTAACTGGAACAGGTTTCCAGGACTGGAAATGGTGCTAATCCCTTAGTATTTTAAGGATTGGCTGGTGTAACTGTCATTAGAACGCCAGTGTGAGAAAAATCTTGTTAGAGAGCTACCTGGGACACTTAAAAATGTCAAAGATGTCACATCTCAGAGCCACTCTTAAATCAGTTCAGCAAGCTAACTTTTAGAAAATATTTGTAAAGGTTCAGTTCTCTGAATTTTTTTTCCTATATATCAGAAATAACCACAGCAAATGCAAAAAGGCAACATTACAGCATTTTCTCTTCTGTGACTATTACTGTGTTTTCTGTTCTTGCTTTTATTTTTCTCTTTGGGCCTTTGCCCATCCAGTCTATCTTGCTAGTTGCTTCTGCTGTTGTCTTTGTGATATGGGGGAGCTGATTAATTTTGAAGACTGAATGATGGAGAGATGGACACTGTATTTTCATTACTTAAGTAATCAAATGTTAACTGACTGAATGGGATAATAAAAATAGAGTATACATTTAATAAGAAGGTATTTCTTCAGGTATGTATTTAGTGGGATGTGTGTATTGTATTCAGCTGTAACTTTCAAATAATGTCTTTAAGAATTGGCACTGAACTAATATATTCTAATCCTCTGATATCTTCATTGTTGACACTTATTTGGCAAAAGAATATGAGCCTCCATCTGCCAAATGCAAATCAGTTAAATTTATCTGTAATTAATAGCCATATGCAAGAAAAACATCCTGTAATTTCTTCAGCTGAGCAGCTTGCCTTAGGAGGCACGCAATTTTCTTTAAAGCAAAACATGCCTCATTATATTGCGCTAAATCATATAGCTGTCCTCCTGTGTCATAATTTTAAATTTGACATACTTGAAGTACAAGAAGTGATTTTCATAGAAATTCTGTGGAAACACAGGAGAGCAAGATGGGAAAGGTTTTCACATGTCCAATTTTCACCAAAGTCAATAGAGTGCAAGATCTTAAATAATTGAGAGGAACTAGACATGACATTGCCCATTTCTTTGGTTCACCTGTGACATGGCTAATTTAGTGACCATGGATATATTATGTCTGGAGGTGGCATATTTGACTTAAACTGTAGCAGGTAAGACCTGTACTTACACCACGTATTCCTGTAGCAGTCCAGTTGGTTTGTTAGGCCTACTTAATGACCAAGTGCACATGTTGACTGGCTCATCAGTAGTTGACAAAATAAAGCCTTTTACAGTTTTACCAGATCTCCTGTGTATACATTAGAGGAAGAAAGTCACTAAAGCTTTCCTAATCACATGCTACTTCATGTTCTCATGTACAATAAAGCAAATAAAAATTATGCATTTGGAAGATTAAAAGGAGGGGGGGAATTCTTTTTTTTTTTTTTTTTTTTTTCCTTAATTCCACCTCAACAGATCACTTATTTTTCTTTTTTCTTGTTGTTTTCTTGTGGAAAAGTCATCAAATGTATTCTGTTTACTAAATAACTTCATGCAGTTGAAAAATCTGGGGACCTGCAGCTGTTATTTCTTCTTCTGCAGCCATCTAGAAATCTATCCTCCATTCCAGTGTGTATAGGTAAACTCTCTTCTTTGTGTTTGTTTTCCAAATACATGTGCTGCTTGAGCAAAAAAAAAAAACGCTTTTTCCCACATCAAGTTTTAAACTCCAGGTCCTGACTCTGCATTGGTGTGGGTAGATCACAAAACCTTGCTGATGCTTTGTGGGGTAAAGGGTCTGGCCAGACAAGCAGCAACAAGAAGAGGGAGCAAGTCCAAAACCTTCAAAGGTATATAAGCAGATGAAGTCTGCGGGGTGTCCTGAGGTCCCCGTTGTCTGTTGATCCTGTGGTCTAGTGTGTCATTCAGTGAACCACAGTATTTCCCTAACTCTGACTGAAAACCCGGGTCTGAAGGTGCAAGGAGCCCTGTGCCTTATCCTCACTGCAGGACAAGGTGTGCATTTGGGCTTGTGCATTCAACAGTGATGCATTAGTCTGTCCTATCTTCTCAGTTCAATTATGAAATTTATATAAAGTTAAGAGTGATATGAGGTGCAGTCTCTTCTGGCTGAGACTGAAAACAACTTGTGTGTGTAAATTATATGTGCCAAAAATTATTGTTGCACACATCTTACTGGGCTTGATAGCATTATGAAAACTGAGTTGATCTCTTACACTTACAGCAGTATCAGTGCTTTCACACTGAACTCTGAAAATTAACATTCTGATATATTTTTGACATCTACTCCATCAGAACTTTTATGTGAAGAAAATCTTTAAATGGGAAATTTGGGTCTGATTAACATCACCACCTGTGCAGTAGAGACAGATCCAGTTCTGCCTACACCTACCCAGGCTTTTCCTTTTCTTCATTCTGACTTTGCCATTCTCAGAAATCTCTTTGCCTCTGTGTGTGTGTGACTTGTCCCATTTTTGCTTCTACAGTCTGTTGTTGCTTGTCACTTCTCAGAAAACTAATTAAAAAAAAAAAATTAGGGGACGTTAATAGGTTCATATTTACTTTGTTCAAGTCATATAAGTTAGGACTATATGCAAACTATTTATTGATAAGCACTGGTGCTCATGCTTAAATAAAGTTGATTATGTAACAGAAAAATCATGTGACTTCTTTTTAGTTTGATTAACAAGATCAAACCTGGCATCATTAAGAAGATCAATCGTCTGTCAACTCCAATAGCTGGCTTGGTAAGTAATGACATCAAATCTAGTATCTGGGGTATGATACCAAGTTCTGTTTGTTTTTAATGAGCGCTCTCTTGCCTGTTGTTCTTACATGGTCTTGCTACAAAAACCTAGTAAGTTTTCAAGATTTTAGTTCCATTTCTCTTTTTGTTTAAAATAGTACCATTTATGTGTTGTCTTAGACCACAAAGGTTACCTGGTCTGTGATTTAACTTTGTAACTTTCATCAGCTTGTCACTGCATGAAGCTTCACCATCCCCAGATATATCAAGCACTGACAGTTCCTGTGCACAAACCTATGTAGCATTACTTCTCTTTAAATAAAGGCTATCATCCTGTTTTATATTCACAAGCCACTTCAGATGTCCCTTGATTAGGGAATGGGCAGACTAGGAAATGTTCTGTGTAATGGAAGTATTTTTAGAATCTGTTTCTCCCCACCCACAGCAAAGCTTAGGCTGCTTTAAAATAACTCTGGTGTTGCAAAGATCTCTCCTCAGGCTTCAGCTGAGGGATTTGCCAGTGTTTTGGCTGTAAATCATGTTGTTGGGGGGAAAGGGGGAAAATACATGTAATCGTTTTCACAGGAAATTTAAAAGATTTCCTGTATGCTGTCTGACAAATTTGCTGGTCGGAGACTTTAGGATAATTTTTGTAGCCATTTAGCATCAGAAATCCTTTTGTGGGTAAACAAATTAAAATAATTTTTTCATCATGATTTTTTCCTACGAAAGCCTTGTTGGCTATTTGTGTCGCTAGGGTATCTAGGCCACTTAGTCCTGTCACCAGAACTATTGGTCTCATCTTAAAAGACCCAAGGTGAACAGGGACATATGCATGACTCCTACAACAAGCAGAAGATCCCACTTCATGGTAAACATGCAATCTCAATGTTAGGGAAAGTTACCCAATCTCTTAATAGGAGTAGAATGCAAAACATCTCTAGATAATTGTTGGCTCATTCCATTAAAACATATAAATACAAAACGTCTGCTTTTGCTGGTCAACTGTCTGTCTCGTTAGAGAAGTGTCGTTAACTTGGCCAGAGGTCATAAGATTGGGTTAACTTGTCATATATTATTGCACAAGCTGAGAACGTGCATTTCCACATCAAATGAATGTAGAAAGTATTAGCTGCCTTTGTCCCAGAAGAGCTCAGGGTATTAGGCTTGCGAATAACGAGTGCTGCACATTCTTTTCCCGTTAAACATCTGAAAAAGAATTCCAATGAAACCAAAATCATTCTGGGGAGGACAGCACAGTTACTTTAGCAGCAGTTTGATCGCCTAAATGGCCTCTGAAGTAGCCATTTGATCCAAACCAGAAACCATAGACTAGATTTCATTTTTGTGGTGACTTAAGTGTTGTCTTGAACCATAACAGTAAGAACTCTTGTTTTTACATGCATTTTTTTGGTTGTTTCCAGATGCAAAAATTTGGAGTATTCATTAGGTGTGTAGTTTATATCTTACTTGTAGTGTGTTATTGTTCCTTCAAGTTGTTTCCAGTTCCTACAAGTCTTCAGAAATAAAGGAAAGGGGGGGAAAGGTGAATGGTTCTCCTAAACCAAGATCATCCAGTGGTATTGTTGTTAAAATACCACTTGAAGATAGTCATTGAGAGAGCTGATGTTTTGTGTCAACCCATGAAAAAGGTTTTACAGAAATACTTCCGTTTCAGAAGATTGTGATTGTGAGGGCCATAATGGGAGGGTTCCAGAAAATGGTGCTTATGATGGCAGTAGTAGGAGGGTAGATGTATTTTCCCAGATTTGAGAGGAGCATGCTCAGTTATACCAGCTTGGAGAGCCCAGCTTTCATCCTGGCATGTAAACTCAGACTAAAAACAATGGGTTTGTACATTTATAGAAAAGCAAGCATCGGTACCTGACAGGCTCAGGATACTGTGGCTGATGATCCACAGGATTTAGAGATGCAAAGAGCTTGCTAAGGAATTAGCCAGTAGGCTTGTTTGCCATGTTTGGAAATATTTTCATTGTTAGTAAGCTGCTTCTCCCACAAATCTGCCTGTAGATAGTGTTTTGTGTGGCTTCGCATATACACTTCGTGGCTCTCACTTCTGCTGTTTGCAGTGTCTTCCAGTCTTGTATTAATTGCTCCCCACCAACCCTTTATGAGATTTAGAAATTACTGTTGGTAGGGGGACTTTTTTCTGTGGTTTGGTTTTTGCATTTTTTGGTTTGGTGGTTGGTTTTTTGTTTTGTTTTGTTTTTAAACCAGATGGAAATTTTAACTTCAAGAGATGACATTTTTTTCTAAAGGATAAACAGATGCCACAACTCAAATTCCAGTGTTGCAAATCCTGTAATCTGAAGATCTTTTGATCTTGTTCTTTCTACAGCTCCTTTCCATGGTTCTCTAGACTTATGTCCTCAAGTCCATTTCGAAAACATTTTATGCATTCATCACGGGGCAGCTGACATCCATTCTCTCCTGGCTTTTCTGACTAAAAGGAAACAAAACCCCCATATTCTTAACAGTTTTGTGGCAGTCTGATTAACAGAAGAAAACAAATGCTTGAAAAGACATCTTGTTTCCCCCTTTCCCCTCCAGGAATTTATTCAGGGTTGGTTTTGTTCTATAGGAAGTTGATATATTTGACTTCCATATAAGTGTGGTCTTTAAGCTTTGTATTCACTTCAAATACTTGTCAGGTTTTTTTCAGCAGTACAGAAACACAGTGCTCAACAGGCACCTTCAGCTGAATCTCCAGAAGGATTTCGTTATATTGTTTCTCTGACTGCATGGTTATTTTGAA
Organism: Aviceda cuculoides; assembly: GCA_035590195.1. Classification (NCBI taxonomy): domain Eukaryota; kingdom Metazoa; phylum Chordata; class Aves; order Accipitriformes; family Accipitridae; genus Aviceda; species Aviceda cuculoides. The sequence continues at coordinate 16,766,296 of JAVJGG010000008.1, read as the reverse complement.
AACAAATTTCTTGAGTAAAATAGGAAGTGAAAGCCTATATGAATAATGAAACATTCTGTTTTATATGGAGTATTGTGTGCTATATATTTTTGTATTGACTTAGGGTGAAGTGCATTTTTTTTTAAAATGAAGTAAATGCATTATTAATTTATGTCATACTTACTTTTATGACACCTTAATTATCATAAAATATAATAGAGGTTTTATATTAGCAGGATTGTCTAAATTCCAAACAAATTTAGGCAACTAAAAATAAGCCTTAGCTTTCACCTTTAGTTTGATTATACTGCTGTCTAGCGATTTTGGGTGTGGATTGCACCGGTTCAGGTATAATCATGGTGGAACGGCTAAATAAATACATGTGTGTTGATGATTAAATACTGAAATAAAACTCAGCATTCAGTTAACAAAAAATGCTGAATTGGTACCCAGCAAACTTGAAAAAAAATGATTAAACCTACCTCCAGTTTGGCATGGTGCAGGAAGGCTGGGCTGCAGCTTGCGTGGAAGGGTTTATTGAAACTTGCTGGGAAGGAGAGCTGGACCGGGCCATAACTCCATCTCCATCCAGCAGCTTGCTGCTGCAGCCCCGCTGCTCCGTTCCTCTTCTAGCCATCGTCTTAGCCGTGTTGGTTTATTCGTTTATGTTCCAGTTCGAAAAGCTGAACTGCGTGACTGGGGATAAGGCAGATACCAGAGCGGTTGCAGGGAAGCGGTGGTCAAAGGCGGCGACCCCAGGAGCCTCCGTGCGGCAGGAGGTGGTTTCTGGAGGCGCGAGGGGTGCTGTCTGCGGGGTGCAGAGCACCGCTCCGGTGGTGGCTGCAGAAAGGTGCCACTCGCTGCAGGTCGATTTTTAACAGCGCACGGCGGGTTTCGGAGATGGGGACATCCCTGTAGGTTTCCCGAAGGGGACTTAGCTGGGACGTGGCTGTTGGTTTGTTTGCTTTAATTTTGGTCTTTTTTTTTTTTTTTTTTTTTTTTAAGTGCTGTTTGTTTAAAACCTTTGCACTAAAACAGTTTCTGGAAAAGAAAAATTTAATTTCTGCTTATCTTTCAAACCGTCTAAAATACACAGTTTGTGTAAAGACAATGTGTATATTTTACCTAGTACAGCAGAGCAGGCAAGCAAACCGGCACAGAGCAGCAGTTCCTGAAGCCTTCTGGCACTTCTGAGGGACGCGGTAAGGGTGAGCGAAAGGTCAGAGGATTGTGGAAGTTGGGTTTCGTTATGCATGGTAGTGAAAGTGCAGTCTGCCTTAAAAATCCACTTTTTCTGGTCCATGCTTGTGTGAAACAGAGATGGGATTTAAGGAAAAGTGACTCAAATTGGTAAATTTTGCTGGGTTCTGATCCTGCAAAATGATTTTGCTTAGAGTTCTCAGAGGGTGGGCGTGGTGGAAATAAAACAAATGCTTAGCAAAAGCAAAGCAAAGAAAACCTGGTTCTTAATAAATATGGGCTTTTCAGCTTGAATCCCAGCATGTGAGATGATCTGGATATAACCACACAACGGGGAGGACTTTGTGGTCTGACAACATATTTTCCAACAAGGCTCTGTAGAGCATTTTGAGGCACATCTCGGGCTGCGGTGTTGTCGGGAACCTCATGTTTCCAACTCAGTTGGCTGAACACAGAGAATCATGCACCAGGATGGAAGTCGTAAGACATCATGAGACAGTGGGAAGACAAATGAGTTTTGTGTAGTATATGCAAGCTCGACATATCTGTCGGAACAATACATTGCTCATTGCTCAGGATAAATAGCTGTATGCTCTGTAGCAAGGCAAAATTTTAGTTAAAGTAAGTTTCCAGCTGAGACGAGGTGGTGAAGCAAATTCAGAGTTAAGAGTCAGGATGTCCCTTGGAGAGTGGTAGCTAGTGGGAACCTTGCCTTGCAACGTACCGATTTGGTTGTTCGAGACCATCTATCTTTCCGTGCAGTTCCTGTGAGTAAGGTGGAAGTGCAACACTTTGCTCTGTGGTTGGGAAGTGTTTCATCACATCAGAGGCGTGAGGGCTGTGGTCAAACCACAGGGCAGAGTAGAAAGCTATTGGGATTTTAGGATTGTAAATGAAATGCCATTAGCACTTTTTTTTTTTTTTTTTTTTAAGTTGTTCCCTGATTTGCAATGAGTAGAGATGTTGCTAACTCTGACTCTCATTGTGAGTGCTGGGTGAACATTAGCACCATATGTCATCTTCATTAAGTTCTTCAGCTTTGGCGGGGGGGGGTTGATGAACTTTTGTTTCACTGTCACACAAGAGAGTAAAACTGCACATCTCTAAGCAGTCCCAGGTTTGAATGTGTGCATCTGAAATGTGGGAGTGGGAATTTTCTTTTTGTTCTAGTGGGGAATTAGGGTTCCTTTAGCGTGAAGAACGTCTTAATAGTTTTCCAGCCAGGATTTTTCAAACACTTACTTTCCTGGTTCACCAAGGTCCAATGTGGCCCTCTGACAACTGCTGCTCAAACATCATTTCCTCTCTTTAATGCAATCTAACACCACTACATCCTATAATTTACTTCTTTAATGTATCAGAAGCTATTAATTCCAGTTGCACCAAGACAACCACCTCAAACAGTGGGGGAAAGCTACTTTGTTGTGGAGATCATTGGCATGTACCTCTTAAACCAGGAAAGTAGGGAATAATAAAGGTAAGAAGGGAGAAATGTGAAAGAAAGCTATACCAAAATGAAAGGGGACATAAAGATAGGGGTGGAGAAGATAAAAATCGTGCCATAAAAAAAACATTTTTCTGAACCTTTGTGCCTAACACTCTTCTGCAAACCATGGAAACGCCCTGGTACTTCCTTATCTCATGTCATCAAGTAGAGCTGGCCAGTATTTCCTTTTCTGTGGGAAAGTTTTCTTGACAGGGTTGGTTTTTTGTGTTACAGGGGAATGGCATGCAGGTGATTTTTTTCTTTTTTTTTTTTTTTTTACTTTATTATAGGACACCTTTAAAACAATTTTTCAGGTAAAATCCACACTTGCAAAGTGAAGATTATTTCAGTTACATGTTTTATTTAGGACACGGTTACGAAGTTCCTTCTCTAGATAACTTAGAATCAAATTAGTTTTGTTTTCCACTTAAATTTAAAAATCTGATGGTAATATTAATATGAGAGGTTTTATTTTAATTTAAAAAAGGAATCCTTTTTTCCCAAGCAGGTCTACATCCAAAGTTCATTACTTCATGCTGAAAATCCTATTTATTTTCTCCTGCCGTTCATCTCCTTGTGTTTAGTATCGCCTTTATACTGGTCCATGCTTTCTATCTTCTTGCATAGAATACAAATATTTTTGTATTTTTTCTTAAAGAATTTGAATTTTTAAATATTAAACTCTTGCTCTGTGACTTTGACTAGTATGGGCTACATTAGTAATATTAATAATGGCTTGTCTGCTATGAGAAAATCAGTATAAGAGAACTTCTCCTCCTTTCTGTTCTTCATGAAAAATCAGGAAGGGCAAATACACAAATACATGGACTAAGCTACCTAAAAGCTACTGTTGTTTGCTTTGCTTTGCTCCCAAACACCAAAAGATAAAGGCTCAAACCTGGATGGAGTTGCTGGATGTACAGCAATTTACAGTGTCCAAAAGCGCTTATAAGAAATAGCCTCATAGATTTTGGTCAAGAGCTGGCTAATGAGCTGATAACCGTTTGACGTGCTCTGTTTGCTTGTCTGACGTTTTCTTGGAATAATACTGAGTGATGTGGAGCGTTGCTTTTTCTTCTGAAGGTTTAAGTCGCCTTTCGGAAGAGTACCAGAACACGTCCTGGCTGAGGCGGCGGCGGTGGGCTCTGCCTCAAGCCCTGCCTCCATCGCCCTCTCTCGTGGCTGACCCGAGGCTTGGGACTTTGATTTGTCCGTGGACTGTAAATTCAGAGGTCCAGGGTGAGCGTGTACGCAGCACTGCTGTGAAGAGTGAAGTTGCGTAAGTCCTGTTTGATGTCTTTCACCTGGAAGCTGATTAATCTGGTATTGCTTTTTGTAAGGCAAGGCACAAGATGATACATGTCTTTTCCTGAGAAGTTGATAATTTCAATGTGTAAACAAAGTTTAAAGAGGCATCATCGCCTGTTTTGCAGATGAATATGCTCAGCAAGTTGTTGGGGAATTTTAAGAGACTTCTAGTTACTTGGCATAAATGTTACTTAGATGAGTGGAGATTTTTGTTTTACAAAAGCAATTGGTGTTTCTCGTGACTTTTAACTTCAGTATGGCTAAAACTGGAGAGGAAGGGAGAGAAAGTGATAGTGGATATGGTCTGACAGAACTCATGCCCTGCATCCAAAATGTGCTCTCCTTTATAGGGCAGCCTGTACATTTAATGCAGGTTCAGGAGCACTTCAGATGGCAGAAATGAGGTCAGGTTCCTCTTTATAGTAGTAGTTATCTACCTCTTTTCATCAATATCCTTTTTATACTGCAGGCAGCAAAACTTTCCAGAAGTGTTGTTTTCCTTTTTCTTGTGGGAAGCAAGAGATTTGTGGGAAATGGGAAACATTGCACCAATTTTTAAAAAGGGTAGAAAGGAGGACCCTGGGAACTACTGACCTGTCAGTGTCACCTCTGTGCCTGGAAGATCACAGAACAGATCCTCCTAGAAGCTCTGCTAAGGCACATGGAGGACAGGGAGGTGATTCGAGACAGCCAGCATGGCTTCACCAAGGGC
>JAVJGG010000008.1:16745697-16757316 GCA_035590195.1 Aviceda cuculoides | reverse complement strand
TGTCTAAACCGTTTGGGTGAAAACCACATCACTTGATTTTTTTTTTTTTTATTTTATTTTTTTTTTTATTATTTCCCCCCCCCCCCCTTGATTTTGACTGGAATGCAAGCTAAGGCTTGTCTAAACACGGAAATAGCCCGTGATGGTTATTCCATACTGGCTTTCTGAGCCTATACTTTCTTCACAGTAAGAATGCCTGCAAGTGGACAAGCTAAATTCCGTTTGTCTTGTCCAAAATGGGATGAAGCTGTGAAGTGCAGAGCTCTCTCAATTGACAAGGCATGCCTGCCCGGATTGCTCATGTGCTGTACTTTTGCCCTTCTTTCCAGCTGGCCTTATTTGGTACCAGTGACATCCCAGAAACACACCTGCAGTTTACAACCTTGATAGTTGCTCTCCCTTATCAATAAAAGGCTCATTTGGTACGTGTTGTTGCCGTAATATACGGCTGTAGTGTCATAGCGAAGGTTATGCTGTAGCTTGGTAAGAAGGTTGTGCTGTAGCTTGGTAAGAGACATGGGCCTGGGAGGGATTTTGAATCACTGGGGACAGTCGGTCCCTTCCCATGTCAAGCATCTTGAAAACTGTCAACTTGGAAGTCCTGCTTCAAAAAAAAGCCATTAATTTCTGTTGTGTGTTTTCCTTGATCCCATTACTCCTGTTCAAAAGAAACCATGGAGCTCAGTGCTGCAAGAGGTTGCAGGTAATGAGGTGAGCTGGGCAGAGAGGTCTTCTGCTGGCCATCAGCCATGGCGGTGGGCAGTGCCAGGAGCCGAGGAACAACCTCTGGGGAACATCCTTCAACACGCACCTTGGTCTTACAGAGCTCTGTGACTGGCTGCTGTCATCACAGATGGCATTGGAGTTTGGGGAGTGGATGGGTCTTTTTGTCCAAAACCAAAATGCCTCTTGGCTAAGGCTGCTTCAGAACGTGGTTTCCATAATGGTTGGACTGTGGTGAGACCTGTGAATTGCAACGGTGAAAAGGAACGTTCCTCTTCCTGGCTGTCATTTACAACTATTGATACTGGGAGCACCAAGGTAACGGGAGACTTTATGGAAACAGTTTCCTTCCTGTGTTCTGGCAGCAGGAGCACCTACTTTTTGAGAGGAAGGCTGGAAGTGAATCGTTGAAGAGTTGGTGTCTAATAGAGCTGGGTCAGGGAATCCTTGTGTCAAGGATCACAGTAATTTATTGTCTTACACAATGTGGAAAAACAACGAAGGGCACGCGGGGGGGGAGTGGCAAAGCAATTAGCACTGTTTCTGATCTTTGGCCAATACAGTGCTCCATGTGCGCTGTTATAGGTGGGATAATTTACCAAACAGAAGCCTTTCGGTTGCTCTTAAGTCAAATTATGCCTGCAGGATGATTGTTTTAATTATTATTTTTAGTTTGGGGCCCAAAAAGGTAGGAAAAAAGTAGTTTAGCTATTCCACCCACCCCTCCTCCTCCTTTTGGTTCACAGTCGGACCCGTTACCAGCCTTCAGAGAAATACGGAGAGCTGTAGCAGCTGGGATTGCGATCTATAGATGGGATGAGTGGGTGATGGGCGCTGAGCATCCTGATGTGCAAGGCCAAGGTGGTAATTGGGAGTTCCTGGCTCCCAGGACTGTGGTCAGACCACAAGGTTTGTTCAGCCCCGTTGCCTGCTCTCCCCCCTCTGCCCCCACCCTGCACCCGCAGCCAGCACTAATAACCGAAACGTACCTCCGAGGAAGAGCAAGTTACCCAACTTGTTCAACGAGCTCCTGCTGTAGGTTTCTTCCCTTACCCCACCTCTGAATATAAACAATGCGGAGCTGTGCAGTGATGCTGCTTCAGAATGCAGCTCTGAATTCTGTATTAAACTGACCTGACCACTAAAGCCAGGTCACTATAATGTTGCATCTATGAAATAACATTTTCTACTTTAAAAAAATACCTCTTCTTGTAATGGAAATAGGCTGTTACTTAAGGGAATGAGGGTGCCAATAAAGAGGATTTGTCATGAATGCAGAGCTGAAGGAGTAAGGTTTCAAGATGACTCCAAATGTCTTCATAAATGTAGTACTAAGAAACATGTCTGTTAAATATGATGTATTCAGATGATTTTCAGAATTCTGTAGCCAAAAAAATGCATCAGTCTCTCTTCCTAAAATGTCAAAAGTTTTTGTTGCTAGGCACTGTAGGTACTGAGTGGCTTTTTCTTTAATTTTTTTGGGAGCCTGGAAATTGAAAACAACTTCTGGCACCAAGTCGCAGTCTGGATGATGCTGTAATACTTGCATGCAAATATGCTTCACAGTCCTGGGAGCATCAGCTGCCATTATGAAATTATGTCCCCATCCTCCTTCATACTCTGGAAAAAAACCCAAAACTAACACCACCACCACCACCCCCCAAAAAAAACCCAAAAAAACAAAACCCAAACCAAACAAAACACAAAACACCAAAAACGAAGCAGAGCTTGAATAGCAGTAGAAGCAAAGGCTTTAACGGAAATGGTGGGTATTTGCATAAGAGTAAGAGAGAATGGACTGTCTTTGTCTGTTGTCTGATGCAGCCAGGAGAAACAGAAAAACACTGTATTAATTAAATTGTTTTTCTCCCAGATGCCAACTAATTGAAAGATGTGCCATAACTTGCATGCCTACAAGATCTCGGTGTGTTTCGGTGCACGCATAGGGCTTCAGAGAAACAGTTAACTAGGGAGAGGACAGGCTTGCAACACAGCATGGCTGCACCCTAAAGAAAGCAAATGTATTTACAGACTTGTTTAAATTAATATTCCTGCCCCACCTAGATAATCATGATAATGAGGGATTTATTTTTTTAATTAAATTGCAGCTCAAATATACAAGCTGAATTTAGTGTGATGGTGTGTTGCACATGAGTACTCAAAATAAGATAGTATTTACACATTCTTATACGGAGACCTCTCTTCTTAATTACTTTCTACTTTGTGCTCTTTCACTTCAGAGATTTTTAAAATTTTTTGTCTTTTACCCATTGTATGTCCCTTCTCAATTTTTCTTTTTTTTTTCCTACATAAGGTCAACTCTTTTCTTGATCCTTTTTGCATGTCTGCTCCTGTCTTTTCCCTCATTTCCCTGTTGCTCATGCTATTTTTTTCTGTTTTAGAAGTGCCCTTTCTTTTTTTCACCCCCTGTGTTTTCAGGTGTTGAGGAACCTATGTACTTTCCCACCACCTCACCAGTGCTGTATGGTTGTCTTCCTCTCCATGGTGCTGCATCATCTTTGTCTCAAGTTCTTGCCATGGTGACATACATCAGGAGCTGATGACAGGTGCAGCAGCATCACTGCCAGTTGTGATTCCGTGATTTTTTTTAATTACTTGTTTAATTTTTTTTTTTTTTTCCTAAAGGAAAGTGTCCATGGTTTTGTGTTTTCCTATACAGTTGCTGGCTTCTTTCTTCTTTGCGGTGTGGAGGATAGCGATGGGAACGAGGAGCCCTGCTGCGGCAGCCCTGCTCTTCCCACCCCGGTCAGCTGCTGCTCTGGGGCGGACCCCTGCCCTTGCCTGGGAGCAGAAGCAGCACCGAGGTCTGTCAAGGAAGGGCAGGGAAGACTCAGCGCTTTCCTCCCCTCATGTCCATGAGCTTGCAGGAGTGAGAAAGGCAACCCTGCTCTGCTAGGACGTTGGAGGGAGGGCATGGACCACAGTCTCGGTTTCAGTGTGGGCATGACATCTTGGTTCCTTCACAGCGTTGGTTAGAGGGGGATGCTTTAGCAACAGGCAGAGGGCAGGTTTTGTGGCTAGTGATGCCCCATGGGGACCAGAAAGGCAGGTGCATGCCTGAAAGCGTACGGTATTGTTTGTCATTCCTCCGAATGGTGGTATTTAAATGCCTGCTTGTGGATGACCTGCTTCCCACTGCTGGCTCTGTCTCTCCCGCGTAAGAACTTTGCAGAATTTTTGGGTGCGGTTTCCTTTGAAGTTTGAGGCAAAAATGAAATGCTGAATGGTAATAGCTCTACCTAGTCAGCGTTCTGTGCTGTGCATTTAATGTAAGTCTGTACAACGTGGGAAACTCAAGTTGTGCTGGGAGCATCTGAAATGCTCTGCTGTTTCATCATGCGTGCCAGCTGGGGAAAAAAACAGTCCCGTCCTGTCCCCCTCCCCAGTCTCCTTCCAGCCTCCCCACCCCCTCCCACCAAAACATTTAGAAGTAGTAATAACATACCAGAAATGAATTGCACTTGAATTTTGTGGTTAAGACTTCAGGCTTTATTTTTGTTGTGATTTAAAACCTGTAATTCTATGATGCTAATTCCAACTTCAGATGCTTATGGAAATATACTGATGGAGCTCTGTATTGAAATCATCTAGATGATTTTTGTCTATGTTATCCCTGTTAGTTCAGGAGCTTTCTCTTTTAACGGTCAGAAACCTTATATTTTCTGCATAGATATATTTGATCTGCCTGACCATGGATCCTTGCTTTTGGACTGCGCAGCTCTTCTCTCCCCTTTTGGTTTTGCTTCCCTTGTGCTGGTAGATGGCAGCAGTATTGCCTCTTATGCTCCATTTTACTGGTGTAACGGAACCAAGTTCTCCAGTTCTCATTATATAGGTCCCTTGTCTTCTCTCATCATCGTACTCCTCTTTCTCTGCAACTCTGCTATTTGAATCTTTCTTAAATTTAAATGGCTTGCCCTCATTTACAGAGATTGGGAACACCTCATTGGAAGAGTGGGGTTGTGGACACAGGCATGAACCCTTTTTTCTCAAGCATGCCGCTTCGGTGACTTGTGGTCACCAGGAGATAAGTTTGGTGTGTTGTGCTTCTCCAGGCTTTTGAGTTCTGAAAGTTTAAAAAGAATTCTTTTTGTGGAGTATGATGAGATTCCAATTGCAGTATACCCTTTGGAGTTGAAGTGGTAACGACCATTAGTCTTGTTAAAGTACAGTTATACTGGTAAAAGGAATAGCACGATGGTTTCTATATTTGAGCGCGTTAATCACTGAACAATGTTCCTGTTCACATTTCTAATGATAAATCTAATTGCAAGGTTGATAGCTTGTCATTTTTTTTTTTCCTGCTTATTTCTGTGGTGTTTAAAATTCATTTTCAGGTTCATTATTCTGGTAGAGTTTAAAACAGCTGCTAGCTATTTTGAGGTCTGTAGCTTCAGTGATAGGGATGATTAGGGATGGTCAAGAATAACTTGGCAAGGACAGTATTTAGAAGTGCTCATTTGTTGAAATTATACCTTTTTCTGTCACTATCCAAACCTGAGCAATAGCCTTTTGGGTAACCTCTCCTGATGCCCTGGGGGTGAATGCCAGGCCCTGACCGGACGAGATCTGCTGTTGGAGCAGTCACCTGTGAGATGGCCAGTGTGATCAAACTGCTGGCTTGGGAGCTGGAGAGAGGCAGATTTTGAACCATGTTTCATCCTGCATGCCAGCGAATGCCATGACTAGCTGTGTTCTGCCTCCCGTGTTATCTCCCGCTGCCTCTGAGCCGTTTCTGAAAGTCTTTACTCGTGTTGGTGATGATGTTCTCGGGGGCTGTGTTATTTATCAGAGGGCTGATATTTGATAGGTTTAATTGCTGCAACACCTTCAAAGTTTAATTCTTTTGTGCACCAACAGTTTGGTGGTTGTGCAGCCGAGCAGCCACTGATGAGCAACTCTACTGCTTTGTTTTCGTTGTGCTGGGGGTGTAGGCAGCATCCATTTCTTTAAATCGCTGACTCTTCTTCCTTGTTTACCTGCACGATGTGCTGCTTCTCTGCAGTTCAGTTAATGTAACCCCTTGGTTTTGGAGTTTACTCTGAGCTTTGGCGACTGGTCCGACCAATCGGGGCATGTTGCCTTGGTGTTGGTGTCAGTTCTTTTCATTACCTTGCAACTAGTGGTTTCTTCTGCTCTGTTGCTTTCCTCCTTTGCCTTAGCTGCCTGTTTCTTGGACTCCCCAGCCCCCTGAACACTGACCTGATAGTTGGATGTGTTTTGTTGTTTAGGAAGTAGTTCCTCTTTTTCTCGCAATGGGACTTTAACCCGTGGCTTCTTGCACGCAGCAGAAATGATGCCTTTTCAAGTCCTTGGGGTGTTGGTGCCAATGTGACCTTCAGATATCAATTGAATAAAACTGGCACGTTAGCCAGCTTTCCTTGTATTGCATGGAAAGGAAAAAGGGGCATTACAGGGAAAGGAAAAGTAAATGCCCCTCCTGAGGTTGCCTGCCCCGCATGAAGCTCTACTTTGGCCGCTTGTGCAGGCAGCCCCTCGGGTATCGCAGGAGCTGGTGCGGAGGTGAGGTTCCCTGTCCTCCGTCCTTCCCAGCCCCCTCCGCTCATCCGCCACCGCATCGTGTCCCCCATCGTCGCTGTCCTGTCGCATCCCCCCGCAGCAGAACAGCCCCTGCCGTGGCACATCGCGCGGCAGGCTGTGGGGCAGAACCTTCACGGCGTGAGACGCTTGGGATCTTTCGGATGTGGTAACGTAGAGCCCGCAGCCTGCACGGGGAATACCTTGTTCAAATATTTTCCTTGAATTAAGCCATGTTTACAGACTGATAAGGAATACTAGAATCATAGGGACCTTCAAAGCAGAAGGTTGTGGGGATTCTTTCTTTTAAGGTCTGTATTAGAAGCAGCTGTTGTTTTCTTTGTGGATTTTTTTTTTTAAATAAATTTTAAATGATGGAATAATTGTTACGTCCAGTGATTATATGTCAAAAAAAAAAAGAAAAATATAAAGTGTATTACATTGCTGAAGTGGAGCTTTTCCATACTGTGAAACTCTGATACTAGTGCCTTGACTTACAAACCCTTGGAATGACAGATTATGAATTAAGTAACTTTGTGTACCTTTTCCTGTGGCTTCCAGCTGAAGGGAGCAAGTGCGCAAGAGGGCACATTCTTTTGTTGTTGATAGCATTCCGCCTTAACGAGAAGGAATTTCTTGCCTATTGCCTATTGTTTATGAAGTGGAAAGAGATCACAAGTTGTATAATCTCTCTCCCTATCGTTAGATTTTATTTATTTTTTTTTTTTAACCTTGCTCTTGTGAGTCGGTTCATCCGCAGCAGGTGCAGCAAGTGGGTGCTCTAATACACCGCACCTATATTTTGTTATATATTGGTGTGAGCTGGGGGGGGTGGAGAGGAAGGGGAGGAACACAAAGGAGAGAAAAAACCCCCAAGCAAGGAAGCAGCAGGGCTGAATACGGTTTGGTTTCTGTCTCTCCAGAGCTTTGCTCAGCAACCAAACCCAGACTCCAGGTGCACTATTCCCTCATCGGTCTGTGAGCATAGAAACGGCGCGTCCCTCCTCTTCTTCCTCCCCTGCCAAGAGTTTCTGGGTGGTGAATGTCAGTAGCTGGAGTTATTTTTAAAGGCAAGAGGTGAGGCTTGTCGTGCAAAGCTGGGAAGAGGGCGTTTGTTTGCTGAGCAGAGCTGACATCAAAGTGGAGACTGCTGCCTACTGGCTCGCCACTGCCTTATGCCAGGTAATCTTTAACGTACCCCTCAGTCGCCGGGATCGCAACCCAGCCTGCCCGTGCGCATGAGAAACGACCTGTGTTTATGATCCAGAAGATTGCTTTTTCAGTATTATTTCCGTGAGCTGGACTTTGACATTTAAAGGCTCACACTAATCATCTTGCAAAACCTGCTTAGTGCTTTTAACTAAGCAACTGCTTTCTACTTCTCTTCACAGGATAATATAAATGTTTTTCTGAAAGCGTGCGAAAATATTGGACTGAAAGAAGCTCAGCTTTTTCACCCAGGAGATCTTCAGGATTTGTCCAATCGAGTTACAGTCAAGTGAGTTTTGTGGTTTTGTTTTCTCCCTCCCCTTCTCCCTCTAAGCTGTTTCACGGTCTTTTTTTTTTTTTTTTTTAATGTTTGCCTATGGAAAATTCTTCTTTTAATCTGTCACAAGCAGTTTGGAATACTGTGGTGAGGGTTTAAGCCTTGTTAAGACTGGTAGATAAAATTTGCACAAATTTAATTCAAAAAATAAAGTCTTATTATGCCTTACAAGCAAAGTAATTGTTAATGAATATTTACAACATTTAATATATGAGATGGAAACTGTTCAGGTTATTTTAAACTTGGAGCAAAATTAACTGTTAAATGATACCGAAAGCATTGCTTCCCTCTATGCTTTGAGATTACTGATGTAAAATCTGAAAGGCTAAGGTGGTACTTTGGATACTTATCTGAATGGCTCTGAGGCTTGGGTATGGTATTCCCAAAGGACTGCTGGTCTCGCCACTCCGAATATTAATCAGGTGTTTGTCACTGAATGTCACATCTCCTGTCAAGGGGGATGGGTATGTGTGAGTAGAAACCAAGTACTGAATTGCACAAAGGGTAATTGTCATGTTTACAGAAACGAGAGTTTTCATGTGGAATAGCAGTGCTTTGGTTCTAAAATATAATTAGTGGATTCTCAAATTTCAGGACTGCTGTGTCTCCTAACAGGAGTTCTATTACTAGTTTCTGAGAGGTTAAGGTGGAGCTTTACTGTATAGACACTTAACAGGTGTTTTAAGATAAATGTCTTGTGGAAGAATATTGCCTTGGTGCATCTTGTTTTGTTACAGTATTAGCTGTTTTTATTGTCTTGCTACAAAGGGTAAATTTATTAAGTCTCCAAAAAAAAAGAAAAGCTTTAGTGACTTTTGCTGGAAACCTGTCAGGTTAAACGTTAAGAATTGATTGCTGTCTTAAATTAAATTACCAGTTTTATCAAAGAGAAATAGGTAGTAATCCTTCTGTAAGTACAAGGACAAAAATTATTGTGAAATGACACATAGCTGCTTTAATTAGAAAGAAATCTCTTGTAGGTGGATCGGGCGGTAGCGTGTTGACATGCTCTCTGCCTGGTTTCAGAATGAAAGTTTGTACCATTTTGAGGTCTGATACTTGAGATGGCAACACATTTTCCAACCTTTGACTCATACCCGAAACATAATTTCTTGCTATTGTGGTACTTAGGGACTTGGTGCTTTTCCAGGATGCCGGTATTCTCTCTGCTGGTTCCTATGTCATGCCAAAAGCCAGAGGGTTGGTAACCTTTGCCATGCTTTAATTATCCGCAAAACCCTTGCTAAAGTTATTTTGGTGGAGTTTTGCTCCAAGGGTGTAGCTGGGAAGGGCTGGAGGCGGTCAGGAGCTGGTCTTCAGCAGCGTCAATAGAGACAAGCTGAAACCCTGGGGAGTTTGAGTTAGCAAACTGTTGTGCAAGGTATGTTGTCCAACTCGTCTCTACATTAACCGCGGTGCCCAGTTGAGGTCAGCCATTAAATGCATCCAGTGGGTCTGAAACCAGGGGTTTTTTGGGTCCTTGCAGCTCCACCGCTTCCCTTCCCAGCTCTGGAAGCAGAGGGTAAGGCTGGAATTTGAGGTTGTCATAAGGCAATGGAGGTTTTACATCATAACTACTCGGCAGTGGATTAATTAGTGTTTTTCAAAAAAGCATATTTAATCTTTGAGCACTTCTTACGGACAGCAATGCAAGGGGCTTGGGTTAGAGTTGAAAGAGCTGCTGGCTGTATAGCCATGCTCTTTTGTTTCAATATAAGTTTGATTTTTCCACTCGTTATGTATCATATGACAGCCCCACGGTGTGTGTAAAATGCTTACAGAGTAATTCAAAACTTCTGTATCTGAGCATGCTGTGAAGTGGTAACCTAACTATACTAGCACATTTTGACAGGTTTAGGAGTTTGGAGAAGGACGGGAGAGAAGTTTTATTCCAAGAAATGAAGGAAGCAAGTTACACAAAGATAACTCTCCATTGGAAAGTTAATTATGTGTCATTTGATTACCCAGAGGGCAAGCTAGTCTTCAGAGGGTTTCCAGAGAGAGTCATATGTGTGTCAGGAGGGAAATATTGTCTGATCTGGAGCTTTATCTGATGTATTTTTTTATTATTTAATAGAAACAAGTAATTTCATACATTCAAGCTGAATTACAAATTTCTTCAGAACTTGCAGGATGCCAGGCCTCAGAAAAGGATACTATTTAATGTCTTGCTTTCGTGTCATCCTCTGTTAACCTTAGTTTCAGCATTAGAAGTAAGTAATTTCTTGTCACAGAGGGAAAACATTTTATATGCTGATTTTTTTATAAAAGATGGCATATAATTTTTTGCTTTCTGACATTCCTAAGCAAATTAATTTTGCTGCCATCACCTGAGGCTAATTGCCCACATCTTAAACCAGCTTCGATAGGTTGTACAGGATAACATTAACGCGTGCCTGAAGCAGTGTGTATTTTGACACCTCAGCGGTATCACTGTTCTGCTGTTGCACCACCGTTAGCGCATGCTTGTTATCTGCCCAAAATAGATTAAGTAAACTATTGCTTAAGCAATCAGCTTTTCAGGCTGGGATGGCTGAGAACAGTGCTCTGGTAGGATACATGGATGTAGGGCTGAGCATAAGACGATGCCTGATTTGCCTTGCATGTGGAAAACAGATAAGAGGAAGCTGCCATTAAAAGGGTGGGTCCGCTTCTGTCGCTAATGCCAGAGCAAAACCCGTCTCTGGTGCTGGCTGGGAGGTTGTGTCTCTGCCCCTGCCGCGCTTGGCCTGCTGTAGACCTGTCTGATGTCTCCGATGCCTCTGGTGCTGGGAAGGCCTGCAGGAGGGACGCACGCTTCCCCTCCGGGGAAGGTGTGCTCTGTGGAGGGGCCTTCCCTCTGCCCCTCCAGGGAAGGTGTGCTCTGTGGAGGGGCCTTCCCTCTGCTCCTCCAGGGAAGGTGTGCTCTCTGGAGGGGCCTTCCCTCTGCTCCTCCAGGGAAGGTGTGCTCTCTGGAGGGGTTTTTCTGCTGCCCCTCCGGGGAAAGTGTGCTCTGTGGAGGGGCCTTCCCTCTGCTCCTCTGTCTCTGCTGCCTGGCAGCTGTGTGTGGTACCTCCTCCTCCATACCTTGTGGAAAACCGTGCACCCTCAGGCTGCTGGCATCTCAGACCACCGTCCTGTCCTACCTGGGCAGGCTCCCTTCTCAGCAGGAAAAGTGATTTTCTCCTCACGCCTCCTTTTTGAACATGCTTGCTGCCTTTCGCTGCACCTTCGCTGGTAGTGCTCTGTCTTTGTCTCAACAATAAGAACACCAAGCTGTTCAGAGGTACCAAACTCTTTATTCATATGTGGTACAATGTTCTTGTGTCACCTGAGTTAGGGTAAAGACCCTCTGTTCCTCATGGCTTGCCAGAAGCTGTACTAAGAAAACAATCTTCCTATCTGGTAAGGAGGAACTATCTGCAACTTTCACTGATGTTTTGTTTTCTGTAGCAACTGAGATGATGCACAGGCATAATGTGAAACCTCCTCTGTAATTACTACTAATATCTGGGAGAGGAGAGGCCAGAATACTCTTAAACATCCAGACTCTCAGTTCCAAGTGATTATGTGATTATCCTTTTTGCAAAGAAAAAGCTCCTTAAAATTTTATTGTTTAGCAGTTTGTGTGAAGAGGGCTGGTTAAAATTACTGGTTGCTGTTCAAAGCCTTGCAAACTTTATGCTTTGCCAGATCAGCAATGAGATTAGTAGTGGGGTGATGTGGAAAAAATATACTGGCATGGATGGTTCCTTTTCTGCCAGTGAAAATGGGAGTGTGGATTAATGTCTGGGATTTATAGTTCAGTCTTT
>JAVJGG010000008.1:16731455-16745669 GCA_035590195.1 Aviceda cuculoides | reverse complement strand
TGGTATAGTACAGTAATGTGTCATGTGTTCCAATAAAGAATATCCAAATGGATTTTATTCTTCACATACCGGCAGAGTCCGGCAGTCATGTGCATAACTTCTTGTTTTGTGGTTAGTTATTTGTGTAAATGCATGTGTGTGCCTTTTCAGTTCTTTCAGTATATTTGACCTTTTTTTAGCCTAGGATTTTATTATTTTTAATTAGAGGAGACGTTATTTTAAAGCCCAGCAGCTTGGGCTTTTTTGTGGGTTTGTTTGGTTTTTTTGGTTTTTTTTTTTTTATAGTAATGCAAGGTTGTCTTAATACTTCATTTGATTCTTTTTTAGTTCTATCAAAGTAAGAATGTAATACGAGCTTAGAGACTCTCAGTTGTCAGCATGGTTACTATTTAAAAATGTTAAGCACTTCCTTACCCAGCTCTTTAGAGTTGACACACCCAGTTGTTCCCAGCTGTGGAAGGGTTCTTAGTAAAATCATGCCATGGAGTTAAAAGTGAGAGTTTGCTTACGCAGACACCAGACTTCTGTTCCGATGGAATGTGTTATCCCAATGAGCAGTTTTGAAGAAGGAAGCCTGAACAATGGGATGGTATAATAGAAATTTGTTTTGTCTTTCAAGCAAATTATTTCTTCCATCTGAAAAAATAATCTAATTCTGTAAAATGAGGTATCCACTTAAAGAATCTCATTAAATACTACTAATAAATCCAAACAATGATGGTTTAATAGATGAAAATATTTAACTAAGCAAAAAAATTATGAAACCATTCACTGCTTTAATCCTAGCAAACTTTTTCAAAGCTACCACAAGCACCTGACTGCTGGTGTTGAAGTTTCACTGTATTAATTTTATTCTTCAATAAAATATCAAATCATAATATTTAGCCTCTATTAATATTATTACTGCAGGGTTATATTTAGAGCAGGTCTTAAATGAAACTGAAAAATTGTCTCCAAAGATAGCTGGAAGTACCTCAGCACCTTGCAGAACTTGGTATTTGGATAAGGCCTTCAACTTTTTGCTGCTCTGTATTTCTTCACTTACTTGTTATAAATCCTGTGCACTAAATGAAGTATAAAACTTATGACACAGACAACCCTGTTGGAGAAGTCTTGCTGAAGTGGGATTAAGCGCATAAATGGTACGAAGTAACGAAGCTCTGACTCTAACCCTGACATTTCTAACTTGAATAGTTTTATCTATTGATTTAATGTTCCTTTAGCTCAGTTGTTTTTCATCATTTCCTAAAGCAAAAAACAATCCTGGAAAAATTTGAATGCTGTGCTCTCTGTAGCATAAAGCTCTATATAACTACAGCCAACTGGAGAGAAGTAACAACTGTTATCTGTCATGTTCATCCTTGTGTTCATGCATTTCAGAAGCTGAATTTTTGAGACAGACTCTATTTCAGCTCAGAGATAATACTTTCTGAATTTAAAATATCACAAAAATGATGTCCGGAGATAGGTGGTTTTTAAAATAAAGCCTGAGAAAATGAAATAGTTGCTAGGTGATGCAGTTGTAAGCTTATATTCTGCATCTCCTTGTCCATCTGGAGTAGGATACATTTCATGGGGTTTTCTTCTGATTGATTAAGAATTGAATGATTATACCCATTATTCCAACATAAACTATTTAAGGAAACATATAGAATCACTACCTGCCATATCAGAACTATTGTCCCGTACTAAGCAACCATCTCCTTTTAGGGTCTGTTGAAAAGGAAGCCTTCTAGCACCCAGTAAAACCAAACACAAAGTATCTACCTTCTTTATCCCATAATTCAAATTACAGTAATACCAGTGCCTCCTTTCAGTGATGAAGTTGCCTCACTTGTCTTCTTGGGTGGAACCACCAAATGTGCAGGTATAATAAGGTTCCTGAAAATAGCAGTGAAGCAGTAGCAGAGAGGGGTTGAATGCAGATATAGTTTCTTACAGTTCTACATTCAGTCCTTTAGCAACTTACCATTCTTGATGTGGTAGGAAAGCAACTGTAGATTTTAGTTTCTAATTAGACAACAGATTTTTAATTTTTTTTTTTTTTATAAAAGTTGATAGTTTCTCATGACTTTCATGTTCTTCCTGTCCAGTCCTGGGGAATATGCCGGGTTTCCTGATTTCACTTGTGTTTCCTGCTCAGGGTGCTTTCTTCTGCAGGGTCAACAAAGGCAAAGTGAAATTTCTGTTCTATGGGTTGAATGCTACAACTGCTGAATAGATCACTAAAGAAAACAATCTGCATAGAAACCTCTGAAAAGATTGTCTTCTTGAGTGGAGGATTATTGTCAGTGCTCTTAGAAATCTAGTTTTTGGAGAGCATTAATTGTGAAAGTAGTACCACCTGTCAATCCTAGGAGGAATTCTTTAGGGTTGCTTTGCAAATGATGCTCAGACCTTTGAACTGACAAGGGACTTACCTGGAAGCTCGAGGTGTAATGGTGAGATATTCTTTTAGGACTTTTATCCCGTTTTGTGCCTTGGGAAGAGCTGCCATAATTTGCTCAAAGGAGGCAGAGTCGAGAGAGAGACAAATAGACCACAAATTGGCTCGCATTGTCAGAGAGAGAGAGAGAGACAGTGCAAGTCAGTTTGTGATCAGGTAGCTCAGAGCTGGTGTATCCTATTGATAACACTGAATTCGTACTTGGGTCTTCTTCCATATCTAATATATTTGCAGAGTTACTATATCTTATTGAAAACTTTTTGCTCAAGAATTTCATGCTTATAATAAGAGTGCATGATGGAGCTGAACCTGAATTTGCTGTACCAATTTTTTCCAAGAAACACATTTTAATGAGTTGAAAAACCTAGTTCTAACTTGGCTTAAAAAATACAAGAAAAACCAAAACACACAACACAGAACCACCCTTTCCTGCCTTTTTATTTTGTGTAGAATAGAAAGTTATGGACTGGATGAAAGCCAAGTGCTTCAGTGCAAGAAGTATGATGGTAGTTAGCCCTAGTCTTATACCCATGTCAGGTCTCCAGCTTATACCTGTGTGACTACAATCACCCAGAAGACTTGGGCATCAAGTTTTAAGAAGCCATCTTTGAATTCAAGTTGAGATGAAAGGAGTAAAAGACAGCATTTTGTGGGTCTTAAACTGCAATGGAAACCATTAACCAAAATTTAATTAGAACAATGAATGCTGCTTTTTCTTTTCTTATATCCAGGGAAATAATTTCTTACACATGTGGTTGTAATAGGCTTTTATTGTGGTAACTGAGTTTCCTAGTGATACTTCCCTTGAAATGGAAAAGTGCAGCACCCTCACTTTAGAATGACTCTAGAAATGTTCCTATGACTTTAAGTGTGGAAATTTTCTTTTTGCTATGGGCATTTTCATAGAAATGGGTAATATTACAGTAGCTAATCTTTCTTGGCATAGCCATATTCTAAACATTGAAATTGCTGTATTTATTTTGTTTAGGATGTAACTAATTTCAAGATCATGCATTTTGCACATTTAACTTTTAGTCATACTGATGACAGTTATGCAGAGGTAGAGAAAATGAAAATGGAGTGTATTTTTCAGTCTTGTGAAACTGTTGTGCTTAAGTGTAAAATATTCATGCTCGTGTCATTAATTTGCAGAAGCTTTAAATCATTTCGGTAAAAGCATTGTAGGCAATAAAATATGTTCCAGACTTCGGACCATATACCCGCAAGAAATTTACCTCCAACTCTTCAGTGTAAAGTCTATGAAGTGTTGGGTGTGGTACTATTTGATCTTTCTACTTTATCTGTGAAGTTGCTGGTCATTAAGAGCAATGTTTGAGATTGTTCATTTTTTCTGTTGAGTAATTTAACAGTTAATAATTTACACTTCCTTTATGGGATTATACTCTTGATAGTCTTTGATTTTGCCATTTATGTATTTTTTGAGGTGGTACTGCTGTAAGAATGAAAAGCTTCTGGAGTCATATACCTGTACCTACAAGTATACAGGAGTCTGAAAAGACCTGGATAAAAATGACATTAACATGCGTTAGTTGTAGCGAGAGCAATTCAGGTATTTCTAGTGACACGGATCTATAGCCTTATATTGGGATTCAAATAGTTATGCTACAAAACGGAATGATTTGCCGAAGGAGGTTACAGTAGCTTTCAGCTGAAAGGTGTTGGTTTGTTCAAAGTCCTAATTTTTGATCCTATTACATTTTAAAAGTATCTCTGGCATAACTTCTGGGGGATGAGGGTACAAAACCATTATTACTGAAAGCCTTTACAATACTTGTTCAATCCTTTTTTGCTTTGTGTTAAGAGAAGTGTCTCTAACCTTTTAGGGTTCCTGTGGGAATCCATGCAAACGTTAGGCACTTGTATTCATTTTGAGTGTGCACATCAATACGCTAACGTCCAAGGATTAAATGCAGTTTATAAAACAATACAGTAGAGAGAGGAAAGCTATTTGGATGAGGAGCAGTGAGTTACAAAAGAAGGTGAAGAGAAAACCTGCATTTTTTGGTGGTGATTTTTATTTTTTTGTACAAAAATGGTGCTTGTGTCTAAGGTTATATCAGTTATACAGAAACATATATTCGAGTTCACTGTCATATTATTTTTAATTATATTTTACAGCTAAATTGCTGAAGTTCAGTTATCTTTTCTGTAGGGAGACAACTCAATAGGAAGAGCTCCTATATTTAAATACTGGGGGAAGCTGACTTGAAGTTTTCCATGGATACAGGAGTTTGTCAGTTAGCTATGCTCTGTAAGTAGAGAACATAAAGCTGAACAGTGTAAATACAGAAAGTAAAGCTGAACAGTATATCGACAGTTCTGGACCTTACTTCGTCCAAAACCCTAATTTAGGCCATTTTTACTCCTCAGCTGTGATCAATACTGTTGTTACAGTGCTTTCAGGGATTTCAGTTCTAATTGTTATTACTGCTTCATTGCAGCACTTACAGTATCCTTCAAAGTGGCATTAACAGTTTTTCTGCTGTGAGTACTACAGAACGTAATGGTAATGCAGTAACAAATTCAAATATTTTAGCAAAGTGCATGTCAGGAGGGTTGCAGGGTCATTGTCATCTTGACACTGAAAACAGTTAAAAAATGTCCCACTACATGGTTAGAAGACAAGAAAGGGGGGGGTGGGGTGGAATGAAGAGTGCTAGATAGCAGCCAAGCTTAACCACACAAAGGCATGATCTTTTCATGTTTCTTTTAAATGATAGAGATCTGTTGTCTTTAAGAAACAGAAGGAAAAAAACACAACAAAAGAAAATCTAGCTGGAGAGCTCTTCTCCAGGCTGAACAAGCTAGACGATCAAGCTGAGGATCTCCAGCCCTGACTGTCCCGGTGACCTCCACTCAACCTGCTCCAGTTTATCAATGTCTTTCCGGTGGTGGGGGACACCAAACTGGAGATGGCAGCGTTATGGACAAGGCGTAACAAGCGCTGAGGAAAGGGGGGATGATCAGGTCCATCGGCTTTCTGGCCATGGTCCATTCCATACAGCCCCGAGTGCTGTTGGCCGACGTTTCTGGGGCCCGCTGCTGGCTGACATTCAGCCCAGCAGAGGACCCCCAGGCCCAGCTCCCCATCCTGCTCTGCCGTTGCAGGTGTTAGGTCCATCCCGGGGTCAGGACTCTTTGTCCTCCTCGGATGTCATGAGGTTCCTGCAGAGCCAGTCCTCCTTGCAGCCCTGCCCTCCGGCGTATCGACTGCGCCCTCCCCGCACTCCCGTCCGCGCGGGGAGGGAGCGCAGTATCAGAAACTGACTCAGAAAGAAAAATTTTGAAAGCTGTTGCGGCCGATTGCTGGGACTAGAGTGAGAAGGTTGACTAATGCAGGTATTTCCTCTTTCCTTTCCCTTCTAGAAAAAAAGTCTGCAAATGTAAACATGTACACACCTTTGAACCCAGTATGTACAGATATGCATCAACTGACGTGGATTCCAGTGCGTTATATGATAAAATATTTAACTGGGGTGGGGAAAGGGAGGCTAAGTTCAAAATACTTCTGCTTTTGCAAAGGCTATTAAATTACAGACAGCCACTTGTGCCCTGTGAATAAACGCTGAAATATGCTTGTCAGATTTATGATGCAGTAATGTATTCTTTTTAACTCTGTGACTTTATGTTTGTAAGATGCTCTCAGCTGTGATTGATTTCTGGGGTGAGGGATCTACTTGGTAAAGCAGTAGCTAAAAATGCCCAAGTTAACAGAAGGCACAGTGTATTTGTGTATGACTTGACTTGAAGATGCGATATGTTTCCATCACAGATCTGTGCCGTTAGGGAGTTACTGCACAATTCCACAAACTAATCCTAATCTGTCCAAATTTACCAGTATTGAATACTCTAGTGAACAGCTTTTAATAGTAGTTTGCAGGTTATTTTTTCAGAAACTGTGCTCTTTTTTAATGTACAAAATAGAAGGAAAACTTGTATCACTTAAGTGAGAACAGGAAAATCGGAACAATTCCAGTTTTGTGTATAAAATTATGAGTTGTGGAACAGCTGATACTGCTCAGGCCTGAGGTAACAGGGTTAGGAGTTTTGTGATGGCATCTGTTTGGTGTTCAGTGGCAGTCCAAGATAAAAGAAAACCAAACCAAAAAAACCCACCATCGCCCCAAAAAAACCCACCCAAAACCAAACCCCAAGCATTGTTAAGAAGTATTAGGAATAGGCAAAAAAATGGTACATCGCTGTGCTGCTGCAGGTAGTCTGGAGTTTGCTGGTGTTGTAAAAACCATCTGAAGCTTTGGAGATTGATCATTTTCCCTTTTGTCGCTCTTTCACTTCACCTCCCCAAATACCCCCAAAATCAGCTCTATGGAAATAGAACACCTTCATCCTCATGATGCTTCTCTGACCAAGTAGGAATAGCTTCTACTGCTATTTTAGTTAAACACACTAGGAGTCCTGAGCCTGAGAGAGACAATGGATGAAGTGGACAAAGTAGCAAGCTTAAAACAAATAAACAAAAAAACCCTAGCAAATGGCATGGACGAAGTGGTTCAACTAGTCGCTGTGTCCTGTGTTATATGAACAATAAATCAACCAAACGAAGGGGCAGTAGGCTTCCTCGTCAACAGATGCTGTGGATGATAAAAGTTATTTGAGTTCAAGGGATAGTGGAGAAGTTCACAGAAGAGAAATCTCGTTAAGAGTTACTTAATACGAGGAAACCACATCTAGCTAGGGAAGTCCCCGAGGGAGAAGCATCTTGCCTGCTCTATTTTTACTCTTCCTTAGGCAACCACTTGGGGTTGCAGGGAAGGATGGGATCCTGGGCTAGATAAATTTGATCTGGCCCAGTGTGGACGCTCCTGTGTTTTGGAAAGGTCACATTCCACGAAAGCTCTTTTGGCTTCTGTAGATCTATGATAGTCTTGCTTCTTGGAGGAGTGTATGGAAGAAATCAGACGCAGATTTTATGGAAGTAATTAATTTGATTTGATAGAGCAGTCAAGCAATCTACCATTGCTAAGCTTTAGCAAGTATGGAACATGGTATGCAGAGGTATCTGAAGAGATGAATAAAATCATGGTAGGGAAGGAATATCAATCTCTTATTCTAGGCCAGTATCTGACTACTTCTATAGGTGACCAGCTTGTGTAATCATAGGGGAAAAATATTACTATGAGTTCTTAGGAATTTAACACTTGATGATTTTTTTTTTCATCAAACCATTTGAAATTTTAGTAAAAGCTTCATAAGAATAATAAATAAGAATTGCTGAAATACCCTTCAAATTCTCTTCAAGTAAGCCAGCACATTTATTTGCATATACTATATTCAGCATCATTACTTAAAACCTACTTTTGCTCCAAAAAGATCGGTTAATTTAAGAGGTTTTGTTACTGATTTTTGCATGGGTAATGTAACTGTAAGATCACACATCAGATGGTTATGCAGAAGGCACACCCACCCAGATTGAATAAGCACAGAATAAGATGCATCAGTAATGATACTTCTCGGCTATGCTCGTCCTGCAAAATGCTTACTTTGTGCAGTGACAGAAAATGTGCAGAACACTTTATTCTTTGAAATCTGAGCTCACCTTTTGTATTGAATGTTGACTGCTGTTGAGAAATCATACAGAAGTCACTTAGTACTGGTGATTTACTAATATTATTGCCATTTCATTGCAATGTTTTCATTCCTTCAAGAGGAAGAAAAATCTCTTGCAAAAGGATACTTTATAAAAAGAAAATTTTGTCTTTCTGAAGCATTTTCCTCTGAGCTGTGACCATGTTCCTTAGTGTAATTCAGTTTTCTCTAATACTGTTTGAATAATTTGTGAATGTATTCAACAAGCTAGGTTTTTTTAGTTCCTAATCATCTATACAGAAATCTCCACTTATCCAGGTGGTGTAGTCAGGCTGTGGTGGTGATCATCACCAAAATGATGTGGTAATTTACAAATGATTTGTAAATTATTTCTTCTGTTTTTTTGTTCAGTATTCTTTGTTATTGATCTGATAGGGGTTTTAAATCTGTGAATCCTGGGAGTGATGGCACCAAACATAGTACCCAAGCAAGTGTTCCCAAGCTTTTCTTGCTTGGGTATGGCATGAGCAGTGAGTGCACAGTAGCTGAGAGCGAGCCTGAGGCTGCGTACACGGGAGGACTCATCCAGCTCATCATCTGGCTTTCCAGCACCGCTTTCTAAGAGCGTGCTGGTTGGAACCCTCAAAATAAACTAAGGCTGGTACTCCATGCTTATGCTGTGTCAGGTTTCTGCCAAAGTTGCTTGATAAACTTCCTCCCTTTAGCATGAGTTTTATCAGGAGAAAAGCTAGAATGAAGTGCTGGTGCTTCTTGGTTTTCTCAAAAAGTGTATTTACATGAAAGGGTGGGAGAAAGCTGGACAAGGTAAAATCTGAGAAGAATCTGAATCCAAGGGGGATTCAAAGTCCATTCTCAAACTAGAGCTTAATCTGAGCGATTGAAAAATCTTTACTGAACTCAAACTTGAACTGAAATAGGGCTGAGAAGAGATAGGAAATCTTAATCTTAAGAATGAACTTCGTACATGGAATAAGTTCACTTCTTAGCACCTTTTCTTCTTTTTTTTTTTTTTACCTTTACCATATATCCTTTTCGCAAAGGATTAATTTTACAGAGGAAGTGCAATGGCTTGAAAAACTGTCTAAATAGGAATACAAACTGACCATAACAATATATGAGGAGAATAAAAGACAAAGGCTTGGTTCAAGTCTGAACACATAAGTCAAAATGCTGAAGTAGAAGTAGGTCAAAAAAACAGTGAATGCTTCTTCCCAAGTAGCATAGTTTGTGAAGAAGAAAGGAGTCCACTGGTGCTGGGGTTACTTAGCTTCCCTTCATTTTACGTGATCGGAGGTAAGTCTCCATGATGAGGTCTGCTGGGTTGGCTTGACACCTGAGCTATGGGAACAGCAGCCTCTTCTGCTGATCCTGCAGGCACTGACTCAGAGCTGTGTCCCACCACGGCACATCTGGAGCGTGGGTTGTAGGCACCTGTGACTGTGTCCTGCTGGAGTAACATCACGGTACTGCTTTTTCCCTCACCCATCTTTCCCTTTCCACAAGAGCTTCCGTAGTTCTGTACTGTGCTGCTTGGTGTAGCCATCTAACCCGAGCTCTGCCTAAATTACTGTGTTCCTCTATAGAACTTGTTAGAGGACAATGTAGCGAGGACAAAAGAAATTGCAGCAAGATTTGATTCAAAGCTAATGTGAAAGAATCAAGACCTTTATTTCTTTTGTTAACTGTGATGGAGAAATGGATCTCGGCTGGTCACTAGTATTAGAGAAGCATTGCGATTTATTGTCAGTATCACCGAAATGCATTTTCTCACTTTCAAATACAACACTTCATATGGCAGAACGGTTTGCATTTGTGTACCTACAGCTTTTGGGGTTTTTTTTCAGGTCCAAGAGGAGCCTGAATTGAAAGTTTCTGTATTAGCTTAGTTCTGGTTCAGGGGACGTGGGGAAGCAGTGAACACTGCAAATTTCTTGTCTCCTGTTGCCCAGGAATGTGTTTGTGTGGTTTCCATCATGTAAAAATGACGTATAGCTGTCTGATCAGTCAGAGGAGAGAGAGAAGCTTGCTTTTATCTCCCAGGGAAGGAATCTTTTTGATGGACATGTACCAAAGGCATGCGTACCTCACTTATAGAAAGAGCTTTTGTTTGCTGAATTTTTGTCAGGAAAGCAAATATGTTCAAGCTCCTAGAAACTGTTTGGTCAAGCTTAATTGCATGTAGGTTTTGGCATATAACATTTAATGAAACATGTTCCTGTTATTTGCGCATCTGTAGTTACAGCAGAGTCTGGGCTCCTTGCAAGCTGAAATAAGGAGCAGTGAAAACGGTGGAAGAAAACTGTTTAACAGTGTTTTTTCTGCCTTCACCCATGAAAGAGTATTCCAGCTAATTACTTCAGGTTACTTCAGCTCTTGGTACTGTGACTTCTTTGTTAATGCTTTATATTTAATTATGAAGACTCCCTCCAGTTTCAAAACAAGTGTATTAAGATTAATCTTTACCTGTAAAATATTGTAGAATCTGCTTTTACTGTAAATGAAGAAGGGATAGCATCTTCTCAGTTTCTAGTTCCTTGCCCGTAGGTGGTCCGCATGCCCCTGCTGCCGTCGTTCAGAATAGCCTTCTGATAACTCTTCAGCTAACTTGGGATAACCGGTGAAGATGCTTTCTTGCTGTTTTCAGCCTCCATTGCTCAGATGTCTCTGCCAGGCAACTCACAAAACAAACAGCAACACCAGGTCAGCCTCAAAGAGTGCATGCTTTGAAGTAGAGGGCAGGTGGCAGTTATAAAGGGTTAGTCTTTAATGGTATTGCAAAAGGTATCTGTAGAGGTTTCCATGTATTTGCCTATTAAAGTGTGTAATGCCCTGAATCTTACATACAAAAAATAATTAGTGGGTAATTACTAGAAAAAATTACCTTGTACTTTCATTGGCGGTGGAGGATATAGCAGAAATTAGTTTATAGCCAGGACTTGAAAGCATATGGCTCTGTTTTAAGTGATGGTCAACACAGCAAGGTACAGGGACAAATACAAGAATATAAGACAAACTAGGTATGGATGGTTAACTTAAAAGCCTTGTAGAAGAGAGAGGGCAAAAAAAAGTTGGCTCATTAAACAAGGCAAATTACAATCCATTCTAATCCTTGTACCTGCAATAAAATGAATAATTATTGAAGAGAGTAAATACTGTGATATTGTGTTCATTGCATAATTACATGTTTAATTTTTCATAGAGAATTGCTTTTTGGTTTGACTAAAGCTCTCTTACCACCGGTGGTACTCCCTGGCTTGTCTTCAACTTGCGAAAGCACTTTGGCAAGGGTCAGTTTTACCCATGAAACCCAGGATCCTCTATGCAAGCCAGAATTAGCAAAAATAAAAGCCTTTTGAAGAAAGCAGGATTTCAAAACAGTTTTTATTTCTGTAAGTTGCTCTGGAATCATGAGTGGGTTAGTGAACATATTTTTGAGGTGAATTGGTATGACACTCAAAATGAGTGTATTTGAGATTATACACATCGTAAATCATCACAGAATGAATTTAAATGTGCATTTATGTATTTTAAAAGGCCTGCGCACTTCACATCCAATCTGCTGATTTCTATGCTATCAGCACTCATCAATGTTAAAATTTCAATGTCACTGCTTAAAAAGAGAAGCTATTTGGGAGTGCTTTTGACAGGAGTTTGTTTTTTCTCTTTGCAGTGAATCATACCTCTGTGCTTTTAGTTTATTATTCTTTTCCTGGTGGCTTTCCTTTTTGAAGCATTGCCTGGTTTTTGTTGGTAACTTTATTATTCAAAAAAGTTCAAATATATTCACCTGTGTACCTATCCTGTGTCTGTTTAGGGTTTTTCCTTCAGGGACTTAAGTAATAACTATGTTACTTTTAATAATAGTTCAAATAATTACATACTTGGCATTCTGTCCAGAGTTCATGCAACAGTTCTGGTTTTCTTTACCTAGCAAAAGCTTCCACAGATTCTTTCCTACCTGAAAAAAATTTTGGGGTGCATACTTTCACCTGTGTTCAGCATGCTGTTTTCCAAGCAAAGAGCTTTAAATGTAGTGTGGCAGAAGACTTCACATTAATCTTCTTTCTCTTTGAGCAATAAATATCTGACTACTGGAGTGGTTCAGTGTCTTTCAATAAATTAGCATCAAACAGATGGCTGATCTGTTATATCATGAGTTGTTTTTGATAGTACTGATTTATATTATTAAAGATGAGGCTTGCATAACTTACCCTGCAGTATAAGCTCTTTTTAGTATCTTACAAAACTTGTACACTGTACTACTCTTCCATAAATGTATTTCCTTGATGATGAAAACTGTTGCATGTCTTTGTAGCTTCACTTGCTAAAACATCAACGATGATTTTTATTAGATTTATTTAAAAAACATGTACTCTAGCAGGTTAGTTGAGCCACTAACTGCATCTACAGTGAAATGTAGAGAGAGAACAATATGTTAAGAGCACTCCAGCTACTTTTTCATGGCCTTCTCCACCTATCTAATGCTATGCAGCAAGAAAGTGAAAATATACTCCAAAAAAACTTGAAGTGTTGTGTGGGTAATGTGGTCAACAGTTTGCCATCTGGCAACCAAATGTGATGATAATGCTCATGGTTATCTCCCACGTATGCTATCTGTGGGTCAAAGGGTGAAAGTATTTCCATCCCGTTCTTTTTCTCCTGTACTTTATGGTGGTTACCTTCCTGTCAAGGAGCAGCTGAGTTTTGCTGCAGTTTGACAACCTATTCCTATCCCATCAGCAGAGACTGATTTATCCTTTCTTCATTGGAGGATGCTATTGGTTATTCTTCCATTGCACTGAGTTAATTCCTTCTCATAGCTCTGCTAGCCTGGGGGTGAAAAAGAGGGCAGACCTGGGAAGTTAGAATCTCACTGTTGCAAAGTGCATGTTGATGATGAGACCTCTGAGATGGCTTCTTGTATGATTGTTCCCCGGCTGTAATTTGTTTCAGGTAGGCTACACTAGAATTAAGTGTATGGAGAGAAGAAACATCCAATTAGTTTTATCAAGCTGCCTTTGCATTTCTCATCCTGTCTAGATTATCAGTCTTAATTTGGGGATAATAAGGTCTTGGCTTTTCACTGAATTGTAAAACAGTGAATATAGTGACAGCACTGTTGTTGGGATATCTGAATCAAATAGGACTAAAAACTTGAGATGTCTATGGCTGCTTCCATAGACACTTCCAAGGTAGCAGGGCTGGATTTAGCATTCACTAATGCAACATGCATACTGTCCCTTATGAAACTGAGCCTCGTAGCAAACTGGTGCTATTGACATACTTTCCAGTTTAACCATTAGTTTGATTTAATCTTTGCAATGATTAAATGTAATAATGATTGCCATTCACAGGAACTTCAAGAAACCCTTAGTCTTCAGAAGCTGTGGATTCCTAGATGAGAATCTCAAGGTTTCTGTTAACCTTATCTGGATCAAAAAAACTGCCTGGTCTTTATGTAGAAACGATGAGGATTGTTGGGGAAAGCATTTGTAGAATAACCTCTTCCAGAGCCCAAAGGTTACTTTTGTGTTATCCTTGCTCTGCAGTTTGATTGACTTCTGGGAAGAATAGTTTACAACCACTGTGTGTGTTTTAAGGAGCTTACTTCTCCAGTGCTTCATCTGGCTAGACAGTTGGTGAAATTCTGCAGATGGCTAGCTGTAGTTTCCAAGAATTGGTGCATATAGTATCTTCTTCCTCATGAGAAGGAAGATTTCCTAATTTAGCATTTACTCATGCACTCATTAAAGATTTTGGGAATATTGCCATGGCCTCACTTGGAGCGGAATCGGATCGTTTTGTTCCACTCCCTCCCTGCCACCAGACTTAGCTGTAATAGCTTGTTGGAGCATTTTGGTGGTGTCTTAATTGGTGTATTAAGCTTTTTTTTTTACCTCAGTCATCAGTTCTGTGGTACAAATTACATACTTCATGAGTACCAGTGAAAGAGAGGTGTGAGATCATCTATAGCTCCCTGGCTGGGATTGTTTTCCCATATCATTAATTTTGTTCAAGTTTTTATTCTCAGACTCCTCTAACTTTACAACAGAAACTCTCAAGTGACTAATAGCATGTTTGGTTTCAGTACGTTGGGATGCTCAGAACTGGTGTAAATTCTGCAACTTCAGAGGTATATGGTCAGACTAGCTTAACTTTTCTGGGGGGGGGGGGGGGGG
>JAVJGG010000008.1:16691498-16731445 GCA_035590195.1 Aviceda cuculoides | reverse complement strand
CCCCCCCCCCCCCCCCCCCCCGAGCCCTTCCCCTTTTTTGCCTCCCACACAGGCTTTCTAACATTCTGGCAAAGTAAGTATTTGGACTTTTACCCATTCTCTCACTTTGCAGTAAAGAAGCATTCATTTTTCCAACATTAAAAACTTGGCCAGAAAACCTGGACCAAAAAGCTTAATGTTTTGAGCAAATGTTTAAAAATACCCTCTGACTTGGCTGCTCTAAGTAGCCTTAAAACACTGTTGTCCACTGGGGTGGACAAATTCTTTTTCCCCCAAAAAAGCTAATAAAAAAAGGTAATACTTATCCAGTAATATTGACAGCAACAAATTGAATTTAGTCATTTCAAATGTTACAGAAACAAATCTGAAGCCACAAGGAACCTGAATTAGAATAGTTACATCTTTAAGGAGGTCCCTTATGTGTGGATGTTACAGGAGCTGAGGACGGGGAAGGTAAGAATTGTAGCAAATATGGAAAATAATATCTGCTTATCTTGGATCTTGTCTGTTCCCCAGAATAAAAGGGCACATTTTTTCTAAGAGTAGTACAATTTTTGAATTTTACTTGATTTTTGTATCTTGTTTATGCTTTAAATTGTGTTGCCGTTTCACGTCATGTCTTCTGGGAGAGCTGGTTCAAGGGCATACATCCCCTTTCAGTATTTTTTTTTTTTCTGATATGGCTGAATAGATTAACATTTGACTCTGCATTAATTGAAGTGCTCCTTTCTGGCTCTAAATATGTCTTCACAATGAAGCCAGATCAAGAAAGCACAGGAAATAATAAACTTCAGTTGTATCTGTTTACCTCACTTAGGTTGATGCATATATGCCCTAAAGAAGTTAATAGAGAACTGACTTCAACAGAGAGAAGTCAGGTTCAGTCTGTGTTTCGTACTTTTGTGGTCGGTGTGAGGAGTGATGATGTTGTGCCCTGTGTTGCTAGGGTAACCCAAAGAAACATAGAGAAAATACGGCAAAATTTCAAAAAGGAAGCATTATAATTTCTTCAGCGCTTCTTATTTGCTTGTGTAATATTTTGCCAAAATATTACTGAGGAAACCCAGTAGTCCTTTAAATAGTTTTTATTCCAAATGTAGAGACTAAACTAAATGATGCAGTCATGCAGTAGTGATTTATTTCTACTTAAGGACAAATTCCAACAGCACTTTAACTTCTTTCCAAAGTCTTTATCATGGAATAAACTGCACTTACCTTGTACCTCCATTTTGTCATCTTCTCTCTGTCCATCTCTATAAATAAATCTAAATTCTTTTCAAAATCTTAGCTCTATGACACTTGCCCAAAAGCTGTGCTTTTAGTAATCCCCCTTTAAACTGCTAAAGCATTTGCTCTTTAATAATATGACAAAAGTTGAGAATTAAAAGAGGAGCTGGGGTAGACACTGTCCCAATTCTCTGTCCTCCTGTCCAGTAGTTTGGCCAGCAATACATTGGAATTGCCCTAGGGGAAAAAAATGAGCCATCAGAAATCTGAAAAGTGACTCCCAGGTGCTGCATATCCCACATATCCGCGAAATGCAGGGGGTTTGCCTCATCTCAGGAGGATATATCCATCCTCGTGCGTATACCTGACGTTTATGGGTCTTGGCTCCCCTGAAGAGAAGGCGACTGGAGCAGACTGAAGTCTGGATTGCTTCCCACTCATGGGCCATGGACAGGACGTCTGGAGTTTCTGCCGTTAACTCTGAGTCACCACTGCACTGAATTGTTTTCTGTGTATGTGTTAGAACAACAGCAACTGAGCAGATACCTATTTGGACTGGTAAAACTCGACGTTAGCACAGGTGTGAACATAGCAATACCCGGTACAAGTTACGGTCAGTCATCTTTTTTTCTTTATCAGCATATATTGCCAAATATCTGGTATAAATTACACAGTATAAACTTGAGTTATGGGTTTTTATCTTTTTTTCACACACCCCGAGAAATTCAATAAACCATGCTAATGAGTGTTATAAGCTGTAGTAAACTTTTGCTTATACACAAGGCACTTGTACCTCACCACCTGTTTGCTTGACGCAAAAATAACAAAGGATTACATTTACCAAATCTTTCCCTAGGCATAGACCAAGGGAGGAGATTGAATGCAGGAGGTTTGGTTTGTTTTTCTCCTCTCTGATTATAGAGGCTATAAAAATCTCTCTGTCTCTCTGAGCAAGCAAAGTTGTATAACGTGCCAAATCCTAGCTCTTCCCGAGGGATCATCTGTGAATGCTTTATCCAAATTGAAAAATTGTATTAATCCTGGAGGTCGCGAGTGTAAGAGAGTGCACACGGGCAGTTGCTATGGAGTAGTTGGGAGATGGAAAATTTTTTACCCTAACTTACCTTGCAGTAACTTGTTTATCTGTACGCAGAGTTGGTGTGGAGGTGTCTGAGCAATGCTTAGAGGGAATAAATGAGTCAGTATTGAGGACTATTCTACAAAATTACCTCAGGTATCTGCCTGTGGGAAGAGGGGATGTTGAAATACTCCAGTTAGGTATTAAGAGTGGGAGTAAAAAAGACAACAATTTTGGAAATAGTTGATCTAATAATGGCAAAGAGGCATCAGGCAATAGAGAAAGTGAATTTTGGTATTGTCTTGAAAAATGCTAACTGTGAGTTGCCATGGTTGCTGCAGCTTAGCTAAAGAAAATAATATACTTTATACAGAATATCTTCTGGTAAAAAGCTGTTGAACTATTTCTGTGCTAGTTAACAGCTGCACCTTTGTGTGGTTTTGTATATATTTCTAAAAACTTACAGGATTGCACTTAATTGCCTATTTTGATACTTACTTTTAGGAGTGACTCCCCAGATGTAGCAACTAATCCTTTTGGAAAGAATGCTAGCGCAATTGTGTGTTCCCCATATGGATTTCTCTTCAAATTAATCTACAAAATTTACACAATATGGTCTAGTTTTGTGGAAGGGAATGAAGGTAAAAGATCCTCAGAACTAAATACAAGAGAAGTTAATGTAGGTGGTGATCCTGATGATCAACAGGATGAGCTCAAGTCTGATTCTTGGGAGGGGGAAATGTATCTTCTCAAAATTTTGAGATTTTACAAGGAAGGAAAAAAGGTAGACATGGTAACATTTAGTATAACCCTGGTGCAAGGGTCAGTTGAATTATGTACAGGTTAAAAAAAAAAAAAAAAAAGGCAACAGGGAGATAAAAGGAGAGACTCAGCAAATATGCTCCAAGTTCTAAAGACCAATACTTTGGAAGTTACAAAAATCTATAGGGTGTGTAAGTAGTGATATGATAGCTAGCTGTCAATCTATTTAAATTGCTGTGTATTTTGAAGTGGTTTTTTTCTTGAAAAAAAAATTAATTTCACCTCTGAAATTCAAACATCCTCTTGAACGTGAACAAAGTGTTTGATTTCCTTTGCGAACTGCTAACACTCTGTGCAAGCTTGGAGTCAACTCCACAACTTCTTTGTGTAGAGAGTCCATCATTTCTCATGGATGTCAATGGATGTTCTCATGCTTCTTGGCTGAAGTATATGGCATGTGACTGGTAGCTTTCAGAAATAAAATACCCACTATTTATTTTTGCACAGGTACCAGTCTAGACCTGAAATTTAAAGTGACCAGTACAAACTGGGGAAAAACTGTAGATTTGCCCTGGAAAAAGCAAGCAAAGAAACCAACCAATAGAAGAAATACCCAGTTTAATTACCTGTAATTAGTGAAGCTGCTGACTTTTAGGGTTTTTTAGGAATGGAGTAAGAAAAAGACACAAAAGGGGACCAGTCAACAAAGCTACACTAATGATGATAAATATTTTAATTTTCTTTAATACAGCTTAATATTTGAGCAGGAAGCTGCAGGATCCTATCAGTCTCCTCTTTTTTTCTGCAAGTTGTTGCTGCAGCAATGCTCCAACCCCCTTCCCCCACCCACCCCTGAGATGAGAGCAAGGAGTGCTCGGGTCATCAGCCAGGCTCCTCTGCAGAGCCTTGTTCTTCTGGGGATGGTTTGGGGGGTTTTATTTTTATTTTTTTATTTGACAGGTATGCCTTCTGCCCTACGCTATCGTGAATATTATTTTTCTCCTTGGGAGAACCTGTAGATTAGGCTGGGATATGAGGAAGCTGTCAGAGGTGGACCACCCAGGGAGGAGTCAGAAAAGAGTGTGAGGAAATGGATAATGTTAGTGTCTGGTGACTTGCTGGGGTTGGTGCACATTTCCAGAAGTGCCTGTTTTTGTTTTGATAAGGGATTTAAGAATAGCGTGGAAGCATAATGTGTGAGATCAGCAAGGAAGCGCCATGCTCAAGAGGCAGTATGAAAGGACGGGCTCTGAGGCGATGGACGGGGACGCGTTCCCACGGAGGGTGTTGGCCGGCTGCGTTCCCTCTCCGCCTTTCCCCTCTTGGGCATCTCTTCTCCACCCCTCGGCCCCTTCATTAGTAGGCGAGGATGCGAGGTGTGGACAGGCTGCTTGGTCGTCAGGGCCCACAGAGCTCCTTGCTGCCAGCCGGTGGTTTTGTAGGGTCATGGAGAAAGGCTTTCAGCATCATTTTATACCTGACTCTGTGTGCCGTTGGGTCTGGTGGATATGTTGCTATGGAAAATACATGTGCTTTTTATAGTCAAATAGAAAGAAAGGTGCATTTCCAAAAGCTGTTCTCAAACACTGCAGCCATAGCCTGACCATTTTATTTCCAGCAATCTTGGCAGTGAGCTCGGGGTTGAATATCACTTTGCTCGGAATCCAAGTGCCGGAGGAATGTCCTCATGTTTCTGTACCCATGTGACATCCCCATCTTCCACTGGAGCCTTTCTATTCTCAGCACCACATGGGAATTCAGTGAAATCCGATAACGGCAATATTAATAGCAGTTGAGTAGGTGGCCAAAGAGCTTGAAATTTAGCACAAGCCCGCTGCTAGTTGGACAGCTGGTGTTCGTCTCCTGCACAGCATACCTCGGCGGGGGTGGAGAATCCTTCAGACAAACCCTCCGACGTCCTCCTCAAAAGCGTAAGCGAAGCTGGTTGGTGTCGGGCTAGAGCGCCTGGAGCTCAGCCGTGGGCTTGTTCCACAGCCTGCTGCTCTGCTCCAGCCCCCAGGCCAGGCCATGGCTCTTCCAAGTCCTTCAGAGGGCATCTGGGAGCTGGAACTGCTGCCTCCGTGGATGGAAGCTCAAAGGGAGAGCACCGATACTTCTGTTGAAACAGAAAGCCGTTCAAGTCCTGTGTTATGAGATCTGTAGTACAGAGGAAGGGATGGAGAACAGATAGCTTTGGCAGCTGTTGGGGTTTCTGGACTATTTGTCACCGAAGAAAGGGTTTGGCACTGGGCAGGGTGCATTTGTCACTGGCACATGCCTTTCTATCAGTGTGAGTGTCTCTGTCCCTTCTTTCTCCCCATAAATGGGTTCGGGTTTGTCTTATCTCTTTGGGCATGATCACATGGCCTCTTCTCGGCAGGTAATCCTCATTTAAGGAGGAGAATACTTATTTATTTATTTATTTTATTTCTTTTTAAGTCATGGGTTGATACTTATATTTTAAATATGTTTCTGTATGAGAAACAGACCTTCAGAAAGTTAGGCTTTCTGAACACGGGGCTGTAAAATCATCTTCCAGAATTTTGCTCAGGCTTCTGGTATCTTGGATTTGGTCTCGAGCTCACGATGTTCAGCCTGGAAAACAACAAAGTGAAGTGTGGAAGTAGATTTGACATCATGAGTTGCTGGCTGCTGGAATTTAATACATATTAGGATGTGGAGGAACCAAACTGTATAATGTGTTAGGAAAGCAAAATCCAAATGATTGAGTTTATTTGTTAAAAGTTTTGAAATAAGTCAAACCTAAATGTAGCTACTTAAAATGCACTGCTCTTTTGTAAAGAGGCACTGGAGAGATGTCTGTGTAAGTGTCAGCATTGCCAATGGATATATATTTTAGAACTGGTTAAAAAGTCTAGTTCATGATTTCTTAAAGTACTGTGGTTGGCTAGCTACTGTAAAGAACAAGACGTTCATTATACAATATTTTTTATTATTATTTTTAAAATACCTCAAAGTGCATTAAAATAACACTAGGCAGCTTTCCTCACTCCTTGGAGCTAAGCGTCAGCAGATGAATGGGAATGTCCTGGTTTCAGCTGGGATAGAGTTAATTGTCTTCCTAGTAGCTGGTACGGTGCTAGGGAGCTCCTCCGGCTGGGGTTTTGTCCCTCAGGGACTCTCACGGTGCTGACGTCTGGAGCAGGGTCCTCTTCCACTGAGCCCCCTGCCCGCTCCGCTGCGGCAACACGTCGCCTCTGCCGCAGTGCTTACGCAGTCGCTCGCATGAGCATGCGCTGAAACAGATGAGCAAGTTAATTTGGAGTTTGAATATGTATATTAGAAAAACCCAAATGAAGAAACGGGCACAGCCCTCTGGTCCTGCTGCACAGTGTGGAACCACAGTGTGATTCAGAGTCCAGTTGGCATAACCACGGGGGCAGCAAACAGGAGCGGCTGGAAGGGAAAGGGAGACCAGGAAATCCTTAAGCTAGAGCTGCTGCCAAAGCCTTTGTATTGCCGGGCTAGGGCCTTGGTGACTAGTTTTGCTATTTAACCTTGAGCAAACAGCAGGGCGGAGAATAATTTGCTTGAGCTGCAGCTCAGCGTGCTGGCTTGCCGTGTCACTTTTTTTTTTTTAATTCTTGTAGAGTAGTCCTTGTTAGAGAAATATCCATCAGTCTGTGCTGGCTAGTCTGTGAATATGTATTGTGCTCAGATGTAACAGAGGTATTTGGTCTCTAAGCGTATCACCTACTAACAAGTGAGAGCTATTTTTGTCCCATTTGTCTTTTTTCTGTTTGCTAAAGGAGTGACGTAGATGATTTATACAGAAGGTATTGTTTCTCCACGTGTGGTTATTTCACATCTTTTTGCATCAGTTTTCAACTTGGAATCATGCAGTTGTGCTTCGTAATTATTATAACTCCCACATATTGTTATCTCATGGCCTTTAGACTTTCATGCTACGTTTGATAGATATTTTCCAGGATGGCTAATCTTGAAGTTGTACATAAACTATTATGAAAACCACTGCCAACAGTTAAGGTT
Organism: Aviceda cuculoides; assembly: GCA_035590195.1. NCBI lineage: Eukaryota > Metazoa > Chordata > Aves > Accipitriformes > Accipitridae > Aviceda > Aviceda cuculoides. The sequence continues at coordinate 16,724,367 of JAVJGG010000008.1, read as the reverse complement.
CATGCTCTGTGAATTAAAAGTTGTACTTTTTAGATTTTGAGACGCCTTTGTTAGCTGGGGTTGACATAGGGGTTAGGTTAGGTAACACCAAGGATCAGCATTGCTTTTCTTTTGAACTTCAGAATGAATGTTAAATTCTGAGACGGTGGGAGGAGCCGATGAAGTATTCAGAATAAAATTCTTTCTGCAAGATCTTAACCATTCTCCTTAGCAGCTTCCTTTGCTTAGTTCAGACATCTTTAAGCAAGTTGCATTGTTAGTGAAAGGAGATATAAAAACTTCCGGGAAGACAGAGAAGGTAATGTTTGAAATGACACAAAGTGATTTAGTAAGTGGTGTTGCATTGCCATTTGGAGAGGAACCTGCTTCTTTCAGCAGGTTGTTTTTAAGATGCAGCCTTGGCTGTGCCCTCCTAAGCAAAGTAGCAGCCTGCTTATAACTTTCAACATAATGTCATTCATTTATTCGAGCCGGAAATTAGGTTAAACAGAAGAATATTTTCATAAAGTATATAGTCTGCGCCAAGTGGGCTCTGTGACGATTTTGTATGAGAACGTGAAAAAGCAGACTTTTTTCACAGTTGCCTAACATAGGGTTGTCATTTATGTGCGTTGATGAAGATACTTCAGCAAGTGGGTTACCCCTTCAGCTCCTAGAATAGCTTTTGTAGGACAAATGTCTCTACAAGTAGTGTGGTGTGTGCACTTCAATGCTATAGACTTATGTTCAAAATAAGGTTATAATTGTCCAGGAGTGTTTAAAAAGCTTAAAGGCTACATTGCTGAAGTTCTTGCACTCATCTTCTAAATGATTTCTTCAAATACAGTGTGCAAAACCGAGTGTTTCAGCCCTGTGTATTTAGAGCCAGACTTGCAAAGCGGAGCGGAGGTAGGAGCAGGAGTTTGCTGTTGGGTAGCATCAGGTTGTCAGAAAAGGTAGGGTCATGCCTCCTCTCACAGCAGCAAAGAACTTGCTACGCTTGAAGTTGGTGCTTCTGTCTTGTCCCCTGCTATGAACTGTAGTTGTTCAGAGCTATACACAAGACCCCAGTTGAATTCTTTGCGTAGTACTGCATAGTATTTACATTTTGATAACACTATCTGAAGGAGAACTTCTAGTTAACAAAATTATTTCATTTTGTGTTTTCATTTACTGCAGTTGAGTTAAAAATTTGCTTTTTTTAATTTTGATGCTCACAGGGAAAAGTAATTCCTCTTAAAAGCTCTTCAGTTTGTATCACACTTCAACAGGTATTTGCTCAGCTATTCTAAATGCAATGTACTGGAGAGTAACTTGGCAATGGCTTGTGCACGTAAGCTCAGAAGTGCATCGTGAGATTGGCCAGGTTGTACATACAAAAGGCTCTTATTTCACTCGGAGAATGTCAGCAAATGCATCCAAACTGCATCTTCTGCAAGTTGCATGCCTCAGAGGAGAAGCAGCTGTGAAGTTTGTAGGTGACAAATGGCTTCTAAGGCCTTCCAGTAAGATAACAGCATTGCTTCTTTATTCAGGATTTTCTTCTGGCAAAAAGTTACATACCTGTGGTTTTACAGGGATTTTAGGACAGTACATTCATCATCCAGAATCCTCCTCCTTTCCTTTGGTTAAATGCCATCGAAGAATTAGTATATGCCTATATAAATGAAGAACTGATTGTTCTAGATTAGCAGGGGTTTTCTTGTTTTGTTTTTTTTCTTCTGCTCAGACCGTGTCTATTGTGACAAGTTGCTGCAAATGTTTGGAGACCAATAGGCATAGTTCAGAGAAGGAGAGCAGTAATGCAAGTGAAGAAACTTTGCTCACGAAGAGTAAACAACTTGTCCGTTTGCTTCCGTTGTTAGCTGAGCAAACATGTGAATGGAGTACGGTCTGTCATTTGAGTGTGTGATATATCTCCCTGCCTGCATGTTGGGTCTCAGCTGTGCCCGTTGGTTTACCTGAATGTCCTTAGTTTTGCATTGTTTATAGCCCAAGTACACAGGCCTAGTGTATTTATGGTTATTCTAGTATAGAAAATATACCGAAATATAAAGACAGCTGAATGTTGCTTCTGTTGCAAATAGTTGACCTAAATGATCCAAGAGAACTCGTGGAAAGCAGAACTGGACATCATCACCTTCAGTCATGTACCTTTGCTCTACGTGAAGGTTGGCAATCTCTTGGGTAGAGGCTACAGCTGACTTAGGGCAGAGTTTTTCACTCCTTACTAGACTGCTAAATTTTGGAAGCAAACTTTAAGGCATCCTTAGCAAGGGCATGCACGGCCTCTGCTTTTGTAATTGCAAATGACAGCAGAAATTCTGCTAAATGGAAGGCTTTTAGACCTTGAAGGTAAAGAATATAAACCTTTAAAATGCTGTCCGTTGGGTATGGGAAGTGTAATGTTGATACACACCACCACCAGAATAATCTTCCATCCTCCACTTGGGAAACCAACCTGTCTCTGGGCAGCACATTAGGTCACAGCTGTGGTGTGCCCTGCAGCACAAGGCATTGGAAAAGAAATCCACATACTGAAGAAAACAAAGAGGAAATTTTTTTTCAAAAATAGTCTCCAGTGAAAAAAGAACAACACTGTTTCGGAAGGGTTTAAAAAAAAAAAAAAGTGTAAATATTTCACACTAAAGGAGAAGGGTTCCTCCTTATCCATGAGAAAGAGGTCACTTACTACAAAGCTGGTAGCATCTCTTAAGGAAGCTGCAGGCAAGGTCTGTGCAGATCAGATCCACCTCAGGACTTTGTGTTCCTGGCAGCCGGATTTCGTTGTGGTGTGGGGACAGGCAGAGCAGTTAGAGCTGCACCGAGTGGGAGCGGGCGCTCTCAAACTGGAAGGAAGGAGAAGGAGGGGTGGTCTGTCTTCCTGGCGGTTGTCATGTTGCATCGAATATCGTATTTCCGTGAAGAGTGCCAGCTACGCTGGCCAGGCCCTGTCATCATTTTGCTAACTCGTAACTGTCCCCTGAACAGTTTATTCTAGCTTTTCCCTGCAGCTTTTGACTAGCTTGATCCTAGAGGGCCAGAAGCAGGATAGGTGCCCTGACACATCGTTGGTCTGACCTCTGCGCAGGTCTTTCTGCCGCCGTATGTTAATTCTCCGCTTTTTTTGTTTGAACCCCTTCACTGTGCTGTGTGTGAGGCTTGCTGCTGAACCAGTCCCAAACCAGCAGTGTCTGGGGCAGATGGATAGTTGTTTCGGTGTATTTAAGCCATTTGCCCTTCCATAGTGGCTGGCACTGCGGGCAGGAGTGTAGTCCAGCAGCTCTCTGTAGTCCAGCCCTCAATATCTGTACTTGAGGGCTGAGCCTGGGGTACCCCACCTTTGTTGGCAGGCTCCATCTGAAGAGTTTCTTCTTGTTCATAAAATGAGCAGGAGGAGAACAGGACCACTGTGAGCGTGCGTTGGTGCACTTCCAAGGTATGCCACAAATTGGCTATATATATTAAAAAAAAAAAAGTTTACTAATGTTAGTGATTGCATATTTATTTAATATTTTTTGAGAAACGGGTATCTTCCATAAAAGCAAACCAAACCCCTCCTTCCAGCCCAACAACATGTCTCTCCATATGTCCCAGTTTCAGTTGCTTGGTTTCTTTGTCTGAAAATTTCTCTCTGGGCTGAAGTGTTGTCTGTGTCTGAGGCAAATACTTTAGAAAACATAATACTATCAGGGATAGTAACTAACAATTAAATCTGCTTTCATATGGAACTGAAGATCTTCCTGGCTAGTAGAGGCTATGTTTCCCGAAGTCATTAGCTTGTTTTCCACTTTTATGTTGTTGGTAACTAAAAACATTAGCTAATTAAAAAAGCCTAGAGCCTTTCCGAGTACCTCTCAAATCAGAAACTATAATAGATCAGCTAGTTTCTCGCTTTATATGTAATGATTAAAATAGTTATGGCTATGAATTCAAAGTGAAATGCTTTTTATTTCTTTTGGAACAGTCATAGTTGCGTATTTTATACTAGCCTCCTAACTGGGCTTCAAACCTTTTAAATCTTGAATAATAATTAAATTTTAAGTTAGATATTTTATTACTTTTTGCTTTGTTTTTCTCATTCCCTGCCCTGCTTCAGACCGGAGGAGACCAACAGAAGAGTGAAAAATGTAAGACACATCTACTTCAATGCTTTCTGAAACAATTTCACGCTAATTCTGATTAAATATTTTTAAAACACTTCTGCTCATGGCACTATCATGTTTACCTTATTCTTCAGCTGTTCATTTATCTGATGCAAATTAGTACCATTTTACGATGATCTCTACGCAGCTTACTTTCCCAAATACATGTAATAATTTGAAACAGTACTTATATCTCCTTACTTGAGATACACGAGATGCATCATAACACTCTTTTAATTGGTTTTGATGGAGATCATAGCTAATACTGTAAACAAGATTTTACAGTTCATTGCGGAAGACATTTCTAACAGCATGCTGAGATTTTTATACTGGTACGTGGTATGAAAGGAAAGTAATTAAGTTTGTATTCTTTTTTGTTTGTTTGTTTTGGTTTAGGTTTTGATTACATTATACTGGCTTGGGAGAAAAGCTCAAAGTAACCCTCATTATAATGGTCCATACCTTAATCTCAAAGCATTTGAGAAGTTATTAGGGCAAGCATTGACTAAGGTAAGAAATCCAAAAAGAATAGTAAACAAATAGCCTGTATTTTATAGTTTGCTATACATTACAGCATCAACTCTAAAAAGTCTCTTGAGGGTTTAATTTTATTCTTAGTTTGGAGAACATAGTTATTTGTTTTGCTCGATATCAAAGTCCATGTGAAAGGAATGATTTTTAGCTTACACTGGGTCTTCTGCTGCCCATACAGTCATGCAGTTCAGAATCCATCTGCTTTGGTTGGTGTGGTAGATTCTGAAGAGCCCTGCTTTCATTTCCCTTTGTCTGAGATAAGAGAAATTTAAGACCTTATGCTGAATTTCATATCCAAACTGTTGCATATGTTGTTTTTAGGGGTTTGAAATAGGCTTTGTTAAAGTTTGTTTGTGCACTCAAAATGCATTTTAAAATTTTTGAGTGAAAACTCACGAGCAGGATTTGCTTCTTAAATTATTGTAAAAGACCTTTCAAAACTTACTCTCATAGGCCCTTGAAGAGTCCAGTCACCTGAACAGAAGTGGCAGGGATAGTGGGTACGGTGATATTTGGTACGTTGACCGGGGAGAGCCCTTTTCGTCTTCAGCTAGCCATAAAAGAGACGATTCCTTTGATAGCTTGGACTCTCTTGGTTCAAGATCCTCCACAAGCTTTTCATCAGATATAACCTTGAAAGGTGGCAGTGAAGGTATGTTTTCCTTTTTAAAATCTTTTGTTGATACATGTCTTACGACTGTGGGAGAAGACACTGTATGGACCTAGTACTTTGCGTGCCCAGTACTTAAATAGGCTTGAAAAGCAACTCTAGTTTTGCAACCACTAAGGTTGCATTTTGCTTAAGCAAATATTGACTTTTAACAGTTGGTAGAAACAAAGTAATGCTCACATGAATTTTCCTAGGAAGTGTTGTTGGGACTCTTGCTCTCACTGCTGCATTAGGGTGTGTGTATGTACAGAGTATTTTCCCATAGTTAAGGAAGGGGAATTGCTAGAATTCAGATCCTGATGGGATCACCTAAAATTCAAAAGTTGCAAAAGTCTCTTGCCTTGTTCCTAGCGTGGATATGTCAGACCTCTGTGTCTTCACTCCATTTGTGAATATTCAATAGGTTTTTTTTCCCACCTAGGCTAAAAACTGAATAGTAGGTGTTACTTTTGATAGTTTGTCAGGGAAAGAAAGGTAACAAGAAGACAGTTTGTGACATTGGATCCCTGTAGCTGTACTCTAACCTGTGTTTCTCTCCCAGTTTTAAAATTCAATACAAATTTGTAGTCTAACTTAGGTATAAAAATAGTGAGCTTTTGGATTTTGTTCCATGTGCATAACAAAATCATTGGGCAGAGGCCGGATGGAGCATTTCCGATCTGAGCAAAGCAGCATGTAGGCATGCTACGTATCTGATGTAACGTGGGCTTCTACTGGGTGTTAGTCCAGTGAGATGAGCATGTTGCTATAGTATTTGCTGGTAACTTGTCTTTGTTAGTAAATTTGAGTGGCAAGTATGCTTTTAACTAAAAACTTCTGTGCTGTTTTACATCTTCAGTCTAGAGGTTAGCGCTTTGTTTCCTGCAGGGAGCAGAGATAGTGAAAGAATGGAACAAATGTCGCAGGGGCATGCAAACCAAACTCAGCTTAATGGACCTTACCACAGCTTTTCCACAGACTTCTAAAAATACCTCTCCTACTGTCCTGTCAATAGCTCAGCAAATTTGCAGCCAAAACATCCCGAATATAGTGTTAAATTGATTTTAGAGGATTGTGGTGCAAGTTCTAGCTAGAAGCTTGTGTCTAGAGAATAATGTTTGTGCTTTCCCTTTTCTCTCCTTTCTTCTAAGGTTGCGACAGTGACACAGACTTGGAACTGCCTTTCAAAATGCATGACTCCCATAAAGATGACAGGTCTTACCGTAGGATTTCTGTGATTGAACCAAAACCTACCACTGACTTCAATCGCTTCTTACCCAACAAAAACAAGCAGACGGCGTATGTGCCAGCACCCTTAAGGAAGAAGAGGATAGAGAAGAATGAGGACAACAGGAGGAGCTGGGCAAGTCCCGTCTTCACCGAGGCAGATGGAACATTTTCAAGGTACTGGTGTGTGGTCTTAGTAAAGCGAACTTTGATTTAGGACTTTTTAAATAAGTGATTTCTTTATTAGTTAAAGAAAAGCTGCTGTTGCTGCAATTCAAAGTAAAGTATTTGAGTTTTCGTATTTTAACGGGGGGAATGTTTTGGTGCAGTTGTGTGGTTGTTTTTTTCTTTTGGTTTTGTTTTTTAACTTTGTTCCACGTAACTAGTTTTCTGGTATTTGAGTAATGTTTTGAGGCTGGTCAGACTCCAGATAGAGGGGATTTAAATGATGTTAAATACAGGCTCACGAGAGATAGACTCTACAGTTCTAGTTTTTCATTCAAGTCTTCCAAAATATGGTGATGAATTTCAGTTGTACAGCTTCTTGGTGCATACCAATGAGATTAGTGGGCAGTTCTTGGGTTTCATCATTGCCTTCATGACTTCACTGTCTTCATTCTGTTCCTGTTTTGGTCAACCTCAGTGGACGTGAAAGGAATCCCATAGCTTCCTGCCAAAATAGCAGAGCAGAGTGTGGGCTCACAAATCCAGCTTCCCTCCAGATGATCTATGAGTATGACAGTGGCTCTGATTCAGAAGATGAAAGAAGGCTGCCCGACGTGGTTATGGATGACTTAGCAAAACGTAGATTTCTAGTAAAAAAGAGCCCTGTAAGCTCTGCTGCACCTGGACATCGTTTCATGTTGCACAATGACTCTCCTAAATCTTGCTCACAAGAAAGTTATCCAGCTGGTCCACTAGCTGCAATGCTTGAAGCACTGAGGTCAGAGATACTAATCCAAGATCCAGTAACTATTGTATTTCCTAAATCGCAGCCCATAAATAACTCCATAAAGTTAGACTTCTAATTGGCATTTTAACACAGCTGATAATTTGTTATGCCTTTTCTGTCAAACTTCGTATTTTTGTCGGAGACGATAGGGTGCTGATATAACCATTTAACTTTTTTTTTTTTTTAAATATATTTTATTATTTCTGGTTCTGCAGTGGTGGAATTGAGAACTAATTTGCTTTATTCATGAGATTGAACTCCTGAGCCAAAAAGCATGTCTTTTTGCATACTTTATGTCAAGTTGCTCCTAAAATATCTTAACTGATTGGGTATTTTGAACAGTAACCAGAGGAGGCAGAGGCAATTGGATACTAAAGAGGAAAACAAACCAAGAGTTAACATTCCTTCAGAATTATCTGGGTATTTTGATGAGGACGAGGAAGAAGAAATAGGCATTCCAAACATTGAAAAAGATGATCTATATTTTCGCAAGCTAAGTTCTTCAGCGGCAAATACAGTTGTTGCTTTTGACAAATTTCTTCCTAAGTTTTGGACTCCAGAAGAAGAATTGCTTTGGAAAAAAATCAGGAAATCCTCTTTCAAACCCTGGTATAAAGAGATTCAAGGGTTCAGGTGCGTTTTCATGCATGCCCTTGTTTCTCTCCTATGTACAAAACCTGTAAATAAAGTGTAGTTGTATGACTTTATTTTTCATTTTTATTGCCAATGTAGCAGCAGGATGTGTTTTCTCTGGTTTTTTTTTCATTTTTAATTTTAGAAAATAATTGAAATATTATTTTCATTGCAGTGTTGCCACTGTGCGTTTTACTCAATGAGTACACTTTGTGGTTTTTTTTTTCCCCTCTGCTCATTCTTTGTGCTGCTGCACAGTAGAAAGAAATCAGATTCTGAGGATGAGGAATTTGCTTACAAACAAAGCTCTGCCATTGGTAATCAACCAAGACCAAGTTTTGACTGGAACAGCAGTTGCAGAAGGGATCAGAACTATAAGCCAGCTGCAGAATATGTGGGAAGCTCGTTGTCACAGATTGCAGAAGGAAAAATCTTGGAGGCTTCTGATCAGCCCAGGTTGATATTGCTGCATGAGCTGTACTCTTGCTGCATCAAAAAGAAATGGCTGGATATGCAACAGCTAAATGAAATTAAACCACATCCTGTGATGTTGCGCTTCTTTGGTTATTACTATTTTTGTTGGGTTTTGTTTGGGTTTTGGTTTTTTTGTTTTTTTTTTTAAATGTAGCCATAAGTTGCTGGTCTTCTGAAACATGTAAATGCAAAAGTGTAACATGCTGCATAGGGTTACTAGCTTTGTGTGTGAGCATGTAAGCGTGCTGTTTCTGAGCAGGTTAGTATGCCGTACTACCTCTATGTTGGTTGATGTGTGCTGTGCTACGGTTAGCGGTGGTGAATGCCAAGTGGTGTAGTTGTACTGCTCGGGATACATCAAGTCTAAACCAAATGTGTATCACGATAAATTCTGATCTGCTTGTCTCTTGCTAGTTAATGATATTTTTACTTCCTTCCTTTTGTTTTATATGCTTCAGTCAGTTTTCGTTACTTCAGGCCCTGCAAAAATACTCTGACTACTTGTCTTCTGAAACGAAGACCAAAATTGATCCTACTTCTGGTCCTAGGCTCATAAAATGTAGAAAGAATATTTCCTTTGTACCAGGATGCAAGCAAGGAGACGCGGAAAATGGATATCTGTATCCAGATTTAGAAAACGATGACTTGTTCGTTCGGAAAACTGGGGCTTTCCATGTGAATCAAGTTGTTCTCCAAGACCCCCGGTATTTTAAAAAATTCTCTGAGCAGGAGCCTCCCCTAGAGGGTGAGATAATTCTGCAACCCAGAGAGGGCCAACCTGTAATTCCAGATTTGGAAAAGGATGACATGATTTTCCGTAAAATCCTCTCTCAGAAAAAAGAGGTGCCTTTATCGGGCGCTCCAGACAAGTACCACCCGGCACTCTTTCCTGATCCGTGGACTCTTCCCGAGGAGATCCGGTCCAAATTTCTATGTTTACTTGAAAAAACTACAACACCGGAAGAAAGAGCGAGCAACGGCAGAGTGCTGTCGCCGTCTGCCCGCCATAAGAAGGACGATATGCTGACCCGCAAGATTGAATCTTGGAAAGTGGGAAGCAACGTCCAGCCAGTAAATTTCATCCCGGGTCCGTGCAGTGAAGAAGACTGGAAGAAGTGGGAAGCGATCAGGGAGGCCAGCAAAGTCAGGCACAAGAAACGGCAGATGGTGGAGAGGTCAGGTTGTGTCCTGCACGGATTGCGCTTGAGTGCAGTGGAACCCTTGCTATTCAGAAAAGCATCGTCTTGTGCTGAACCATTCATAGAGTGCCAATCTGCTATTTGTTCGTGGCATCCTGGACAAGCTTGTTATTTGCTTTGAAGAGAAGCTCATGACTGCAATACCATATTTTCAACAAAAAAATTACAATGTTTTCTAGTTTTAGGCTGCTATTTTGGAGAAAATATGTTATCATTCCTTCAGGCTCAAAATTCTGCATAAGTTTCTTTCCATGGTTGAACAGGAATAGTGATTATTCAAAAGACTGTGGAGGCTAGAAATATTTTCTTTTATTCCCCAATATAATTAGTAAAAATATTTCTGAAACACATGAATGCTTTAACAACAAACTCTGGAAATGGGCATTCTGATATTCTTGCTTGCACCTAAGTTTAAAAATGCTTGTAAACTGTCCTGACACAGTTTTGAGATGATTAGATGAGGTGAAAAAAAATATTAGTGTTGTTTTGCCCACCCAAAGTCACGGTGCATGCAAGTTGTGTGTCCTTGTAATATTAAATTCCACTGCAACATATTTTATTCTGCCAGTATTTTCCCCCTGCTTTGATACAGTCCTGATTAATACTTTCCCCTAATCCTTTCCTGGTATACTCAAAATTTCTCTTCTCTGACTGAATACTGTTTTTAACTACCTCCTAGCCCTCCTTTGGATTTTGTACTTACTGAGGGAGAGTGGGGTTGCGAATGTTTCCTTAGCTCTGAAAATACGGCATTGCAAGTTGCAGTTCTCCCAGCTGTGCATCATTACTTTGTGACTAAGGCACTTCCGTGTTCCAATTGTTGCTGCATTTAATATTTAAGCTTCATATTGTTAACAAAATGCGAGCTTCACTGAGGAATATTTCTGAAGTGCTTGAAAATATTTCACGTTTTAAGAATTCATTCAATAGAATAAAATACTCATATTCAAGAATACTAAAAATCCTCTTGAATCACACTGGATTAATTTCGTTCTCCACTTAATGTGCCAAACTTCCCTATAAGGCCTTTTATTCTTGTCCATTCCAAGTATTACTTTTATTTAGTATCAGAAATGGTCAAAGTAACAAGCAAACAGCCTCTGTAAGCCAGACTTCTTGTTGAGAATCAAGTTGGCATTAATTTTCATTTCTTGAAATGAGTATCTTTTGAGCATCACGCTGTTTAAGCAGCACTGGACTAAGTGGTGCAGAATTAATACAAGGCTCTATTTGTGCAGTATTGCTGAATCAGAAGCATTGCAAACCTGCGGGCCGCCTTGTTCTGTCAGTTTTCTGCCCGACTTACACATCATGCAAGTCCCGATGTGTTTTTTGACTAATGTCAGATCTCCAATGTGCTATTTCATGCTGGTTGGTCTCAGTTTCCCCTTCACTTAGTGAGAGTGCTGGTGTATTGGTGGTGTTAAACTTGTTATGAATATCAAAACACTGAATCTTTTCTCTTTTGGTTTCTGATTTCTCAGACTGTTTCAAAAGCTTTCTGATGAGCAAGGGTAAGTTTTTTTGTTTGTTTGTTTGTTTTATTAAAAGCTTGAAAGATCATAACACTATTTTTGCCTGTTGTTTGAATTTTCATGCATGCACAGTAGCTAAAAACTCATGCTGAAAGCAACTTGTGCATGCTGCTTTGTTCTGTGCTTAGGCAATTTATGTAATGAATGTAAAACTAAAAGCTATGCGTCTCGCAAAAGTTTTTTCTGGCACCTATGGTATCTGCGTCATGGTTATCAAATAGATAACCATCAAATAGAATCTGAAAATAATTAATGACATAGGGTTTATCATGGGAGTGATGAATGTTCTGTGGTTATTCTATGTACTCCATCTTATTGAATCTTCAGTGGTAAACTTATTGGTTAGTGCCATATGAACTTAGGTCTTGTTTACCATGTACTGGGACTCAAAAAGAAATATTTTCCCATTTACTGTGTGATGGCATGTTAAGTATTTGATTTATGCATGGTGTTCTATTTTTTTTTTTTTTTAATGTACATTTATTTATTTGTTTATTTTCACCCTGAGGCAAAACCTGGTAAATGACTAAACACTTCCAGGAAAAGCAAAAAATATTTCAGAAGAAGTTAGATGTTAGGGGAGGGAGACTCAGAAGGCTCAAGTCACTAGTTAGGTTTTGAAGTTAAGACTAGAATTGAAACTAACATCCTGTTCCTTGGTATGAATATGCCCTTACTTAGGGTATATTGTATTCAGGTCTAGATTTTCCTATTTTGTTGCAGGAAGATGTAGAAACTCGAGAGAAAGAAAAGGAAAACTTACATGAATAGGGTTTCTTGAACAAATCTGGAGCAATTTTGGTACTTGTGTGTAGTTGGTTACCCAAAACCATTTCTATATGTAATATAATTTAACCATTAAAAAAAGGGGAAAAGAGAGAGAACTGTACAAGAAAAGAGTTTCTGCAGTTGCGAAGATTTTTCACTAAATTTGGCATCCTTCCCATTCAAAAAACAAACAAGCAAACAGGTATAATGAGTTAATGTCCTAGCCTTTATTTCTAGAGGCCAAAGTTCAAAGTGTTGTGTTACCAATGAAAGTGAGTTGGGCCTCTTGGGAGGAAGCAAGAGAATCTGGTTTGTTAGTTCAGAGCTCTCTTGGTATGTAGGAGGTTAGAGCAAGGCCCTGTGCTGAATCAGTTTTGGTTTTAACCTGATTTTCCGTTGTATCAGATAAGTCCCACATTTTCAAGTCCTCTTAGAACTTGGTTACATCCCTCTGTCATTCAGGTTTTGTTTGGATAAATGCAAACAAAAATATTTTTGAAAAATTAAAAATAAAACCCAAAAGCCTAGCTTTCCTTTTACATTAGAGCATTGAACCTTATGGTGAAACACCTGCATTTTGCTTGGTGTCTCAGAGGCTCATGGTCAGCACTGAGCAGGAGTCCTGTCCTGTACATAAATTAAAAGTCCTGTTAGGTTTGTCACTGCAGTGTGAAAGAATAAAGGAGAAAATAGCATTGGAAAGAGGCGGGGGAGAAAGCATGTAAAGTGAGCTTTGAGGAATTTAGGTTAAAGGGAACTGTTGAGTAGGAGTTTATAGGGGGAACTTGTAGCTGTGTTGAAGAAATTAGTAAGATGGCAGCTGTGTTAGCCATCCCAGCTTGGATGGAGAATATCAGGGAGGCTTGGGGAGGAGTAATGTAAGATAGTGGGGCCCATGACATGCATGAACTGAGCATTGAGCAGTGAATGACTTATATTTTAGAAACGTGCATCAATAACTGACATGAGGAAAGAATAGGAGGTGATTCTGGGGCTGTTACTGGAGAGAAGTGAAAGGATGGGAATTTGGACTCAAGGATGGGGGATGCATTTTAGGTCAAAGAAAGGAGCAAGGTCAATAAAGAGAGTAAGAAGTTTAAACAGAAGCAGCAGTTGGGTACAAGGAGCTCAATGTGAATGACCAGCATGGAGCTGCTACAGAGCTGCTTATTCCCTTAACCCGATTTTATTTGCTCAAATATGCAACTACTGACTTGAGTGCTGGCATTAGAGCACGTCCCAGCCTCACTCGTTCAGCTGCCTGTGTGTTTCCTGCTTTGTTCGAAATAACACTCAAGAGCGCTCAGTTGTACTAATACAAATCTGTCAAAGGTTTCACTTGCATAAATGATAGCTAAGATGTGATAAAGCCAAGTACTCTTTTTCTTTCTAGGAGTAAATCTTTGAATGATGTCAGCGCAGAGGAGCTGCAGTCATTGCGCAAAATCCGTTATGAAGAGCTACAAAGGATAAAAGAACAGTTACAAGAGCAAGATCTAAAGTGGCAAGAAGTAAGTACTCCTCTTCACCTCTCCTCATGTGTCCCGCTGAAGGGCTGGGTGCCACCTACCTTCAGTGTCCCTAGAAAACAGGCTTTGGCATGTGGGCAGCAATTTGTGGGGCTGTCTTTTAAAACAATCCATCTCGTGCAACTACTAGTGATTTTGGGGATGACTGTTTAATGCAGAACTGAAATTATTTTAAATATCATCATAAGTATCTGATTAATGCTTCAGGATAAGACTGGGGTGTATTGTAATACAGCCTTCAGGCTTGATTTCTGGGAACATAAATAAAAGGGCACAGTTTCATGTGTTATCTGAAATTGTGAATACTTTTTTTTGTGAAACAATTGGAATACCTGAGTATTTGACCCTTTGGGAGAAGGAAGGAAAATAATATTTCCTTGTGCAAATTCTTGAGGCTCCTGTCCCCTAATAATTCTGTCTTAAATCCAACTTGTAAAGTGATGTGGTAGCTTTGCACAGCATCATAAGGGTATCTGAAGACCTTTTCTTTCTTACTCAAATCTCTGCTTGACAAAGATTACCAATAAGAAGCTGAAATTAAGAACAGAGCACTGAGTAAGAAGTTCATACTTGTTTTTTTAATGCCATCTCAGTTCTAATATTCAGTACTTCTCTTAACACAGCTCTGGTATTTCATGGAGAATATTGCCAGTTCACATTGTGGTTTTACAGAAATGAAGAAAAATATAGACATATATGTTTTCAATTTAGAATTTAAGGCATATTTATTCTCAAGCTAATGTGTCAATCTAACATAGTAGTTATTTGGGGGTAAAAAAAAAATAAAAATCCCATACTCCAAAGTCTACAACAAAGAAATACACATGGCATTTGCATTAGTTTTCCACTGTGTGTCATTGGGTGAAGTTTTCTAGAATAAAATTGAAAATGTTAAAGGGGGGGGGGGAAGACAAAGCATGTACTTTTCCACTTGTAGTTCAGTAATGACAACTGTTAACTTTAACAGGCAGTGAAGCTGTAACACTAACTGAAATATGAGAACCCCTTTATCATTTAGGGGGAAGTTGCATGAAAATGTGGCCACCATGCAGACATGCAAATAAAATCAGGGCAGTAAGTAGCATGCGCTGGTATGCCTCTGTAGATTTATGAGGTCTTGAGAAAATCCGATGGTATATGTTCATGTTATTCTTATAGGATCTAGCAAAATGGAAGAATCGTAGAAAGAGCTTCACTTCCGAATTGCAAAAGAAAAAGGAAGAGAGAGAAGAAATAGAAAGGAGAGCCTCTGAGGTGTCTGAAAGGAGTACCAAGTCACTGAAAGAAATGCAGCAGGAGAGGTAGTGACCCTAATGGGAGTATTGTGTTGAAGAACTTAAATCTGAGCATTTTTATTCCCTTGAATTCTTGAGCAGCTTTTACTAGCAAGTTGCAATTGATTTTGCAGAGATCTCAACAATTTTAGTTGCAAATTATAGTGTAGAAATCTAGGCAATTGAAGGGCAGAATATGGTGTACTAACGCATTGTTTTCACAGAATGTTAAACAGTTTTGCTCTATAAATGATGTTTTACTCTGCTATCCATTAATAAATGTATTGAGAAGTCAGTATTTGTATCCACTTTAAAGAGGTTAAAACAATAGTGTTGAACTAGATAATTACCTTTTAAATTCTTGGATCAGCTTAACTATTTCTCTTTCTTCTACCACTGCATTTGTTACTCGTTTAGCCACTCTGAATAAATACAGCCAGAATTTTAATGTATATCACAGAGCTGTAAACTCTTACTTGAGTTCCGCTCTATCCTCAATTGTTCCTATGGGTATTTACAGAACAAGATTCTCTCCAAAGAGTAGAAGGTGTAGACTGAGTAGCACAGTACCATTTATACTGGTGACAGTTTGGGTTTTTTTGTTGGTTTTTTTTGTTTTGTTTGGTTTTTTGGTTTTTTTAGATGCATGTATGACTAAGATGAAGGGAATATGCACATGGCATGTATTCGTAAAAGAAATTTAAATGAGTCTTAAAACAGAATGTTTTGACTTTCAGTATGTCTTTTCTTATTTGTGAAAAAATTAGTCTCTTCAATAAAAATGTGGATGCTGATTGTATTGAATGTCCAGTATCATCAGAATCTTCAAAAGGGTGTGGTAAAGATTATCTCTGTGGTGGTTGTTCCTTTATGACAAAGGAATGAATAACAAAAAAACCCCAAACCAATCTGAACTTCTGGACACCATCTTATTTTGTTATCTAAAGTTCAGTATAGCACTTTCATAGAGCAGAGACATCAGCAGAGCTATACAGTTCAGGCAGTGTTATGGGACTACCTTCTTCCCATTCTTTCCTCAGTAAAATCTGAATTTCTGTGGATATGTAACTTGAATAGCTGTGTCATTTTCTTGGTAGAGAGCTTTCTGTCACGGTGGCAACCTGATAATGTGACAGTAGTATGCCTGAGTGTTACGGGAGTGTTGAAATGGGGAGGAGGGGGAGGAAGGTAGATTTAAAAATATATTAAAATACTAACATTTTTAAATTATTCCATTCATTTTCATTTAATGGAGATGTGTTTCTTGAGTGGTCAAAAGACTCGGGGCCCACCTGTTTGTCAGGTCACTTTGGTATTTTAACACACTCTGTCCCCATAGGGAGGACAGAGATCAAGACTCCTACGGGCAGCGAAAACTTGATCGCAGATGGACGCGTTCACTGAATGACGATGTGTTTAGTGAAGAAAAAGCACCTTCCGCACGGTCAGCAGCAAAAGATTACCTTTTGGAAGATACCCCCTACAGCACGAAGGACAGCAAAAGTGGGTCTGCCGCACACCCGCGCAAGGAGAACCTGCCGGAGAGCTCGGCCGCTCACGAAGCTCCCGCTCCGCCAAAGAGCCTGGCAGAGGAGCAGAGCTCGGCTCTTTTGTCTGCCCGCTACTCGGCGAATGCTCAAACTGGGTCAGCTCAGGTTTCAGCTTCTCTCCCGAGAAGTTACCAGAAAAGCGATACCTCTAGGTTAACATCTGTGGTTACACCAAGACCTTTTGGTGTCCACTCAAGAGGAATCTCATCACTTCCACGGTCATTCACGGTAAAATTCCACTTCATTCCCAAAGTTTGCAAATGTTGGTGTCTTGGATAGCTGGGGGGACAGTAGAATTTTAACACTCGTTGTTTTTTAAAAAATCATCTGCTGTTTGATGAAGGCTGTGTTAATAGAGCAGGCAATTCTGTTGTGGCTTTAGATGTTTACTCGTGTTTCTGTGCTTAAAGGCACTCCTAGAAGTAAGGCTGATTAAATATATTTGGTAGAATAATCTTTTTATTACTTGTAGTAAGTCTCCTTAGTGTTCCTTATCAAAAAAACCTGCCTTCCTCAGATGTAATTGTCTGAAGCTAATTTAACATAGTTAAGTGTTAAAGACACATTTTTCAGGTGATACAAGTTTCCTCTGCTCTTCAGGCTTTGCTGAAATTGAAATTTTATGCTAGCCTAAACTTTGCCTGCTCAGTAAAGCACTGAAACACAGAAATTGATTTTTATACCCACCCTACCCTGATTTCTATGTCAATTTTCATAGCTTTCTCCTAATTCCTTATTTGTCTCAATGTAAAAAATGGTGAGAATGCAGATCATTCTAAGCAGATGATTTTAACAAGTTTATCATAAAAAGTCTGGACTATTTATTCTGGAAGCACTTCAAGAAAAAAAAATACATTTCTCTTTAAAGTGGGTAATTAGTAATGGGTACAATAACCAGAATTTGCATGAAAGGAAGAGGGGTTTTTGTTAAATATTTGTTAAATATTTTAAACATTTTTTAATAAATTTCTGGAAGATTAGGGATTTTTTTTTTTTTAAAGCATATACTTACCAAACTGTCATTTTTGTCCTAGATGGATGATACCCAGAAATACAATGGAGAAGTAGAGAGAGCTAAAAGAACTCAAACTTTGTTCACTAGCAGTTCGTTTTCACAACCGGACTCTGCACACCCTCTCTCCGCTAGTGCATTCAGAAGCAGAGGTGAGGAGGAGGAGGAGGAAAAAGAAGGTGTTCAGTCAACACCTTCTCCTAGTTTGGCATTACCTGTAAAATCTCAAGACCAAGATGCTGGAAGCGGTATTCTTAAACCAGAGTATTGCTCTCCTCCTGATTCTCTTTCACTTGCATCTTCTGCAGAAAATGTGAGTCTGCCAGAGCCTGAGGATTCAAAACCCCTGGTAAGTGTGGAAATAATGTGATTACTTAGTGTAACTGAACGCTACAGCAGAGTAAAAGAAAAAATAAAAATACATCTAATGCAAGTATTTTTTGGTAGTAAGTAAACAGCTCAGAGAACTACTATTTCCTTTGCTGTAATTCAGGGGAAAGAGAATATTTGGAAAAAAAATAATTGGTTCTTTTGCTGCATTTTTCCCCATCCTTTTTATGCCCTGGGCTTAATTTTATTTCTCATTCTAATTCAAAATAGTTATTCTAAATATTGTTTGAAGCTTGCAAAGTTTTTGTTATTCTCCAAATAAGCACATTGAGTGCACAATCAGATATGTCAGTTAGATAAATGATCTGAGCTGCTGTAGCATTCATTTGCAGTTTTAAACTGGTGGTGGAAAATGAAGATCAGCTTTTTAAAGGCCAGCCTCAAACATTCATATTATACTATCCTTTTTTGTGGCTTGAGCCCCCTCTTTTTTTTTTTTTTTTTAAATAGTTATTTACTTGAAATTAATCTAATTAATGTTCACATTAATGAATTTTAAAGAAAATCACCATCTCTGTGTATGTGCTTGTCTAAGAGTTGGGTCTTTCAGTATTTTTTTGGAATATGCTTCTTCAAGTGCTGTTTTCTCCAGTTAATCACACGTTTCACATGTAAAAAATGACCAGCAATAGCTTTAATTGTCAATAACTTTCTGTAATATCTAATGATGTGATTCATACCCCTTGACAGATTAGAGATTAATTCTTTGCATTCCTGATGCTGCTGTAGAAGTTAATTGTTCCAGTTGTTTGGGTGAGGATCATAAGACCTTGGATGCTGATTTACTGAATTGCTTCCCACACCAGCTTTTTATAAATTCAGTCACTTTGAACCATTCTTCCTAATCACTATGGAAAAGGAATGCATTTTAGTTTAATATTCCTGATACCCCTTGGTGATTGCAATGAAATTGCCATAATTTTTTGAAACTGTGATTATTGCAGAAGAGGTCATGATTTTTTTTTTTATTTTTTTTTCTGTGTTGTAGCAAAAACAGGCAGAGGAACTGCTGTTCTAATCAGTGAAAACAGATTAGATATGGGTTCTTTGTATGACTTTAAGCAAGCCAAATGAGAACAAAATGTACTAGGTCCATATTTTTTTTCCTTGTCATTAGTCACAAGATTATAAATTGTACCTGCTGCAACTGAGTAATGTGGTTTTTTAAAATAAAAAATTAAAAAAGCTTGTGTTGTACGTCAAACAAGCTATAACATAAGGAATGTAAGTTCCATTTGGCATGTTTGTAAATCATTGCCAGAGTTGAGAGATTCGATACAGTTCCACTAGTCATCAGGGCAATAACACCAGGTTTGTGGAGTAGTAACTGTTTTGGAGATGATCTGTCCAAATGATGAAGTACAGCCTACAAAGTCACATTACTCCTCTGACAAGAGGTAGGTTTGAAGAAGAGCCGGGCTGGGATGGTAGAAATAAAAATAACAGGAACAGTAATTTCCAGGAACACGCTCAAACTCAAAAGCTTTATATGTGCTGTAGCCCAGCGTGCTAACCTGTCGTCGTAGTAGATTACCGTCATCAGCGTTACTCACCTAAGGACTTGGGCTGCGTGGGAGCTTTTGCCAGCTAGTAGCTGTGTTTTGAAGAAAGGACTTAATTTCTACCCCGGGCTGTAACGAGGCGTGTTTTGCCAGGAACATTCCTGTAACGGGAGGTGAAACGTCAGGGTGTTGCCTGGCCAACGTTGCCGTCTTCGCGCCCAGTGCTCGGGTCCTGCTGGAGCCCGCTGTGGCTGTGTCCTGCCCAGGCTCTGGCCATCCCCAGCTGCCTGTGCCGTGCTCCCTGCAGCTGCCTGCTGCATCCTACCGACCAGCACAGGAGCTTTGGGGAACCGGCTTACGTACCCAGACTTCTAAATATTTTAAGTGAGAAAAAATGAATCCCACCCTTCAGGAAAGCTGGTTCACTAGGCAACTAGAATGTCGGTGTACATTTAGTACACCAGATTTAGTACGTATGCGGGCGTTTCCTTCATGCACGCGTTGCTGGAATATATCTATTTTAACAGTGTTTGACAGAAAAAGTCCAAAATATTTTTTTTCCTTCTGGAACAATGTCAGTTCCATATTAACGAAGTGCATGCATTTGGGCATTTTAATTGGTTTTTGATGAGTTCACATTAAAATGTTAATGTATGCAACACATGTTCATGATGTATTGTGGGATTGAAAGCACGTGTTGCACAACGTTTTCCCAATCAAATATTTGTGTAGTTTACAATGGTAATGTCGGGTTTTCATTTAGATTTTTGAAAGCATCTTGAAAGTCCCCTAGAACGGAAGATCTGGATTCCAGTTAATTCTGGAATTAGTTTTATTACCTAAGGCCTCCATTACAAAATCTATAGCAAGCTAGTAGTATCTCACAGAAAATTAAAAATATGATTGTTCACCCAGTAAATCTAGTTGCAGCATTGAGCTTAAAGAAAACTGATGATGCCTGCTGTAGGATGTGTGAGAAAAAAATATGATGATTTACTGTTATCTAGCTTTTTCACATCTCTATTTGTCTGATGCTCTCTCAGGAGGCAGTGCGTTCCACAAATTCACAAGACTATCCATGAAGACCATTTAGGGGTTTAGTTTCCTCAAATTTCTTACATTTTGTAGCATCGTGTTAGGAAACATTTAAAGTAAGAGAGGTGCACAGCTAAATATATATGTAGAGAAAATACAAATGTAAACTGAAAATGTACCTGTTTGAAAACAAATTAGTTACTTAACTGCCTTCCATGCTGTTTCCTTTGTCTATAGTGCTAATAATAGATGATTAAAGTGCATGTTGTGAGCAGCCTCACTTATTTAGAGGATAAACTTTCCCTCATTTCGATTCCTGTGATACCAGATACTGTAGTGTCATGTTTTATTTTTCAGGAACCGTACAGTGATATGAGAATCAGTATAAACCAGAGACCTGGCCACAGTCGCAGCTTTGGGTTTACAACAAATTGGAGTTCTTCAGGGGCCTTTGTACAGACAGTTGAAGAAGGTAAATGTGTATTAACTGTACAAATTTTTGTTCTTGTGTTTAGTTTACAGAGACTTCTAATTAAGGCATTTGCTGTTAAGAATGCTGCAAATATTTAAAAAACTCAGGTGGAGAATTGAAAAATCAATATTTAGTTTGCTAATATATTTCTGTGAAGCCTCATCTCTTGAAACGGGTTGAATTCAGAAATACCATAACCGCATTTTCCTAATCAAGGACACTTCTATAACCACTGAAAAGGCATAAACGTGATCACTCAAAACATTCATTAAGCCCCTTGCAGAACAGTAGTAAGGGGCACATACAGACTTTTAATACCGAGATTCTTCCTTTCAGCTAAGTTTAAAAGACTTCACTTTGTATGGTTTGTAAACATATGCAGAGGAAACTTATGAATTAATTTTTTTATTTTAATTTCACCTTTCTTAGTTATGTTGAATTTTGGAGACAGTTAATATTTTTCAGCAGTTACAACTTCTAAATTGACTAACAGTGCAGGTTTTTTTCAGATGTATTTAATACAGAGGAAAAGCAAACATTTTTGTCTTGAAATGAAACATACGTAAAGTTTATTTCTAAGCTTTAGTAGTCTTATGCAGAGAACAAGCTCAGTTTTCTTAATTAAACAAACAACACAACAAAACCCCCAAGCAAATCACATGTAAGTCTTGTTTTCTGAACAGTGATCTTTTTCCCATTGCCAGTAATACTTGAAGACTAATTGTGCCCTTTCTTCCAGCTAACACAAGATCATCCTGAGGAAGGAGAAATAACTGTGAACTTCTCATTTAGTTCACCCTTTATTGTGCTTTCCATAAAGGAAAAATAATACCATTTAACAGTACTTACTGAGCAGCCTTGATTTTTTTTTTTTTCTTTTCCTTTGCTTTTCCTTTTCATTTCATAGTCAATTTTTAGACCTCTCTTCACTATAGCTGGATACTTCTCATAATTAGATTGTAACCATTAACAATCACTTTGCGTGAAGAATAACTTTCCATTTAATTTCCCTGCTGCTAGGTTTCTGGTTTAATTTTGTTATTTGGAGAGGCAGAGGACTGTCTGTTTGCACTGCCAGCTGTGAATGGGAAACCTGAGGGTGGTGAATGTTCCTGCTGGTTATTTGCAAAGGTCCAAGTGAGCTCTGTCCCCGACTCTGTGGGCTGGGAAAAGATGAAGGCCTTGTGGCTCTTATCTTGGTTATCCTTTATTAGCATTCTCGCAAGGAGGGGTGCAAAGTATAAAGATTGAATGGAGCATGGGCTGCATCTTGGTATTCTTGTTTATAGCATGTATTTAACATCTTTTTTTCAACAACTGACTCATGTTGTATCCTTGTTCAATAGCTGTAGCTTCCTTTAAAGGAACAAAGGATGAAAGAGGTAGACAGCCCATTGAAAGAGTAAGGTGTGCTTTCAGTTGGGCACTTCCAAATGTAGTGTTTCCTTTTTTTAAGGATAAGTCATAGGATACTTCAGGTTGGAAGGGACCTTGGAAGACTACCTAGAGCAAACCCCTGCTCAAAAAAGTGTCAAGACTTAATTCAGAGTAGGTCGCCTAAGGCCTTACCCAGGTGGGTCTGAAAGCCTCCAAGGATGGAGGCTGCACAGCCTCTCTAGGCAGTGTGCTCCAATGGATAATTACCCTCACAGACAAAACTTTTCCCGTATATCCAGTCAGACCATCCTCTGTCTCAGTTCATAACCATTGTGCTGTGTTCTCCTGCCATGGATTTCAATGAAGAACAGGCTTTCCCTTCTTACCGACCTCCCTGTAGGTACTGGAGTTGGGAGAACTGCTGTTGGGTCCCCCCGCAGCCTCTCTTCTCCAGGTTGAACAAGCCTTGTTCCTCACAGGGCAAGCGTTCCAGCCCCAATGATCCCAGTGGCCTCCCGCGAACTTGCCCCAGTTTATTGATGTCTGTCTTAGTGGGACACTAGAGCTGGATGCAGTATTGTCAATATGGCATGACAAGTGCTGAGTGAATGGGAAAGTCGCTTCCCTGGATCTGCTGGTCATGCAGACATTCATACGGCCCTGGGTATTGATAACCCCACAACTGGCAGGGGCTGCTGCTGCCTCACATTCAGCTGAGAGTCCACCAGGACCCCTCCAGCCCCTCAGCGCCCAACCCGCAGCATCACTGGCGTTAGTCCATCCCAGGAGCAGAGCTCTCTATTCGCCTGGGTTGAATGTCAGGTTCCTGCTCTGAACGGCAGCACTGCCCTCCCGCCTATCAGCCACCTGCTCCCTTTTTGGGTGGTTTACAAACTTGGTGAGGGTGTGTTTCACCTCCTCCTCTTCCTGGTTGTTAGTGAACATCTTAGAGAGGACGGGTCCCAGGGTACATCTCTGGGGAGCTCTAGTTGTAACCAGCCTCCAGGCTGAGTATGAACCATTAACCACTACCCATTGAGCCTGACAGCCCAGCCAGTTTTCCACCCATCTGGTCGTTCTGCCCTGTAGACAATACTATCCCAGCTTTGGTACTAGGATACTGTGGAAGATCATGTCAAAAGCCTTATTAAAGACAGGATGGATGGTATCCACCACTCTCCCTTCATCCACAGATCTAGTAATGTCATCAGTGAAGACAACCAGGTTGATCAAGCATGATTTGGGCTTGGCAAATCCTTAACAACTGTTCCCAGTCACCTTTTTCTCTTCTGTGAGGCCAGAAGTAGCTTCCAGGAAGACTTTCTCTGACTGCCTTGACATACTTGTCATTCTAACTAGCTATATGATTTTCTTCAGGTGATAACTTGTATTTCTCTTTTTACTACTTATAAATGACTCTGTATCCTGCATATGCTTTTCCTTCAAAAAAATAAAGAAAACTACCTGGGAAGCAAAATTAACTTCTTATAAGTGTTCTCAAAAAGCTTAATTAGAGTTAAGCTTGTAACACAGGTTTCGGTGAGACCCATTTACTACATAAAAAAGAAGATAATGCTCATTTTTTACTGGAATTTTCAACCTTTACACTAAAAATTAGGTAAACAGAGAAAACCTTGAAGTCATTAGTCTAGACATTGTTCTGCCAGCTTCCCCACTGCCGTATAATCTTTATTGTTTCAGTCCTTTCCCTTTCACCCACCCTACTTGCAATCATTTTTTTGAGATGGTGTTGATGTAGCAGTGCACAGGTCTGTGGTCAAATGCTTGCAGGCATGTAGGACAAAGTAAATTTGACCCACTTCCTTCAAGTTTTAATTTTTTTGTGTGACTGAGCTAGTATTTATCTGTTGTAATAACAACAGATGGGGATAGGTTAGAGATAACTAAATACGTATGGAAAATGAGTGAGTATTTGGTTGGTTTTGTTTTCACTGGGAGCTATTAAAAAAGAAAAATCTTTCACCAGAAGAAAAATCTTTTACCTTCAGGGAAACTTACGAAAACCAGAAATACATGTTTTTATGTAATGTAAAATAAATCCTCTGCAGTGGTATAAAGAAATTATCAGTAAATCCTATAGTCTTGGGAGAGCTGGACAGAGAAAAACAGCTGGTACCATACAACTTTTGGCACCTGAATTGCCAGCTAATCTCTGTAGGCTTCTCTGGAGGTGGGTGAGAGTAGAAGCCTAATACAGGAGCTCTGGTTTGCACTCTTATTCACAGACTGCAGAGGCAGTAGAGGAAGAGCAGCTGGCAAAGTTACGTGCCAAAAATTGAGCAGTGTAAGTTGTCCTGGCTCTGCTAGGTCTCCACAGGCGATCCAGAGACTGCTGCTGTTCATTCAAATCTGTATGGTTGGGGCGTAGTCTGGATGTGTTTTTCTGGTGATATTATAGGAGGAACCATGCAATCCTGAAATTCCCTTCCTTTCCTAAAACCTGAGTCGGTAACCCACTTTTCCTCTCACACACTTAGCGTAAGTGAGCCGAGGTATACTGTTCTCACCTCTGAGCTGGGTCTCATCCCAGTCAAATTATCTGAGTAAAATGCACACCACCTTTTTTGGTTCCTAGGGTTGTTCTGTCACAACAGAAAACAGGGAAATTATCGCTTCTGATGACTCTCCTTGAGCCTAAAGCATTCCTTATACCATGAGCATAAAAGTTCTGTCTACATGTGGTCAAACTATATGGTACTAAAGATCTTTAAATTTTGAAATCAGACACAATTCCAAATGTTATATGGTGTTGTTGAAAATAGTAACTTCAATGGTAGTATCTTCAATAGTATCCTTAATAGTACCTTCAATTAATAGATTTGAAAATCTATTAATTTTTTACAATTTCTTGGCTCTAAGGAGATGCACTTTTTTCCAGTTTAACTGTTGCCTGTGTTTTCTTCCTCCAATTGAAAACCCTACATTTTCTTCTGTAATATCATTTAAAAGTAATTGCTGTGTTTTGAAAATTTTACTGACAGCTGCTAATGGAGTTTTTAGTCCATACTTTAAGAAGAATGCAGAAAAACAGAACATGGAGCTATGCACTTCCAGCTTAGTAGTTAGTGTTGGATTTTTTTTGTAAACGATGATGGATCACTGGTTGGTGCATTATTGGGAAACATAGCATTTCTTCATTTCTTAACTTCCTCAGGTGCCAGGAATGTTAAAAGCTATCTGAATTCTTAGTGGATGATCCAGACTTCTAGCAGCACTTTACTAGCGAGTCAGTAGAAGGTCAGGATGAAGCATACAGTGTCTAAATTCTCCTGCCATGCTTGTCCACATTTGTTTCTGATAATGTAATACGGCAGTTATTCTTGGTATATTTTAAACAAGATGTGTGGATTTCACTACTTACTTTGGAAAACGCTTCCATTGTGTAATTCAAATTTGGTTTATTTTATTAATGTGGGGGTTTATTGTGCAGTCTTTAACTACATTTTCACTTAGCTTTTCCATTTTCTGTTCTGCTAAGGGAGTAATTGTTAATGGAAGAACCATTAAAATGTCATTCATAAAATCTTACTTAGGGAAGTCTGAGTTTCTCAGCTCATCCATTTTCTGAATTAAATAGAAAAAAGTTTATTAACTGGTCCCATATGTTCTTAGTTCTTAGGCTAGTGATATCACCTGCCAATGTTTAGCAGTTGATGAAAAAGAGTATAAAGTGCAGCCTGTCTTGCAAAGTATCAGTAGAATTCAAAGTCCAAGCTGCAATAAAATTTGCTATTAATTGACAAAAATAAGTAGAATGCAGAGAATTCTAATGAAGCAGCACCCAGCAGTATCTTGAGTCCGATTACCAGTCAATTCAGAGATAATAGACTATTCTAGCAAAGCAATAAAGCAGCATGTTCGTGTCAGTAGAGCCTGGAAAATGTAAATAAGAATACGAGAAGGCCAGCTACTACTAGAATTAAAAAAGCGGAGGCTGTTTTTTGGGCAAATAAAAGGATTACCCAAACATTGGCTGAATTTCAGCTAATTGTTGGCTACAGACACTGTGGTGTGCTCTCTCTCTCTCTATCTGATGATAAAGGTGAGTTAGGGGAGGCAGGAGTGGGCCCAGAGGCTGTCTATTAAGTGGGCTAGCCAGAATGTGAATGCTTGCAAAAGACTGATGTCCTTTGTCGTTTTGCTAAGTTTCAAATTGAAACAATACTTTGATATTGAGTTTCCTGAGCTTATATTCACAGTGCAGTAGATTTTTCAAAGACCTTCTGAATATCCACAAAAAAAAATTCATTCACAACTGTGGTAAAAAATAATTATGAATGGAGATATAATTTTATTTTTCTTCTGCTTTCTTCAGGTAGCCCTGCAGCACTTTGTCAGCTGCACGTAGATGATGAGATCATTGCTATCAACGGCACAAAGGTTTCACGTATGGACTATAGTCAGTGGGAAGAAGCCATCAGCAGAGCACTAGAAACTGGAAACCTGGTCATGGATGTCAGACGATATGGAAAGAATGGTGAGTTGTTTCGTTGGGCAGATACAGTATGCTCTGTAAGGCAAATAAGCTTTGTCTCTGCTGTACCTGACAGCTGAGAGTCCTTATTACCCTTACAGCAGTAATATGTATCTAAGCTAAAGTAGTTTGCTAGCATGTCTGTTGCATTTTAACACAACTTGGCTATTTTCTAACTACTCATGCATTAGAAATGTCTTGACAAGCAAGTCTACAAAGCACTGAACTACTGACCTCTCTTGTGCTCTGGCCTGTTTCTGAGAGAATACACAGATAAAAAAGTGTGTAACCACCACACAGGGGAATATAATGTTTTCTTTCCTTAATGGCCATGCCACAAAAATGAAGAGGGGCTGGTGTCTAGAGGAAAGTAATTTTTAGAGCCTCTCTCTTTCAGTCAGCAGCTCCTTTTTTCATTAGGGAAGGAGGTTCTTGCGTTCCTTTTTCCAGGGAGTGTTTTGGCTGGCATGTGAACTTGTGAGTGTGTAGCACCTCTGCGCTGTGATTTTGACCATTGACTCAAATATTGTGATGCTGTAATCTCTCCAGAATGGTACTACCTGTCCTGGCTAGTGAGTGTTTCCATCCTGGCCGAAGGCTTTGTAGTATCTCTAGACTTGCCATGGGTTTGGTCAAGATACCTTTTTGAAGTCCTGAAAGAATTTTCCCAGAGTTGGAAGTGTGACCAATGGCTTCTTTCACATTATAAAGGCAAAACATTCTTTTAGTGGGAAGCTAGGTAGAATAAGTTGCCAGCAAGTGGGAGAAAAAATAGTGGGGTGGGTAGGAGGCCAGAAACAAATCACAACTTACCCAGGGCCTAGCACAAATGAAGAGTAAAATTAGTGGAGAGCTCATGGAATAAATTTTAGGAAGTTGGTGGGAGAAATTATGGCGTCTGAGAGAAGATTGTGATTTGTCTTCACCTCATCAGTTTTGCTAGTTTAGTTTAGACTGCCTTTTTTTTTGCCCTTTGTGTGTTTCCTGAGGAGCACAGTGAAAATGACACTTCCCTGGACAGTGTATGAGTTGAACTGTACCTTTTGTGAGTAAAGCTGGAAGAATTTTCTCAATCCTTACTAATGCTAATAAAATATTTTTCAATGAATACTAATTGCTGTGTAATGTTGAACTTCTATAGTCCATGTTAGCAAAACATCTAGTAAACTTTTACCTGGCTTATGACTAACACTTGCATTTGTGGGGAAGGCGGTCTGCTCATAAAAGCCATTTTCCTGTCTTCACAAATTCCACCTGATTTGTGTCTTTCCCTCCTCTGTTATGTGTTTTTTTGTGTGTTATTTTAATGTGTTTTCACTAACTCTCATTCTGTTCTTTGACATTACTGTCTACATAAATTTCTTGATCCTCCACATACCAAAAAGATTGGGGCAAAGACCAGCCTTCCCTGCCACATGTAAAGCATAAAATCCTCAATCTCACCAGTATGGCTACCAACATTATAGGTACATCTGAAAATAAATGGATTGATGCAACTTCTGGAGAACACGTTTCAAATGTTTCCACCATATCAACAAAAAGAGATTTCTCCAGCAGCCTTCAAAGTTCTGTAAGTATGTTTTTGAAGGGTCATGGGATTTGGTGGGAGGAAGAAAGTAAGAATGTAGTGCTCTGGTAGGGGGAGGATGGAGAAAAGACCCTGAAAATCTTATTTTTACTTGTTTTGCTTAAGGAATATGTAGGATACTGCAAATACAGAGATGTAGCTGTGTACGTATTAAGAAAATAAGATGTTTTAAAGACTTGCTACTGTCCATTTGTGAGTGGACACTGCTAAGTGATAAGTATTAAAATATGCGTAGACTATGTTTTAACTAAACTGTATGGAGTGTTTATTCTGTAGAAAAGACTTTTACCTCCCTTATTAGTGTAAATGAAAGTTGCAGCCCCAAAGAACAAGTGTATATGCGCTTTCAAGTAACACCCTGCCTGCCAAGGAGCTGAAACAGGAAGATCTTGGCTTCTGGCGTTTTCTTGCAAACTAATGTTTTTATTGCCGCCACCAATTCACAGCTGGTTATTGATCCCCTCAAATGCCTGCAGTCAGGAAGTTTCAGATAGTTTTGTATCTTTCTGTGGAAAGTGTTCTGAAGTGTTTCATGATACACAGTTCCTGTCAGGGGAGACATGTAGTTGGATAAACTTCCACAAATCTAACGAACATAAGCCCTATTTTTTTTTTTTTTTCTTTTCAGGATACAGAAACAAAATTGATAAATGGAATGCAAGGAGATCTTAGCTCTAACGAACAAAGAGGTAAACCACTGTTGCTTTTCATCTGCTAATTGTGTGGGTTTGGAACAAGCACAGACACTAAACCTGTAATCATTGCAAGCTTTATACAGTGGGCGAAGCAAGACCTTAATGAACTGAAAGCTAGATAGGTATCACAGCGATCTAGTTGCATCCAAACTGGGTGTACTTTGCTTCCACCACGTGCTAGGCAGTTGGAGAACTGACAACAAAGCAGTAACAAACCCCCCCATCTCTGCATTAGTGGTTGTAAATTTACTGTGTCGTAGGGCGTGAAAGAGAAGGCGGCATACAATTTATTGTAATTGCAACTGCACTGTGTGGACACTGAGTCAGTATGAGTATCAATTTATTTCAGTGTCCAGGAAGAGTGTAAAGAGTATTCAACTTTTTTTTTCTTTTCTTTTCCTATTTCAGTTGTGAGGCTTTGGGGGTAGTAGTTGTTTTACTATTATTATTTTATTTTTATTCCTGGAGAATGATATTGATGGTATGAATAATAATTACTTATGATGCTGTAAACAGTTATAGCCTTACTTGATGACAGTGAGAGAAACCAGGTATGTATACTTCTTAATGGAACAATAATCCTTAAATGGGAACTTTGGATTTCATTTTATCTTGAATGCACATGACAATTTATAAGAGTTCCCTGAGAGATCAGTTGCCCTCTGGAGATGCCTTTCTGATGGCCTTAAATGGTGATTAAGCTCCTAAATCCAATTTGGCATCTCAGTTAAAGAGGCTTAAATTAGACAGGGAGAATCTGAGTCCAAGTTTGACACTTGTGCTGTTGTTATGGTTGGACATTGTTAGTGATAAAATGAAATACTAATCAGTATATGACATAACCTACTAAAAACTGTATTTGTTATGAAAGATAAGACTTCCTTTGTGTTTCAGGGCCTTTTTATTTTCCTGAAGTGACGTTGCTGTAGATTGGAGGTCTAACAAAAGTTTCTTACCCAGTGGTGATAGTCGTTTTAAAAAAAAAAAAAGACAGACGGCACCTCATTGACTTGTTTGTATTCTTTGTATTTTTCAAATAGCATCTGAACCTATTTCTTTGAAAAACTTAAAAAGACGGTCACAATTTTTTGAACAAGGTAAACCAGAGAGCTAACATTTCATGTACTTCCATGAAATTGTTCCTGCTGTACACTCTTCCTAACAAGTCTGGTGCTGGGTACTATACCTCTTCAGCATTGTTTGTTGCAGTTACAACGAAGCAACATAATTAATTTCCCTTCTTTCCCCAGGGTCATCAGGTTATTCTTACAATTCATGGGTCTACCTTTGTGGTAATGGGTCTTTGTGTGTTCTCTTATCTCTATAGCTGTTTAAATCTATTCTATGTTGTTCATACTTTTTCACTGGGTACGAGTAAGGAGGGTAGCACACTCTGTTCAGGTTTGCTACTACCTACAAAACAAGAATAACGTTGAATATTTAGCGCAGTTCTCAAAGAGCTGTTGATAAAATACTTAACTCTGGACTTGAGTTTATCTTGAGTTGCAGCTCTGTGCTTTCATCTAAATTGGCGGAAAAAGGCAGCTGCTGGCTTTCGTCTATGTCGTGATGTCACAAGATCCCAAGACCACCAATATAAATTTTGAATTGAATATGCTAGCTTTTAAAGGCAAAAAATGAGGCACTCAATTTTGGTTTTGTAGGTTGCTTTTTGGTGTTTTGCATGTCACAACTCACATACTTCCACTAATGTTGTGTGTCTAATGCTGTCTTCAGACTATGTATGCCTTGCTGTTTTGCTGTAGCCTGAAAGAGTGAAATTCTGGCCCACTGGAAGTTCAGTGTGAATTTTGCCAGTGATTTTAGTGGGGGCCAGGACTTTGCCTTCAGTGGTGATGGCTTCTGTTTTGTCCAGAAGTGATATGTGAAGTGCCACAGCATAGATCTGTGTTTGTGGTTCTGTTCGCTTTTAAATACTTCTGCTGCACTGTATCTGCAATATGGTGGTATTTTGTTCTTGCTTGGTTTGTTGGTTTTGGGGGGTTTCTTTTAAAGACTGCCTATGAAGTTTGCTTTTTATTTTAATAAATTTTGTAGCAATATTTGAAGTATTTCACTTGTGCTTGAGGGGGAGGAGAAGGGCGTATTTCTAGAGTGTAAGCTCAGTACAGTCTTATTCATTTTAAACTTTGACAGTAGCTTTACAGTGATATGAAAGATTCTTTTTTCTAAATCTGTACAGGCTAGTATAAGCTTACAGGGGTGAGAGAAGAGGGGAGCAAACGTAAGTGCTGCCTGTACCTCCCATTAGCATCTCCTGGCGCAATTGCAGGGGATCAAGTCTGTTTGTCCTATTGTAACTGTGGCTGTTGCGATCTAACAATGAAGACAAAATTGTGCATATATAAATTGGACCCTAGTCTGTGACTCATTAGATGTCTTTTGTATTCTAAATTTGACCTTTTCTCCACTTCATGTGGTCATACTTCAGAAAACTGTTGCTCCTTGTTGCTTTTATGCTTTTTTTTTTTTTTAACTCCAGTTTGGACAGCTAAGTAACAGGTACACTAGCAACAAACAAAAATGGTGATGATGCTTAGGAAAGGATTATACTTAAATCTGTGCTTCTCCACATTTTCTTGACTTTCAATATATTAGCATAATACACACCTCTCTAATAATCATCTTGGCACAAGCTAACACCAAGCATGATAGCCTTAAATAGCATGAGGTTGGTGGTGAACGGTGACAAGCCCACCACATTCCAGTGCGTTTTTGAGAGCAGGAAGGGAGGACAATTGGAAAGGGGAAATACATGGTTTTGTGGTGGAGAAGTTGCCTGTGGATGTCTGTCGCTCTTAATTCATGGCAAGGGCGGTAAGTGAGTAGTTGCTCTACCCTGGAGCAGCATTCTGGGCATTGGTCATGCTAAATAGTTGGGTTTAATAATAATAGGAGAAGTGTAGCAAAGAACCTCTGTATTGCCACAGTGGGAGATGTACTGCTAATTCAAGCACTTGCTGATGCCACTTGTAAGCATGTAAAGCTTTTAAACAATTGCGCACATTAGTTGAAAGCACCTAATGAGTTCTGACCTCAAGTAGGTTCGGTAGGGCAAAATGCAAGCATGGCTTACTAAGGAAACAAAAATTAGTCTGAAGCTCGGACTTCCCACATTTACACAAGTCTTGCAGTACTGAGTATATATGTTTCTAATGATTTCTGGTTTTTGCCTTCCAAAATTCGCAGGAGGCCCAGAGCCTGCAATGCCTGATGTAAGTACTATTTACAAACTACTAATTAGTTTTATAATCCTGGTCTTTTCAAGAAGCTTACCGCTTTCTGTTGCTTCTTGTACTGCTTTAAAATTGGGATCAAATCTGAGAGTACTGTCTAAGATTTTCTAATGTGTCACGGAATGGTTGCTTTCCATCCCTTTGAATAAAAGGGTAATTTATGTCCTTGTCACTATAAAGCTGTAGTGTTTACAACAGCTTTTATTTCTCAATTTAAAAAAATAAGTTTTAAAATGTGGAGTGGTGATTACATGGAAGAAGATAATATTATTTCATTTCTGTGCTACATTAGCTCCCAGTCCCATCCATTAGTGCTCCCAGTCGTCGGGTTTGGGATCAAGAGGAAGAACGAAAACGACAGGAAAAATGGCAAAAAGAGCAGGACCGTTTATTGCAGGTATAGTTAATCTTCATAATTATAGGCTGTCAATCCCTTGGGTGCATGTCATGGTTTAACCCCAGCCAGCAACTAATCACCACGCAGCCGCTCACTCACTCCCCACCATCACCCAGTGGGATGAGGGAGAAAATCAGGAAAAGAAGTAAAACTCGTGGGTTGAGATAAGAACAGTTTAATAGAACAGAAAAGAAGAAACTA
>JAVJGG010000008.1:16677272-16690602 GCA_035590195.1 Aviceda cuculoides | reverse complement strand
AAGCTGAAAAGTCCTTGATTTTAGACTAAACACTACTGAGCAACAACTGAAACCATCAGGGTGTTATCAACATTCTTCGCATACTGAACTCAAAACACAGCACCGTACCAGCTACTAGGAAGGCAATTAACTCTATCCCAGCTGAAACTAGGACAGAAGCATAAGCCCATTCAACTACATTCAACAAGACACATCTCTGCAAACTAAATTAAAGTCTGTTGGCTAGCAGAGATGTCAGTGAACATCATTTGCTCTTCACAAGTCCTCTTAATACGTTTGGTGCATTCAGCAGAAAACCGTGATGTCAAAGTACAGTGTAGTAGCTCTGTTGCTTTTTGGATGTTTTATCTTTTGTCATTCCTTTTAGCTTACAAACTCTGCAAAGGAAGAGCTGTGCCTTCCTAAACATATTTGTGGTCTCTGTTATGGTTTGGGTGCTCCATTTGATGCCTAAAGAGATGGCTTTAAAGAATGTAAACCTTGGCTCCCCTTTCTTGAGAGCAGTCTCAACCCTCTGCCATCACGTTTCTTTTCTTTGCTTCTCCTTTTTTAGTTCTGAAGTAGTAAATTTGGCTAGAGTAATAGTGTTATTTCTCTTCCCCATGATCCTAGTAGTGAGTTTTCAAATAACAGAGAAAGGAAGCGAAGTCCTTCTTTGCTTATTTCCAACATCTTAGAAGGAATACTTCTGACATCATTAAATATTTTGCTTTTCCCAAGATCTTTAGTGGTGTACCTTGTACATTTATTGTGTGCCTTGAGTAATGCTTTAAGACATGACATTGATTTCATACCAAATCCAGTCACAGGACAAATTTGGAGGTCAAGAAATGGGTTTTTGTTTAGGTAACATTCCAAAAGACCAAGAGTTTTTGCTCAAACCAAATTACTGCCTCATATTTCATTTAGTGATCACTTTATATTTACTCTGTTAATGTGCCCAATTCCAAGTTAAATATAATCACTCTGTCTTTCAAGAAATACCTTAGATAGATAGATAGCTGATTTTTGTTCATATGGGAACTAAACTGTAAAATGGGGAATATAACAGATGTGAAGTCAGTTGCTATGAGACTTAGTGTGTAATAAGCCTGGGTTCTCCAAAATCAGTCGCAGAACTCCTTTGGATTTTATTTGAGCCAGGATTTCATTCACTCGTGGCGGACCTAATGTCCTAGTGGACCTCAAGCAAGTTTTTACCACGCTGATCTGTTAAAAACCACATTAAATACCAGTAGTACATTTTAATGCAAATAAAAAATACCATGTTTCTTATTTGCGTGTTTAACTTCAATCTAACCTAACAGGAGAAGTACAAACGGGAACAAGAAAAACTGAGGGAAGAATGGCTACGAGCTAAGCAAGAAGCAGAAAAAGAGAGTTCCAAGTATTTTGATGAGGTAGGCTATGAATATGGCTTCACCTTTGACTGTTTAGTTTCATGATGGCTTTCTTCACTCGTAGTAGATGCATGCAAGCAGGCAAATAATTTCTTCTGCTATGTCATTTATCTTCTTGTTTTGGAAGATAAATTGTTGTCTATGATGTGGTAGAAAGAGGTTGCAAAAATGTGAAGGAAAGAGTAAATGGCGTGTTTTGAGACCTGTTGAATTTGACTTTTTTCCTTATGGATTGGTTAGGTAACTAACACCAGAAATACGTTGGGAAAAAGTTACATCATGTATTAATTATTGTGACCAGAACAAAATGGTCACCTTTGCTGTATATTTACTTCCTGATGCTACTTGTTGGAATTCTGCTTCAATATTTCGTTATGAGGCATGTTCGTAAGTGCCTAGCTTGTTACTGGCATCTGGTTCGTCCTATCTCTGATAAATTTACTTACCAAATCAATTTCAGATTGGCTATCATATATTTCAAAACACTGAATGTGTGAAGTTTCTGTAGGTGCTGACTTTTGTGGCTGTTGCTTATGGGAAGAAGAAAAGTTTTTTTCCTGAGTGTAGGAGGTGTCCGAGACATCTCTTCTTCATTGCTATGCGAGTGCTGCTTCAGGCATCCTAGCTAGATAAGCTGTGTTCATACAGTCACAAATAAGTAGACTGTAATTTATGGCTTAGGACTTCAATAAGAAAGCTCTTCGAGCTCTTAGAGGATTTTGCTGTACAAGAATGTAAACCATTTCATATTTCTTCTGTCATTAGAGGTTTGGATGGACCTGTAAACAGTATTTGTTCGCTGCAACTAAAACATCTTTTGATCGCTGAAAGACCTTTTCTCATTTTTGAGAGAAGAGTCATAGAGTGGTAGGTCTGAGGCTTGACTTTCAAATCGTAGGAGAATGGAGGAGGGTGGGGGTTTCCTCCACATGAGGATTCATGTGAAATTCATTGGTCTGATACATACGTGCAGTGTGTATCTTTGTCTATACACTCTTAGGTAGGTCTCAGGTTTCTAAGTCAAAAGAGTAGGGAGAAATGCTGGGTATCATGGAAGAGTTTGTTTTCTATGGGTATTTGAGTGGGAACGGGATGGCTTGAAATGTAAGTGATACTTTAGAAAGCAGAATGTTTCACATAGTTGTGGCCATGCTGCCCCTGGAATGAAGGCTGCTATGTGGAATGAAGCTCTTGCATTAGGAGAATGTGCTAGCAGGCACTCAAAACATGAAACCAAAGTACACCCTGGGTCTTGCATCGAAAGTGTTTGGGATGCTTTTTACACAGTCTTCCCTCACAGCATAAATTTTTAACCTTTTTAAACCAGGTCCCTTCCCTAAAAACATAATGTTGTTTTTTTTTTTCTCTTTGCTGCAGGAGCAGACTGTTCTAACCTTAAACACAACATCTGTACCTGCACGTGCTCCATCTGTGTCCAGCTGGAGAGCAAGCCCTGAAGCGAATACTCTTGAGGAGCCAGAAGGAGATGGAGGAATCGAGCCGGCAGCACGCTTGCTGGGCGAGGAAGAGGAAAGGAGGAGGCTTCAGGAGGAACAGAGGATCCAGGAAGAAGCAGCCCTGCATTTTGAGCAAGAAAGGGAACTCCAGGAGCTGGAGCTTGAGAGACAACGTAAAGAGAGAGAACAGCAACATGCTGAGGAGCAGAGGCAGCGGGCAGAGATGGAGGAGCAGAGGCAGTGGGCTGAAAGGCAGAGGGAGGTGTCAGAGACGTCTCGGTACCAAAGGTGTGCGCTTGTGATGGGATGTACTCTCTCTTCCTTCTGCATTAAGATTCAAATGCATTTCTAATGGCAGTGTGTACGTCCTGAATGTACAAGGGTATTCATGTAAGATTCGTACTGTAATCAGTTAGTGCAAGATACCACAGGATAGCCTTTCTTTCTAAAGGTAGAAGGATAAGGCATAAGGTGAAGTCTTTCCCCATGAATCAAGTGCTCTATTTACCCACTTCAGCTCGTTTTTTAAATAGGAAGTGTAAATACAGTAATTAGAGCCAAATCAAAGATGACCTGGAGCATTTAGTGTGAAGATTTTGTAACAACCCTGCCTAAGCTTATAAATAGAGAGCCGGTGGCTCAACATATAGGGCTTTCAGAAGAAATACCAACTTAAGTCTTTTACAGCAAATGTGTGACTGATTTTTCCAGACTCCTCTCTCATTTTAGTTCAACAGTGCAACAATAAAGTTTAATTGCACTACTGAGTTAATTTGTTGATGGGGGGGGTATCATGGTATATGAGTGAAAAGATACTGGCTTAGATATCCCAGCCTATTAGAAATACCCACTGTGGATATATTTATTCTAGGGCATGAAAAAGTTCCTTTCATTAACTTCTTCAGCAGGTTTGTTTAAAATAAAAACAAACAAAAAAAATCTAAAACAAAAACCAAGAAAAACCCCCAACTATTAGTTTACAAGTTCATGTTCTTGCCTGGAAGTTTTCAGACTGCTATTATAGGCATCATGGGAGATTAATTTGTCTGAAACAGATTGAATCAGTAACTATTCCTTATTTCTTGTGCATTTAGCGTACTGCCCTGTGTATGACTAGCTTTGCTGTTTCTCTTGAGGATTTTCCCCTGTTCTTATATAAGTAATAAGAGATGACTGATAATGATGCATGATATCAAGTTAAGTCTTAGGAGAAGAAAATATGATTATAAAATTGCATATATTTGCAGGGGAGATTGTGAGACCTGGAGTTACTTTAGCTCATTGTGAATGACTGCTGCTTGAGATCCCCGCTGAGCAAAGCATAGGCACAGTTGTTACAAACACTAAACAGGTTCTTCTTGGCAGCTGAGCCAAGGTATCTTTACAGTTTTAGCTCACCCCAATCGCAAGATAATAGGACTTTGTGCGGTAATTTATTAAGCTGCTGTAATATCTGCATATCTAAATCTTTGATCCATGCTTTAGTCCCAGGGGATTTCATTGCTTCTGAGGTTGCTTTCAAAGGAGGTGTTTTGCTAAACAAGGATGCTTTTGCTTAGTAGTAAAAGAGCAAGTCCAGTGAAACTGGGTTTTAAAATGTCTACTGTTAAATGTTTGCTTTTTTACGATGACATCCAAAGACCTGACTTGAAATCTGATACGTTATATAAACATCTGTGAAGGTGTGATACTTGCTGCAAAGAGCACTGAGGCTGGGGACAGGCAGCTGGAAGAGCTTTATCCGTGGAAATTATTGGGTGTTTCTCTATGGGTTACAAACTGCACCTGTACAATTTTCTAGAATATAGATGTAACTTTTAGAGAAATGCTGTATTTGGACAAAACTTACCTCTTGGCTTTGAAACAGATGAGATAATCTCTATCATATACTGATAATTGTAATTTTTGCAGCATCTTAAAAAATCGGGGGGGGGGATGTTTCTCATGTATTTTCACGTTTCTAACAAACACATATGAACTTTCTCAATTTTCTCTATGTATACTTACTGTTCACTCAGTTTCTAGAATATGTTTTTTTGTTTAATACGTTTTTTTTTCTATCTGTATTTTGCTTCTAGACATTATGAGAGCTATGAAGTATCTAAAACAATAGAGGATCGAGCTGGCCATCCTCTCATTGACAGGTAATAAGAAATTGAATTGATCTTCAGCAATAAGTATTAACCATTTTGGCATTTGGATTCCTTGTCACTTACAAAAATGTAGTTTCAGGCAGTTTTTCTGACAACCTTTCTTTTTCTGCCTTCTTTTGTTAGTTATGTTAGGCCTCCTTAGAACTTTAACTGTTTGGGGTTTTTTTCTTTTTTTTTTTTCCCTTAAGGATCTGTTTTCAATATTTTTAGTTGCAAATATTTATGTCTATGTATGTCTCTTTCTGTATATGAAAGAGGGAGAGGGACTTTATGGAGAGGGACTTATAGGGGCATGTAGTGATAGGACAAGGGGTAATGGCTTTAAACTGAAGGAGGGTAGATTCAGATTAGATGTAAGGAAGAAGTTCTTCCCTGTGAGGGTGGTGAGGCACTGGCACAGGTTGCCCAGAGAAGCTGTAGATGCCCCATCCCTGGCAGTGTTCAAGGCCAGGTTGGATGGGGCTTGGAGCAACCTGGTCTGGTGGAAGGTGTCCCTGCCCCTGGCAGAGGGGTTGGAACTGGATGATCTTTAAGGTCCCTTCCAACCCAAACCATTCTATGATTCTATAGTGAAGGGTGAGTGTTACAACAGATGTGTCAGACATTGTCTTATAAAATGAGTGACATAAATGTCAAGAAGTTTCATTGTTGCTGTCACATGTTTGAGCTCCAGTCTTCTTGCATATATGAACACACATAAGCCTTCTTTTGGTAGTCTTTTTTTACAAGGGAAGGATGGTTTAGCCTCCATTCCTCTCTTATTCTATGACTTTAAATAACATGCTGGTATTAGTTTTGTACTGTACTATCTTCCTTACATTCTCCAGGTTTTGGTGGGGAATACATACTTTTTTTTTTACTGTGATATTTTTGTTCTTCTACAGCTGAAGTACCACAGAACAACTCTGTGCCTCTGACCTTTTAATCTCTTATAAAATTAGAGGTATCAAACTTATTAGCATGTGAGAAGCTGAGGTACACAAAAGCTTTGAAAGCAGATGTTGAGATGTCATCATCATCAAAATTTGAAGGGACATTGTATCTAACTTCTGTGAGCTGTTACGTATTGCATTCATCAGTTCATTAAGAAGGCACAGGAGCAAATGTATAATGGACAGTTATGGCAGAACCATTTGTTCTGGAACAGAGTTACCTTTCCTGTCCACATTAGCTTTCTGATAAATTTATTTTTATTTCCAAATTCTCTTCCACTCAAAAAAAGGTAGTGGAGAACTTGAAAGCTGCTGTCCCATAGATAGCTTTCATTAGGAGATTAGTAAGCACCTCCAGTAAGGAACTTCTGCCATTGCCAGGTGGACTTTTCCTCTGAAATTTGTTTCTTTAGTTCCCAAATTTTGTAAAGGTGTCTCTAAGAAGACTTTGGTCACTTTATTCTGATACGATTCACAGCCTTACTCATTTAGAATAACTATATTAGATTGGGGATGCTTTTTCTTGTGTTTGAGGGCAAATTATTGGGATAATCTAAGGTTAAAAACATCAAAAGAGCAACTTGAACCCGTTTAGCAGGTGTTGCCTTCTGGTAGGTTGTGGCTTCACACTTCTTGCCTTTCAGTCCCCAGTGAAGGGGTTGGTCATTTTTCTGCTTGTTTATGCTGGTTTATTTGGTTAATTATATTTAAAATGTGGATCTGGAAGCTGTTGTTATCCTTCTGCATTTTGAAAGTGGATACTAGTAGCCTATCTTCTTCAACCAATAGTCTATATTAAGGATTTCACCAACAAATATGAAGACATACTAAATTAAACAAGAAAACGCTGCTGTTGGTAATTTGCTTAAATTTGTTACATATAGATTGGAGCCTCCACTGGAATACATATGAGGGATTTTCAGTATGGTAAGAAGGCTGGAAACTGCTGCCTTAGAAAACCACATTCTCTAGAAATTAATCTTTAAATTAGAGACAAGCCCATCTGTGTGCACCACGAAATTGGAATTGGGAGATATAACTCAATAGTAGGCCTCATGATGCTCCTTCTCAAAAGTGTAAATTTCACTTGTTTCCACATTGTGAAAACAATATTTTGAACATTAAGGGAAAAAAGTGCTTTGTTCTTTTGAAAGTTGAAAACTTTACAAGGTACTAAATAAAATAGAAGTCAAAATGCTGTGTTTGGAGACTTTAGTAACTTTAACATTCCAGCTGCCTTATTTTAAATAATAATTGGCATAAAATATATGCTAATTCTAATATCCATAGGGAAATACTTAAAATTGCATTAGTAGATAAATAAGTGAATAGTCACTTACTATAAATCTTGTATTCTTGGAAAAAGTAAATGTAAATTTCCAAAGACAGTTCATCTCAATCACCTTGGACATCTACTTTACTAAGGGATGAATATCCTTTGAAGGTGCCTGTATTTCTCCACTGATAACAGACGAGAGCCTGGGAAAGCAGTTTAGACTAAATGCCTAAATGGTGAGATTAATTCTAGTCTGTTACTAAGAGCTCAAGTCAGTCATCCATAGGTAGGTGCCTTAGGCCATTGTAAATGCCCTAAAGTATCTCAAACTTGTACATGGGGCTGGCAAATAGAACACAAGAGTTATGGGAGACCGGTGACCCTCTATAGTAGCAGCAGAAGTGCAGGTAGGATGCCCTACGGCATCTCAAATGGCTTTAGGTATGGACTATGGAAGGTAACTGAATCAAACCAAAGGGATCATCTCCATTTTAATAATGTAAACTGATGACTGGGCATCCCCTGAAATCCTGAACAAACAGAGGTACTTTCTGAAAGTCTGAGAGTGCCAGTATTGTGGTTCACTGGTTCTTCAAGTTACTGCTCTCTGGCATGCAATAAAACAGATTATATATTCAGGCATTTAGGCTTCTTATAGGTGATTCTAAATGTGATAGTAAGCACCATCCCTGTATTCCCTATCATCCTGTGCTTGTGCCAGCACCAATGGCTCTAATGTCTGCATTCGGTCTTACGTGCAATGTCTCTTAACTGACAATTTGCAACCTAACCAACACAACAGTATGGTATAACAACATTACAACTCCTCTGTAAGGCTGTGGAGTATGTCTGAGTAAGCACTTGCTTAGAAACCAAAATCCATGAGAACAGGTCTTGCTAAAGATTCTGACATGATCTTTAACACAATTTTACCAATGCTGGATCTAAGCTAATGATGCTTTATAAGCAGTTCCCAACATTAACTTTTTTTCTTCTGTGAAAAATCTGAAACTGTTTCATATCAGCCTACCTTGTAATTGCAGAAGAAAGTGAATTCTTGTGTTTCCTGCTTCTGAGGCTTGGAGGTCTTGGAGGCAAGCTGGAAA
This sequence comes from Aviceda cuculoides, assembly GCA_035590195.1. Classification (NCBI taxonomy): domain Eukaryota; kingdom Metazoa; phylum Chordata; class Aves; order Accipitriformes; family Accipitridae; genus Aviceda; species Aviceda cuculoides. The sequence goes on along the minus strand of JAVJGG010000008.1, from coordinate 16,682,278 downwards.
GCAACTTTCACAGTGCAGCTGCCAGCAATATGGCAGAAATCACAAACAGAGACATAGGATCTTTATCATGGATAATGAGGGAGTCTTCATATTGTATGGAGTCAAGTTCCTTCTCCTGCTAACTAACAGATTTTTTTGCAAGACCTTATGTTTGCTAAGTGTCAGAAATAGTGGACATACTCAGCTCTGCTCACCTAGCATTATTGTGAGAGTGTGTTTAAACATCTGTGTGTTTAAATTTGCAGCTTTAATGTTATGTTCATGTTGCACTTCATTATGGATGCAGCAATGACTGAGGAAACAGAAAGGAAACTGTGAAGAGGCCACGCTTCTTGGTAGCAGCCTAGGAATTAAGATGACAGCATTAATTATTTATGCTGTAGAACGTCTTCATTGGCAGGTGGTGGTGTGAGGAAAGGGAGGAGGTCAAAAACCAGATCTACTTATATTTTTATGGTGAAACATCAGAAGAAACAAAAAGCAAGCTGCTAACCATTACATGTATTCAAAATCAAGGAATGGAGTTGCAAATTGGTTACTGCAGAGTTTGCTTGTCCCATGCATCAGAAAGTACCATGATCGTAAATCTAAAATTATTGTGTTTGAGGACAACTTTTAAGACAGAAAACAAAAGCCTAATAAGGACCTCCAGGGAACAGCTTAGTATTTAATAGATAGGAAAGACAGGACATCACTGGAGATGGCTGGAGTTCTACAGATAATCCGGGTATTACTTTCGTCCTTTGAATACAGACTGCCATAATCCTTCAAGCAGGATGGAACAATGCCATGAAGATGGATGCTTCAAAATGTCCTGTGAAATAATGGTGAAAATACATGCAGATAAGTCACTCCATCTGTTAATACAGCTTTTGTTTCTTTGTTTGGAGGGGAGCCTTTGCTTTGAAAAAACAATTGAAAATGTGACAATTACAAATGTGAATTAAAAATAAGACAATGAAAAGATATTTGTAAGACATTCGGATACATCCTTGATAAATAGATAGGTAGCTAGCTAGCTAGACAGACAGAGAGATAGATAGGTAGAAAGAAAATCCCATATTAGATAGAGGCAATGAAAATTTAGACTGCCAATGCTGATGGGAACATTGCATTTTAGGGGAAGAATTATGTTATAAGATGCTTGTAAGTAATATCTAGTTTAAGGAATAACCAGGTAGAATTGAAATACTCTAGAATACTGTTATTTGCTCTTTGTGTCACAACAGAATCTAGTGGTCCTAACTGGAGAGACCATATTGTACCAGATGTTGTGTAATACAGACAAAAGATAATCTCTTCCCAGAAAAGTTAGATTTCAAGCAGACAGGCTAGAAATAGGTGGGAGGATATGCAGCTTGTCTGGGGTCACACAGCAGCAATTCCTTATTGCTGTGGTCTAGTCGCCCATTCATAAAATTCCATTGCTGACAAGTTGTACATATCTGAGCTGGCACAGTCTCAGTGTTGTGTGCAATGACCTGTAAACATTTTCTTGTGCTGAAAAAAAGCTATTCTCTTCCTTAGTGGGAGAGAAGTTGACCGTCGAATTATCTAGTAGTTATTTTCATAGAATCATAGAATCATAGAATCATTTAGGTTGGAAAAGACCTACAAGATTTGGTGAAGGTGCAGTTGACCTGACTACAACTGAGGCGGCAAACACCTTACTCTGCGCAGCATCACTGGCACAGAAGAGAAGCGCAGCTGGAGCTGGTGGAGGATCCCCTGCCACAGCAAGGGCACGAGTGGTGTACCAGCTCCCAGGGGAGTGAATAAGAGGTAAAACTTTTCTCCTTAGAGCTCACTCCTCTCTAAAGATAGGCAGTGTGAGAGTATTAGAATGACTATGAGTAATGGGCTATTCATTCTCATTTGCAAAATGAGACAATATGACACCACTTTTTACAGTGATGATAAAAGGGAAAAATTAATTATTAGTTTGCCAGTTAGAATGTAGCTTATGTTATGGACAAATGAGTTTGAAATGTTCTCTATATAGGCAATTGTGCACAAACAGTACAACTGGGCAAAAAAGCTATTTCTTAGAAAACAAGGCATTTACAGGTTGTTGCAGGATCTGTAAACTGTACAGTTTGACATACCAGTAGTAGTTTCTATGGAGTGGAAATCTATTCAGATGGAGAAGAGGCCAATACAACTCAAGCCTGAGTAAATCATTTCCAGAATCATTATGGTCTGAGCTTTTCTTTAAACAAGGAAAACACGTTGCTGCTTCTGGTTAACTCTGCATGACTGTTAGCTGCTATGTGAACTGGGAAGACCTCTTTGTAGGTGTGTATGCAGATGAGGATGCACATACACAGTAGACATATTGATAAGGAAGTAGATTAAATTCACACATACATATGCATGAACACGTATACTTCCAATTGTGCACAAAGGGGAAGAGTTTTCAAAATATTTTTTAAAAGAAATTTATTTAACTATTTTTCATGTCTCACATGGGTTCACTAGTAAATTAGAACCACCATATAAAACTGGATTTTACATACTGCCTGAGAATACCTTAGTAACACAGCGGATGGAGGGACGAACGTCATCAAAAGGGGATTCAGGTTCCTATTCCAACTGCACCTGTGTCTTCGACACTGGTGAGTTGACCTTGGTCAGCTGCCAAGCATCCACACAGCCTCTCTCTCGCTTCCCCTCCTCAACAGGACAAGGGGTGAAAATAGGATGAGAAACCTCGTGGGTCGAGATAAAGACAGGGAGATCACTTACCATCATAGACAAAACAGAGTTAACTAGGGGAAAATTAAAATTAAAATAGAGTCGGATGGTGAAAAACAAGGACAAAAATTAAAACACCTTCCCCCTGCTCCTTCCCCTTCACTCCCAACTCCTCCACCATCCCTGCCTCCCAGCGGTGCAGGGGGATTAGGAATGTGGGTTGTGGTCAGCCCATAACAGCTGCTCTCTGCCGCTCCTTCCTCACACTTTTCCCCTGCTCCAGTGTGGGTCCTTCCTTCAGGCTGCGGTTCTTCAAGAACTGCTCCAGCATGAATCCTTCCCATGGGGTACTGTCCTTCAAGAACAGGCTGCTCCAGTGTGGGTCCCCCATGGGGCACAAGTTCTGCCAGAAAACCTGCTCCTGCCTGGGCTCCGCTCGATGTGCTGCAGCTCTCGCCAGGAACCTGCTCTGGCATGGGGGCTCCATACACTGCAGTGTGGTATCTGGTCCACCATGGTCCTCTCTACAGGCTGCGGTGGATATCTGCCCCACCATGGAGAACCTCCTCTCCCTCCTTCTTCCATGACCTTGGTGTCTGCCTACTTGTTTCACATTTTCTCACTCCTCTCTCCCAGCTGCTGTGGTACAGCCTTTTTTTACCCTTTCTTAAATATGTTATCACAGAGGTGCTACCAACTGATTGGTTGGGCTTTGGCCAGAAGCTCTGGGTCCACCTTGGAGCCAGCTGGAACTGGTTCTGTCTGACACTGGGGGCAGCTTCTGGTGTCTTCTCACAAAAACCACCCCTGCAGTCCCCCCCACTGCCAGCCCCTTGCCATAGACACCCAACACAAAGACCTGGTTTAGAGTGCTGTGGATCAGTCTCTGAAGAGGCTCTTTTCTCTCTCGGCAGACTAGATGACTAGCCAGGGTAAGACCAGAGGAGCCCCACAGCAGCACATCAAGAAAACCAAAATCCAAGTGTACCTGAATCCTGACAGAATCAACAGAAAGAAATTCGCAGCAACCCAGTCGGGTGTTCAACAACTCACTGTTAACTAGGCAGCCGGATATGTCCATTTTCTTTCATTTTTCATTCTTTTTCTTAGGTATAATGTATAGTTATTTCTTAACTATCACGTACAAGATCAGTGTTTATTAGAGTTTGCCTATAACTTTATAGGTGTATATGTATATATTTATACATGCATACACACTATATCTATAACATTTCAAAGAAATAATTATGCTTCCATTATCATAATTAGGAGTTATAAGCTTCCACTGTGAAAAATCATTTAAAATACAGTATAACTGCTTCTTGAGAAGGTAAACTTTTTCCTTCATTTAAAAAAGAGAAATTGTCTTTTAAAGCCTAATCTGAGAGAACTGCTGGTAGCTGTTGATGGGAGGTACCTGGAGGCTCAAGAAGAGAAATCCCTGCAGTCAGCTGGCACAGGACTGTCACAAGACTCTCCCAAGGAGGTTGTAAACACATGGAAGAAGTGCTGGAATGAAATCTCCATTGCTCAGAAATTTGTGTTCGGTTCAAAAAGATCCTAGATTGTAGAATCTCACAAAGTATCATGGCTCAAACATTTTAGCAGCCAGCAACAGTCTGCACCAACTATTTCCTACAAATATAGGAGCTAAAGTTCAGAAAAGAACTCAAAGTTCAGAAAAAGTTCCCTCAAGCATAGCAAGCTGAGTGGTGCAGCTGATTCACTAGAGGGATGGGATGCCATCTAGAGGGACCTTGACAGGCTTGAGAGGTGGGCCCAGGTGAACCTCACGAAGTTCAATAAGGCCAAGTGCAAGGTCCTGCACATGGCTTAGGGAAATTCCCATATCTATACAGACTGGGGGATTAATTGATTGAGAGCAGCCCAGCAGAGAAGGACTTGGGGGTACTGGTGGATGAAAAGCTGGACATGAGTCGGCACTGTGCACTTACAGCCCAGAAAGCCAACCGTATCCTGGGCTGCATCAAAAGAAGCGTGACCAGCAGGTCGAGGGAGGTGATTCTGCCCCTCTGCTCTGCTCTCGTTAGACCCCACCTGGAGTACTGTGTTCAGCTCTGGGGCCTCAACATAAGAAGGGCATGGACCTGTTGGAGTGAGTCCAGAGGAGGGTCACAAAAATGATCAGAGAGATGGAACACCTCTCCTATTAAGACAGGCTGAGAGTTGGGTTTGTTTAGCCTGGAGAAGGCTCTGGGGAGACCTTATTGCAGCCTTGTCCTGGTTTCAGCTGGGATAGAGTTAATTGTCTTCCTAGTAGCTGGTACAGTGCTGTGTTTTTGAGTTCAGTA
>JAVJGG010000008.1:16656583-16677172 GCA_035590195.1 Aviceda cuculoides | reverse complement strand
CCCCATCCCTGGCAGTGTTCAAGGCCAGGTTGGATGGGGCTTGGAGCAACCTGCTCTAGTGGAAGGTGTCCCTGCCCCTGGCAGGGGGGTTGGAAGTAAATGAGCTTTAAGGTCCCTTCCCACCCAAACCATTCTATGATTCTATGAACATAATGCATCTTTTTTTTTTTTTAATAGGCATTATGAGCGTTATGAGGTTTCTAAAACCATTGAGGAGCAACCTGGCCAGTCATTTGCCGACAGGTATGTGTGATACTGAATCTTGGCATAGACTTTAATATCACCATTTCTGTGTCAAAAAGCTTTGAAACTTCCAATAAGCTTTAGCCATGGCAGCTAAGTGTATACTTTGTATTGCTGCTGTGTTCTGCAGTTTTTATGGCATGTTTTCATATTGAGAAAACAAGCAGCCAAAATTTTGGCAAATTATGCGTTGTGCTGTAAGCAACAGTTAGTCAGTCAATAGGATTTTACTGGGAGAAGCAGAACTGTAAGGAAGTAAATATGTGGGTGGTACTAGACTCATCTGGCTGGAAAACAATTTCAGATAATATTGTGGTTGTGTCATAATGTGCTATACAAATGAAGGTGCAGTCATCCCAGTCAGGATTGTGCAACTTAAGAGAGAGTAAACAGGGAGGGAAGTGAGAGGTGGCAGCAGCAGAAGCCTGTTTATCTGGAAGATAGTAGATGTGCCACTTGTTAAGTTACACTCTCTTACCTTTGCTATTTTCTATTTTGTTTTGCTTGGTGGTTTCTTTGGGGGTTTTATTGTTCGGGTTTTTTGGTTTTGTTTTGGTTTTATTTCAATAGAATATATTAGCCACTGTGGATTTGGGCTCTTTGAATAGACAGCTTTTTCTTCTCCCTTTTAATAACTGGGCTATGGTTAAAAAATGCTAAAGCGACTTAAATCCAGAGTGTTTGTATCAAGCCTTTGCCTTAGATGATATCCCACAGTAGTTCTGAAAGATCATGTCTGTTTTGAATTTACTCAGTTCTTATAGTAGGAGTGAGCATACCTTTTTTTATATTAAGAGGAACCCCAAAACTCCCAGGGTACAACTAATGGATCTGTTACTAATGGAAGATCTAAATCTAAATCTACCTATAGAAGGTGCCTGCACTAAATAGTTACATCTTGGATATATGTGTGAGGAGGACACTCAGGTGTTAAAAGCATCCCAGGCAAGGCAGACCTGCTCTTTGGAGCCCCTGTTTACTACAGGCAACTGTGAAACTGTTGCATCTTCTCAAACAGATAGTAAAATAGGTCTGCACCACGGGACAGACAATCAGAACTCGGGGCAGCAAATGGGATGGAGTTTATGCAACACTTACCTATAGACAAAGGACGAGGCTCCCTCACCATGCTGCTATGCAGGGAATGCTGCATGTGTGAACACATTAATGTAGAAGCTTTGAGTTGTGACCCAGCAAAGGATTTCTGTTCCTTTCTGAGGTATTTTAAACTAAGAAGCGGGCTGTATTACGTGAGACTAATAATAGAGCACAGAGGTGTTGCTGAAGCTCCTGCTCTGCACTGTCAGAAAACCAGCTTTTTGCCATTTGTCTTCCTGTATATTGAATGACATTTCTTGGTTAAAACTCATTAAAAAATCATGCTGCTGGGTATAATCAGTGAATAATAAATTTCCCGAGAACAATCTGCATGCAGTGTTTGAGGAGGTGTTTTGCTTACGGTATAGTAACGGTGCTGAAGTATGATTTAAGTTTCTCATGAAGTTAAATCATGTATAAACCTGCTTTTAAAGTTATCATTTCTTTCACTGTCTGACTGTAGTCTTCACAAAGCTTCCACAGGGAAGGACTTCAGTTTTTACATGTTTTTGTTGAAACAAATAGGATTGGTCCCTCATACCCAAAGTACTAGGAACTTTCAGTACACTATTTTAACTTTTAATTGGTTATTACCTATTGACATCTAAATATTGACATATTCTTCCCCTTAATATCCTGTTGGTCTTTGTTTGGGTGGTTTTGTCTCTTGTTTTAAGTACAGCATAAGTTGTTGATGGGAGGGGTGGTGAAAAAAGGATCTGTGTATCTGTGGTCTGCAATGATAAGATCTTTGACTGTGATGAGGTCTCCTAGTTGAGATGGAGAAATGAATGTTTTCTATATCCTTAGGAATAAGTCCAAGTCAACTTCAGAACTGAATGAATTCAACACAATCAGAAATGGTAATTACTGTTTAATTTCCATTATTTTTTAAATGTATTTTTTTGAAAAAAGGTGTATTGTATGTAGTCATTCTAAGAAAATTAATTTTTCAAAGTGCTTTTTGATAGCTGCATTGTAATTCAAATTCATACCATGCCACAATTTAATGAAATTTCAATAGCAAGAGGAAATTCATACAGTTAACATACAGGCCTAGGACAAATACGATTAACTGCTCTCTTGAAGACCGTAACAGTGAGTACACACAGATCTTAAATGCCTGAATTTTAGATGACTTGTATTTGTATGAGATTAAACCAGTCATGTAGGTGTATCACTGAAGATTTACGTGCTCTTGATACGTTGACTCTGTCAATAAAAAAAGCCGCACATACCAAGATGCTAATGTATTTAATACAACTGTTTGTTCATTTTAACTTCTGTTAGTGTAGGAGTAACACAGCTGGAAGTCAGCTCTCAATACTGTCACAGTGGCTTGTTTTCTGGACTCCAGTTCCTTGCTGCCTTTCTTGAGTTGCCCTTCAGTAACGTTACTGTGTTTTTAGAGGAATGTTAAAGCAAACAAACAAGATATTTATGTTAGAGTAGAAAATGCCTGAAAGCTATTCCTGCGTCTAAAAAATGGTTAAAAAAAGTAATCACAAGTAATTGTAGCAAAGTAAACGGTGTATTAGAGGATATATTGCATATTGACACCAGTGCATTCACACATTAAAGCTTGGTCACTGAACCTAATGAGCGAGTAAACTTCCACAATATTTTATAATGGTAATCTATAGCAATAAAACCAAGAGCAAATCTATTGTCAGAGCAGTTATTAAAGGGATTAAAATTTCAATTGAATGACTTACTGCTGAGTAATTTTCTTAGTTAGTCTTAGTGTAAAGGATAGTTACTGGATCTAGGAAATAAAGAAAAAAATGTTGCCTTCTGACATGTCAGCACATATTGGAGAAAGATGGCTTGTTTGTTTCCCCTTCCAAAATTTCAAAGGCCATCTATACCATAAATCTCATTTCAACTGACTAGTTAACACAACATCCAAATAGTAAAGAGACTTTCTGTAAGATTTTCCTTTCCCTCTCCCCCCACCACACATACATATATATTTATATAAAGCAAGATAAAGCAATGTGTTTAGTGCCTTGAATAAGGAAAGAATTCTTCATAACAGGGGCAACTTACAGAAAAAAAAGAATATGAACTTTTAAAGGGAAAGAAGGTAACCTACCATTCAAGTGTATATTCTACATATGCTTCAGTTTGTATTGGAGGAAGAGTCCAAATTGTGGCACTAAAAGAGATCATGCCTTTTTAAAAATACATGTATGTATGTATATATTTGTACACACAAATGTATATGCATATACGCTTGGAAAGTGAAGGAAAATACCTGCTTGTATTTAAGTTAAACATCATGTAAAAGGCCACAGTAATGGAAACACGAATTAAAAAATTGTAATAATAATGATGTATTGCCAAGTTTGATACTGGTCACCCGGCTGTAAAAAGGAAGCGGAGAAACTTGTGAACGTGGTGATGAAGGAGCGCTTTTGGAGTTATAGCCAGAGTATTGAATGTATGATAACTGCTTCTGTGCCTTAAGGTGTCTAGCTGAAGTTTGCTCACGTTGTCCAAACAGGTACGCAGAGCAAGTGTTCGGAGAGGTCCTGGAACATGGGTGAGTCGCAGAAGAAGTCTCAGAAGGAGCACAACCTGTCTGCAGCAGAGTTGGAGAGACAGCAAATCCTTCAGGAAATGAGAAAGAAAACATCTCTACACACGGACAGCAGCTGGATTAGGCAGCGGAGTTCCAGTATACATAAGGAGCCTGTTAGTCTGTACAGCAATAGTATGAGGAGGTAGGAATCGTGTTAAAGATTAACTTTGCCTCTCATCAAATATTTTTGTTTGTTTATTCTAAACTTCAGCTTGTATTACAGAGGACAGAAACAAATCAAGTCTGAAATGCTGTAAGATAAACTGCATAGCAGCACAGATAGAAGAAAATAGCTGTATTACAGCTGTGGTTAAATGTTTTTTTGCAAGTAAAGAATGGGGATGTGACCTGTAAATAACTCAGCTGCTTATTTCTTGGTTGGTGTATGAGCAATGGAAATCGATAGCGTGCCTTGTCATTGACAGATGTGCTTAAGAATTTCAGCTTGACAATTTATTGTGGAAGTTAATTATTATGGCTAAGGAGTATACCTTTTTTATATAGAAATATGTCAGAAAGTCTGCAGTTTCTTGGTTTAAGTAATGTATGAATGTTGGATCTGTCACTTAGGAAACAGCTGAGATAACAGACAGAGTGTTTGGCTATTGGGACAACACCTCGTACCTAGACGATGCTATCCAGTCTGGGTGGATTGTTATTTTCGATCTGGTATCCCTTGGAGAAAACAAAAACAAACCTAGTATCTGAGGCCCGTTGTTGTAAAGTGGATTTTGATACGGTTCATGCTGATAAGGCTGCAGTGAAGAGTGTTTTGCCTTTATTCTGTAGCGGTTAAGTGCCACCTCTCCTGTGCCTCGCCTGCTTTTTCCCATGAGACTAGAACTGGACACAAAGGGTAACTTGCTGCTCAAACATTTTAAGTCACTATATGAAGAATATTGCTCAGGATGATCAGACAAGCATATTCATGCTAGAAGAATCTTAAAACTGCTAGGATAACTTTTTTTTTTTTTTTATCAGAATATAGCTCTTCTGCTCCAGCCATACTGCCACTTACATTTGTATGTGTACCTCTGTTGCAGAGGGGAGTCTTTGGACAATCTCGATTCTTCAAGAGCGAGCTCATGGAGGCACCACACGTGGCTGAACCAGTCTGCCTCCTCTTCGTCTCTATCCTCTAGTCAAGATTTCAGTCACCCAGTGTCCACTTCAAACCGAGCCTACATGTGCACTCCTTCCTCCGGCAAAGCACCTCCTGCGGGCACCTCTGCGAGAGCCCCCTCCGTGTCCCAGGCAGCCCCCCGGGCTCAGTCTCCCCTCTCTGCTTCCCAGCCAGGGTCCCAGACACGCAGCAGGTGAGCGGGTGCCCTTCTGTGGGAACATATAAACGTCAGGCTGCTCTAAAGAGTGGACTTCGTGCATATGGTGGTCTACAGCAGTGTTCTTGCCCGTAACATTGATTTTAACAAGTCTGAAAGGCACCTGGAGTTTTCTGGCTGGGTGGGACGGTGGAAGTATGGGCTGGTATTACCTCCCTGCTCCAGTCATTCAGAAAATTCCCCAGGTTTGTCATCACTGCTTGGCATCGGTTAAAAAAACAAAGGAATTGGAATAATACATCTCCAGTCTCCAAGCTGTATGTTGGTTACCAAAATGATTAGTAAAAGTCTGCTCCAGAAAGCATTTCTGATATTTATTTTCTTAGGTTTGTTTTAACAAAAGATTCCTGAATCCCACGCTTTATGGCCCTCATCTTGGTCTCTCCTCCCTGCTTCCTGGCATGTGGTCAATATCTCAAGGAGCACTCAGGAATGTTCATAACCCGTGACCCTGGAGAATTAGAGTAGGATGTTGGTTTTAATCTAGGAGGAGAAAGCAAGAATTGCAACATATTTTGAAACAAAAATGGAACTCAGTTGTGGTAGGGTAGATAACTGCTGGTTTATGTACTTGAAACATTTTAAAAATAGCTTGGGGATAAGACTGTAGAAAATCATCCCCACGCAATTACATGTATTATATATAACAACAGTGTGAACAGTGCTTCACTAGCTCTTACACTTTTAGGTACTTTGTGATAAATTGACTTTTTTTTTTTTTTTTTAAATCTGGGCTAAATGTTCTTTATAATGTAAGAAAGTTACCTTTTTAACCATGTTTGCTTATCTTGTTCTTGCTTCCATTTGCTAATATCTTGGTAGATCTATGGAAACTGACTTCCATATGGCTTATGTTCAAAGAGTTAACATAATATTATATGTGCAGGACTAGCCTTCTGTTATCTAGCAAGGTGCAGATGGTGGGACTTGGCAGGGGGGCTTGCTAAAACTTAGCCTTTGGGATAATTCCCCACAAATAAGAAATAAGGCAGGAGCGCAAAACCTGTGTTCTTACTCTCTAAACTTAACAATATATTTTTTATGTTTATTTGTAGAAGGAATTTTATACAACGAAATATCTCCCAAGAATGTGACAGAATTTCTTCACTTGTTCCCATGTAACTTTGATCTAAATTATAACCCTTGATAAATAATTTCAGTTTATTTTCCCCAAGCAGTCTGCTTTTTACCAGTTGTTTTTATTTTTAATCTCAAAAAGTCTTTGATAACTTTTCTTTGTCTTTTAAACCTTTTCAAGCTGGTTTTAAGGATTTTCATTCTATATTTAGGTCAGTCAGTGGGAAGAAAATCTGTTCATACTGTAATAACGTTCTGGGCAAAGGAGCAGCCATGATCATTGAGTCTCTTGGTCTTTGTTATCATTTACATTGCTTTAAGGTGAGAGCTGGGAGTCACATCGTAAAGGAACAGGAGCTAATCAGGAGCACGCATGGCTACTCAGTGTTATGCTCACAGGGGCTCTACTAATCACCTGCTTTGCCTTCTACTCTTGACAGCGTGGTGCGTGCATATTTCCATGAGGCAGTCCTATCTGCAGGCATGTAGCACTCAACTCTAGAAGTATTTGTTAAATGCCAGAGGTAACAAGTAGGACTTTGACAAGTAAGATGGGCACATTGACTGTGAGATCAAAGTTCTTCCTTCTCTGAATAGGTAGCAAAAAATCAGAAGGTTCTGAGCCACTTCTCCTGGAGAAACCAGTTCCTTAAATAAATAAATAAATAAATCTCAGCCTGGACCCTGGCGGTTGAATCATTTAAGATGACCCATCACTTCTAAGCTAATCCTAGCAGACGGTGTTCATGCGGTGTTCTCCAGGCAAAGAAGGCATGTTGGCAGCATTCGACCTGGCAGGCTAAAACCCAGCACCAAACCAGAAGCTGTGTTTAGTGCAACTCAGCTGTGGTCTGAAGCTAGGTATATTAGCTCACGCTCAGCACTGAGACATAGTTACGTGATTTCCAGTCTGCTTGGGGCATACGCAGAGCTGAAAGAATAAATGCCCGCCTGCAAAAGGTGTGAAAGCGCTCCTAGTTCCCCTGCCCTGGGACCAGATGAGGAGTTAGACTCTGATTTGGAGGTGCTGTTGGACCCTGCTTCTTCCATGGCCGTAAGAAAGAGACTTCTGTGTCTGGTTCAGAACACTTGTCCTCTGTGCCCAGCTCAAACGCATCACCTGGAGTGTTACAGAGGACTGACTCAAAGCTCTTCCTGGCCCTGCCTGCCTGAGCAGGAGGAACAGGAGTAATCCATGGGGACTGGTCATCATTCCCGTTCTGCAGAACTTCTATTCTGTGCAAGGGAGGCCACCTGTAGCTCCTAACCTACATAAGAAAATACCAAATTTCTCGTTTAAAAATTTCTGAAGATTAATTAGCTGTTGAACAGACTGCCATCCAAAAGATTCATTACTCACTGAAGCAGGTAAACTATCTGTCCTTCTTAGTCAGCCAAGTACTTTGCTTCATAAATTCAGTAAGGAGAGTGTTATGTTTACGGTAACCTTCCTTCCAGAGGTGGTTCATATTCACAGCAAAGGTGTGTTCAGCCACCATAGTTAAATAGTTCAGTGTTAGCATGAAAGCTGTCAAGCCCCTTACTCATGTGTTTATTCAAGAAAAATGAAATCAGCCCTTTCTCTCCAAGTAAGAACTTGTTTCTGTGATGCAAACCCAGGAAATTGGGGCTGCCTGAGTATTTGCTGCTTTGAGTGCCAAAGGGCTGAGGACACCAGCAGCATATAGTGCCACATGGAAATCTGCAAGTAGCACACCCAGGTGTTCTGTGCCAAAATCACTGTTGCCATCTAGAGAACAAATTTTTTTCGTGTTGAGCCAGTTTTAGTTTTCAGAGAAAACGAAGTTCAAATTAGATTTAATGAACTAATCTCTAAAAACTGTCTGCTTTATGTTTGCTTAGTTGGTGTATCTCTGCTATTCGTTGTCCAGTCATCGGCTTAAAATACTTTCTCAGGGTTGGTTGCATTTAGATCTACTAATCGTTACATGTTTGCTTCTAGTGATTGTGGGTTTCTGGTTCAAGCTTTGTTGGGCTTAATCGAAGCTGCTTTTGAACAGCATTTTCGTTTCTTAATATTTTGTGAGGAGTGGCTAATTGTTCGTCTATCATACAGTGTGTTGCCTGTGGGTGCGACCTTGGGGGATCCCGCTCTGGAGCTGAAGTTAGGATCCGAAACAACAAACTCTTCTGCAACGACTGCTATATCAGATTTAAAAGTAAGGCAATCCAACTGCAGTGTGCATGACTAGTTCTCTGTGGTGTACAACCTCAAGTATTTGCACAGCTGAGCCACTTGATAGTTTTCACGTTTAGCTTTATGTTAGCGTATTAGTGAATAGGTTCAGCCAGGTTTGATTGCCAGTTTCTGTCTTCTGTAGGGTAGTCATTCCGGACTTTTAACTTGCTGGTAGCTGATTTAACACCTGGTTACTAAGCAGCTTCAAGCAGACAATTGTAGTCTTCCTCCTTCCTTCATAGATCTGAGAAAGTGCTGTCAAGGAGTTGTCGCTTACTGAACAGGCTCATCTTGATAACAGAAATCTTTCTGAAAAATTGTCTGCATTTTTTTAAAAAGTAATCTGAACATGTTTTTAATTCAGTCCTAATGCATACCTGGAAAGCTATTAGATTATCCTGTGCAGGTGGCACAAATGCTGGTTTCTTTTTGCGATGCTATTATTATTTGAATTATAGGTCTGTGATTGGTTATTCATTTAGGTACAAGTTCAGGAGGAATTGATTTACTTACAGATCTTAATTAAAAGGTGCAGTATAACTTTTTTCCTTCATTATGGCTTGCAGAATTCTGATTTACTGGAGCATGATGACTTTGAATAATGGTGTTGAGTTGCTTTTTCTGCTGTCATAGATGATGGTAGACAACCCCCTAGTTTTGACAAGTTTTGGGAGTTTTATATGGCTCTATTTTTATGTAGCAAATATAGAATTCGCTAGAATGATAAAATTTAGCTAAGGGAAAGCATTTCTGAATTACTTCCTGGGAAACATGTCCGTGTTTCTTCGTGAGCCCGGCACATTTTTCTCATGGTGGACCAGAAGGCGGTGAAGGGAACAGGATACTCATGCTGCAACACTTGAGCAGGACTTGGGCATCTGCTGGCTGAGAAGCCTATCTCAGAAAAAGAGCAGCTCTGCATCTGATGTTGCTGTTTTCAGGCTCTTTTTGGCTTCCAGGTAGAGGAAAAGCTGCCTGCACCACAAGAAATGATTGTGTGGTGCCCGAACTAAAACCAGAAAAACCCACACCTCTCCTTGATGCTAACAGTGTGTTCGCAAAGGCTAATGTTGGGTGCAAGGATGTCGCTGTGATCAGTGGAAGGAGGAAGAGAATCACCCCTTCCATCTGGAGGTGATCCAGAGCACTGGGTCATATCTCTCCAAGTTAATGTTCGGAGAGTTTGTCTCCTTGTTGATGATGAGACTACACCAAAGTGACTGTGTTCCTATTTGAAGCACCTAGATGTGTGGGAGATTCAATCTGGAGCCAGCTCATGTTATTTTATCTTCTTTTGGGAGCAAAGTGGCTGAATGAGTTTAAGTTTGGTACTGAAAAAAAAAATTTAAAAAAATCTGGTTTTTATTACTCCCTGCCAAGACAGTATTCAGGAATTTGGTGATGGAAGTAACCAAAAATTTTATCATGGATAAATTGCTATTTAGTCTCTCTTTGACTTTACAGTCCATAAAGTCATAACAGTGCCTTTCAGATGCAGAGTTGATCTGTGAGGAATCAGTTCTATTCCCTTCCCTTCAGACTGCATCTACTTGGGCCACTGAGCACCTCAAAACATAATAGTATGAGATACAAGTAAATCAGGAATTGTAAGAACTTGCAGGTACAGAATAAAGTATTTAAATGAGTGATTAGTAATTGAAATGAGGTATTTGAGTAATACAAAAACCAGCTATGTAATTACTGCAGTGAAAATATACTGACAGCACAGCACTGGTCTGTAATGCAGATTACTTTGTTTGCAGCTGGCATTTGACATCAGCCTGGCTAATTATTCATTAGTTTGGAACATGAACATATTGGCTTAAAAGGTTTGGTAAACTGTAGAATTATTAATATTCAGTGTGTAATTTTATGGTGTAGTATTGTTGCACATTTTTATGTTAATTTTGTGGTTTATACTTGGAACATTGTAGTGAAGCACGGGTGTATTGGCAAATGCCCACAAATACATGCAGAGAAAGGATAAAAAAGTTCTTTTTTAATATTGTTACAGTTATTTAGCAAATTTTAATTTGATTATTGAAGGGTAAATTTAGAAAACATATCACCCTTTTCTCTATGCTAATACTAAAAATAATTCTTAAAAACTTGGTAAGGTGCATGTTCCATAGAATATATTACTTGACCTGAAAAACTTGTAGTGCTACAATTGGATTAAAATCAATTTGTATTGTTCATTAAATTTGGATTGCTAGATTCAGAATGTATACCTTAGCTTGTGTTACCATTTTCAGTAGGTATTGGAAATACCATTATCTGACTATTTTTAACTTGGAAATTTTAATTTTTGTCACTAAGATTCTTCAGTAGCTAGACTTCAGTTACAGTTTTTTCTGTCTCTCTCTAACAGCTGGACAACCAACCTCCATGTGAAGCAAATGAAGATATGAAACCACTGTTGCAGATAAAAGAAGAGGTGATTGCTGCTGATGTAGATCTATAAATATATATATTGTGTGTACGTGTGTTTTTTCTAAGAGTAACTCTTGCTTGTCTAGTCTTCATAGCAATGCATTGTATTCTTCATATATCTATTTTTATTTATAAGAGAGTAATTGCAGTAAGGAAATATCTGGGGAAAATGCTTTCACTTTTTCAGCTTCAAGTACTGAGAGCACAAGGGAGAATAAGTATATTTTCAGTAATAACTTCAAAATATTTTTGAGGCTTATAATCAACTAGTTGACTTTGCAATGGTATATGAAGAGGGTATTTTGTTTCTAAGCTCTTGAAATGAGCGTTAGAGAAATAGCTAATATAAATTTATATTTGCAATTGCTGTCTTTATTTTTGACATATACTGAAAGTGAATTCTCTAGGTTAATATCAAGCTACATTTAAATGCACACAAATGTGTCTGCTTTCCATATGCTGGTTTCTAAAATTATGTGCTTTGTTGAAACTTAAATACAAAGAATAATCTGTTTGCTCAGTGGTGTTGGCGTAATATTCTGTGGAATCCGTTTAAGGGGAAGAATTCTCATTTCCCATTTGGAAAATGTAACTATGACTTTTTCCTACACAAACTGAGTGGAGAATGGTTGTTGAATTACAGTATATTTGTAAATAAAATTTCTGATGTTGCATTTATTAGAAGTTTTTTTCTTTCTATCCAGCTAAATGTATCTAAGGTGATTTGCTGAAATATAAAATTGTTTGAATTTCATCTTGGGAAAGTATTTTTTATGAAAGGGTTAAGATGTCCACCTAAATACATGCAAGAGCAATGGTTCTTGCTTTTCTTTTTTCCTTTACAGTAGGCATCAAATTTTGTATATAGTTTTCCTGTCAAGCTCCTCATGCTCTTTCCCTTCAGCATTTAGTGCAAGTGGCAAGACTGATCCTTTGTCTTGTATGCTCATCCCTGAAGCACGGCGATGGAAAGAGGTGGAAGTTCCCCTGAACTTCTCTGCTGTCGCTAGAAATGAGATGCTGAAAATACTTCGGGTTAGGTTCTGCTCCTTCTGAAAATGCAGCTGGAGTGTGCACTATGTGTTTTTCAGCAGTGGCTCCCGAGTTGCTTTGGTCAGTGGTTTCCCCAAACCCTTTCATGCCCAGTTATGTACCCTTCTGTGTCCGCGTCCTTGGAAGCAGTGAAGGAAACACGGGATGTGGATCAGAGGAATTTGGCGGAGCATTCTCTGGGTGAAACTGAGGAAGAGGACAGCTGGGAGGTGTGGGAGGGTGGTGGGGCTCTCGGTTTGAGCTTGTACGTGGCACCGTGAGGAGCCGCAGTGAGGGTGCCAAAGCAGCTTAGGGTGCTCCTTCCTCTCAGGGGATCTCGGGGACGGATAGGAGAGCTAGCAGGCGGGGGAGAGAGAATGTGGCTGCCATAGCTGGGGGCAGCAAGGGAGGATCATGCTGTTTCGGTGTAGTCAGAGAACTTCACCTGTGTGGGCCTCCTGTAACTTCTCCTGCTTGTAACTCCTCCTGTCTCCTGTTTCGCTTTATTCATCCTTGCCCTGAACAGATGGGTTCTGCCTTGTGCCAAAGAACTCCCTGATAGTAAATGCTGAATTACAAAGTGCCAAACATTATTTTCAAATTCTGCTTTAAAAAAAAAAATATTAAAAAATCTAAAATGCTTCATCAACCCAAATTTGCCAAGCACCTTGTTCAGACACCTTTGTGACTTGGCCTTGGCTTTTGGTATTCAGGTAGTCTCCTATGAAGTGGACTGGTAAAGATACTGCTTTTGTTTCCAGTATTGTGGTAAGTATTGACACTGTAGGCTGCAGGTGAGAACTGTGGGGTATGAAGACCCTAGTCCTCAAATACAGACTACAGAGGGACATTCACTCTGCCTGCTCACATAGCTCTCCGGGAGCCTGGGGTCTTCTCTGGTGCTTGTGGAAGAAGGTTGCTTCCCTGAGAGCTCTTCGGAATGGGAACCCAAAAGGTGCTGTGCAGGTCTGGCTCTCGGTTAAGGCATGTACGTCACAGAGATGGTGCTGATGCTCCTCTACGCTGTCTGGTTTTCAGCCTTCTTTTATGGTAGGCGGCATCAGACTGTGAAGAACTGCTCCCTGTCCAGTAAATTCCGGATCCCCACGATCCCCATTACCAGCCCTGAAATACACCAAGACACACAAAACTTTTTGTCACAGGTCAAAGATTCTCAGCCTCCAAGGCATCAATAAATTTATCCTTAGCCCATCCATGATTTCCTCTCTCCCAGCATCGTGTTATGCAGCAAAGCTGTGGGAAAAGTCAGGGCTGGCCGTGCCATCTTTTGCATCTTGAGCCCAGTCGTGTTGCCCTCTCCCTGGGAATCCTTTGGACGCGGAAATCGGCTGGGTGTGAAGAATGGAGGGAGAGAACAAAACTCGGCAACCTGCGGGCTGCGATGCGGCTAGAGCTGCCTCGTATGTCCCGCAGCCTAGACTGATGCGCTCCGAGCCAGGCTGCCTTTTCCTAAATGGTATTTCCAGGTATTTCCATGCGGGCTCCAATTTCACTCTCCAACAAAATGTCTGCGAAAAACGGGGTTATTTCATCAGCTTGTACCAAATTGCTCGCCTGTGAACAAACAGCGGGTGGAATTTCGGATTTAGTGGGGCTCAAAAAGCTGAAGCTGAAACTCTTGCAGATTTGAAGCCAAATTTCTCAGCCTTGTTAAAGGCCTGGATTAACAGGGCTCCTTCAAACCTGCATTTGCTAATTCGAGTTGGCAAATGTGAGCAACGAAAACTCCTTCCTCCTTTCCTTCCCCTGGAGGGGAACAGGCAGAGAAACCCACCTTACAAATGTTTTATGTGTGTATTTTGATCCTCGCTAAAGTGTTTGGAGCCTGTGGGCCTCTGAAGTTCAGCAAAACCGATTATCCCCTCGCAACACAAGATGGCAGTGTGTAAGTGCAACTCCCACAATCAAAACCCTTTCCGTGGTCGTAGTCTGGTGTGAAAAGGGTTGCCTTTGCCAAGTGATACTAAAGTTGCAATGTAATGAGAGTTGTAGAGAGAACTTTCTCTTATTCTTGGGCCTTTCTCCCCACCTGACATCGTGGAGATGCAATCTGAGCAGTCTGGTTTGATTTTGTTTGCCATTTTGTTAGTTAAGTGCTGCTTAAACCAGTACTAAGTAGGGATAGAGTTAAAAAAGAACATTTCCTGTGAAGAAGAATAAACTAGATGATTTCTAGTGGAGGGTTATGCTGTATTTTGTTGAATTCTCTTTTAAGATGCTGTTCAAGGAAGAACCAATTGCTCTCCCTCAGTTTATCAGCTTCAGAGACTGTTTTTAAGGCTAAAACGCTTAAATGCAGGTGTCTACAGGTGTGCTAGGCCTCTGCGCCGCTATTAAAATCTGAGCGGATTTAGGGTTCGGTTCTGTTCTTTACTCTTGGGTGTCTGGTGCTGCGAGTGTGTAGGTCACTCACGCCGGGCTGGGGGGTACGGTTCACGCCTGGGGGGTTCTCGTGCAGCTGCAAGTGCAGGTCTCGTGGGATGCCTTAATGCATCTGAAAGGGCAGCAGAGAATTACGGGCAAGCAACCGAGTCAAGCTCAACACCCTACGGACAGTGGAGCGAAGGTGTGATTTCATGGGCCGGTGAGTCGGAGCTCCCTGTCGGGTGGGGTGCTCGGCTCTCTAGACTTCACTGGCTTTTCGACAGGCCTGTGGACCCTGACTCGCACGTAGACACCTGCATTTTTACACGCCTGTGTTTACCTATCTTAGTGCTGACTAAATTCTTCCAAAAATAGCTGAGAAACTCTGATTCAGCTAAATCCTTCACCTACCCTATCTTGAGGCTCACAGGCTGTGAGCTAATTAATTGCAAAGTACATGTGAATACAGCTTTGGAACTGAGGGGTCTACAGATAGCAGCTTTGGCACAGGGCGATGTTTAAACAAAATAGCAATGCAGAAATAGAATATGTTCTCTGTAACTTTCAGTGTGAACTTACTGTGGGTTTTCTCTAATACATAAGAACAAGCAAATCGGGCACCTTGGAGTGAGATTCAAGGTATTGTATATGCTCTTAGTTTTGTTGAGATTTCCTTAATAATTTTTTTAATAGAAGATTTGTCAGAAATTTCAAGCTTAATTACCTACGCATTCATCTCTTTAGGCAAGCTGCAGCACCTCGGGTAATGCTAGTTAGGGGTGAGATTTACGCACCAAGCCCTTTCTTAGAGCCCAGTGTTTCAATTCGGATCTCACACCGATACCAGAAATAGGCAGAACCAGTCTCATTATTTTCAGGAAAGTGCCTCACAGGCGAGCCCCGAGGAGAGTCCAAGTGGCAAGTTCAACACTCCCCTTAGGTAACAGCTGTAGTAACCTGGCCCACCTTGTCACCTAACGGTGGGTAAAAGGGATTTGAAATCTGACGATTTGAGCTCAAGGTAAAAACTGGTGTGCTTGCAGCAGTGTTTTAAATTCCAACCAATCATTCGTAATGGATTAGCAAAACCTGTGCCATGACTGTAATGGAAGGCTATTAGCAGCAGGCATAATTACATGAAAGAGCAGCTTCACGCTGGAAGCTCTTCAGCATTTTCACTTTAGCTCCGTGCTTCTTGGGAGCTAGAGGCACCAATATGAAACAACATAGGAGATGATGTAGAGCACTTTCTCACAAAAGGAATGTTTTAGGGTGAGCAGTAGGGTATCAGTTTATTAAAGCTGAAGAATTTTTTTAATTGGTTCAGCCTACTGGAAACAAACTTGCCAATTAAGTAGCTGCTGTAGGCAACAAATACTCAGAAGAGATGGGTCGTGCAATGGGAATTACTGGCTCCGATAGGTTTGCCTTAACAGTCAACATTGTACAAATGTACAAGAACAAAAGCACTTAAAAAGAAAAGGTATGTACAAAGATGTATGTACACACAGATTCTCTTTACTAATCGTAATAGAAGAAAGAAAGAAAAAGCTGGGGCTGTTGAATGGGCAGTTCATAAACACAACCTCGTGAGAGCAGGCTCGTGGGCAGCGGAGCGTGCCATCTGAAATGGCCTTTTGCCGGTAGTTGTGCCAGAGCAAGTGTTTCTGATTCTCTGAACTGGAATTTTGTTTTGCCCCCAGGCAGTCAACCAGATGTGCCATTTATTGATGCATCAATCACATATGGCCCTTCCAGGATGGAAATCTGCAGATTTCAGGGTCACATCAGGCCACTGCTATCATTTCATCTGGCTATATCCCTACAAAGATCAGAACCCCTCACCCAGTAATTCCTGTACTGAACACAACTTCTGTGTGAACAACAGTGTTCTTTGTTGGAAAGAAGCCCTGTGTAGATCTAAGTATGCAAATTATGGAAAGTCTACCACATGTCAACATAAATTGTTCCAGTGGTTAATTAGCACTCTTAAAAATGTTAATTTTATTTTTAGCTATTTTAATGAGCTTTCTAGCTTATTATGATTTTATTTTCATTCATTTAACTCAGTTTAGGCTCTTAGAACTGGATTAAATCTTTTTTAATTTTTCTCTCTTAGATCTTACATGACTTTGATACAGTCTCCATTATTTCTTTTGTTTGTTTTAGTTCCTATACCTGTACATAAAGCCTTATTGCTCACATCAGTCAGAAGATGCAAGATTACCTCCATGGGAGGATACTGTGGATAGACTCTCAGTGAATTGCAACACAAAACTCTCCCAGGAGAATATCTAGAACAGAGAGGAAATAATCTTTAAGAGCATTAAAGAATCTGAAGCTCTATAAGAATTTCTTTGCATAATGCATAGCTTCAAATAAGAGCTTATGTCCACAAGGGAATTTTGCTGCATAAATCTTCTGGCATAATTAGTAAGGCATTGAATTGCCTTTGTGGGAATGACCATGCCTGAATTCCTGTGTGGTTCTGCTAATTTTCCTGTCTTGGGGAAGCACCTGTAAGAGATTCCCATGCTGACATGTCTCGGTTGACAAGGGGACAAAATCACATTCCATTTTTCTTTCTCAGCATGAAGTGACAGCTGCAAAAATACAATTAGTTCCTGCTATGTTTGGCAGGTATTGATAGGAAGGGGCCAACTTGCAGCCTTTCATCAAACTCTAGCTCTGTAAAGATAACCATTACTGTCTTTTGATCCCCTTGTAAATAAGACTCTTGCAGAGAAACATTAGTTTTACTTCCATGTAATACTTCATTTTAAGTAAAGTTCATTCCTACTGAGGTAACTATTGCATTTATGAGATGTATATGTGCCGCACCTCATTATTAATGCCAGAGGTTGTACCAGTGTACTCCTGTCTGCACAAATCAGAGGAGAATCCCTAATTAGTTCAGGAAAAGCCCCATTGATAGCAATGGAGCAAGTCG
The DNA here is from genome assembly GCA_035590195.1 of Aviceda cuculoides. Lineage (NCBI taxonomy): Eukaryota > Metazoa > Chordata > Aves > Accipitriformes > Accipitridae > Aviceda > Aviceda cuculoides. Next base: position 16,659,830 of record JAVJGG010000008.1, on the reverse strand, counting down.
GTAAATGAGCAGCCTTCAGCTAGGCGCAGCTACTGTCTGTTAATAAACCATGGCCATCTAGCACAGCAGCACTGCCGAATGGCAGTCAGCATATTTTATGCAAAATTCGTGTTACAAATGAGCATGCATTTCTATCAACAATTTGAATGCTTACAAGTACTTCTGGACCTCAGCAAGTAAAAAAGGGATGAATCGCTTCTTTGCCCTTTGCTATTGGGATAACTGGATGCTTTTGACTCTAGCTTTGGAGTTTTCTGTTGCCCATGATAGTTCATAACCTGTCTAACACTTGCAGATCTTGGGATTTCGTGTTCCCTCTCCTGCAGTACTGGGTCAACTCTGCAATAAAGAAAAGTCAGTTCTGGACTGAACATTATCTCTGTCAATGTGCAAAGGTACTTAAGTTGAACAGAACATTCTGTGTTACACCAGCTGCCTTGGTTTCACCGTCTCCTAATCTTTTTCATTTCATTCGTTTCTTCTAGTAGTGCAGTGCTAAATGGAAAACAAAAAGTGGGCAGATAAACACCGGTTTGGTACTGGACAGATGGGTAGATGCTAAACAAGTGGGGATATACAGGCTACACAATGCATTTACCCTTATTACACTAATGCTGTTTCGATTATTCCCTATAGCACTTTGAAGATATACAGTGTTATCACATAGCATATTCTTGGTATCATATGCAGTTATGCTCTCTTAAATTCTATTTCTCTGTAACATCTTGGACTTGAAGCCAAGAAATCTGCCTATTTAGAAACACTGTTTACATAATCTTTTAATCCTAATGTGCTTGCCAGATCATGAATTGATCATAAGACTAAATTGTGTATAAAATACTAACTGGAGGCGCTAACTTGATTAAGCTTGTAAAACCAAACCATCCCTTCACCTAGCACTAGAGAGCATTTGAATTCTTCCCTTCAGTGTCTCAAGGCTATGACCTTGGCAGTATTTCCATAAAAGTATCAGTAGACAAGGGCAAAAATGTTCCTGGGTCAGTCCCCCAAGAAGCAGATATTTACACTCCCTGATTTTCATAGTCAAAGTATTTTTTTTTTTTTTCTCTCATCAGTCCTGCTTCACTGTTTTTTTCCATGATAATAACAATGGTTATACTGTTCAGCAAATATATTTATCTTCTGATCAGGCTTCATGCTGAGGCAGCAAAACAGATGCATTTATAATGCTGTTCTCATGGATGTAGATCAACTGCAACTCTCCGATTCCCACACAGCCTGATTGGTTTTAAGCAGAGCAGTCAACAAAAGTGAGCCTGGGAGTTGTCTGCCCACCTCTTGCCTCCCATGATGGAACAGGCTCTTTCCAACAGCACTGCCGTTCTCTAGCCTGGGAAAAAGATCTCCCCGTGCAACCTACGGGTATGTTCTGCTGTTCAGTAAACTCCAGTGGCTGTGTGAAAGGAAAGCCTCCACCGCTGGAGATTTACTTCATTACTGGCCAGTTAGAACAGGAGTATGACTTGGATCAGCAAGGCCTATTAGCGAGGCTGTGGAGTTATAACCTTGACTGAGCTAAATACTAAAGGCTGTATTGCTGGACAGTGTTAGAAAAATTAGCTCTGTTGCTGTGAGCAGAACTGCTCTGGTTTGCCTCAGCTGGGGACGTATGCATGGTGCAGATGAAATTACAACTATCGTGTAATTCTCATCTCTACTTTAATTTTTTGTATAGGTGCTGTAGAGCTTTTGCACAGGCAGACGGGTATCACCAGGACTTTTTTGGAAGCTTGAGAGTGTAGCTGGAGGTTTAAGAGAGTGATGAAAACAATATGCTGTGATTCTGTGAAGATGTTGAGTGCTCGCCTGTTTTGTTGGACTATACATCTCCTTTGTGACATTCTTGAAGACTCTGATTTCAAACTGTCTAATTAAATGGTAATTTTTATAAACCAGGTGACTTTTTTCTCCTTAAAGCAAGAAAACAATGAGATCGATCTAGATAGTTCAATGAAAAATTAACTTGCAAGTTCTGCTGCCCCGCTTCCTCCAGTTGGAGTGTGGACTTTCCTTTTCCTGCCAGTACAGGGTTTGCCCTGTGGGTTGCGTTGGGCAGAATTTGACATGTTTACCTAGTCACTTTTCTGAGCAGAACAGCACTTTCCGGTGCATTTTCTTAACTGGTAGTTCTGGCCAAGAGAGTTGGACACAGTGCCATACCGTGGCTGCTGGTTTTATCTTCTCCATGCTCACGTTCCAGCACTGAAGTCAGATTTTTGCATTCCTGGCAGCTGAAACAGGAGGAAACCTGATGTTCAGCTTCTATCAGCCTCTCCCTGTAATGTCAGTAATTAACTGCAGCATTTCGCTTGCCAAGCAGCAAGCCTTGGGGTTCTTGCAGCCACGCTGGAGAGCAAAATGTGGCAGTCTCCTCGCTTTCCTACTGCACTGTCAGGTTGGCTCAGCGATTATCTGCTGACAGGCACGTTGCTGGCAGGAGTGATGTCTCTTTGGCAGCTAGCGCACGCGTGACGATACTTAAGTTATTATTTCTTTTCTTCAGCTCTGCTTCAGCAGCACTTTACAGATTCAGCAGGGGGTCGGGTTGCTTTTCTGCATTCAGTATGCTGAGGGGAACTCTTCCCCCTTGACCTTGTAATTAGGTAGGTTTCATAAATCACCTGCTTCAAATGTGAAGTATTTTTGGAGTTTCCTGATTTCCATCAGCTGTGTATCTGTCTGCCACCACGCAATGGAATTTGCTTATTTTCAGCAGAAGCCAGTGTGGTGGGTTAACCCTGGCTGGGTGCCAGGTGCCCACCAAAGCCATTCTATCACTCCCGCCTCCTCAGCTGGACAGGGGAGAGAAAATATAACAAAGGGCTCGTGGGTCAAGATACGGACAGGAGAGATCACTCACCAATTACCGTTACGGGCAAAACAGACTGAACTTGGGAAAATGAACTTGGTTTATTACAAATCAACCAGAGTAGGGTAATGAGAAATAAAAGCAAATCTCAGAACACCTTCTCTCCACCTCTCCCTTCTTCCCAGGCACAACTTCAACTTCACTCCCGGATTCTCTACCTACCCCCTGCAGCGGCACAGGGGGACGGGGAATGGGGTTTATGGTCAGTTCATCACACGTTGTTTCTGCCGCTTCATCCCCCTCGGGGGGAGGACTCATCACACTCTTCCCCTGCTCCAGCGTGGGGTCCCACCCACGGGAGACAGTCCTCCATGAACTTCTCCAACGTGGGTCCTTCCCACGGGCTGCAGTTCTTCA
>JAVJGG010000008.1:16628219-16643676 GCA_035590195.1 Aviceda cuculoides | reverse complement strand
TCAAATGCATCAATGAACCAGGTTTTAAAAAAATCCCTAAATACCTATTTGCCTAATTCGGTATTTAAATGCTATGCATAGAAACTTCCATGATAGACCAAGATAGATATGGGCTCAGACTACAGATTTGCTTCCAATTTTCTGGTCTTGTCAGAAATTATAGATTTTTCTGTATGAATCGTTGAATAGTAGCTGTTTCTTCTATGTCTAGTCATTAGAGTAGACTAAATAAATGCAATGATGTTATGTGGCCTTGACTATATCTGAATTAGTTTTAAAAAAAAATACCCCAAAACAGTACAGATCCATTGACCCACAAATGTTTAAGTCTATCAGGCTACCTTTACAGTAAGAATTACACGTCTTATCAGTCTCTGAATGTGATGCATACTGGATGATTATACACATTAACTCGCAGTTGGCTATTCATGAGGATAAATCTTTTTGGTTTGGGTTTTTTTTTTTTTCAGAGAAAAAATAACTTTTTAACTGGCTTATCTGATCTTCTCCATAAGCAAGAAAGAAAGCTGGGAACTGAAGTTTGGGATCTTGTGAGGGTATTCCCAACATTTACAGTAAGAACATTTTAGGTATTCATTTTTGGTTAAAAGAGCTGAAGTTCCCTATAGAGCCATAGGAAGAGTTAACTCCAAAGAGTAATTTTGACCAGCGAGATTACATATACTTTTGCCTCCCTGTTCAGATGCATTCCAGATGCTTTTCTTCCTTCACTGGCTACATGAAGAGTCAAGACTCTCCGGCTATACCTTTAAAGTTAGATGACATAAAGTCAGGAGCCATTTCTGAGGGACAGTAGACTACTAGTTTTGGTTTCACTGTACTCGTGAATCATAGATGCAGGCTGCTACTGCTCCCTTTCCCACCTGAAAAAAAAAATGGAAAAAAAAGTACAAATACAATAAATCTTGTTTAAAAAGCTTTTAAAATTACATTTTAAAAAAATATATGTATGTATATAATTATGCATGCATGGAAATAATTCCATAGAAATATTAGACTGAAGGGAAAATGAGTCCTAACATTTTCAGGTAATCCACAACATGGAATTCTTTTCATAAACTATTCAGACACCATCTCACTTTGAACATGGGAGAGATGCCTTTTCTTCTTGGAGAGATTTCTTTCAATACATACTTGAAGGAGATGAGAACTTAAGAAGCAGCTTTTCTGTTGCTGTTTGATTTCCCCCTTTTGTACAGAGCATTGAAAAAAGCCTCAAGCAATCACTGTCGTAGCAAAGCCCAGCAGCAAAGTGAGGGGCATCACTTTAAGTTACTGCTTCCATGTTAGGAAACTTGAAAATGGATAAAGAGCATTAAAGAATTTGCTCTATTTGTGAGAATGCAGGGGGCATTGCTTACAGAGGTAGGTTGGAGCACTTGTACTGTGCTTTTAACTTCCCACTCTAAAGTACTCGCCACAGTGTTAAGCAACGCCGTCTACCTCAGCTGCTGCTTTGGCTGTAAGCTCCTGGACGTCTTGTCTCATTGCCCGTCTCTTTCCTGATTTCTCCTGTCACGATCCTAGGTGCTAAGGTTCGAAATACAGCAAATGTACTGAGATCGCAGACCAAAGGAACCTGTGCCCATTACTTTGCCCATGTTTTGAACCAGGCATTAGCTAATTTCTTTGGCATGGGACTGGAGAAATTTCCAATTTTTTTTGTTGTAGTGTGTGAACAAAAATCCACATGACTTATTAGTAATGTTGTAATATTATTCAGGAATAGCCTAGCCTCTTAAATCCTCATGTTTGGAACAAACTATTCAATATGGTATTAAATATGGTTTATATTTAAATTCTGTGTTGGATTATTAGCAAAAGAAGCCTGAAAAAATCTTCTTTGGCAAAACCAGTAGTTACCATGAAGCTTTTAGAAGGATATTGGAAGTTAACTTTTTTTTTTTGGTTTTTACATGCATATATCCTAAAGAATGTAATAATTAATGAATAAGCTACTAATCATTGTGAAACACACATTAGATGATATGCAATAATAAAAGAATGCTTAATGCACAGCTCCCTGAAAGTCACTGCAAATCTTTTCACTGATTTGAGTAAGGCTGAGATCAACATCTTACCTCAGTAAGACTGAAGATATTAAATAGCTCTTCACTCTTCAGGCTGTGGACAACTTTTTTCTTCCTTTCCTTCTTTCACTCATTTTAGACATCAAGGTTAGATGCATTTTTAATATCAGTTTTGTTTTCAGGCCCTGTGTCTGAGGAAGCTTAGGCTGCCAACAGTGCTGGGGAATATGTTATTTGTTTAAAACCAGTCTATTTCCATATACGTCTTAAAGCAAAGCCAACAGTACAGTTCTGTAACAGCTTGGTTTTTACAAAATCTAAATTCTGAGGGAGCAAATCTGATTTGAAAAGGTTCCTTTAAATCTCTACCTTAACCTACCTCTGTCGCTTTTTCAACAAACCTGATTTTTAATGACTTCTCCTTGTTTAGGAAATGGCTGTCTATGTGTGAGCTTCCTGACTGGTGCAGGGGAATAATGGGATATCTCACTGCTTTCTGCTGCAGAGGTGTTTTCAAGAAGGCTCACACTAAAGAAGTCTTTTTCTCTGTCCTGCTTTTTCAGGCTGATTTTGAATCAGTTTGTCTCTGCATGGTTTTGTCCAGCCTTAGTAATGGTGTGATTATTTTCCCCAATCTTTTTGCTTGATTTACAACACTGGGGTTTAATCTGTGTCTTAGGGTGATGAGGGACCTCCATTCATCATTTCCAAGGGGTTTGCAAAAGAAAACAAAGAAAAGCAGTGGGCTTAAATCTGGACCGTGAGTGTCCATCTTTTCTTTGGAAACTTTTCACAACCAGTATACTGAAAAGGATTTGAAACCGCTGCTTGCTGCAGTACTCATCTTACATCCGTGCTTTTTGGCATGGGTAGGGATGGCATAAAAAGCCTAATAAGCAACACCCTATGCTCTGAATTTTTCTACATAAATCTAGACTCTGATCCTACAGTCCTATATGGACCTGCAGCAATTCATATCTGCTGAGTGTAAGCTCCAGGTAATTGCCATGGGTTCGTTTCTGCTGGCTACAGATGTGGAGGAAACGGGTGGCACATAAACAGAAAACAGCTATCCTGTTACACAAGATCCTGTAGACTATATGCTGCCGCCTTATAACAGTATTTTTTAGAACATTTAGTGTATACTGGCACTTTTTCTGAGTACCAGCTGCAAGACAAATGTAATCCATATTTGGTCTTCTGAATCTCCATTTGATTGCTGTGCATTCAACATAATAAATTGACCATCATTGCACTAACCCTGAGGATGATTCAAGAACCTCTTCAGTTCAGCATGTAATAAAACTCATGCTGATGTTAGGTTTTGTATACTTTTATCTTGTAAATGGTTTGGATGGTTTGAGTTTCTGATGTCACCTTGGCTATTACTGAAATTTGTATACCGGATGCTTTAAACTGCTCTTGGAATGGACACAGTGTAATTTCTGGGTCGTAAGTCATGCCATTGAGCGTTCTGCAACAAGTGAAAAAACAAAAATAGTGTGAAGGACGGGAACTCAGAACCACTGTCTGCAGGGAGCTGACAATGTGTGAGAAAGCATCTTCACAGGCTGCCAGGCAACAGCCTAATGTTAAAAACGTCGTATCCTGCCGTGCTGGCTTGTCTATTGCTTTGTTTCATTTCTAAATATAACATACTGGGGGTGTGTTCCTTTTGCTCTGCAGGATGCAATTCCTGCATGTGGTCCAAAGGCTGGAGAGGCTGGGAAAGCAAAATCATCGTTGTGCGCCTTTTCCTTCTGCAGAACTCAAAAGCGCTTAGAAAAGCTGCTGTCAGAGCAGAGAAAGCTCATTTGTTAAATGGCTGTATGTCTTGATGGCCATCATTACTGCAAATATCAGTGCTGTGGCCTTCAGGTGACAAGTAAGAAAAGATTGAATGGTATTTTATGAAATTATTTATTTTCACTAAGCTGAGTCCATCTCATGATTTTTTTAAGGATGAACCACAGCACTCAGAATAGTGCTTCTCTGAATGAAAAGAAGGCTACCAGAAGAATAATTTTCTACTTTTGTACTGCAAAACCTAGACTGATAGAGTATTTACTGCTTTTAACATATTTTGGTCAGTATATAGACATTTCATTTATTAACTTGCTTATGATTATTAGTATGGCATTTAAACCAATTCACAGCAGATTTAATGAACTAGGTACTAAGGCCTGTGAGTTCATTGATCTGTGAGTAACACTTTAACAGCACTTTCCATGAGGCGTGATGAACTAGTCTACATGAAACTGTGGGCAGGAAAGGGTTGAGGAGAGACTTGGGCTGCTACAAAAGTTTTCCGTGGTTGATTTTATTTTGTGGTTACACTAATCCATTTAAAAATTGTTTTCTTCCAAACCCAGTGTTAGAGTAGGGAGAGATTATGAAGTTTCACGTGATTTCAAAATTGTTGCTGAAGAAAGCTTTTTTTTCTTTCCTTTCAGTGTTTGCATTGCAAAACATCACTGTCTGTTGAGATTTTTAAAAAAGAGGATGGGTACCCAGTTATGTATTATTCTTCTCTCAGCCTTTTGAACTCACCTGCCTTTAACATTTTCAAAGTGTTCCAATAGGCACACTTGAGACTGGGATCTCAGTTCTTCTTGCATTTAAAACAACTTTTTTCATTTATAGAGATAGCAGAACAGCGTTTAGTCCTTTGTATACCTATTTCTTTTGGGGTTTTTTTGTTAAATAGAGAGCTAACATGATCAGGGTCTAAGTTGCCTCACTAAAAAAAAAGGATGTGAATTGAAGTCAAGGGATTGGAGTGAATGACAGGTGACTGAGATAAGCCTGAAATAGCAGCTTAAAAGACTGACAGGGGAAGATTAAAAGATATAAATGAAGGCAACTGCCAACAACCCATAGAATCTAGGACACAAGATGATGTAGAATAAAGGAAGTTTGGAGGGGAAAGCAATTCAGACAAGATGAGAGTGAAAGGGGAGCTGCCAAAGGATTTCAGTATTTTCTCCAATGGGAAAAAAAAAAAAAAGAAATTAACATTTTGATAATACTTGATGGTGAAAGAGAGAAAAGAACAAATAGGCTCCTGTCTGACAAAGAAATAGGGAAAGTGAGAAGGAAGGGAAGTGAGGTCTTTGCAATAAAAAAGAGAGTTCAGAGGGCTAAATGTTTATTTAGAATAAAATGGGATTATAGTCAGAATAGTTTGAGGAGGCAGGACTAGGTGTAGTTCAAAGGCTGAGGCATTGGAGGCAACCCAGAGCTAATCTCTGATACTCTTAAGTGGTGTACTAATAGTACTAATAGTACAATACAATACAATAGTACAATAGTACTAATTAGTACAATAGTACTAATAAAGCCCCTCCTTCTTCCTCTGGTTTCGTTGAGCAGTCTGTGAGATGAGTGTTTCATAAATCAACAAGTAAGAGTATATATATACTTTTGGTAATATGCTTGTGAAGACAAAATGTTCCACCGACACAAGTGTAACAATTACTAAAATGGGATGCAAAGCAACAACAGGTGACAGATTTGAGGGAAAACCTTATTCTTCAGCACAGCTCCTTCCTTCCTTTCTGCCTGGGCCTGAGAGCACACTTTGGTTAGAAACAGAATTAATGCTTTGGGGTAATTATTGACAAAAGGTGGAGATGATGGAGCACTTACTGGCACACGGGTTTAGGCAGTTTTCTCAAAAGGCATTTGGGCACAGCCTGGGAGCCAGGTATCTCTCTGCTATCACAGCACGGTGACTGCATGTCATTTATAAGAATTATAGCGTTGTACCCCCCAGACCATCCTCATGTGACACCCGAAGCAGGATTCATCCAGTGGTCTCCAGTGCCGATAACAGCAGTGGGACTGGTTTTGTGCTTCCTTCTCACCCAGTGGGGAGGAAGGGGGACGTTTCATCTCACCCTAGTGTAGGTATTTAAAACAGATAAATGGACCGTTTTCTAAAAATGCAGGTCTCTCCCCATGGGCTCCACAGAGAGCTTGCGGTGATTCAAACATGCAAAGTGAAGTGGGATTAATCCTTCCCCAAGAACTAAGTCTAGCTCTGTCCTCCCAGCGTCCTTGTCTCTGTACTGGTAAGGCGCCGAGACCTCCACGTTACCGCAGGGGCCCTGATGTGCGTCGTGGCGGTGGGAGGTGAGTTGAGGACAGAGACCCTTCCTCAGCTCGGCGGATTCCTAGTCCTTCGGCCTCCCGCGCGGGACAGACAGACGGGCGCTTCAGGGGCAGTTCGGCTCCCTGTGAAGCGACTAAGCTTGTGCTAGGAATCGCCTTTGGGCCTCACCTCTCTCTCTTTCTTAACTGTTAGAGAGGCCTGTATCAGCTCAGAGGAGATGTCTGCTGGAAAAGAGTTGTCTTACTGAACTTCAGCTAAGTGTACTGTATTTAGAGTCCAACTGAGTTTGTATTTAAACTCCTGTTTGAAATCAAATGAAGCAGCTGTGTGTTTTCCTGAATCAGAGCCACAGAAGAAAGCACTCTTTTTTTCTTTTTTAATTTTCACTTTCTCAAAGTACAATGCCTAAATTCATCAGTAACACAGTTCTTTTCTCCTAGACGTCATTTCTGTGTACATCTCAGAGAGAGGGACTTTTATCTTCAGAAAGTATATTTAAAAAAAAATTGGAATATAAAAAAAACCCCATGAAGCTTTGCCATTTTCCTTATTTTAATCCTTGAAGGAACTGTTATCATGAAGGTGACTAATAATATGCTTTACTCCATCAGGGAAATACCATGACACTAACTTACCTTTGCCTCTGGAAATTCCCACCTAAATTATTCTGAAGGCACTCTTCTACTAACACTAATTGTCCTCTCAATGTCTGTGCTTTGAACTTGTCCATTTTTTTGTCTTCCAGTTACTTCTATCCCTCAAGGCAAAGTAACTTAATATTATTAACCACCAGCTTAGTTATGGAAACATAAAGGATTTTTCATTCCTTTTAACTTCTCCAATTTTCATATAAAATCAACAACTTAACAATGGATAAATGGGCATAAGTGTAATTTTGTATTGTGCTCCCCCATAGCACTCAGAGCAGGGCTAGACATTTCCAGCCTAATAAAGCACAGTAAACTAGGAAAACATGGCTATTAACTCACAGATCTTAATTCAGCTTATTATGCTTGAAAACTCCACTGGAACACCACTAATAAGGTTCAACTTTATCATGATTTTATACAGCAGATGGACACATTCGTTTATTTATTGACTTCTTTATTTAAAAATATCACTTCAGAGGTTTAAAACTGGAATGTCTTTCAGCGAGTTACTTTTAGTAACTTTATAGTCACTGTGTGACATTGAACATTAAAATGAGTACATTTTTTGGCTTTAGCATACTGAATACTTTGTTTTTAACTGCAGTTTTAGAGAAAGCTTTAATCCATGATGATTTAATTCCTTCTGAACGTCTCCACAAAATATTTTCAAATGAAAAAAAATCTACTTATTAACTACGCAGAAGTACTGGAGTAGGTGAGAAAAGAAATCATGATGCTTATCATTCTCCTGACCATTATGGTTACCTATTAACTAAAATGATTTTTCAATTTTAGGATTACCAACACCTGATTCTGTGGTTGACCATTGGAGGAAGGGGAAAATCATTGACACTAGTTAACCACTGATGTCTGATTTTGAAATTATGCAATATTAACCCTAGGTATTGAGTTTAATTCCCTTTTATGCAATTTTCAATCTTACAAGAGCATCATTTTTCGCCATTGCTCAGAATTAGTCTGTTCATACCAATAAAGCATCAGGATTCTGCCAAAGGCATTTTTCTGTATGTAGAAGGTGTTCAGTGTAGATGTTGTGTGTAACAAGTGAGTCATTTCAACCTCTACTCAGTTAAGCTGCTTCCACACAAAGCCCTGTTGGCACCGTTTTAAGACCACAGAATCACAGAACGGTTGAGGTTGGAAGGGACTTCTGGGTGTCACCCGGTCCAACCGCCCTGCTCAAGCAGGGATGACTAGGGCTTTTGCCCAGGACTGTGTCCAGATGGCTTCTGAATATCTCCAAGGATGGAGACTCCACATCCTCTCTGGGCAACCTGTGCCAGGGCTCAGTCACCCTTGCAAGGCCAGGACAAAAGTGGAAAAAAAAAAAAAAAAATGCCACAGCACCTAAAATTAAGCAAATCTAATAGAGTTTAAAAAAAAAATTTAGTAAAGCATTGCATGTCTTAAGTGTGCTTTTTAAAGCACGAATGAACGTGCTTCCTATCTGAGATTGTGCTTGTAGTAGTAAAGTTCATTTGAGTTTGGTTTCTGGCTCAGCAACAAAACAAAATCCCACAGTTTGCCTTAGGAGATACAGTTGAACACAAGTAAAAATTATTAAGATTTTTAAAATGAGAATGTGAGAGAAGAAGGAGGGAGAGGAGGTGCTCCAGGAGCCAGACCAGTGATTCCCCTGCAGCCTGTGGAGAGCCCACACTGGAGCAGGCTTATCCTGAAGGCCTGGAGAAGACCATGGAGAGGACCCACGCCTGTGCAGTTTTTGAAGGACTGTATCCTGTGGGAGAGACCCCATGCTAGAGCAGGGGAAATGTGTGGGGAGGAAGCAGCAGCAGAGAGGAGCTGTTATGGACTGACCGCAAACCTCATTCTCCATCCCCCTGTGCTGCTTCGGGAGGAGGAGGAGGTAGAGGAGTTGGAATGAATAAATGAAGTTTAGCCTGGGAAAAGGGAGGGACCAGCAGGAAGGCGCTGCTTTAATTTTGTCTTTGGTTCTCACCATCCAACTCTGTTTTAATTGGCAAAAAATTAAATTAATCTTCCCCAAGTCAAGTCTGTTTCGCCCATGATGGTAACTGATAAGTGATTTCTTTATCTCAACACAAGAGATTTTTCATCTTATTTTCTTCCCCAGCCCTGTTGAGGAGGGGGAGTGAGCAGGTGGCTGAGTGGGCATCTGGCAGCTGGCCAAGGTCAACCCACCTAGGACTATATTGCCTGCAGTCATGTTGTAAGCCAAGAGAAGACACAGGGTCAGATCCTTACCTGATGAGACTTGGCAAAGGTTGCTGGATTTCAACAAAGTGCTTCTGCTGACAGACAACCCAACCTGTGATTTTTAATGTCACACGTTGCGCAAACAGCGATACTCGGTTGTGTTTGGAACAGACTACATGTAAATGTGCTGAGACTCAGGAGGTGCAAGTTTGGGGTTTGGGTTTGGTTTTTTTTTTATTTTGCAGCAGTAGTTATGTAGTGGAAGGCTAGACCTATTTTTGTCTGCACAGCAAACAATCTCAGATCTGGCCTGTGGCCTGTTGGATATTAAATTATCTGAGCCATTCTTCTGAATAAAACCTAATACTATTCTGGAATTTGCTCTTTTCTAATTGAGCTCAGAATCAACATAGCAGGATACTAGTCTTCAAAATGAAGTGCAAACACACAAGTGAGGAGCGGTAATGAATTTTTTATTGTTCAGCAGGAACATCTCTCCCTCCCACCTGCCTTTCTTCAGCTCCTCCATGTGTTCTTTTCCACTGGAGATTTAAGACACCATAAATAATAACCTTTTGTTCCCTGGTGTTATCATTTTGTCATTGCTAGATTTCTTCAGTTGCTGGGTATCTGTATGTGGTGGACAGCTAATGGCTATTTTTTTCAATAGGGACCTCTGAAAGTATCTGAAAAGAAATGAAATAAGTAGTAGCTTGAAGAAGGCATATCATTGGAAGAAGGAGTGGAAAACAGACCAGTTGAATGCAGAATGCATGCCAGCTATCACTCAGTGATTTTAGAAGACTATTCCAAAAAAAGCAGCAGCATTAACTAAAAAAACACCCCCTCTTGCTCTGCACAATCCCTGACCTTAGGTGTTGCTTTTAAGAGTCATGCAGGCTCAGGGATGAATTTGCATGAGTACAAGAACAGCAATTGCACTTTGAATGTGAAAAGCTGCCTTTCTTAGTTCACCCCTGTAGTACCACCAAATAAACCCACCTTGCACACACACGAGAAGGTGGTGTGAAGTCCGGGGTCACCTGAAACGGAGCTTCAGTCACCGATCAGCTTCTGAAACTTCTGACTATTGCCTTTATGACCTTCCTAGATATGCTCAGCCAAGTGTCGTACGAACAGCAGCTTCAGTAAACAAGGACCTGATACTTTTTTTGACACTGAGTGGATTAAAAAAAAGGCATGGCTAGATTATGATCAGAGCCAGCACAACAGTGGTAGGAGATATCCAGATCTTGACGGTGTCCTCAGTTTAATAAAAGCCACGGAAAGGCCTGCAGGAGACTTCATGGTCCAGGTAATAGCAATTGCTCTGGTCTATGGAACACAGCACAAAGTGTGTGCTTTTAGCTTTTGAGGGCCTTCTCTTTCCCCCACAGCATTTTAATGTTTCCATATGTTAAGGCTGTCTCTGGTATGAATGTTACTTCCAAAGTATTTGTTTCACAGTCAAGGAGAGCTGCAAAATGTGACTGGACCCTACTAAATAGTGGGCTGAGGCAGGGTTTGACTTAGTATGACTCTTTGTATGTCAAGGGGCTAAACCAGAGGACATGTTTTCAACTCATTTGACTGAGATTATCTTAATTTGGCAATGCAGCCTGGTGGTGATACAGGTTGTAAATGTTAAAGTGTTACTTATTTCTGGAGTAGCCTAGTGGGATCACTGACCAAATATTCACCTTTTATTTTATGGAAATAGCTTTGAAAAAGTATAATTAATGCAAATCTATGTAAATTAGAGTGAAAGTTTAGACCAAGGTGTAAGAATTCCTTTACATCCTTTTGCTTAATTGATAGGATTATCCTCTCAGTTACGCTGCACTAACTCAAGTTTCCCTTCAGTAACTTAAAACAGGTGGTTTTTTTCTCTGACATGGATGGAGGTCCTGTGTGAACAACAGGCTCAGGCCCCGAGTCCCTGGTTTTACTAATCAATTCAAGCCCCAATTCTAATTTATCATGATGAAGCAAAACCAAATCCACCAGAGATTAACTCTAGATAATTCTCAGGCTTTTTGTTGTTGCTAAAGAGACAAAAGAGATTCATAATTTCTTAAATGAACAATAGGAGATGTTGTTTCAATAAATGCAAGTCCTGAGTAATTGAACTCAATCAGGGCCTCATTATAACAGCTTTTTCCTATAAATATACAATCCACATACAGTGCACTTAAAAATTATTAGCTCAGGGAGAGCCTTAAAATCGCATTTCAGTATCATAAGACAGGAGCACACAATTCAGAAATGACCTCAAATTACTATAAATGGTAATTAAAACCTCTAAGCAAACAGAATGTTTGTTGGTTTTTTTATTCACTGTGTGTGATTATCTGATTGTTACTAAAAGTATCCTGGAATGTATTTGTATATTTAGGGTTTACAAACTCACCCCATCGCTGTGTTTTAGTCAAAAGGAAATTTAGCTACTGGACCTTATTGGTATTCCAGCAAGAAAAACATACAGGGAGGGGATTCATGCAGAGTTAGCTCTTTCCAGAAGAATTTATGCAGGTTTTTCAAGCCTAGCAACCGAGATATTGCCACCAGGACCATGTTAATACCAGTGCTGTCGTAGTCACACAATTGACTGTGTCTTGTTTCAAGCAAATGCAAGACTTCTGTGGTTACAGCTCTAAAATGGCTATTCTTACATATACTAGACATATATTTTCAGTTTAACGGGATCTGAAATAATATTATTATTTCTTCATAATACCTTATGTGTCAAAAGCAAGATTACATCACTCATTGAAAAAAAAAAAAAAACAACAAAAAAAGCTGGCTTCGAGAAAAAAAAAATATTCTTTCTTTCTCAAAAAAATTAGTACAATGCCTGGAAAAGAATTATGTAGAATAAGGTTGGAAGACTAATAGAAATTCAGTCCTCTGGGAAGATCTTTCTGCCTCTCAGATATAACTAGATATTTTTCCATTCCAAGTGAATATTGCCATTAGAATTATCACTATTATTTAATACTTGTTTTGGAGGAGCACACAGATTTGAGCCTGACTGTGCCAGGCGCTATCCAAATAAGTGTGAAAACATAGCTCATACTCACAGACGTTTAGAGCCAAGCTGCTAAAAGACCTGCGGTGGGAAGGTGTCATAGCTGCAGTTCTGCGACACTGAGAACTACGTGATTTATCAGCCAGGGGCACCGATACAGCACGGCTGAAGTAACGAGCAGGCGCGCTGCCGGTTGGGTTCGGTTCAGTCAGGGCTGTGGAAGAGGTCCGGGGAACCCACCTGTGGGCTGGGCGAAGAGCCTTCTGCTGCCCTCCCCTGAACTGCCTGGTGGGCAGCAGCTGGTGAAGACCAAAAGGGTCCCTGCTGATGCAGAGCCACCTCGGGGTGGGAGACAGCAGAACCAGGCACAGCTACCTCAGCTAGACTAACTTCGTGAAGTATCCCACCCCAAACCGCGAAGCAGCAACTTTTTGGGCATGAGTGGCCCTCAGCAGTTTAAGGGTAGCTGAGAAATATAGGCATGTGTCTGTCTATGCCTATAAAATAATTTTCTTCGGCTCTTTCATTATTCTCCGCCGTATCACTGTAAAAAATTGCCAAGTTTAGGAGCAATATGTCATGAACAAGAGAAGTGCGTTCTTCCCCTGAGCTTTGCTCCAGTGTTATCCTGTGCAAGTATGCAGTAAAAAATAGTTTTTGCTAGGAGGCCAGAAATTATATGGTTAAGACCCCAATCCAGATCCAAAGATTGCACCTGGGCTTGTTCCTGCTTGTATTCACTTGCAGAATTGTCATCAGATTTATTATCCAGTACACATATGGGTTAAATCCCGCTTGCCTTATTGAAAGAGTTGTGTGAACTAGACATGGGTGAAGATAAAGAGGATTCTGGCGTATGTTTCGCGTACCTGTTATATATAAGTCAGGTACGTACTGGTGTCCTTTCCCTTCCTGCTTTTTACTGATGGGATGTCTCTGGGCTGTATTGCCAACACGTAACATGTTTTGGGGAAAGAATTGTGTCTTCTCAGTAAATTCCCACTTAATACACTTTTATAGTTAGAGATCCGCAGAACTTCATGGAACTTAAAGGACTCCTCTTGTTTAGTAGGCCCTAGCTAGGTCATGCTGGTATTGAACCCTCTGATAAAAAATTGGGTTTGTGGCTGGGATTCATCTCCTGGGTGCAGAGATCTCAGAACTGAACACCCAACTGTGAGTTACACATCCTGCCGGCTTCTTTTACTTTCTGTGGAGGGAAACAGATCTTTTAAGAGGTTGGTTCATAAGACTTGTGTTAAATATTCCCAGAAGACGTTCCATGTCATCCTAAGAAAGATATCAGAAGGCTTTTGGAAGAGGCCTTGCTTTTCTGCATGAACTACAGAGGCTGTTAATTTAAAGTTAATTTAAAACTTTAAAACTTTTATTTGCCCTTCCTCCAGACATTTGAAAGTGAAAAAATCTGTGTGTCAGCATGTATGAACACTTCTAAATTTTGTTTACACAACAGCATAAAGGTACAGTGTAAAACAAGTATTCAGAGGCAGAATGGTAGCTATTTCAGCTAGGAATCATCATCCACGAATCTCACTAAAACGAACCTGGACCCAAACCTTTCAGTTTAAGCAAGGCATTCGTTTGTTAACTCATTTAAAAAATATTTTCTTTTCTTTCCTTTCTTTTTTTTTTTTTTCCTATTTTTTTTGTGTGCTGTCATTTGAGACTGCACTGGAACGCTGGTGACATTTTTAGCTGTAAGGAAACAAGAACAACTGGGTGATGGTCATTCTCCTAACCTTTTCCCTCCCCCCCAGATATTACTACAGCATGAGTTCAGAGAGGGTGTAAGCGCTGTAATATGTATTTCCACTGTTGTGCTGGAACTTGCTCACACAACATGTTGGGTGTCCTTTATTAAAATTCTTTTAATAGGTTGAAGCAATTACTTTCCATGCATCTGGTAAAATGCTGCATTTGTTCCAGGCCAGATATGATCTGTGATTCACAAAAATACATTTGAAGAACAGCTTTTTTCTTTGGGACTGAGTCAATTTCCCTCAAACAATAGGAATACACAAACAACAGGAATTCCAATAGTTAATTGTATGCATTAGCTATTATAACATAGTTCTGTCTTTAAGTAATAATCAAAATTGTGTTTTGCAATCAAATATTGTTAATGTATTCTCATTAGCCATGTAGCTGTAGTGGATTTTGTTTCATTGGTGGCTGACTATGAGAATGTGCTGCATTAGCTGGAAAAAAATGTTGACAGCTGTAGCATCTATGGAAGAATACAAATATACATCTATCAAATTTAGATTCACAGGCTTGAATATTATGCAAGACAAAACCCATGCTGAGGAATTAAAATGAGATTGAAAGAAATTCTAAAGTTAGAGTGAGATTACCAAATGAGTTTTCTCCCACTCTAGTTTTCTTTGCAGAGTGCGCAGAAAAAAATAATTGGAAAATTTCAAAAGGAGATTTTTTTTTCCAAAATAATATTTAAAGATTTCTTTTCGTGAGATGCAGCAGTATGGAAATTATTAATGGGTGAAGAATTAAAGAGAAAAAGCGAGAGCAACACGATTTGCTTTTTGATAAGATATGAACAAAAGAAAGGCATTCCCCATCCTTCAGTGTTTTGAACTCTGCTTGTTTCCATGAGCTTGCCTACTTATGAAACAAAAAATGAGGCATTGTGGGAGAAACCAGGAAGCTTTTCCACTGCAGTTCAAGATGCCTGACTCAGATATAGACACTCTGTAGTGTGGATTTCTGGAAGATGATCCACAAATTAGGGTTGGAGAACCTAGAAGTTTTAAGTAGGGTTTTTGCTGAATCCAAGTTCATGAACATGTTTTGTAAGTTTGCTGTATATGTGTACTGCATGGAGAAAACGGCTATATTATTGTTGTTAGCTGACACATCTGTTTCAAGCTCATTTATTTCCAACATCACAGAAGCTGATTGTTTTCTTTAGGAAGAATGAAACACATAGAAAGTCTAAGGGAGCAACGTATGATACTATGGATGGAAGAAACAGCTGTTTAATATTTGCTGTAAGATTTTCTCTGTTACTGTGCAGGCCGCTGGGAGGGAGTGTTCAGGGAAAGAAGGTGAATATTTTCTGAGAAGTATCAAGCTAATATTAGTGATAACTCCTATGAATCTTCAAAGTATCAGAACAAGAAAAGATGCAACTGAAGGTGCGTCAAGAAACAAAGCTTCACCATTGTCTTATACAACTCTGTATGTGTGTATGTGTAAAGAAAATATGTAAAGAAAACAAGAAAAGACAAAATCATCAGAGATGATCTTGGAAACGGTAGGAGGAGTAGGACAATTGTACGTGCATAGATGTTCTACAAGCTTGTTGGAGTTTCAGAAACTCTTCTGGTTTTTTTTCTGTTAAAGGAATTTTTCCCCATACGGGTTGCTAGGGGGA
>JAVJGG010000008.1:16576987-16624088 GCA_035590195.1 Aviceda cuculoides | reverse complement strand
GATTTTGCTCCCCCATCCCACGGGGGGGGGGGGTGAGGAGCGAGTGAGCGGATGCGTGGTGCTTAGTTGCTGGCTGGGGTTAAACCACGACAAGTATTCATTTTCCCTGTTCCCATTTTCCCTAAACCTCCTTGACCCTTACTATACACCTAGTCTTTACAACAGCTCATCTAAAACTGCATTGTTTCAGGCATCCTCTTTATTCCAGTAATTGATAAATTCCCTGCCTTCCATCTAACTGTTTCACCTGATGTCTTGGAAATTTTCACCTGGGTAAACTGCAAAAAGCTGAAGTTAGCATGGCTTATCTGGAAAGTCCCTTCTCTGTGTTTCAGGGGCTTTCTTAGGCTAATGTGTCTATGCTATATCCAGTGCTTTTTCCTTT
The DNA here is from genome assembly GCA_035590195.1 of Aviceda cuculoides. Classification (NCBI taxonomy): domain Eukaryota; kingdom Metazoa; phylum Chordata; class Aves; order Accipitriformes; family Accipitridae; genus Aviceda; species Aviceda cuculoides. Next base: position 16,623,703 of record JAVJGG010000008.1, on the reverse strand, counting down.
TCAGCATCTTCAAGCTCCTGTTTCTTTGCTTCCCTCATGTCAAATATCTCAGTTAGCTCTCTGTGTCTCCTTGTCCCAGTTACTATTCCTCAGCATCCCAAACACCCACTTTATTCTATTTAAAATGCAGCTGTTCAATACATTTACACTGCACACTGATTTGATCATAACAGAAAGGGACTCTATTGCCAGTTTGACATGAATACGAAACAACAAAGAAATTATTTTTGTTACCCCTTTTCTTGTCATGCACTGGTTTGCTAGGACTGTAAGAAATGCAGGGCAAGAACTCCCCGCTTTTTATTTGCCTTGACATAAATTGTACAGTTACCACCAGTGAACACACAATGCTTGCATCTTTTTGGATGGATCTCCTTTTTATTGAGCTTATAATGTCTTTGCGACAGGATATTTCTTTCTGGGAGTGGAATGACAGTCCCCTGGTTCCCCCAGTCCTACTGCAATGCAAACACACCTTTATTTTTTGTAAAGATTTTTCCATTTTTAAGAAATTGTTGCAGAGCTCAAACTATTAATCAGAATTTTAACTCAGTCCCAGGAAAATGATAATGCAGTATTCACAAATCCCAGGCTCTATTCTACAAATATTTGTGGTAGATCTAACATTGGAGCATGGGGTTCTTTATATATCTCTGCTAGGGGTTCTTTATATATCTCTGCTAAGATTACAAAATAGCTATCATATTTTGGCTCAGAATGCATTTTTGTCCCTGGTCCTACACATCTTTATATGGAATTATTTCCTGTTAATCTTCGTAACGAATGCATCTCTGAAACCCATATATTTAGAGTTTTAATACACGGGTGCTAGAAAAGAATATTAACAACAACAAAAAAAAAAGTGTGGCCTCACCATAATGTAATAAAACCACCTATAATGTCTTGGAGAGTTCCAGCTGTGGTTGGGAATGTCATTCATTGGTACTTAATACCTATCTTGTCTTTTAAGCCCCTCAGTCCAAGTAAAGGTAGTAAGCATCTTGCAATGTAGGTGATTAAACATAAAGAGGTCAGGTAATCTCTTCTATTTAATGGATAAAATACCATCTAGCTCTGTCTTTAGCATTTCAAAGCAGTTACCATCTTGTTTTTTATAGGTGTATAATAAAATGCTGAAGCAGAAAATAACAGTGAGGGCTGCCAAAGCAATTCTATTTTCTGCAAACTAATAAAACCACTTACAAGTAGAATATATTAACAACTGGATCATCAATTACTTCATATTCTCTTAAGAAGTTTAATAAAACAATATTTTTCAGCAATATCACTGCTTGTCAGATGTTCATGTGTGTTCAAAATAAGCTGTTGATTCAGTGCTCAGGTAATATTGCTTACTGGGGCTCCCTTGTTCTGGATCATTAGGAATAAGAACAGGTTTTTTTGTTGTTTGGGATTGTATGACTACACGGCGTGATAATCATATGTCTTATACAGTAGCTACACTAATACGGACCATATTGTAAACAATGTCCCATGCATTGTGCAGTGTTCTGGGTTTATATTTGCAATTAGGGTTCTGCAAAGAAATTCCAATGCTATATTTTGATTTGTTCATGTATCCCAGCAAATGGTCTGCCAGTGTACACTGGCATGCCTCCATGTCCACGTCAGTTGTGGGTCTTGTCATTTCAATGCAGGTGTGCCAAAGAGATTGTGGATAAAATGAAAGCGGAGAAGACGAAGAAGGGAAAGCTAAAATAATTAAAAATCTTAAAGGACTTTGATCATCTCTAGCATTGCTACTTCACACATCCCACCAGTAGTTCTATATGCAGTTCCACTCAACTGCACAAAAAACCCTATTTAAATAACTGAAAATAAGGGAAGAAAATTAGAAACTTTCATTGAAATCACGTTGAGTTACACCAACTGTGTCTATGTCCTTTTCAGCTTAATTTATATGCAAAACTTTGGAAGGCGTAAAGTCACAGAACTACAAAGCAAATGAAGACTCTATTATATTACCAAGGAAGGCTGGATGCAATATTTTTGATGAATACAACTCTTTGTTGAAAAGCTGTTGCTTCAGCAAAACAGAAATAGTTATTGGAGACGTATGAATTCTGCAAAGATTTTCATTAGAAAGTATTTGATAGAGGGTGAAAAGCAAACCAAGTAGTTTGAGGGAGTGTGGTACTTCTATTTTTGGCAGGAAAAAGTTGACGATGTATGTAACTGGATGACCAGACAAAAAAATGTCAAACGAAATGAAAGTTTGATAAATGTAAAGCAATGTACATAGGAAAAAACTAATCCTATCATTGCATAAAATGATAGGCTCTGAAGTGGTCATTACTGCTGCAGAGAAAAACCCCAGGGTTATGATAGATGATAGTAGAAACCATCATCTCAGTACCACTCAAAAAGCAGTTCAAATGCTAGGAATCATTAAGAAGGAGATAAAAAAGCAAGGAAAAAACATCATCTTGCTGCCTTAGAAACCTGTGGTTTTTCCACAGCTGATGCACTGCGTGGAGTTCTGGTCCTTCCATCTTTTAAAGGCTATGTTACAACTGGAAAAGGTTGAGGGAAGGAGAGTGAGAATAGTTAAAGGACGGAGAGCGCCAGTACAGGTTGGTGGAGGCCTGCAGACCTGCGCGTGGCGCAGGAGGGTAACAGACTGTTTGCCATCTCTCCTAGTGTGAGAACAAAGCTCCATGAGATGCAACAAGCAGTAGCCAGGTTTAAAGCAACTGTAAGGAACCCGTTCTGGGTGAAGTGGGTAGTAGACCTGTGAAACGCCTTGCCAGAGGACGCAGCCCTCTGTCGCTGTGCAGCAGGTGATCTTTGCACAGATAAATGTGCATCTAGCTGTCTTTATGAACAGTTACAGCGACTGTCCAGATATTGCTGCAAATCCTGCCATTTGGCTCTTGTTGGATCAGGTCCATTATTTCGCAGACCTCAAATCCCATTTATGATTGATTAGCTATTCCAATTCTTTTTAGTGTTACAATGGAGTAATTTGTCTTTGCTCATATTTGATTTTTTTTTCACAGCAAGATGTCACCCACACTACCTGTATTTTCAAGTCTGTCTGAGTTGTTCGTAACTGAGGTGATAGCTTTAGAGCAGAGTCAGGAGGTCAGGACAGCTGGCTTCTGTTCGCAGTTTAATCACTGAGCTAAGGCAGGTAAATTACTCTCTTATCTGCACTTACAGTTTGCCTATTTGTAGATAGGTGTAAGAATAATCCTCAAAGTGGGAGAACATGCTGTGCCCTCAGGTTTCTTCCTGTTCTCCTAAGATACGCTCACTACTGGGGGAAGAGGATTTTATTTAAAGCGCATGCAGAAGCTACGTGGAAAACGCTGCTCCTGCAATATGCAGGAGGTGTGAGCCCAGCTGGGGCCATGAGGTGCAGCGACCAGCTGCCTCGGGAAGGTGATACGTCCCCCGAATCAGGCATCGGCGTCCCTGGGCAGGGAGAGGGGGTCACACAGCTCTGCTGGGCTCCCTGCCTGCAGGTCCCCGGACCCCACGTCTGCGGGATACCCCCGAGCGGCAGTACCTCCCGTGGTGAAAGGCCGTGGGTCCGGGGTGGTTGCTTGAGTTTCAAGGAGCTGGGTGCCTCTCCGCCACTCTCCATGCCAGCATCCTGCTCCCATCAGAGAGAGCCATTTCCAGAGCCTGCTGAGATTTAACCCATTTTCCTCCCCCTGAAACAGCACGGAAATAGTTGCCTCTCACAGGTTATAGGAGCTGTAATGAGCCTCCCACATAAAAGCTTCAAACTCCACTGTAATAATTCGACATATGAAAGGTGGATTTGATCCAATGATCCAAAATAGAAGCAGATAAATGGGAAGCCCTTTTACGATTATCAGAGCCCCAGGGATACAACTGACACCTTTCTGTTTTCCTTTCTTTCTCTTTCTGTCTTTGTCAGTAAGCTATAAACCTCTTGCCGAGCTGTAAAAAAATCAACAAAGGCTGAAATGAAACAGGTACTGCAGCTGTAAAGCAATTTAGAGTGCCCTTGGTTTCAGCAGACAATCCATTACAAATCCCCTGGATTTTTTTTCACCCTGTTCGTGGGAAACCACACAAAATTCTACTGCAAACTCACAAAATAAATGTTCGTGAATTGTTAGAATTTCTTTAAGCTAATGGATCTTCCTGGCTAACTGGGTTTGATAGCTTGCTGAACTTGCATCTGAAAGGGTGAATAGCGCTGAGTCAATAAGATAGTGGATATTTAAAGGACAGGAGCCTGATAGAAGTTTTGCTGTGAACAAAACAGTAATAGGATTCACTGTATGCAGGTCTTCCAGTTGAAGAGGTACCGAAATAACAGTCCAACACATAGCTGTTTTCTGCATCCCGAACCCCTTAAATGATCATACCAAACTGTTTGAAGGACCACACTCATCATTCCTCCTAGAGTGCCCCAGGTCTTACAGGGAGGTATGAATGTTGTTCTAAGAGAGCATCCAACATGCCATAAACTTTGCTTTCTATTCTGGGTTTTTTGTAAGTATGAACTTTTTTCTGGATTTCATTGTTTTTTCTCCTATGCTGAAAATTCCTGTACAATCTATACTGACCGTCCAAAGCTCCATGTGACTCACTAGGTATTTGCAGTACTGGAAGATGCTGACCGCTCACTCATTATCACAGCCAGTATGTCTCAAGCTTGGAAACAGATTCGTGAAAAGCATCATAGAGAAATCAAACCCTAAATCTTCTGGAATTTCTTTAGAAAGATGCATAAATCTTGTACAGATCTTGAAACAGTAGCTAAGTCTGAATTCTGCTGTTCACAACTCCAACTCTAACCCAATATTTCTCAAATATGCATGTTTCTTCAATTATTTAAACAGAACACCTCAGGGGTCTCATGATGTACCAAGCAGTATCTCAGCTGTGAGCAAAAGATTCAGAATTACTTATCGGTGGTGACAAAGAGGTCTAAAAGGCTTGTATTTGATGAGTTTGGAAAAGTTTGGTGAGCATAGACAAATTACATGTATTATAGTCTTTAAGCATTTTGATTTTGGTTTTGGTGGTTATAATTATTCATATGACTGCAATTTAGTGATATTCAATGCTAGTGATCTGCTGAAGGGCAATCTTAAGAGGCTTGTTATAATTCTTCTACCAGATCAAAGACAAAGACAGAGTGATGGCCTTCTTTCTGAACTAGAGAAAGTCCTGCAGCTCATCTCCAGGCCACTACTTAATCACATTACCGAGACACACACACATATTACTGAGGAGCCAATGCTTTGCCTGTGAAATGAATCAGACTGAACTGCAGTAACCCAGAGTCTTCAGACGAATTCGCAGCAGAAACAGCTATGAGTGGTCCTTTACGAGGTCTTTTCCTCTATGGACTGATCATAGATGGGAAGTAATGCATTTGATTCATCTGAGAGCTACATTCTGGTTACAAAAAGGGACTTAGTGTCAAGGAGTGCTTTCTGATCCCACTATACTACATGAGGAGAGTCTGGTGAATCAGAATGGGAATCAAAGTGGAGGCCATCCTGTAGGTGACTCTAAAAGCAATAAATGAAGCGAGACATAAGTCTGGAGCCAATGCATTTTTATCTGAGATATCCTCACATACACAAACCTTGTTCTTTCGTAAGCAACACTGAAGTCACTCATTAAACAGCCCATGGCGAAAGGGATACAGCATAGTCCTCATACTCTTTGTGCTCCGTCTCTGATGCAATGAATCTTGAAGTAATTTGTGCACAAAGCTCGAAGTAACATTGACTGATTAAAGAATGGGAACGAGTACTAATATGTTCTTGCAAGGTCTTTCCTTCTGTGTACTCACTGTCAGCTAGAAGAGTCTATTGATTAAGGTAATCTCAAGAAGACATAGGAAGTAGACCTCAATCTCCCTTTCCTTGGGTATGTAACTTAACTAGTGAGCTCTCTGTAGAAATTTGGAGTAGAAGCTGAGGAGAGAAGGTAGAAACAGCAGTATTTTTCAAGAAAATTATTGCCACTGTGTAACACATCCATGGATCTATGATAGGTTTTTTCAGTGTAAACTTCCTGAATGGAAATGATTACTAGATACTGGTAGGGGAACAACTAATTTCTAGACCCTGAGTGATTCTGGACATAATCTGCCAAACCTCATAGAGTGTAAGGCATGGGCAGGGAAAAGCTCAATTGCTGAGCAACTCTTACTTTGAAAGCAGTGATGCTTCCAAGACTAGATAGCAGCTAAACAGAGACTTGAGAACTGCAATTTTGAACTTAGGGAGCCTAAATTCTGCATAAGTTCTGGCTTCTTTTATGTTCAAATGAAGTTCATGTGAAATAATAGCTATTCACATTCTCAGAAAGCCCCCACTATGAGACGACTACTTTCCTGGACAGTACCGGTGAACCAAAAATCTTTAAAATTAGCAGAATGACTGCTTAAAACATCCTGGACTGAACTTCAGCTAAACCTTCATTCTCTGTGCATCTGGCATCAGGAGCCTGCAACGTGTACTTACCCCAGGTTTATCCTATCTGTGCCGTGGATTACCATCCCTATTGTCGTGCACAGGTAGATTTCTTTGACTTTCTACCAACTTATTTTTCAGAACACAAAATAAAAATTGCCAGCAAAAGCTAATTTTAAATGGCTCTTCCCCTTTTTGTGATTCCATCCTTCCTGCAAATCTGAGTGACATTTTGGGAGTTAAAAGGAAAGATTTTTACAACTTTATTGCCGTGTAGCACACAGTCCATAAAGCTTAGCATGAACAAATGAAGGACTTTTTTTAGTAGAGATCTTTAAATATTGGCAGCACATCACCAGACAGCATGTATCTTTCCTTGATCTTTGCAGTATATTTGTAAAAAAAATGCTTATTATTGTAACACAGATTTGTAAGCCAAATTTACTTTCTATATTTAACTATGAAGTGTTCCCTACAGGGAAGATCAGATTAACAAGTTAAAATATGTTATTTCTAAGCGCTTTGTTACTGACAAGAAAAGGTCTTGAAGACCTTGGCCAACTGTTAGTGTCGTTTCTGTATACAATTGTCTTAAGTATTCATCTTGACTCCTGGAAAAACTCACAGACAATGTGTTCTGCCACCAAAGGATCTATTTATTAATTGAAATTTTATTGGGAGAATTCAGTCCTAAAGGATGAATACTGTGGCTTGGAAGAGGGCATTGTGATAGACAGATAAAAGGGAATCAGTATATATGGTTTTATCAGAGAAAAGAAAGAAAGTCTGATTGCTTTGCTTGTTGGAACAGTAACTATTTAGGAGTATTATTACTGGAATAGCAGCCTGGTTTATTTCAGGCTGACTGGAGTTGTTTCAAAGGCTCAGAATTTCTTTTCTTCATCACTTTTACTTAGTTCCAGTTCACACTTGGGCAGCTACTCTTGCTTCATGCTTATTCAAGATGCAGCCTCACTTTCTTGTTTTGCTGGGATAGCTTTCATAAGCCTTTCTCATTGAAGCATCATCTTTTTTATCCAGCAAATGGAATATCCCAGCATGTTTTCTGACAGCTATAAAAGACAAAAATCTCCTGCTGATGCATTTGCAGACGCAGTCCCTGAGATGATAGTTTTTCTACCTTAATAGAATAGCTAAGGTCATGATTACAGCAGGGCTGAAAGGCCAACCTGGTATTTCCATTCTGGTACAATTATATTGCTTACAAGAAAGAGACGGTTGTAATGAACTAGTACATATGGAAACAAAATAAGCATATTTTGTAAGCAATGAAGAGGTTAAATACTACTGCCCAACTTGCATTCTATATGATCTTTATGTCATTGTTTGCTTGACTAATGATACTGCTACAGAGTAAGTTAGAAAAGAAAATCCTTTTTTCTGATTACAGTTCTGTAAATAAGTCAAGGAAATGGTTTTCAGCTGTATGCTTAATAGCAAAAAGAAAAAAATTGTGCGCAGAACCAAAACTCACACTGACTTGGGCAAATATTTTCAAGGTGCCTGAAGTGCATGGACCCTGTTTTTGAGGGGTTGGTTTTTTTTGTTGTTCTTGTTTAAGCAACAGTCAGCTTTCCACTAGCACCTACATTCTTTCTTAATACTTTTTTCTCTTCCAAAAACATTTATCTCATACAGTGGCTACCCTTTAAATATGTGTTGATCTCAGAGCCTCTCCTGATGCCCTTTAATAGGTTTCTGTAGAGCAGTCTGACCTTCTGTCTTGGTGAGAATTAAGTCCATCCCTTTTATCACTTTAAATGCTGTGGGGAAAACCACATCTTCAATTTGCCTTATACACTCTGTCAGCTTTCTGGTGCAAACTGTATGTTGTCTCCGCTGCAATTTGCTTGCAATGCCACTGTGAAAGTGATAGCTGCCATACAAGCAAAGAAGTTTGCTACCCCTCTAGCAAAAATTGCTTTCTATCTAAACAAAAAAGAATTAGAAAGAAGAATGCAATTAAAAAAAATAAATCTACAGTTTCCAACTTCTTCTCTTTTCTTCCATACTATGTTTAGTTGGTGTTGTCCTCAAGAGGACATATTAATGTGTAGAGGATCCTAGTTGCAAAGATTAATCTAGCTGAGAGATCATCACTGATTTGCCATCCCTGATGGAGAAGGTGTAGAGGAACAGGAGAAAGCAGTTGTTAACATCATGCATGAGAGTGAAAAGAAAGGCAAGTGACTTGAACTGTAAGTAAGCACATCAGAGCGAGCGAATTCAGAGGTGACAGAAAAGATCAGACCAAAGGGCAAGGATGTTGGCTCTGTGTATCTGTGTGTCTGTGTGTATGTATAGACAGACAGACAGGTAGGCATGTTTTGCAGGAACTGTGAGAAGTATGAATGTTGAAAGAGGCCAAAGAGTAGTAGGGAGCAGTCAGCAAAGTGGCAGAAATTAAGTGCTTGACTGAGCATTTACTATAGGGACAGGAGGAAAAGGTCAGCTGTGAAAGCCAATTTACCTAAAAGTACTGCTTGATGGGTCTTTTTTCCCCTTCTTTTTTCTCCCTGCATTTAAATGATCTGACTTTCCTTTTTGAAATGGTGTATCTGTTTGCCTTACATTAATATCCATGCCTTGTTCTTCTGTGTTGTGTTACCTTTGAAGTGCCTAAGCATTTGTGCTTCTCCTAGAAAGACAGCACTGAGAAATCTTGGTATTAGATACTCTTGAGGAAGTGCTGGTTCCCTTATTTTCCACTTTGTTTCTGACAAAATATCATGGCAGTAAAGCTCCAGTTCTTGTATTTTGCCTCTTCCTTTTTTCTCATTCTTTGCTTTTTTTTTTCTCAGTTAAATATCAAGGTATTTGTTTCTGTCCTAGAATCAGATCACTCGTGCTTATTTACCAAGTGTATCCCATGTCCGTGGCCTTTACGCATCATGTTAATCCTGTCATACACCTCCTGAACCACCCTTTCTCTTTCTGCTTTCCGAAGCAACTGCCTCACCTTGCTCTTAATACAGTGAGCATACATGAAATGTTGTCTTGGCTCCTCATGATGAAGAGAAGCAGACATGACTCTGCCCTGGCAACAGGCTTCCCGCGGCGGTGCTGACAGCTTTTCTTCCAGCTAAGGGAACTGCAGGGTGCAGAGGAGCTGTACAGCACTAGAGAAGTAAACTCAGGGCGAGAAAAAGATCTACACCTGCGACAAAGGGCATCAGAGAAATAAGGAAGCGGATAAGGGTACAGCCATTCAAAACATTCAGATCAAATGTGCTCCCATCCCTTAAAGTAGGGAAGTTGTCACGTGCCGTGGGTATGAGAAGAGCATCTTAACACAGCAATGCTCAACAGGGTTCCTCATCCAAAAGCTGGGGAGCTACAACTCAATGTGTTCGGAGAGGGTTACTTTTATAAACATCCAGACCAGCAGCTGTGCATGGCAAAGCATCAAAGGAATGTGTTACTTTCCTTTTACTCCTGCTGTCACGATTTATGGAGAAGACCCTCTCCCTCAGGAGATCAAAGCAGAGTTTGCTGCCAGGCACCTCGCTCACATAGGAGGCAATGGGAGAACTTGGAAAATCACCACTTTTCTTCTGTGCTGCCTAGGTGCTTTCATCTCTGGGGTTTTTTTGTTGTTTCTTTTTGTTGTTGTTGTTGTTGTTCTTCCAGGACTAAGAATTGGTGACTTTAAAAGCTGAGAGATGAGTAGTCTGTTGAACACTGGGGACATTTTTACAGGACTTAAAGCTACCAAAATTTGAAAGGCTTACAATAAACTAAAAAGAATAGTTCTGGTGTCACCTGTTTCCTCTTTATGTATACATAGAAACCAAATATTTGTTAGATGTAGTTTCTTGAGAAGATAGCCAACAATCAAGGCAGAACTCAGAAGTTCTGAAATAAAGACAGAAGATCTGCCTAAGTATCTATCTTTACTATACTATTTCTTCAGTGAGAAATACTCCAAATGTAAGTCCCAAATTCTTTTGTAGATAAAGACTAACAGAAAGCACTTTTAATACCCTCTGAAGCCTGTATATGTAACAAGAAACTGCAGTACTTCATGCTCCATAAACTTTACTGCTTTCCTCCAATTTCAGGCCAAATGAAGTCAGAGCTACATTTAAAAGACTCCAAATATGATTAGCAATCAGTGTTGCTCATACATTATTCATGGTGCTCTCATTACACGTGCCAATTACAGGCATTGATACATGGTTTCATATGTTCTTCTCAATTGGCAACTGATTTTAAATTATAACCCTTAATTTTGCATTCTAGGAGGTGAAATGGAAAAAAAAATAAATCTCTGTCACTATCTTTAATCTGAGTTTTTCCAACAGAGGTCATCCTAAAATCTACTTTAGCCTACTGAGAACAGCAGCAATGGAGTTACCATAGCAAATACAAATTATGCCATATATCCCAGGACTTAATAGATAAATCCACTGACTGTCAGTTGAGATGCTCAATTTAACAGTCTGAAGATGCCTAGGTCATTCAAAATAACATTAGGATTTGATTTATCAGGAAGACAGATGCAAGGTATTTTACTTAGCATCTTCATTAGCTGTGATAAAAACTTTTCATTAATAAAAATACATACAAATCTACATATTTGAGTATAGGAATTGCTTTATAATAACTTTTAGTCCTGTATTAGTACATTTTTGTGTACAATGCTGCTGTGTAACTGAGGATCACTTTTTGTTTATCCCGATGGCTATGTAAGAGCTAGAGTTGACAGAGGAGAATGGATACTCAAAACTATCATTTGCAACCTCGGTTTTTAAAGATAAAAGTCCTCCTGATGCCCCTTAAACTCTCTTCTCCCACAGACTGAGAGGAAATAACTCAGTAGGCTGCCAAAAGTTCCCTTCCCCACATCTTCATGATCCAGGAAAAAACGAAGGCACTTTAAGCCAGCCTAATTGCAGCACAGACCAGACTCAGTGAGAGCTACTGGTTTTTTTAAATCATGCCCCCAGAGTTGTTGATGGGTGTGTTTTACTTGGAAATAACCTCTCTATTTATCTATTTAAGGTGAGATTTGTGTCTGATTAACAACAGATCATTCCTATTGGAGTGACATGGGAGTGTCTTAATTACTTTCCACTAACTGGCAAATGCTGTTTATGTTTTCTGCTAATGTGACAGCTCATATTGTTGTTGTGGTGTTAGACTGGCAAAACCATTTACAGATGATGTCCAAGAACAGTGTTTAAATAACAGAAAGGTAGCTGTTTCCCCGACACACAAAAAGAAGCAAACATTTACAAAGGTGCATTGGTAGGAACTGTCTCATTACATGCACGGAGAACTGATAGATTTGACAGCTCCAAGTGCATATTTGTTCCAGTGTCATGTGCTGTTTCTTCCTTAGTTTCTGAAGCACTTGAGAGCCAGTAGAGAATTTCTGTATTGTGCCTTTACTGCTGTGTGAACAAGAAAAGTCTCCAGAAACTAAAGGAGAGAATCAGGCCGGCCAGAAGGCACCTTCTGGAGGTGTCTCATCCAACTGCTCTGCTCAGAGCAGAGTTGGGGTTTGCTCAAAGCCATGTCCAGTTGGCTTTTGGATATTTCTAGGGAATCCCACAGTCTCTTGAGACAACCTGTTCCAGTGTTTGACCACCCTCATAGTAAGAAGCTTTTTCCTTATAGCTATTCAGATTTTTTCTGCGTTCCAATTTGTGCTTCTTGCCTCTCGTTCTGTAACCGTGCACCTTCAAGAAAAATCTGACTCCACTTTCTCTGTGCCTTCCCACCTGGTGTTGTTCATAGCAGTAAGATGACCCCACCAACAGCCTTCTCTTCTCCAGGCTGAATAGGCCCAGACCTTGCATGATCTCCTTGTACAACATGTTATCCATCTCCAAACCTGTTTGGTGGCCTCTGCTGCACTTGTTCCACTACGTCAGTGTCTGTCTTCTACTGTGGCACCCCAAACTGGACACAGCACTTCAGATGCGGTCTCACAAGTGCTGAATGTAAACCATTCCTTTGACCTGCTGGCTTAACTTCTGCTAACATAGTCCAGGACACTTTGGTCTGCTGTGAAGGTGCATTGGTGACTCACGTTCAAACCCTCCACCAGAATCTCTGGGTCCTTTCCTGCAAAGCTGCTGTCTGGCCAGCTGGGCCCCAGCCTGCCCTGCTAGATGGGATTATCCCATCCCATGTGCGGGACTCTGCATTTGCCTTTTTGCTGAACTTCAGGGGGTTCCTGTCAGCTCAAGCAATGAGAAGTGTCATGTTAAATTTTAACAGATTCAGTGTTTTTAAGAAGAGACAATAGAATTAAGAAGGTGCCTCCGACAAATTTTGCTTGAGTTGTTGAAGATTCTTATTGGGCGTAAACAGAAAGCCTCTGGAAATTTCACAATGCTCTTAGCTTCCAAAAACTTAATTTGAAACCCCTATTTGCTTTTGCTCAGAAATTGTAGAATATGTGCATGCAAATACAACCATGTATTTATGAATGCATATACATGCATACTACCACAGATTTCTCTACTTTCCACTGAGATCCATTAAAGCACACAAGCAAACAAACAAAGACCGTTTCACATTATAAAGAATTATATCAATTCTGCAAAGGGCTGCAGAGAACATAAAAGTAAGCTAGTATAAGGTCTGTTAATCTTGACAATATCCTCTTGATTGCAGTGTCATGAGTGTGATGCTCAAATATAGCAAAATTCAACTGTGTTGTTGGCCCATTAGGTAGTCACTTACTCTGCTGTGTATTTTTTGGAACAAAGTAAGTTTAACATTGCTTGTAACAGGGACTTGTGAGACTTTTTAAAAACTGGTGAATGATTCCGATGAAGAATTGAAGTATTAATAGTACTATTTCTGAAACAATAGCTACTATAAGATGGAGGTACACACTACATATTGAAATGATCACTTGAGCCTTTTTCTGGCAATATGATCCCCTACTTTCCCTTGCAAAACTAATGGCATTATCTGTAGTCTGAGAGGCTGTGCATACAGAGCTCATTGCAGGCTTGGGAATTTACGCACCAAGACCAAGATATCTGGTTGAAATCCTGAACTCATTGAAGTCAATGGCAAAAATGCTACTCATTCACACAAGCCTGGGGTTTATTTCTAGAACTTTCTGTGAGCACTTGTCTTTACATGTTAACATAAATGCCAGCTAAATAAGAGAACTGTTATCTCCTCATCAGCACAGGTCCATTTAATTTACATGCTGCACTTAAACCGAATAAAATGTTTGTGTTCTGAGCTGTAATAAGTCATTAAATGATGTTAAGAGCCCAGGAAAACAGATGGAGAACCTTCAGGGCATGCCATCTGATGAATATAAAACTAAATCCTACTGCAAGAAAACAATGTGCAAGTTGTACACATAACATGGGATTTCCACAAAAAATAGACTTTGCCCATTAGTGTGGCTTCCATGGGGACTGCATGTGTGTGTGTGTGTGTGTATTTGTGTGACCGAAAGATTCATAAACTGATGGTAAGCACTAAAGCATATTCATTTTAAATTAGTCTTAATAGCAATGGAATATCTGTGAAAAGCAATGTGTTTTTAAATAGTTCTGGGGAGCAATAAGGCAGGTTCAGAAAACCCACTGGCCTTCAGAAACTTCATCAGCTGCCACTAGTGGGAATGGGATGCTGCCAGCCTGCCATGGGAGAGGATTTGTCATGCTGTGTACAGTGGCAACGTCCTTTGGTAAAATCTGCTTGCAAGTGACCTTTCATTACACAAAACGGCAGATGGCAGCCTACAGCCAGTGTTTTTTACTGTGCTGTTTGCTACTGTAATTAATAAACAGAATCTAAGAGAGTTTTTTGTAGGAAAGCTATGATATATTTAGGGGCATAGAAATACAAAGAATGAGTGTGTTCTTCCCTCCTGTTTTGCCCCTGTGGCACAACTGTGCTTATTTGTATTTTTGGTGCGGAAGGAATTCTCCGTTTTTTCCCCATCCAGCTGGTGAAATTTATTGCTGCAATGTAGTCAGCGTCTCGAAACAGGGCAGAAGCAGCTGATCTGGGGACAGCAGGCAAGAAAGCTTTAAGCTGCTGAATGCTCCTGACTGCAGCCTTTGTCGAAGTCAAGAAAGCCTTTATAACATTTTTTACTTTCCATCGAGTCTGCTTTAAAAGAAATGACTGTGATATTACAGAAGCAGCATCTCCCTTCCCCTCCCCTGGCTGGCTGCTGCTGTGCTAGTAAATGGTGCTCCAAAAGACTAACAAATTGGTGTGTACTCCTACGATTTCAAGATCTTCATCCTGTCCTTTTGGCGTAAATGCAGCTACATTAGGGCACTTATATTCCAAATGAGAGAGACTCTGAAGGATTTATTTATTGGCCACAGAGCACTTTGCAGGTTGGTGTCTCCTTGGAGTATGTGGCAGGGTGAGCAGAAGGTTTCATGTGTATGCATGGCTCATGTATCCACACACGTGAAGAAGTGGGCTACAGTATAAACACAGTTGCCAAATCTAGCAAATACAATCCTGGATCTTAATTTGCTTTTTTAAGGTTTCAAATTGCTTGTGTTTCAAATGTCTGGTCCCTTCTCCTCCTCCTTTTCTTGTCCCCTTTGCCTTCGCAGGCTCCGAGCAGCAGCGGGGAAGGGGGGCCTCAGAGAAATGCCCGCACTGGGCTGCCTCTGCCCGTAGAGACCCGTGCCACTTGTGCCCTGTACCACTTAGCCGTGCCTCCTTGCCTTGCAACCTTCAGTGCCTGGAAATAGTAATTGGGTTCTGCAGATTACAAATGTCTTTCGTGCAAAAAATTTTTACACAAACAGCTGATACGGTAGTTGTTCTTTTAATACTAAAATGACCAGAATTACTTACATGTTATCAGCTAAGGATATCACAGTAGGATGACAGTCAATTTGCAAAGGATTTTCTCTGGATCAATAGAGAGAAAAGCCGAATGTTTTAAAACATGATCTTTCAGCACAATCTGATTTTATAGACATGAAGAGAATTTTTATGTATATTCATTAGGTGAACTATGATCCTACTTCTTTCTTTAATTTGCTGAAGAAAAATCTGACCACAGAGAGGTTTTTTTACAGTATTAAAAAAGCCATTAAGAACATCGCCAAAAGTATATTGCATCACTAATTCAGGATATGCTTTACAAAATATAGAAATATTTCTAGGACCTCTAAAATGGAAAATCACAAAGTTTCTAAATCCTGTTTCATAGGAGAAGACTAGTCTCATCTCAGTTGCTATCCAGTCACAGAAAAATGTGGTGGAAGTCACCTTTGATGCTACTCACAGAACAGGGCCTGCTTTTAATGTTTCCAGCCTTGGGATTTGCCTTCTTTCATCAGGAAATACAAAAATGTCACCTCGGAGCCTTGGTTTTGTCTCCCTCTCCTGTATTCTAGTGGTGGGTTGATCCTGGTCCCCACCCGGTCACTTGCTTGCTCCCCCCCCAGCAGCACTGGGGAGAGAATCAGAAAACCAAAAGCAAGAAGACACTCTGCTTGAGATAAAGACAGTTCAATAGGTGAAGCAAAATAAGGCATTCATTCACTACTTCCCATCGGCAGGCAGATGTTTAACCACTTCCTGGAAAGTTGTGCCTCAACACGCGTAATGGTTGCTTGGGAAGACAACTGCCATAACCGCAAATGTCCCTGCATCCTCCTCCTTTCCCTGAGCTTTTAGCTCTGAGCATAACATTAAAAAGCATGGGATATCCCTGCAGTCAGCTGGGGTCAGCTGTCCTGGCTGTGCCCCCTCCCAGTTTCTTATGCGCCCCAGCCTCCCCACTGGGGCGCAGAGTGGAAAAAAGAAAACCTCGATGCTCTATAAGCATCAGCAATAGTTAAAACACTGGTGTCTTATCAACACTGTTTAGTCACAAATGCAAAATGGGCTGCTATGAAGAAAATTAACACCAGCCCAGCTAGACTCAGTACAACTTGTCTTCTCCCTCTCTTTCTCCAGTGGACCAGCACAAGCTAGACAAGAGAAGATTAACAAATTCAACCTTTCTGGTCTCTCTAACCCTGTAGACTTTTCAGACTCATTCAATGTAAACAAAAGGAGGGATGGTAAGGTGTAAGATTTTCTCCATGAAAGTATTCTGCTAAGAGGACTTAGTGGGGACTCCTTTATAAGAGAACTAAAGCAGTATCCCTTCGTGTTGGTACTGCATTTAAAGCAGCGCTTTATTTAGGTGTTAAATGCCTTATGAGGTTGCAATTAGCCAGTCTGAACAGTATTGCAAAATTAAGAGCTTTTTGTTTCCTGACATGCCTGAGGGAAAGATACCTGCCGTGATGCTGGTTGTTGAAGTCTAGGAAGGAGCTCCTGCAGGGGGGCAAGTGCTGCAGGAACCTCCCCAGCTGCTGCCAGGGGGGAGGCACTGCCAGTACACGTGCAGCATAACCCAGTTATAGACCAAACCCCAGTTACTAAAGAGGCCTGCCAGCTGGTCTGAGGAATCCGTCCTCTGGTGGGGATGTTGTGTTGAAGACTTATGGAAGGATTTATACAACTCTGCTGAAAACACCCAACAGTTTTCTCCACTCATCTTTGTGGAAGCAAGGTTAAGTATGACGAACACAAGGTACAAACTAGAAATTTACCTTTTCTTATTACATCACTGTTTCTTGTGCGGAAAGTGCTACTTGCAACATTTCTTGTTTCAGTTGCTTGCTGGTATCTCCTGTTCCGCAAAACTCTTCAATGGAGAGAAAGGAATTAGGCTGCATTTTACAGATTTTTTGTTTCCTTTTTGCCTGCTAGGTGAGGACATGACACCAGTTGTCGTATTTCAGGGGTAGGATGGAAGATGAGATTATAATTATCAGCTTTACTGGAAAGTAATTCTCCCTTAATTGCTCTTATAACATTGTAATAATAGAATCAGAAACAAGGAATATTAACATATTGCTGTTAATTTCTGTTAGTGGGAGGTGGCTGAAATATGACTACAATGCAGAAACAAACATTTCCTAAATTCTACCATAGATACTGATTCTCTAGTCCTGCAAATGCAACAGCTCAAATCCATATCCTTTTCTCAAGTGTCCTGATAAAGCTGTCAATCACCTTCAGAGACCGGTCATATATGTAACAAATGCTTTGTGTCTCATAACTCTATCTTTGGATCTCACCTGTCCTCTAACATGTATAACACTGATCTTCATATAACTGTTGTGCCATAGGTGTCAGATTGCTAAGGCTTAGGTAAATACCAAAGTTATTAGATTTCATTCTTCCTTATTCTTCATTCTCTTTCTCTAGTCATGATATTTATACTTCACATTGCTGTAAGAAACTTTAGCTAGTAGGACACAGTGTTCCCTAATTGGCAACATATGTGGTAACGAAGAACTTAATTCCAAGTAAATGTGTTCGGAATTACTGGAGTGGAAATATTTACAAGAAAGTTTTACATTCACACTGGCACACGTCTTCTTTATCAAAGTAGGCAAGTCTCTGTGTGAGGGATACTGGGAGGAAAAACAGGGAAGAGAAAAAAGAATGAGGGATGAGAAGGGTAAGCGGAGGAGGGCAGATGTTATTAGAGAGAGTTGAAAGGGCCAGCTTTCTGTGTTTGCAGTTTGTTGAAGATTCAGACTTTTAAATTTGCTCCTGTGGGTGCTGATGCTAAACTTGCATGTGTGGGAAAGAGAAAACACAAGTGCACACACCCCTGCCTCACTGTGCAGACCTTCATATAGGCTACATATGGTTTTCACCCTTTGGACAGTGGCAGTAGAGGCTGAGCTTTTTCAATGTGGTCAAGCAGAGTAGAGACTTGTTTTCATAGCTGTTTGCAAATCTGTTTGATAGAGAAGGCAATGGACTCCTCCTTACTTACCTTGGGGAAAAACCAGTAACAGCAGGATGGTATTTAACCTTAAAACTCAGAAAATAGAAGTGCTAGAAAAACAGCTATTTCTAGCAGTGACAGATTCTGCCTAAGTGTTGTAGTAGCTGCTATGGTTCTGCCCTCTTTGTTAAATGTTACCCTTTAGGAAGTACTATTTGCTTGTTTATTTGTTTAACATGGGTAAGCAGCAAATACATAGCAGCAAGTTCTTAAAACTTCACACCTTCTTTTCCTTTCCAAACACTGAACAAAGACTAATTTTTATTTGAATGACATCTAGGCACAGTCTGTCTTTTGGATTTGCACAACCAGTAAAGTCAGAGTTTATATGCTAGGGACAGTGTTGTGTCAGTGAGATTGGTCCTTTACTGTAATACATGAGGCTATGTTTCCGATGTCTGTATTCATTTATTTCAGGTTTCATGAGTTAGTGACAGTCCTTCATTCATTACCTCTGTTTCTATGGTAACCAAATATCCCATAATGGCTCTGTTACAATGCCAAAAAATGTTTCAATTTAAGCTAACCTATTCAATTTTAGGTCATTATGCTGCAGTACTAGCAGTGATGACCTTAGAGCTTTCTGGCTTTTTTTAGGCTTATTTTGTTGCCAAGAAAAGGAAAACATAGACACTAAAGAGGCTGTTGTGAATAAGAAACCCTGGGATGTCCATGCATTCAAAAAAGCATTTATAGCTGTTTGTCATCTAAACACAATATGTTTTATGATTTTATGGTCCTCACAGCTGTATCCTACAATTGATTTTTACTTTGAAAAAACAACAAAGTCCTGCTTTGATTCTTCTGTCCTTGTTTTTCCCTGTTTGGATTTTGGTTATCTTAAGTTTTCTCTATAAGAAAGAGCCATTCAAGCTTTTCCTAGTATAAGGGCCCTACTGCTTCAAAAACAATGCTTTTTATACTTATTGATTAACAACTGTAAGATGATTGATTTGAGCACTTTGATCATAATAATCTCATAAATGGACAGACCCCCACTTCTAGTGGTATATTTTAAGAAGCTAACATTATGCACCTGTAGCCTTAACACTGCAACAACACATATCTAAGCTTGAGTCACCAGGGCTTTTGCAAACACCTGTAATTAAGCAGCACAAGAGCTTGAAGAATCAGGCACCAAATTTAATTTTTTGTACTGCTTTTATCAAATCAGTGAGTGGGGCAATGGACTCATAAAGGTATTTCTCAGCACAGTTCCCTCCGGTGCAGAAAGAAGTACCTAGTATTTCAGCAAGGTGCCTTGGAATCAGTAAGTGATGTGGCTCTTTTTTCTCTATCTGCTCAGTATTCCTCCTGATTTCCCCTGGGATTCTCTCACAGTGAAAAACTTCTGCCCTGATACAAACAAATTGACGCAGGAGTTATTTCAGTGTTGTGTCGCTACAAATTCCCGTTATGACGGTACTACCAAGCCTCCTGGTTTGATGAAATTAAGCAAAGCAAGAAACCCATTTACAATTCTTGCAACTGCAGCTAGTAAATGTGTTCTGTTACTTGGGTTTGACAAGATAAATACTAGCGCCAGAAATGAAGCTGAAGAACTGAGAGAAACGGAGTGATTTTGCCTGTATTGAACTAAGACGATGTCTATACATTTTGGAGGAACAGAAGATGAAATGAACTGGGTGAACGCATGAAACAGTCAGCGCTGTAGCTGCACAGGAACGGCACAGGTATACCTGGCGGGCTGGTTGCCGGCGGGTGCGCAGTGAAGGCCGGCTGACAAGGGCAGGCCTGGGGAGCGTGGCGGGTGGGCCGGCAGTCTCGCTCGCCACCCGAAGGGGGACGGGCAGCGTGCCTGGAGGTGCTCAGTCTCACTGGTGCAGCCGGAGTCGCTGGCCTGGCGGCTGAGCACAGAGAAATGGAGGCCAGTGGTGGCCGAGTTTTCCTAAAGAGGAAGGGGTCAGAAGGAAGGAAGCTTTCTGCACGTGCTCCTTGCAGCAGGAAGGAGGTAAGTAATTTCTGGTTTTTCTGGTTTAGATCACCCGCCTAAAAACCCACAGTCTATTGCTCCCGACTTCCCCACCGTTCCATCCAAACTGCCCTTTCTGTCACCCGCCCCTTGCTCTGCAGCCCCCAGGGGTGACCGAGTTGGTTAAAGAGACACTGTCCAGTGCCATTGTCCAGCTGTCACTCCGGGAGGTTGCAGAGCTGCCCCTCTCCAGCCACGGTGACACCATTAGCAGTGGTGAGATCTCAGCAGTGGAGGCATCAAGTCACAGCAAGTGTGCCCAGAAACCAGGCAAAGCAATTCTGATTCCTGTCCCTAAGTTATTTACACATCAGAAAGAACTGAACTGATAAAACTATTTGCTTCAAATGCCCCCCATTCATTGCATTATCCTGCAAGTGTATTAATTTATAGAGAACTGATAAAAACCTAAAAAAAAAATCAGTAATATTGAGCTTTATATCCCATTATTGTTTTTATATGTGCCAGAGGCTGGTACCAAGCTTTTTTGTATGTTATAATCAGCAGTGAAATAACAACCCTAAGAGGTAGGGATGTTATACGCCACACGCTGTAGCTAGCTCTTCTTCAAAGTTCAACAGTCAAAGAAACCAAGGACTTGGAAGCAGTTGTGTTATGTTGACCTTGCAGCATGTACTTTATCACTGTAGTATCTGTAAATCTCTGGAGTCAGGAGTGCTCAACTGCTTATTATTGGATGCCTAAAAATGAGGCTTAGTTTCGTGATCAATAATTAAAGAATGTCATCACAGAACAGACTCTGAGTTCCTGTAAACCTTGTTCTGTCCAGCTCTGCTCAGTGCAACAGTCACAATTTCTATCTGCTGAGAATATAAGCAAGAGCCTTCACATTGCTCATCAATATTGTGTTGTTTCCAACCTGTTACGAGAGTACTTTTCCAAAACCAGAAAATTGTTATGCTTGCTCTCAGCGTTTCTTGTGACTGGGTGGGATGTTTTGTTTTTACTGTAAACACCACCAGTAATGCAACATTACAAAAGAAAATTGCAGAAGATTCGCCCATTTGCAATCCCTTGAATTCTGTCCAAATCCAAGTGCAACAATTAGCTAGGATGTGCAGAACAAGATAATAGAAGATTAAATTTATATTCTTCATGATCCTTGAAAATGATGTTCCTGCCTATTTATTGAGATAAGAATGCTGTTAGTAGAGCATAAGCTTATCCTTCAAAGACTGTGCTTCCTTTTGGCCAGCATCCCCTTGTTCATCAAGGCAGAACACTCCCTGTCTCTCCCTTTAGGCTGAACATTTGTTTTCTGTTTGTTCCCCCAGCCTGCATTAAGCCATAAAATTTAATATTGTCAAAGTTCACTGCTTTGTTTACAAGACAGCATGACGCAACAAGTAAAAATACTTTCCATTTCAAAATCCAAAGATTTGTACACAGCCAAGGAACATGTAAGCAACTCAGGCTGTGCCTACATAATGACTTGAACATGTTAAAAGTGGGTGTAAAGAAATATTCACCTCTCTTATAGTTAGCAGCATGTAGTCTGCTATTTTTTTCTAAGTATGGCTTTGCAACAGCTATGCCATTTCCCTCATGACTTTACACTTTCACACTCTTTGGATGTATTGTGGAAATTTAAAGTGCAGTAAATGGGTAATGTCAGTTGTTAGACTACTATGCTCATTGCAAGTATAAGAGTGTAGAAATTACCCTTAGGATCACAACAGAGAACACATTTTCCTTCTTCAACTAGCAGTCTTTTGCTGCTTTAATACAGAAACTAATAGGGGGAGCTGAACATACTAAAAACACACACAAAAATTGCTAAAGGTGCTTCTCACCACTCACTGGTGTGTTTATGCTGTTGTTTCTCTTTTTGCAATCCAGCATAGATAAAGAAGGTGACAAAGAAGCTGGTATGATACCTATTCTGCAAGTGAAGATCTGTGGTAAAAGTGGATATCCAGATAGGTACCAAAAGGCTGTGTATTTAACCATACTGTAGAGGTAAAAAATAGGTATAGGTGTGCTGCTGCCTGATCCCCATGTTTTCTGCCTATCATCTAGTGAGCTATTGCCACAGCTGCAGCTCAGGCTCAAAGCACCCAAAAAGCTCAGAAAGAGCAAAACTTAAGATGATGGTGGATTTAGTTGTAGCTTGATCAGTCCCACCACGCCTAATCATTTTGCGCTGCATGAGCAAGAACTTTGTCTTTTCTCAAAGGAAAAATCCCATACCATAATGCAAGTCTTTCACCGTTCTTGCAACAAACGTTCAGGAGGGCAAGTGATCCAAACCAAGAATGGGCTCAGACCACTGTATAGCTGACATACTGCAAACATATACAAGATCACTCAGAAAGTTCTGGTTTAGAGGGGAAAGAGGCCACCAGAAAGAGCATGAGCTTAAATTTCGCTGCTCCCAGCTGCAGGATGATACAGGGTTTGCAGTGAGTCATGCGAGTTGGCTCAGAAAGCAAAGAAGTACCTGCAGCAGTAGCTGTACATTTTGCTCCTGCAACTTAATAAAGTTTCTACCATATACACAGCATTGCCTTGTTACTGCAGAGGATAATGAGGAAATTGAATTATGTGTAAAAAAATACATTGAAGAAACATCGATTGCATCACTGCATTACTGGGAAGTGCCTTACCAGGTATCATAGTGGGTGTCAATTTGGCTGAGATCAGCTCCATCAAAATATGCGCAAAACCAGTCCTTCGTTCTTTTTTATATAAACAGCCTTCCTTAAGTCTTACCTTTGTGCTTCCCAGAGAAAATTGACAATAATCGGCTATTCTGACTCTGAGACTCATCTCCTCTTATTTTAGACACCTGTAAGGTGGATGTCCGGTTCTCAAATCCCCTATAGTCTAGAGAGAAAGGGGCACTTTG
Organism: Aviceda cuculoides; assembly: GCA_035590195.1. Classification (NCBI taxonomy): domain Eukaryota; kingdom Metazoa; phylum Chordata; class Aves; order Accipitriformes; family Accipitridae; genus Aviceda; species Aviceda cuculoides. The sequence goes on along the minus strand of JAVJGG010000008.1, from coordinate 16,600,568 downwards.
GAAAGCATTCACCTACTTCACTCTAAAGTGGATATATCTTTTTAGAGTGACTACTTTACTGTCCATCTTTCTCTCTGGCATGATCTATGCATCACCCTGTACCTCTGTAATCTCTTGTTGAGATCATACACTTTTATGGGCAGAGACCATCTTTTGTCTTGTGTTGGTACAGGCATTAGCTGAATGGGAACAAAATTGAAGCTCTGCATGTTCCAGTCATGGGCGTAAGAACAATAAAAGCACAAAGTACTGAATATACTTCCAGATAATTATATATCTCTTATCCGATGTCATCTAGTAATTTAAGGATGTTTGAGTTTCCAGATGTAAGATGTACACATGGTTTGAAAAGACACTAAATTCAAACAGCTGGTGCTCCGAGTCCTTCACTCCTGTGACATAGCCACCAGAATAGCAAATCTGCGAGCAGGGAGAGGAGCCCCATTTATCACCTGCTCTGTTACAGTTGATGAAAATAGCTGTAAGGTAGAGCAACCTGAAACTCAGAAGGCAAATAGTGGCATAAAAGAGGGTTTTTTAATTTTTCTGGGTAGACTGTAATGACTAATCACATATCACTCTGGCTAAGTAATGAAAAAAGTTTCTTCTCCTCCAGGAAATTTGAATTTTTAGCCTGTCCAACAAAAGTTTTATGAGCATGCTTTAAATACATTAAAATGCATTTCAGCAATCCCTATCCAATATTACATTCAGTCACTCATTTTATTTTTATAGCATTCTCCACACAAGTGCCACAGAGAGTTCAACTGCAAAGCACACTTAATTAAAAACACAGCTAAGTAAATAGGATTGGGTTTTATAAACCACAAGACACCTATCATTTTAATCACACGTGGAAATGTAGTCCACACACAAGAGGCATAGGCGGCTATCTAGAGAAACTGCAAAAACAATCCTGCTTTTATTTTTACTGAGTTTCAATAGAGACATTAAAAAAATACATATTTCATATACAATATAGAGTGCTGAGCATCTGGTGCTTAATGTTCAAATAACTAAATACTGAAAAATAATATCATGTGTGTTATAAAACAGGATGTAAAAGCAGAGGGTTAAAGACAAATGTCTATTCCTCTTTCAGAAAAAAAAAAAAAAAAAAAGCCTTTCAAAAGTATATGTACTCTTCAGCTTGGAATCTTCATCAGCACAGTAATACTACCTTCAACTTTTTTTCTAGTCATATGAATTATGTTTGTGTTTTTATCATTCTGCTACATCTCTGGATATTACATTTATGTATTCAGTGTGAAGTACAAGAAATGAGCCAGATAATTACGAGTAAGCTGAACCAGCTGCAAATACAGATAATATACATTCATTATGCTATAAGAAGACGACTGTGTGTGTATATAAAGGTTGGTATGCTGTGATTGTGCCTGGGTTTTTTTAGGTATCGCGCCTGCACCGTGGGATGCTTGCCAAGGTTTTCATGCCTGTACAGACTGCCACCGCCGCGTCTGTGACTTCGGAGAGCTCTGTGCTAGTGGGCTTCGGGGCAGGGCTTTGTGTCTTCTGCTTGAATCTACTGGGAGTAGTAAGCGTCTCACAACAAGATCACGAGTGCTTAGCCACCATAACCCTGATACTAAGAAGAGCCAGCATGCTAGGAGTAAATAATAAACAAAACTTACGTGATTGTGATATTTACTAAATGAATGTTTCATGATAAGAAATGAATTTCTGACTATAAATGACAAATCTTGTAAAGAAAACATAGCCCCCTTGTCTATGAAAGGAAAAATACTAAAATTTCTTATTAAATTGCTATTTGAAAGGTGAATGGAAAGTCCAGTGCATTTGCACTTGACAGCTATTGTTGTCATGAAATCATTTTGACATTTAAATGTCAAAAATATTTACATGGTTATGCTATTCTTACAAGATTTTCATTGTCTTTGATCATTCTGGTATTTCTGGGTTTGTCTTTCAATGTTTTAATTTCACTGTGGATTTATGTTCAAGTGGTGCACTAGGTCCATTATTAACCCTATACACTTTGCAGCGTGTTGGGCAAATGGTGATCCTTGCAACTGCTTTCCTTGTGTCCGCTTTATAGTCGTTTCCTTCTTCCTCCCCTGTCTTCCTTTCCAACACACGTCTTGCCTTCTCTGCTATTCTTCTTCCACGAGCTTTGGCTTCTAACTAAAAATGAAAATTGTGGACCATCTCAGATGGTGGGTGTCATCACACCCTTCTGCTCTCATGTTGTATCATTTCCTCCAGCCTTTTTCTGCCTTGTCTATTTAGAGTGGAGTTTTTAGGCAAGGACTGCAGGTTACCCTGCCTTGCTTTGTTTAGTCCTTAGACTTTATTCCAGTAACCATGATTATGAATGCTAATTAGCTTTCACAGATAAATGTAAGATAACACTGTCTTGAGAGAGACCTTGGACTTAGGCTTTCTTGTGTTGGGGAAAAGATGTGACTTCAATTAATGGGCTATTTTGTAAGTTCCTTAGGTGAGTTGGGCAAAACATTCCTCCCACATAACTTAGGCATCTCAAGACCCAACAAAGATACACTTACCTCCATAACTGCAGAAAATGCTAAAGATGCTTTTACCATGAGTGCCTGAAGAAAGGTGAGAGGGATGTGATCCAAGGTCCCCACCCAAAAAGTTTATTTGGGCTGGATTTTTTTTCAGAAGGGACTCAAGAACAACTAGCTCTATCACAAATTAACTATATTTCTTCGCATGTACATTTGTTCCACATTCAAAGAAAGTAAATTTGTTTCAGAGCTAGACCTGAGCTCTTTTAGATGTTCGGGAGGGTGCTGATTTTCTGTGTGCTTTTTCTTCCTGTACCTTTAAAAATAAGACCCTTGATTCAAGCACCTAAAGGGGAAATATGTCTCCTCCAATGCATTCTCTCATTAGTACTATGTATGTAGTTTTACCAGCATTTCATTCCACTTCATTTAAATAAAATATGGCCTTTGTAACCGAGAAGATAATTAGTAGCTGGTGGAAACTCATTTGTAATTATGTTGAATTGAAACTAGTAATTATTACATTACTTTATATGTACAATGTTTTTCCTCCCAAATCCCCTCTGATTCCCTCATAGATGCCCATGAATTTTGCAGCAATTTTGCAGTCACTGTTGTGGGAGATGAAGGAGATCCAGCAGCTCCTTGTTACCTTTCTTTCACTATACAGAAAGGAGATAATTCCTCAGCTCGTGAGGAAACCATCCTTCACTAGATGATACTGTTTAATCAGAGACAACTTGTTGCCAGCTTTCGTTCAAGATTATCTTGCTTTTACAGTGCTAGATCTGTCTTAAATGTTACAGGTTTGGTTTTAATTTTGTAGTCATGGAATGTTTCCTGAGGTTCCCTCTAGAAAATCTTCAATCTTATTAACAATTTCTTGTGATAAACACTGGGATGTGCTACTAGTCGTACTTCGTGTATGGCTTTGGGGGGGATTGGATATTCTGTGGAAGATGAAAGGAAAAGCACTGCCACCAAGATGTACCCCAGCATATCTCTGTGCTAATTGGCACAGTTTGCCCACTTCTGAAAGGCAGTCTTTGCCTCTCTCTCCCCTCTCTCCCCTCTCCCCTTGGGGAGAGTGCATTCCCCAAGGTCTGTGAGGTCTCACGCAGAGCCCACAGACATTTCGGGGGGTTACACTTTGATGTGTTAGCACCACTAAGTAGTGCCATCAGTATCACAGCTACAGGGGGCCTGTTCTTCTGCTCTGACCTCTTGCAGAACACTGCTTGTTCAGCACCAGAATGAATCATCCTAGGGCATCGCTGTGAAGAAGATAGGCAAACCTGAGTTAAAAATTCCCCATCTCTGGTACTAGCTTCTCTTTATTTAGGGAGAAAAGCCTTCAAATTTATCAGTCCTCAGTTTTCAAACATGGTATCTCTGAATATTTTGCTGCTAGTTTGCAGAATTTTACTGACAAAAATTTCTTTCCGTGTAAACAGGTGTGAATATTGACAATAATGCAAGGTAATACCTCCCATGCCTTTCATTAAGTGTGTTTTCTAGACCATGACCAGGTTTTGTAGCTCTCTCAAATCCTTCCCCATCTTTCACCACCTTCTTCCTTAAAATGTTGACAACAGACCTACAAAAGCTGTTGCAGATGGTATGCAGGGAGGCAACACCACCCTCCTCCTCCTCCTGTTTGATACTATTTGCCCTACAAGCTATCACATTGTGCTCATTCATTACCATGATGCCTAATGTTTTTTCAGTGCCTTTACGTTGAAGAAGAAAACTGGCATCGTGTAACTGTGGCATCTTCTTTTCCTTGAATGGTTCTGACAGATGGGATCCATTTCAAGATTAAGGCAGATCTGGTTAGGCTGATAAATTTAGTGCCCAGCGGTGTCTGCAGAGGAGACTTCATAGTCGGTGGAGATGCAGAGAGCAATTCAGCTGACCATCACGAGGGGTATGGTTTGTTCACACCACAGAGACATTGATGTCAATTCCCATGTCCTCAGTAATCTCATCTGGCTTCCAGCTGCTCCTCTAGAAGGGCAAGAGTCTCCCAGAGGTCCATCTGACATCATGCATACCTTAAGATGTATCGGATGCCACGGGAAACCAGTGTGCAGGCAGCTGAGTCATCCTCTAGATGTCTGTTTTATCATGAGCTGAAATGCTTCCTGGGCTCTACTGCCTGTAACAGGATTTTAGACATCTATAGACACCTACACGGAGACATTTTAAGTTTCTTAGTCTGAAGTTGATTTGGGCCCAAAGGCTCAGTTTAGTTGCTGAAAACAGGTATTTACCGTTTCTTTAATCTCAGGTCAGCTTGCCCTACTTTTTTTCAAATTGCTGTCAGGACTGCATGATGGTAGACTGTGCAGGGAGACAGACTCTAATGGCTTTGATACCCCTAGGTGAAAGATATGCAGTTCTCCTAGTTTGAGAACATTTAGCTTTAATAGTTACAAAGTTTAAATGTTTCAGACTTCCCAAGGAGATAGAAAATTTAAGTACATCTTTCAGATTTCTCCTGAGATAAAGACTGCATAGATCTGTTGAATGCATCTATTTTCAGATCTTCACTGGCAATTGTGTCAGTGTTGTCTAGTGTCAGGGCCAATCCTAGGATTTCACTTGCACACAGTATGCTGTATAAATAATGTGTCTTGGGTATTTTAACATTCCAGGCACGTGACTCTGAGCTTCAGTAATACCAGTATTATCATTTTCTTTCTTTAGAAATGAACAATGCCAGTTCCTTTCCTTTATACCCAAGGCCACTAGCCTCTATTATATACAATAGAAATCAAATCCTGGTCTCTCTACCAAATGTTGTCTTTGGCCTTCATGGTCTTATTAGATAGTGCGAAACGACATTCTACTCCTCTCTTTCAAAATAATAGGGGTGAGATTGTTATGATTAATACTAAAAAACATGACAACCTTTACATTTTTTGCTTGGACTATGAAATACTTGTATTTAGGTTTAAATTTAGATTTAGAATGAGAATTATGTCTAGATTTAGATTTAGATTTAAATTTAGATTTAGATGCAGCAGAATCACTCTGCATTTGAGAGCTAGGGGTTTGGATTACAAGTCTGTTTTCTAGGTTTGGATATAATGTTCTGTAATGTTTTACAGACAATTTAATATACTACTCACTTTCCTTTTTTCTTTCCTTTAGTGTATTCTTTGAGATTTATTTATGAATGTCTAAAATCAAGATGCTTGAGTGCAGGGGAGATAAAAGCCATTGTCATCAACAGTGCCACACAATCTTTTCCACATTGTATCAAAGGCTCTCTATGCCTTAATAGCATGCTAAGAAGTACCGTAAAGATGTTGTATTTGATGCTTATGACATTTCACATAAAAGATTATGGGCTGTACAGCTCAGCTGGTGGTGCCAGGTGCATGTGCACTTCATTTCAGCAGATATCACTAAGAAATATTTATGATGGGTGTTGAAATGATTGCAGGAGAAAAACACTGCTGTAATGGGAACCGCAGTATCATTTAACTTTTTTCAAATTCTTTTTATCCAAGTTGCTGTCTTAATAGTGCCTGTCATAGACGCCTTACATTAGCATACTCACGTTGGGACACATCTGCCAAAACGTAAGAGTCTAAAAGTTAGACATACAATTCTGAGTTAGTCATCCTAGGCAATACTGTCATTTGAGAGATATAGAACCTCCAGAGGAATATTCACATTAAACTCTTATTTTATGATGAGCTGAATCGCCTTTGAAATGTAGCTATCCCTCATTGACTACAAAGTGCATCTAGAGTTGCAAGCTTATGTTCAGGTATGTAATTTTAAGTTACCTAGATTATTAAATGTAGAATATTAAATGAAGTTCTGGTTGACTATAACCACTGCTTATTTGGTTTCCTTAAAGTCTTTCCCCAAATAAGCTATTTTTATTTATATAGCATAATCATAATTAAATTTTTATCATTTACTCAAGAAGAAGTGACAAACTGTGATAACACAGATCCAAAATAGGGGAGGTTTACAGTAAGGCTGCACACTGGCAAATTACCTGATCTCAAGGACTTTTGTCTTGAGCAATGACAGAAGGAAACAGAAAGGAGCTAGGCATCTCCTTTTCAAGGGCATGGAAATGGCTGTGGTCCTCCCTTGGGTGATGGCTTCATTGAGAAGCCCAACCCAGAGCTGCTCACTTGGCTTCATACTTCTGCTGCTGTGCATGGTGAATTTGCAAGAATAAATGCCATTTTCTATCCCCGTAGCTGTTTTCACGTTTCTATCACATTTCTGATGAGACACACAGACTGTTTTCAAGAACACGAAGCCCAGGAGCACATGCTGCTGTGCCCAGGTGTATGGCATAACAAAGGGAGTGATTTTGGGTGGCTGGAGATAGGACAAGAGGAAATGGCCTCAAGTTGAGGCAAGGGAGATTTAGGTTAGATATTAGGAAAAATTTCTTTACTGAAAGTGTTGTCATATGTTGGAATAGGCTGCCCAGGGAAGTGGTTGAGTCACCATCCCTGGAGGTATTCGAAAAGCGCATAGATGGGGTACTCTGTACCATGGTTTAGTGGGCATGGATGATGGTTGGACTAGATGATCTTGAAGGTCTTTTCCAACCTAAATGAGTCTATGATTCTATGAAATGAAATTAGTGCTGGGGAATAGTTGTCTCTTGGCTTGACTACAAACTTGAAAATGGAAGGAAAAAAAGCTTAACTGTAATTTAACTTTTTTTTTTTTTAGCTCCCACAATCCCCTATTAGAATGAAACTCAGAAAATGATCTGTTGGGCACATACTGGAGTACTAGACAGGGTAAAGTGAGACATTGACTTTCCTGAGCCCTTTGAAGCATAGTATTACAAAATAGGTCATGTTGGTATAAGTGTTAGAGAAAGCTTAGTGTTAATTCACATCACTAAAGTAAGTGAAACAACAGGAAACGCAGATTGAAATCTCAGACCTGGAGGGAACGGCAAGGCTTCCCTGCTGCCTGCGCTGCCACAAACAACTAATTCACGGAGGGAAGCCCAGGAGAGGAAATGTCAGCCTTGCCTTGGGTCTGAAGCATGCACAAGCATTGTCCAAAGCACTGTGGACATGGAGGTGCTCCCTTGCAGTGACCGTGTGCCCTTTCCATGTGTTCTTGCAGGAGTGAGAGAGGCCAGCAGTCATTTTGCATTGCTTGATGGCAAAAAGGGAGCTCCAAGAAAAATGAGGAAGCACCTTAGAAAGGAAACTAAAAGGGGCAGCCAAAACCACAAAATCTTTGCAGGTGGCATGACGACTGTTGAAAGACCACATATTGGAGACAATGTCATCAGTTAAAAAGGCTGTGGAAAGACTATCAAAAGCTGCTGTGGACAAACAAGGGGGTAGGGAAGGATAACAGAAGAAAGAAGGCATCCTTCAGAAATTTAATGTTATGTCCAAAAGAGGAAAATAGGAAATAACTTAACCTCTGGCATTTTTTATTGTGTAGTAACACAACATGTCAGGCTACAAAGATTTTTAGCAGCAACTTGAAAAGTTATTGAGAAAAGAATACATCTACTTACAGACACAACAGGAATTCTGCCAAAGTATTCAGAGGGCCAATAGATTAGGAATGTGTGAAAGGACTGCTAAGAGAAGATAAGACTGTAGCAAAAGAACCATAAAGGACCAGTTGCCAAAGAGGAGGTCTATGGAACAAACAGACAAAATGAATGTTAGCAAATTGCTAGCACCAGACACTGTCAAGCACTCAGATAGCAAAAAACCCCAAGATAGCATAAGAAATTTCAAAAAAGCACCAAGGGAAAACCAAAAATGTTGACGCAGAAGATAGTCCCTCACCCGTGTAAAAACTTGTCTAAAAAGCAGGTCACAGTTTTAAGAGACTTCTTTGGGAAGTCACCAGCAAGAGTGTGAAAGGGTGTGAAGAATGAGGTGATAGAGGCTGCTGACAGTATGCAGTTTTTCTGAGTAACATGGATGAGGGCTGACTCTGAGAAGTTAAGTAACTGTGTGACAAAAAAACAGGCAAAAGGCAGTAATATAACTACAAAGTAGTGTATGTATGTACGATGTAGCAGGCCATGAGCTAACTGTTAACATTCAGTTGTCAGATCTGAGGTTATGGTAGCTCTCAGCTCAGCATTCTTTCAGGTCAAAAATGAACTACATTTTAGGAGCTTAGAAAGGGCTAGGCTCCAAAGCAACGGTTCCTATGCTGTTCCGTAAATCCGTGGTGTATGTGTATATCAATCCATGCTGTACCTGAATGCTCTGTGCAGTTTGGTTCACTTCCACTTTGGGAAAGAGGCAGTAGATTCAGGACAGATTCAGAGAAAGGTAACAGAGTTGGTTGGTATGGATCTGCTCGTGCATACAGAATTTTTATATAGTGTGAGACTTCAGTCTGGGAATAAGACAGCTGAGGGGGCACATGACAGAAGACAACAAAATACCAGGTGCCGTGGAAGATGCGGTAGCAAATTATTATTCTCTTTCTCTCTCTTCCGTCCCTCTCCCCCCATAAGAACAAGCTATCAGATTGCATTATCTGGTGGTAGATTTGAATGAGCAAGGGGATGTACATCCTCACACCTCGCATAATTAAGCTGAGAAACTTCTTGCACAGGATGTCACAGACACTATGAATTTACAGGGATTTAAAAAGTGGTTGGACAAATTCATGGCAGGAAACATCCCATCAGGGACTATTAAATACAAAGATGCCATCAGAAACTCAGGAGGTCCCTAGGTTACAGACTGCTAGAAAATGGGAAAGTAGTCTGCTGAAATAGTAGTATATACTTACCCTGTTCTCACAGTCTTTCTTAGGCTATCTATTACCATTTGCTATCAGAGAATGGATGGTTTGATCCAGGTTGGCTGCCTTTATTTTTTAAATGAAAAGTCTGGCTTTTGTTATGAATATATATATTTTTTTAAACTGCTGAAAAAAAGGTGCCCCTTTATGCAGTAGATGAGGTATAAAACTTATAGGACCCATGGACCCAGATAGTTCCCTGTCAGAAGGTAATCAAACCCATATTGTTTACCTATTCAGGAGGAACACCATAGTCACACAGCTATAGGTTATTTAGGTTCAGAGGAAGGTAAAGTGCATCCTCAGTCTCTCCTGTTGATACTTTCATGCTATGTAAATAATTCTGGAACCATTAAATCCTTCTAAATAATTTTTTAAACTACCAGACCAGAGAATCACCCCCTCCCTCTACCCCTCTGCTTCAGTTACTACTTTAATATTTCAAGACTAGTGTGAAAAAAGAGCCACCTTAAAAAAACCAAAAAAACCCAACAACAGAACCCAACATCAACGATGGATAGGATGCTTACTGCAGCTGTGAAAGAATTATCACCTTCATTTAATCAGTGATGCAAAGTAGAGAAAAAAATTCAAATATGCTTACAGGCTGCTAGTCAGGATACTCTCCAAGGAGGGGAAGATTTATGTTTTGAGCTTCTTCAGTCAGAGAAGAAATTGATCATCTGTATTGAAGTGCTCAAACCACTAAACCATAATTTTGTGAAAATCAGCCTTTAACACTTTTTTTCATTTGGTTCAAAATCTTTGGTGAATTTCAGCCAAATTTGCAACCAGTTTGAGTCTGACTAAATTGCTTTTTCTTTGGTACATATACCATTTTCAGCAAATCCTTGCCTAAGTCTATTTGGAATTTTCTTGCTCAGTGGTCCCAGGAAGAAAGAATCTTATTTATTTTATTAGGATTAGAAAGCAAACCTATTTTTCCCATTTCTATCAGGAATTCCAAAACAAAATTGTGTCAAACTCCGGTAGAGTTGTAACAACACCACAGAAAATTTCCCTAGCATCTAAAATTTTCAAAGATGTAAACAAGGGGAGGGAGCAATCCTCAGAATTATATGTTACCACTTGTAATACTGATTTCATGGTTTGGAATTTGTCATCAGGTTGTTAAGGGGTTTATTTTTGTGTATGATCAATGCAAGGTTTTGAAACTTCATTTTCTTCAGATTGTGCCTTAGGTTATCAAAATATAAATGAAAGCAGAATTTGGCTTCAGGGGAAAGATAAATTATATGTAATTTTTGATGAACAAATCTCAACATAATCCAGGACATGGGCCATAGATGCTTGGACTTTCAAAGATTAGCCAGAACAAAATCCAGCACAATACAGTTATTCCCCGCCAAATTAAATTTGATATGGAATCATACATAACGATCTACTGGGAAAGGAGATACCATTTCTCTGTAATTTTCTGTGTAGCAACCCGTAATATTTGAATTTGATATTATTTTATATACTCACTAGAAACTGCTAGACTAAAGTGAATGCTTATATATAGAGACAGACTTCGAAGCGCAAACATTGTGTTGTGGTAATTCCAAGGGTAGCTCTCAAGCCTTCTTAGAAGGTGCTTGCTTTTGACAACCAATTTCTACAGTGTACAGTGAGTTGTGATCCCTCTGCACCATTTGAAGTACTTTTGCTATTACTCCCACTGCAGAACTCAGACCTCAGTGAAAAACTTACCTAGAAATGAGACTAACTTCTACACTGGTGTGCTACACGATGGCCAAGAGCTCTTCTCAGGTTTTTGTAGGTGCCATTTGTCTCTACCCAGTAGAAGAAGGTATTTTGTGCCCCTTTGTTTTGAAGACTTGGAGAAAGGCTGCTCGATTACCATATACGTAAATACTCCCTGTTATGACAGGGTCCTGGTATTGATGGAGCCTTTCCAGTAATGCAATATTTCCCTAGCATAAACTGACAATTTGTTCTTCAAGTAACTTGAAACTACTGTATAACTTATGATTGTGTCCTTTATATACTGGTCCACCTTGACAGGGAGGTAAGAGAGCAGACTTTTCATACTACGAGGTCTGTAGGTGAAGAAAATGCAGATAGGAGAGAATATTAGCATGGTGGAAGTGGAGGGACTGTGGATGTATAAAGGCTGTAGTCAGGGGGAAGAAAATTTTTACTTCCAAAAAGTAAACACATTGTTCTTGCTAATATGAGGAAAGTTCCATGAAAGATTCACAAGTGTTAATTTCCTCAATAATCTCACATTACCACAATACTTGAAGCCATTTTGGTAAAGAAAGTCAATAAAAAGGGAAAAGCAGAGCTTTATTTGCACACATGAACAGGCACAAAGCAGGATTTTCAACTGGCACTGGAGTGATGAGAGCAATCCCCGAAGAACGCTTCCTCCGGACCAGTCCTTGAATATTTAATAATGGTGAATTACCAGAACCCTTCAACCATAATGAAGGAATAAGCAGGCAATTAGAGCAAACTGCAAGTTCCTTGCCCTAAAAACCCTCCAGCCTTTTAACTCTCTCTGTGCACATACCATTCCCTTCCGATTTCTCCCACTTATTTAAAAATCACAGTGAGAAAAGGCTTTTTACCATCTCTTAGAAACCCTCCTCCATCCCGCTCCTTCTCAGAAAGAAACTGTATTAGTAACTTCTCTTGCAAAATTCAAAGCCACTAACACTTACTGAAGTTTACTGTAGCATCTTGAGTTGGTATCATAGCCATTCTCACATGAAACGTATGACACACTTCAGAAACTCACTTTCATCTGTAGCGAGTGCAATGTTTAATCCTTGCAGTGTATCAGTAAAGCAACTCGTTATCAGGAGCACCTGAGGACATGAGCAGCCAGTTGTGTGTTGGCCTTCTTTCTGTTAGTAGTTAGTTAGTGTTAGACAAATCTGGCAAAGCTGAGAAGCAAATTATTTATGTCTGCAGTGATAGCTACATACTTCAAAAATATTTCTGAAATCTTTAAAAGTGAGGAATAGTTTGGGCAGATGAATGAACGTTTGGACCTAAACTTGAAAGTAAGCCAGAAGTTTCATGTATATATATTGGCTAGTATCATCTTTTATACCATTTGAAGAATTAATTGTCCAGTGCATCAGATTCAAAATATTCATCAGTGGGATTTGACCCACTAGATTGCAGTCTTAACATCTACTCATACATGGATATAGAATGGAAAATAAGCCCTCAATGGCTTATGGATGTTACTGGAATGGAAGTTAGAGCAAATAATGAGAAACTGCAACCAGATTGAAGAGGATTTGGATCATTTAGGTAATTGGGTCAACAGATGGTAAATACAGTGTGGTATAGAAATATGTAAAATAATTAGTCTGGGAAAAAGAAACCAATCATCCAGTACACTGATGAGGAAGGAAGTGTTGATTATTGTGGAAAAGTCATTGAAATAATCAAGACAGTGCACAGCAGTAGGGAACAATGCAAACAAGTCATTAGGCTGTTGTAGAAAGAGGATAAAGAGAAAACAGGTGATCTAATTTCTGTTTGGAAGATTTGGCTTTTACATATGGTCATAGGATTAAGAAGCAAACTCAATATTGCCTTTTAAGTGATGCTTAAGTTCTTATCTTAATAGAGATATACTGCACTAAGTATTCACTACTAAGAAGATGACATATACCTGCATAAGAAATTTTTGGACACCATCTAGTATTTTTTATGTGGCTTTGCTCTATGGATGATAGGAACAATATTATGGTCTTGGAATAACCATTTAATGGGACAGAATAGCAAAAATAGTAGAGGATATTATGCCATTCACAGAAGTTACTGTAGTTAAATTTATTCTGTGTGGCTCTAATTAAAGATTTTGAGACATTCAGAATCATTGGTTTGGTTAGAAGTACCTTGGTTTTCACACCAACAGGTGAACTAACCTCTCCACATTCAAAGAAATACAAATTAAGAGTAACAGTTTGACAGTTCCTGGTATTTATGTACCTGTAGATGGACTAAATTCTCTGCTGTTGTAAATTCTCGAGCTGTTAAGAAGCTCTGTACTTTGTATTAGCCTACATTTGGGCACTGTGCCTTTTACCAGCTGCAGAGATGTTTTTTTCAAAACATTTCTTTGACACGGCTTCGTCTTTAAAGTCAGCTTTCCTTTTGTACTGAGACTGGATGACACGCTAAAGAGATCTCCCTGAAAGTCACTGTCAGGTTTTGAAACCAGTACCTCTTGTTTCTAGCATTTACATGCATGCTTTTAAATTACGTTATTTTTCAACATGTGTCATGTCCTAAGCCATTGCAGTTATGTGAAATATGTTAACAGATCGGGATAGGAGAGACAGAGTATAGCTAAGCCTAAGGGCAGCTCTATGGGGTGTGTGCAAAGCTGAGCTTTTCTGTCCATGGACTGAACAGGCTACATGAAAGCCAGACCCAAGTCATAAGTTGTGTAACCGTGACAGTTTATCTTTACAGTTAGGGAATAAGCTCTATTGAAAGGGAAGGCAGACTGTTTTTAACATGTCTCTCCACTTAACATTGGTAGACATCCCCCAAACTGTACCTGATTCTCCTCCCGCCTGATGAAAACATGGACATATGGGCTTAGATCTGTCCATACCCATCTGAAAAGTCATTTCTCCTGAGAGAGAGGAAGGGGGTGAAGGTTAGTGGGGAAGGGAAAACAAAGGAAAGGAAACAAAGGAATGCAGTTGTCGCACTCAACGGACTTTCACAATAGGAACCTTGGGATGTATGGCTCCCTCATCAAACATATTCTAGTGGTATCAGTAAGAAACTAATGACCAGCCATACAAAGGCCAATGAATTGAGTATCCTAGCACTAGTGCACAGTTCCAAAGGGGAAAATAACTACCTAAACCTTAAAACACCTGTTTTCCTGGGTTATGGTGGAAGAGGATATCAAAATAGACATTATGTTTTGCAGTAGGCACATTAGATGGCCAGCCATGACTTATTAATTGCTGGGCTTGATTTTTATTTCCATATCCTCTGCCTTATATGTTTGAAATTAACTCCTTTCACTAGCAATTTTCCAATACCTTACTTAAAATGTTGTTGAAATGGTTACCTCTACACCTGCATTGCATTCGCAGGGTCTTTGGATTTCTTTATTCAGGGCTGCTGTTCTCCAAAGGAAAAAGGATGTCTCTTTAGAATACAACTGCTGTTGACTAGAGCTTCTGGATTATCTATGATTTACAATTATAACTTTTTATGTGAAAGGACATTTTTGAGTTCTAATTCATTCTGAAAATCATATACAGCAGTTGGCTTAAACTGTAGTTCCTGTAGCCTAGAGAAATGCAAATAATTATGAACATAAATTCGCTCTCTAATATATTACTTTCTCTTCTCATGTGAAGTTGCATTTCACATTGTAGCATGCAGAAAAGGAACATGGTAGATTCGAAGTCAGCTAGGGTTGTTTAAGCCTTTTCAGAAACTGAAGTGATAATATTTATGATTTGGGTATTCCAAAGCATATGCAACATTTATTAGAAATTAATTATATCAGGCAGGACACTCCTTTCATTAAGAGCTTGGGTTCTTCATGTTAAACCAGCACACATACATAAACCTTATCTACTACCTTCCATGAAATGAAGGGTTTTCCGTCCCAGCTCATTCTGTTGATCTGTAACAGAAAAAACTATTCTTGAAGCTATTGTTGCTGTTATATATGTGAAACTTTATGTTTGCAGTAATTTTTCTAGACAGCAGATAAAATTCTTTTCCCTTTCTCAATCTATTAATGCCTCCCATGTGTGTATTGCATGGTGTTATCTAAAACCACAGTGCTAACAATGTTGTTTCCTCTTACTTTTGTAGACCTTAGGGAACAAATTGTGTTTTATAATCTACACTTCCATCTTCTTCTTTAGATAAATAGCAGAATATGTTGCAAGCAATTATTTTGAAGTAACTTTTATTGTTGTAGCAAAGAATTTTTAGTTCCTCTCCTATTTAATTGTCCTCAATTTGATATCATATTATCATGGTTATTTCAATGTGTTTTTGTAAAAGTATTTTGCTAGAAATTATATTCCATCTAAAACTGGTTTGTTCAGGGCTCTGAATCTCTCATTTGATGATTATAATAATAGAAAAATAAACAATTTTACACATTCCTGCAGTTTGCTTTCATGTTGCAATTGCTATCAGCTTTCTTGCAGCATATTGAGATGTTTTGCATGTTTCACTCTTTTGACCATTAGCTATTGGAGATAGAAATATTTCTATTTCTTTTCCTTTATTCTTACCCTTTCCATTCTTTTGCACCTTTCTTCAGAGCAGTTGTGAATGGAGGTGTAACAAGGAATAAGAAGGCCATTAACTAGACTTTGTTAATGTTGGCAAAAACTCCAGGAGACTCTTCTTACAGCTTGAAATAAATTCATTCGGAAATCTGAGTACTGAGAAGGTTAATACTCTTCTTTAACACTTTAACATCTAGCTGCTTGCCATTTCTCCTGTTTGGTAACTTGTCAGACTGGAGTAATAACACTTAAATTGCAGGAGACCTCCTATCTTCTCTTCCAATAACTAACCAACCTTATGATGTACTTTCAATGTATTTGGAAGCTGATTAGCAGCATGGTCCCGTGGATAGAGCTGTAGGCTAAAGTTTAAAAAATATGAGAACTTCTAGCAACACTGCCAGTAGTGGCTCCATTGTGTCAATACAGTGACTTTAGACAGCTGTGGTGTGACCTTGGACAAGTTGTCTTCTGTGTAATTCAGTTTTCTCTCTATTTTCCTCTCCGTCTTGTCTGTTTAAATCACTCATTTAAACTCTCTGAAGAAGATTCTGTGACAGACTGTATATATTTTTATACAACGTGGATGATAATGGTGTCCTGCTTAGCTACTGCAATGCCTAGGAACTACCCTCTTATAAATACTACTTTTCTGTTTTCTTATGGTTTTAGCATTTACAAATGATTTTTTTTTTCCCCAAAAAGCTGCTACAGTGCAATTATAGTGGACATAGTTAAAAATGAGGTGAAAAAAAATAGTTTTCTTGAGGCCCAAGGTTAATGCTATCTAAGGCAGGGGAAGAGAAAAAATGGCACGTGGCAAACGTAAAGGTCATGGCATGCTCTCTTGCACCACTTGATGCATCTGCAGGTATATGAAAGCCTGGGGGGCATAACGCCTCCTAGCACCCTGTGTAGCATAAGGTTCTGCAGCCTTTTGTATTCTTTTTATTCTTCTTCATTTCATAATCTATTCTTATTGTCTGTCTAAATCCTGGCTCCCTTGATGTAGGTAGCAAAGCTCCCTTGCATAATTTTCAGCCAAGCTAGAATTGTACAACAGCTCAGTCTTCAGATGGGGTATTTGGAAGGGATAGGAAAGTCAAATGGGTTTGTCAGTGACAAAACTGTGCCATGTACATATAGAAGGGATTATTGCCCTTTCTCTTACAACTAGAAAAAAAAAATCCCAGTTGTTTTAGCTAGAATATGTGGTTATCTCACTCTAACATATTTTTGAAACACTTATAAAGAAAAGGTTATGTTTTTGAAGTCTGTTTTCAGAAAATTTGTAGAATGTTTGTCCAAAGGGAGGCTCTTGTTAAATTGGTGTACATGAACCTCAGAGAGTCCTCCTTGAAAGAAATATTGCCAGAATACTCTTTTGCAAAGGAAGGGGATGGGAACTGCTCAACTTCAATTTTCACATAAAAATGGGCAAAAACAACATTTCACTATTCTTTCTCAGTAACAATGGTGAGATAAGCTGCTGTATTAACTTTATAACACTAAATTAAAAAAGTGTTTTAAAGGTGGTCTAGTTCTGTTTCACCATCTTAGTAATATGATGTGTATTTGTGTTAATTATGATAACATTCAGCCCAGTGATTTTTTTAGCAAAGAAGCCATAGAAAAGTCTCACCTTGAGAAGTAAAGCCGTAAACTTTAAAACACAGAGTATGCATTACGTTCATATAACATTTCTCCTGAGTTCTGCAGTGTTGTACTCTGGGTTGTCCCATTGCACAAGAAACCTTAGTGCTTCAGTCAATAGAGTAACACCGTGGTGTGTAATGTGATTCTCTTATTTACACTTCTGTAAATCAGGAATGATTTCCCTGCAGTCAATGGAGTTGTAGCAGTACAAACGACTAGAGAACTGGCACTGCAAATGTTGGCATCATTACCTAAAAGCAAAAATTTATGTTAAAGCTGACAGTACAGCATCTAAGTCCATTAAATTACAGAAAAGGAGAATTTTTATTTCCTTTTTAGGTGAACAGAGCTTTCAAAATGGTGAAGCCAGGGATGGAACACTAATAATAGGAAATAATACAGTACAGAAGAAATTTAAAATTCAGCAGTACAAAATGTTACATTAATTTTATCAGGCTGCAGGCTGCAATATTTATAAAATAACACTGCTTCAAATTTTTTGACATGTTTGTTGAACCAAAAAAACCCCATAATGGACTAACAAAATATTTTGAGGAAAAAAACTAGCAAAACGAGTAGAATCACAGTTAGCAGCAGGTCATACAAAGCAATCACATCAATTTAAAAATGTTTTAGAGTCTATAAATATTTTTGTTAATGTAAATGCTCTTGTGGCATGTTTTTTTTCCCTTCATTTGGGGAAGTAAAAAGGAAAAGAAAGGCAGAAATATAAACAAGTGTGAAATATGTATGTCTTTGTACGGCTTGCTTCTTATCCATTCAAGCTGGTAAGCAATTCCTCTCAAGAAGTGCTGTTACTCACTTTTTTTCCCCGTCTTGGTCATTTTCTCTCTCACATCAAGACTTGAGAAGTTCCATGATTACAAAGAGTATTTCAGCTCACTTTTTATTAAACCAAATTTACTTAAATTCACTAGTGAAAGAACATATTTCACATATTTATATCAGGCATAATGCCTTTGCAGGATCCTGATCATTCATAACAAGGAGGGAAATTTATAGTTCATTCTATTCTATTTCTCTTCCTAAGTGCAATCTTGTATGGCAATATGGGAATAAATTATAATGGCAAATTACTTTTCTACAAAATGATTTTTGAACATTGAGATTTTCTATGCCATAAAAGGAAATTTTACAGACTTGTAAGAAAACTGAAATCATTTTTATTGTGCTTACCACGAAGAACCCTAAGGACACTTTTGCAAAGAATAAATCTGTAAATGGCTGATAATTGAATGTTGGGATTGCATAACCTTCTTGGGCAACCTGGTCCAGTGCTGCACTACTATGTTATTAAATTTTTTTTCATAAATAAGGACTAACTTCATCAAAGTCAATGGACTCTTAGTGGTACAAATGACCAATAAACTGTGTCTAAAAGGAAAGCACTAATGTTACAGGGTCTAAGTCCATTAAATTACAGAAAATTAGTGAATACTTTTAGAACACATATCTGGGCACAGGAAGGAAGAAGGAGATGATTGAGAATGGCCAGAATGGTTTGACACCTGGTTATTCCAATCTTTTGTGGCCAACCTGATTGCCTTTCGTGATAAAATGACTAGGTTGTGGGTGAGGAGAGAGTGTCAAAAGTCATTTACCTTCAATTTTATCAAGATTTTCAGCAATGTTTGAGAAAATGTTCTTTCATCCAAGTCAGGACATTGTGGTCTGGATGCATGTGTAACTGCATGGATTGCAACAGCTTGGATGGTTGGGCTCCGGCGGTCATAGTTAATTAATGATTTGTAGTCTAATTGAAGACAAGTGAAAAATGGAGTGCCACAGGAGTCTGTGCTGGGACCTGCCCAGTTTAAAATTTTTATCGGTGACCTGGAAGAGGCAATGGAGTGCACTCTCCTCCTGTCTACAGCTGACATCAAACTGGGATCAATATACCCAGGGGCAGGGCTGCCATACAAGGGGACACAGACAGGCTACAGGGATGGGCCAGCAGGAACGTTGGGAAATTCATCAGGGACAAATGCAAAGTCCTGCCCCTTCAATGGACCAACCTCCTGGCAGGGCACAGGCTGGGGACTGCTTGGCTGGGGAGCAGCTCTGCGGGAAAGTCCCTGGGGATGGAATGAGCAGCAAGCTGGATATGAAGCCACAGCATGCCCTGGCAGCAAAGAGGTCCAACTGCATCCTGAGTGTGTGAACAGGAGAAGCCAGCAGATCCAGGGAAGTGACTATTCCCCTTTGCTGAGCACTTAGGCCTCATCTGGTTAGCTTTCTGAAGTTAAGGGATGATCTAATGGCAACCTACAGCTTGATGGGTAGTTACAAAGATGACAGAGAAAAACTCCCCCCCAGCAAGGGACAAGGGCCACAAGTTGCACCTTGGGAGATTCAGGTTGGGCATAGGGAAAAAAAGACAGTTAATAATGAGGAAGTGCAATACAACTGTGTTGTATACAGCAATGACTATCAAATGACTATGCTGCTTAGTTATTCTTCCAAATGTGGAAATTACTGCAGTTTTTCATGGTTTCATGTTAGCTGTCCCAAACCCACAGCAGAATAGTCCTACTAGAGGTCCAAAATAATTTAGACCGAAAGATCAGTACTATGAAGCAGAATCCCGAAGTTCAAACAAATCTGATTATCTAAGTATGATTTTTTTACATTTGGAGTCTCTGTTCTGACTCTAGTTCTTTAAAAGTGTGCAGAAATGAATAACAGATCCCTGGAATCAAGACTGGTCTAAAATTTAATTTATTGATAAACTATGAGAGCCATAAATTTTACCTTAAGGAAAACAAACCCAAAATATTTGGGTTGCATAGATGTAAAAGGCTGGTACACTGTAGACAGCAATAATTTAATGAGCTGTATCTAACGTGACCCAATTAAACAGTACCCAGCATTCACCAGGTATGGGCCATTCGTAAGTTTCAGAGGAATCTAAATTTGAATTTTGCCTTTGATTGACCACTTGGCAAAGGTCCCAACTGACTCTCACTCCTGGAGACATAACTGAAAGCTGTGAGTGTATGCAAAGATTTCTCTCTTCCATTGCATTTTATGAACACAGTAACATTTTTTTTACACAAGATCCCTCTGCGATTGCCCTTTGGATCAGAGTATTCTTCCAGGTCAACTGTCAGTCAGCGCACTAAAATTGCAGAGCTCAGAAGTAATACAAAGGAGTAGGATGGTCTGCTACCATAGTAGTGTTGCCCTAAGCTGCCATTTGCCTACTTGTTTCCTGACAGTACAAATGGGACTGTTACTTAGCTGTGAAAGATTTTGCAGCAAGTATAGTCACTCATCCACATAAAAATGTGCAGGATCAAGCCATTAGCTTAACTACAGCTGAATATTGAGAAAGGGTAGGACTTTGGATGTTTGTCCTTTTAAATTTATTGGGAGTTTTGTCATTTATTTCAATGGGGCTGTATTTTTACCTTGCAAAGAGAAGTCATTTCCAGTATAAGCACATCCTGATTATGTCACTTGTTTTACAGATGAAGAATGAAGTGGAACAAATTTGGTATCACACATAACATAAAAGTTGTGTTTTGGCAAGTTATGCTCTGGTAAAACCAGGCAGTTTGCTTCACATAACAAAAAAGAGATATAACTGTAATTTCTCCATAAGTTTATTTTGCATCTCTTGTTTTCTTTTCCCTGTCCAGATTTATTTCCATCTCCCTAATTCTTTCTTTCCATTTTCCATGTGAAAGTGTTGCCTGAGATAGACAGGATGCCTAGATTTACAGAGAAACTATTTAAATTGCAACTGATCCTGAGAGTTGTTTCATCATGTGTCTATCCTATGTAGCTGTTCTTTTTTCTTTAAAAGCTTCTGGGGTGAGGGCACTTGCAGAGTGCACAGAACTTTTTCCTTCCTTTCCTTGAACACAACTAGTTACATTTGGAAGAGGGAAGTAAAGTTACAAGATTTTTTTTTTCCCAGTTTTCTGAAACAGAAAGGTATCTTTTCATTCTGATTTCTTTCTGAAATTTTAAATTCCATTGTGATTTTACCTAGAAGAAGAAATAATTTAAGACATCTTCCTTTTGCAAATACAAGAGAAGTAAACCCAGAAGTTTTCTAAGACTTCCCCCTTTTCCTTTTGCTTAAGCAAGTCATGACCGACTATCCTCCTCAACTCTTACGGGAGAAAAAAAAAATTGCCTCCCATTACAGATGTCCTGGAATTTGTGATGCCCCCTGACATCAAATAAGTCGTAAAGTCTTTGTGAATCCACAAGCCCCTTGTGGCTTCACAGTTTACCAGTGGTGTCTTCTGGGAATTTTGATAACTTCCAATATTTTTAACCACATTTTTGATCCAGAAAGAATATGGATTCTGGCTTTGATCAGCAGAGAAGTACTCAGAGGAGAAGAAATCAGTATTTAGTTTAAAACAGAACTGTATTTATTCATCGGCTCACCTGTGGACCCCAGGAAAGCAGACAGCTACTTCTCCCCCACCCTGATGCTCCACCTGTGTCAAGTATCCTAGGGCGGTGTTGGAGCAAGTCTTGGTATCCCTCTCATGTCATTGGCAGAACAACCAGGAAACAGGAGCTGCCCTCAGCCCCTGTTGTCTAGCCTTTCAAAAGTTTCAAAACATCGTAATTCTGGCTGATCTTTACTCAACAGTTTTCAGACTTTCCTGAACTAGGATATATCAAGCCAATTTCTTTGTCAATGTCAGTCCCTAATCTTTTGCTCATTCCACAAGCAAGCGTGCACTATCAGTTGTGGTGGCATTTAACATCGTACAATATGAATGGAACAAATATGGCCATCGCTATTGCTCAAAGGCCACCACAAATAGATTTTTTCATGACTTTAACAAGCTAAAAAGAACTGTAATTAGTTTTTTTTTTTTAAATGGATGTACTGAGAGCAAAGACTCTCAGATCTGTTTTCAAAAGTAAGAACAAGTGAGCAAGAAAGAAGGAAAGCAAGGTGGAGAAAGACAGTTTGGGGCAGAATAGATTGAGATTTCATTCAACTTTAGAGTGCACATGTTTAAAAGGTGCTAACCAGTCCAAAAGTAAGATTTTTTGTGAAACATGAGCAATTAAAGACTCCTTTTTTGTCATTTTTATTTCATTCAACTGTTGAAAACTAATTCTTTAGATAATAAAGAGGACTCTCTACTGTTTTTCTGAGACTCATTAAACTTATTTTGTGCAATGTTTTCATGCTCAAGAGCAGCCTTTACTTCATACTGTCTTTGGAGTTATCATTACTGATGCTAATGCTGAAAACAAGGTTTCTTAACATAACAATGTGCTAGAATAAATTGGGGTGTACAGGTCCTGCATAAAGTATTGAAGGGGTGAGGAAAGACTGTCTGAAAGACAGTACGTGAAGGCAGAACAACATTTGACAAGCTGAAAATGGACAAAACCTTAGAGGGATGTTCTTTCTAATGTGTTGGATCAATTAATCCAAAACCCAGAGTAAACAGAAACTCTCAAAGCAGTTTGTTGGGGTGGCATCACTGGACAATCTAGTGGTTAGGAGGTATGAATCCCATTGCCTGTGGGCTACCATCTCAAGCAGATAACTCTAAAGATAGAAAAAACACTTCTAAATTATTTCTCTGGCCTATGTAAAATGTTGGGTTTGTCCCTTTCCCCCCTTGGCTATAAATATCATGGTATTCATAACATCAAATCTCAACCAAACCTTCTGTAAAATTCAGGACCACCGCTATATGTTCATTTCTGGTTATTAGCTGGAATGGGAAATGCTAAAATAACTAGGAAAGATATAACTGTGAGTGGAAGGAAAAAGAATGAAAATCACACTGAAAGGATTAAAATAGACTTTGAATGACTATCCAAGTGACTAATAGTTCATATACCATCTGCTGTTAATTTTTGTTATTGCTTGTACAGGGACAAGGGAAAAGAAGCTTTCCTTCCACTGGTGAATTTTGCTTAATTTGAATTAGACAATGATAGAATTTATATTATCTCTTAAGTAGTTGCATTTCGGATATTTTAAATTGGTCTATCTAAGATGCTTTTATAAAGCCCTATTTTGTCCTTAAAGCCTTTGGGCCACTCACTGGCAATACTGCAAAGCAAGACAAAGAATGTATCCCTGCTTTCGAAGGTGAGTAGCAGGCTTGAGTGTGGGCACAGACATGTTATTCCCCATGATGATTCTATGATCCTGCTTTCCATCCATATTGTTGGCTGCTAGTCCATCTGTAGGGCAACCTCAAGGTGAGCATCCGATTTTTAGGAGTATGAAACAGATGTGGTAGGTTGACCCTGGCTGGACGCCAGGTGCCCACCAAAGCTGTTCTATCACTCCCCCCTCCTCAGCTGGACAGGGGAGAGAAAATATAACAAAGGGCT
>JAVJGG010000008.1:16536942-16576887 GCA_035590195.1 Aviceda cuculoides | reverse complement strand
AATGGCCTCAAGTTGAGGCAAGGGAGATTTAGGTTAGATATTAGGAAAAATTTCTTTACTGAAAGGGTTGTCAGACACTGGAACAGGCTGCCCAGTGAAGTGGTTGTGTCATCATCCCTGAAGGTATTAAAAAAGCGCATGGACGAGGTACTCTGTAACATGGTCTAGTGGGCCGTCATGGATGACGGTTGGACTCGATGATCTTGTAGGTTCTTTCCAACCTAAATGATTCTATGATTCTATGATTTCCTTAGCCAAAGGTGGGAGAAGTGAAATTCTGGCACAATAAGTGCTCTCTTCCACTGATGAAAAACAGATTGTCTTAATCTATCTCCTCTGTGGTTTTACATATTTATTGAAACAACAGATCTTGGTTTAGACCTTCGCATTGACAGCTAGAGTCAGCAACCCTAGTTGATATTATATCATGTTATTTTCACAAAAAAAGACAAAAACATGTTCCTTCCTAATAAGCAGAAGTGGTTATACTTTAGATGAACCACGAAAGCTGTAAATTTTATTTCCCTGTGGTTTTGAGGTACAGATCACAAATAGGCTAGGGATGTTTGGCACTGGTTTTGAGACCAGCAGGTAGGAACAAAGAGTAAATACAGACACCCACGGGGTGACTTAAGGCAGGGAGAGTTATTTCAAATTCTGTGAGCCAGCCTGGGCCCTGCTGAGTTGCCATGTCTACTATTAAAAGCCTGAATTCTGCCTTTTTTTGCTTTGAAGTAGTTTATAGGACTATTGGTTTATTTTCAGATGTTTTAAGTGTGTTGTCATAGTTATACAGTGAATCATGCTACCTAAAAATACATCCCCTGTATTAATGAAAGGTAGCTTCAATCTTACAGAAGGTTATATAAGGCAGTTGTACCAACACATCTTCATAGTCTTTAGCTCTTCAACTAGTTATAGCTATTTGAAAAATGATCTTTCTTTTTAGTTCTTGGATTTTTTTTTTTTTAACAAAAATATTAGGATGGGGTGCTGTTTTACTGATGCCTGAAGAGGCTTGTGCTCTGGTCTGCCTTTGGCAACACCGTATCTTTTTGATGGCAAAACTTAAATCAAATGTTCATGTGGCTCAGTGAACAGGAAGCAGTTCCAAATGCCTGTTAGGTTGTGTGGCATTACATTTATGCGAAGTGTTTATGATGGCATGGAAGGTATTGCTACCTCTATTTTCGTCATCATCATGCCCCCCTGGAAGACCGAATGGCTTTAATTACCACTTCAGTAGTAAAGATTCTTGCTAGCGTACATTTGAAAGATTTGCTCCATGTCACCCAGGAACTGTAAGCGGAACATATAAATTAAGCCACATCCCCCATAGTCCAAGCTGGTACCTTTGAGCTGAGCTAGCCTGCTATCCTTAAAGACAGTGATTTTTTGGTCCCCTCTGTAAAAGCCTTAGAGACAATTGCAATCAAATACTGTAGTTATGCCTTTAAATAAATCTTATGCTGGTTTACAGCTATGAGAAGAATGCAATAGAAGTTACGTTAGTGTGAGATGGTATATTTACCTTGAGAGAAAAAATTATTTTCATCGGAGTGAAAATGCTCTAAAAATCAGGAACTATCAGTTCTGGTACCCTACACTAGGGACATAGGTCATAGCCAGTGACAAAAAAGTAGCTGTTTAAATGGATATCCCTCAATTCTGTGGTTTGCCAGTTTTTTGTTAGGAGAAGTGTTATTTGTCACCTTACTGATATTTTTTTTCTTATTATTATTGAAATACGGGGATGGCCCTATCCATGCCAGTGTATCCTTTTTGAAAGGCAGCTGACTCACTCATCTGATTTCCCCTCTGAATACTACTTGGAAGTCCCGAGTGCTTTGATTTCCCTGAAATGACCTCCCCTAGGCTTCAGGCCAGCTCTACAAGGAAGACAGTGATGCTTCCTAGATACTATAATACTTCTGATTTATTCTTTCTGGTTTTGTTTGGGGTTTTTTTGTTTGTTTTCTGAAGGAGGGAGTAATTTGCTTTATGATCGAAATGACTCATTGGCATCAAAGTTGGGATGAAAAAATCCCTAGCTGCAGGATAGAGTTAAAGGCATTTTTGTAAGAGGCCACTATCTGTCCTTGCAAATTGACTTTCATAGATTTCCACTAAGCACTGGAAAATTGGATGCTAAAACACTTTAAAGTAGAATCAGGAATTTTTACAAAGTGGAAAGTAAAAGTGCTTGTAAAGTAATTTTTAGGACCAGCTATTCTAAACAAATTTGGCTATCGTCTCCTTTTGTTCAGGTTCACAAAGCAGTTGTTAATTTTTTAGAACTTTACCCCATTTGTAAAATATTGACAACAATGTTGTTGGACACCATGTTCTCTCAAGAGCCCAATGTCTTGAAGTGAGGCTGGGCTCATTTGTGTAGAAAGCTCAGATCTGGTGCTAATAGCAATACTACTTCTCTGACGGATTCTGCTTTTCCATTGCTCCCTGCTATTTTATGTTCCTTTAATCAAATCTTTTGTAGTTCGCTTTTTTCCCAGTAGATTCTGACAAAGACCCTGTTTCTATTTAGGATGGGACTACTCATGTTTTGCTGTTGGCTGTTCTTTAGTTTCATTTTTCACTGAGATGTGACTTTTACTTCCCAGCACAAACTTCCCGCTCCTTGGAAGGAGGATGTCTGCCATCAGGGTCTTCCCTTTTGGCTTTACGGTTGCAGTCTGGTTGCCAGTAAGGACACCCACCGCCTCATATATGATGATGCAGAGGACTGCCAAATGTGCATAAACCAGAGGTATGTACGTGTCATTCACAACAGGTGAAAGAAAACGTGCCTGGCTGTGTGCAGGAATTGTGGGCGAGCAGGATTTGGTGCAGAGGGAAAGATCTGCAATGCCAAATGAGAAACCTGCTCTAAGTTTTGAGTCTGACTTAAGCAATAGCTGCAAGCCCAGGCTAAAGTCTTGTTATGACTTGGCATGTCTTATTCCCTGCCTGAACGTAATGCTCACAGAAGCTAAGTTCTTAACTAGCAGAAACCAATCTTATTTGTCCCAAAAGTTTCATTAGATCTTGAGGCAGGCAGAGGCCTTATGAATACAGGGTAGTCTTCTTCAGACGAAGAAGTGATTTCAACATCTCACCCAGCATGGCTCCTTGTAGCAGACCATGTGCTGGATGCACACGTGCAGTGATCTGCCGCTTCCCCCAGCCATTTGCAGGGATTCATTTGCTCAATGAATGTCTGGGCAAACTTATTACACGTCCTACGAATTCCTCCTCACTGCTGGCTGCAAGATACATTAAGGCGATCAGAGCAGCTTTCTAGAAATTTTTACAGCATAATAACATTTTTTATATATTTTTCTTTCTTTTTTTTTTTTTTTTTTAAAAGGAACACTTTGCCTTATTTAGCTAGACAAAAGCAAGCTTTGCTTCCCTTAGAGAAAAAGCCCAAATCATCCTTGTAGTTGCTACTGAAAGTACCATTTTCCTAGACAGCCAGGCAGGATGGATGTTAGATTTTTTCTAAACTGAATAGGACCACTGTGCCTTTTTAAACTGCAATGGCTTTGACTCAGTGAAAACAAGAAGAAAATAAAATATTAAAAAAAAAGGGAAAAAGGCATCTTAGTGACATTTTTTTTTTGGAATTGCCAATTCCTCTGCTTTTGGGTTCAAACAGAGATACTATTGTTGCTTGCTAGTGGATCTCACTAAACGCTTCCCAGATTTATAGTTCCTGATAATGTAAAACAGGCAAACCCAGCAACTTACAGTTACATGTAGCCCAGGAAGAATACTAGCAATTACTTTTCCTTTTGTCAATCAACATGAGATTAAAATGTAAAAAAAATGCCAAAGGAATTAAATTATCTTATGTTTTATTTCAAAAAAAAGAGTCTGAAAACATGCTGTTAGTGGTATTGAGAAGATAATAAATATGCGTTGCAGCTACTTATTATGGTTACTTTGATAAATATCTTTGCTTAGGGACACAGGAAATCAAGAATGCAAACTACTCCTACTCATGCACTGAGCTCTGGTTATCTGTGTTTACTTGCTGTACACTGCTATTTTTTCCTACACTGGCTTTTGTGTTTGGGTGTACATTATATTAGATATATTCAGATATTTATAGATGCATGTAAAGATACATATTTCTCGGGTTTCACAGCACCACACAGAGCTAAATCACCCTGAGAATTGTCATGGGATGCACTGGGGACATCTTTCCTTTTATTACGATGGCCAGAGCAGTTAGAATGCTGAAGTGATTTAAACTTTTACTGCTTATGTAAACGAAAAAGCAATAAATGTCTTTTGAGGAACACCATGTGACTGCAACCTAGTCCTTCATGTTAGGAATTGCTGATATGAATAAGGTACAGAATTTGCAAAACTGTTGGATGGCCCTGAAAAAGAGGACGAAGGAATATTCAGACAGCTCTGAGTAACCCTTTCCATCTTATACATCCTGCTGATACTCCAAATGCAGTTCACCTTTTCTGGACAAAAAAAAAGAAAAGATGAGATGAGGTCAGATTGTTTTATGGATACAGGCTGGCTAATAGCTGGCTCCAGAACTTGCAGAAGGTGTTTTGTTGATTTGCAGAAGAACCTTGCCCTCGGAGAGAGACACACATTTTGTGTCGGGACACCCAATTGCGAAGACCAGTGCATGTACATGAGATATTGCTGTGGCTTCTGGAATCTAGTAGGGTTTTTTTGTTTGAGTGAGTTGTAGAACTCTGCCACAGGCATTTGAAAGCTTGTGCCTGTGTTTTAATATTTGGCAGGAATGAGAGAGAAGCTCTTAGTCTACGTGGATTATTTTGCCCTTGCTTAATGTTTGGGATTGCAGTTGGTAAGGTTTGAATATTTTGTTGTTACAGAATTAAGTATTAATTTAAATGAAGTATAAATTTAAATGTAAATCTCTGCTTGCTAGTTGTGGGTCATATGGTGGAATTTTATTGACTTGAATAGATTGTTTGCTCTTTCTGTGTATTTCAATAAATCTTTTTGACATTGCTATCACCTCCTGCCTCCTTACAAATAACTAAGGAGCTACAGATGATTAAACAAACTCTGAACCGTCTCAGATATACATAGAACTGGAGACTTCAGAGCAGACATCAGACCTGCTGGTGGCAAGAAAAGCCACTAATAACCAAGCCAAAACTTGGGACCGAAGTACAAAAATTTAAACTACAATGCCAGGGGATCTTATCTGTCAATGATATCTGCTACTTGCCTTGCCCCTCTTGTTTTCCTTTTCCTTTTTGCCTGTGCCCAAATCATTGAGTTGCAACTGCAAAGCTTTGCTACAGATTCTGTCCAGACAATCACAGCAATGCAACGCAACATAGCCACAGGGGTAAAAAGGGGTTATCCATGCTTGGCAGTCGATCTGACAGTGGAAAGACAGGAGCAGGAGCAAGAGCTGAACTCCCTCTGATCCCCTCAGCCCCTTCTTTATGGGCCAGCCCACCTGTCAGTAGAAGGCTATTAGATTACGTCAGCCATCTCACGAGATATCACACAGAAACCCCGAGATTTTAAAAGCCTAATGACAAACACAAGTGAATAATATGTACAGAGTCAACATGCAAAATTTGTTATACCAACAAACTTGACTAACTAACTTAAATTCTGGTTCTCTGATAAATTAGCAAGCATCAGCTCTCAGTAGTGTGGAAAGATCAGGACAATCCTTTGTAAGTTCCTGATGTGATCCTAATTCAATTGGTAACCACAAATTTGCTTCCCTTTCCAAAGTTGCAGTTTTGGTTTTGTAAGTTTGTGTTTTTTTCCACAGCAAGAGTATATAGAGTTTTTATGCATTTTACAACAATGTCACAGGGAAAAAAATGTTAAGATTCTGAATATGTGAGTCATGTAGCTATCTAACTGTAGCAAGAATTGAAAGGTGAGGTAAAGAAACATTTACTTTCTGACTTACCTTTTTTTGAATATTTTTTCTCTATTTGACAGCCCCTTAATACTATTGTCTCC
Organism: Aviceda cuculoides; assembly: GCA_035590195.1. Classification (NCBI taxonomy): domain Eukaryota; kingdom Metazoa; phylum Chordata; class Aves; order Accipitriformes; family Accipitridae; genus Aviceda; species Aviceda cuculoides. Next base: position 16,570,896 of record JAVJGG010000008.1, on the reverse strand, counting down.
TAAAACTGCCCCTCCTACTGTATGAGGGGCAGTAAAGAGATCAAAATACCTTTTGTTCCTTTGGAAATCTCTTATATGGCTACCAGCATATGAAGAAGTCAAAATTCTCTGTCACTTTTCATTCTCTGGACTATCTACCAGGAAATTCCTCTACTTCAATCTGTAATAATTTATCTGAAACCTGTGATAAAGAAAATAAGAAGCATTTGCTGTTACTCTACCAGGTCATGTTTCTGTTTGCAAAACTGAAGAGATCCTCAGATAATTTTCTTGAGCTGCCTAGTGGAACAATTTGCCGAGCAGTGTGCTTGAAGTCACTGTCAATTTTAATGACATAACCACAGTTGCAGGCTGAGACCTCTTCCAGAGATGTCTTACCCTGTTCCATCTTGTGGCGTAGGTCCTATTGAGATATACAAGATGTGGTTCCCATCACACTTCAGTGAACTACTAATAGCAAGAAAGTGGAGCTAGATCATTGCTAATGCGTACCCTTTGCTCTTGGTATCGCTGTCTGGGGTATTTGCCATGTCCCTGGCATTGCAACATGATCCACAGCATGTCTGACTGAGCAAGCTGCCTTACAATTCACTTAAACTATTGCTTTCTCTCCAGAGAGATTATTTTCACATTATAAATAATTAAACTGCGTAATTCATTGTCACAGGATATTGTGGAGGCCAAAATGGGTTCACATCCTTCAGCATCTATTAAACAGGGCTATCTGAATGCAATCTCTGGTGTAGGAAGTGCACTCTTAAAGCTGAATGGGAGGTATGCCAGAGTCCGTTTGGGTCTTTCGAATTTACAGGATAACGTACTTTGTGATTTAAGCCTTATTCCATGTGTTCATTAAGAAATTTAATTAAAAAAACAAGACAAAGACAGGCTCAATTCCCTATTGCCCTGTGTAGTCTATCACGTTAATTCACTTATTCAAGTCATAAAGTTTCATAGCTTATAACACGTACCTCTTCATATCGTGCACCTATGAGCAAAATAAAAGAATTTGTTACCTACCCGATGGTGAAAATGCTCATCTTTCCTCCTCTGTCATGGTGTGGGTGTCCCCTGTATCACACCGGGAATCCCAAAAACCTCACACTGAGAATCCCAATAGTGTCAGCAGTCCAGTTGCTGTTGGATCCGCTTCAAAAGCTTTTATACCCTCCAGCTTGGAGTTTTGCTCTATATCGTTTCCGTAAGTTAGTGCGTTCTGAGGAAACTGCCAGACAAAAGACAATGGCTGCTGGAGACAGCAATGTACGGGTGATCATGGCTGCATAATGGACCTTTAGCTCTTCCTGGCCACCTGTCCTGCCTACGTGGTACTCTTGCTTTGACCTAATGGTGCTGCTCCCAGCATACACCAGGCCTTAGCATGAGCTGGCTTAGCCAAAATCCAAGCAGGAGTTGAGTGAACAGTCACAGAGGTATCAGGGCAATCTTTACTCTATGCATGCTCATTTTCCCAAGCATCAGTTACAAGCCACTTTTCAAGACAGACTGTTGAGTTGGATGGATCCCTGGTATAACTCGGTTTGGCTGATTTTAAGTTATCATTACAGAATCAGGCTTAACTGCATTTGACAGTCCTTATCCACCTAAATAGTCTTACTGGTATCAGGCAGAGTTTACATTTCCTAGCAGTTGCATTTTATGAGTTGCAAGGCCTACCTACAGTGAAATGGCTTAAGGCTTAGATGAGCTTCAGCAGAATTTCTTGGCATAAATCCATATATTTCAAACACAGCATTTCAGTACTTTTTTGTTTCTGGCTTCCTAGTTTCCTCTGTTCTTTGACATCATCATGAAAGAAAATATTTTGGAGGAGATGTCCACCTCCCATCAGAGGAATGAGGCTGGGTCATGATGCAAAGCAGCAGTCGCTCAGTCAGATTTGAGCTGAAATCCTGCCTGTTTGCTCAGTTGCTGAAGGCAAAGACAAATGATAGATTTCTGTGAACTCATCATTTCATTATTAATTTCCAGTCTCAGCTATCCCACTACTTTACTATCTTTGATCTCGGCAATAAAGATAAGTGTTCCAATGATTAGGAATTGCTTAACTTCGTTGTGTTCCAGCTTCCCATTTTGCTAAGGAGGAGAGATACAAAGACTGCCTTAGTAACACATTTTTGGATCCTCAGATGAAAGCTGATGTGGGAAGTACAATATAATCCCATAGAGGGGTGCTTGATCAGGTATTGCATATGCTTACCTGAGGCCTTGTGAGAAATTTGTCTATATTAGGTGGCCTGGAAGAACTGCCCAGTTCCCAAGTGTGGGTTTCTGCCCTGATCACAGCTTCTCACCCTTTTTCTCCCCCTCCTCTTCTCTGTGCTCCATTTTCCACAGAAAGGAAACCTGGTCATGTGGGCCATGTGGGAGCTTCAGCTTCAGATGAAAATATTATTTTATGCTTACCCTAGATACTGGTCCTAGACTGCCTACAATCATGATCTATCAGAACCTGGTACCCTGTTGTGAGCAGAAAGGGTCATGCTACATAATTTGGCCACACACAGTAGAAGACTATCACCATGAACTGGTAGGTCAGAGGATGAAATATAATGTGTTAATCAGCTAAATTTAATAGCAATGCATGACAGCACATCTCATAGTATTCAGATCTAAACTCAAACCCATTTTACTGTGAATCAAGTCCTGAAGTACACAACTGTGAAAGTATAGATTAAAATATAAAGAAGACCTTAAAATAGGCATGTATCTAATTCTGCAGACAAGAAAAGAAGGGAAAATGCTAGTCAGTGTTTATTAATCTAAAGAACAAAGTTGCTGTTTATTATTTCACTTTGGCAAAATGTGCCTTAGAGGAAGCTGGAACAAACCTGGCTATGTAAAGAAGAAAGAGGAAAAGTCAAGGAGAGAAATAATAATTTTGGAGAAGGTCTGGTTTTCTACTTTGCTTTATGTGTGTATTTTTCTAAATCTTAAGATGTTACTATGTTTAACAGAACATTTAAAATCCCTGCTGCCTATTCGTTGAGTTTAGGACATATAATCTACGCATCGATGAGCACGAAATGCTCTGCAGGAGTCTCCTCCTGTCTGATGTATAGGACAACAGGACAACAGTTACACTGGAATACAAGGAACTCTTCTATTAGGCAATGAATCCAACAAATCTGAATAAGGTGAAAGGTTTTTTTCCTTTATTATTTTCATGGTGGGAATGTAACTAAGTTAGCACTACTGCCTTTCCTCTTGTGATTCCTGCTTATGTTCTTCACAGCCAGCCTCTAATCCTCCTTTGATCTTCCAGCTATTTATTGCAAGTCATCCACAGAGCTCTGTGATTTAGAGCCAAAGTTTCTGGGGATTATTTTCACTGAAGGGCCCTCTCCAAGACTATGGGTAGAAGACCTTTTTTTGGAGAGGAGACAAAATGTAATCCTGATGCAGACAAATTTCTGAAAAATGAGAAAGAGAGCAGAAAATACATTTCCCCACAGTTTAATAAAGTGAGGAAGATCTTCATTTTTTCCAGCCTATATTTTTTTTTAAAACAAAGGTGGCAAATGAAGGACCTGAAGTGTCTATGTTGATGACATATACTATATGTATTTTCTGAGGAAGTAGGGAGTCAAAAGAGACCTTTTGGGCAACTTCCACCAAAAAGTCATCTTATTAATGAAAGCATGCAGATAAACAAGCTTTTAAACTAACTTTGCTACCCTTGACCATTCTGTGATGGACACATCCATCAGGTTTTTATTTTTGCATCATTGCCTTCTAGGAAACCTTTGCTGCATTTGCAGACACCTGCTCCCAAAATCTTTAATCGGAGCAGGTGACATGTAACAGATCGACAGGTCCTGTTGCAGTGGAAGCTCATGAAGCTTCAATTCTGTATCTGTGCAGTACTGGCTGTGTGACTGCGCTTTCAGGCTGACAGCATCAGTCTTACCTGACAATCTCTCTGTTAGCTTCACTGCCAAATAACATTTCAGGTAATAACTTGAAGATAATATATTCTCAGAGCAAAATGGTCACCTCTGAAGGGGCTTAAGGAAACAGCAATTTGGCCAAGAATAGCATTTAGACACTGGGCATTTTCATTGTAAGAGTAGGGTCTGAGAGTGGAGAATCTGACAATTGTACTTATTTAGAAGCATGCTGCAATTTTATTGTTATAGTTCAGGTAGATACACTGCTGAGGTATCTGAAAAGGCACAATTTGCATGTTGAAAAGATCCAATTTGCATGTTTATGAGAAGGTTTTTTATTGTAATGACGTGGATAATGGCTTAACTCTTTATATTATCAAAAAATAAAAAGGGAACGTGTCACTAGAGTATCTTGAGAAAGAAGAAAATAGCATAATGAATCACTCAGCACCACGTACACAATCCACCGATCAGTTTCTAACGCTGTAGTTCACCTGAATTAAGAAAAAAAAAAAATTGACAGGAAAAATATGCCTGCCCCAGCTAAAATGGAGGGGTTAGAAGGCTACTAGCATGTACAGCAACATTTATTTCAGCACTTAATTAACATAAGATATGGGTAGAATATGTAACCTAGTGCCCTGCTAAGTTCCACACTTTCCATCTTAGTAGCTTCTCTGGGCTAACTAATTAACACGAAGGTCATTGTTCTCATTTTTCCAGTATCAACAGAACATTAAAGCAGCACATCTCTGATAACGTTGGTAGATGAGGGATGCTGCAGTTGAGATGAAATTTCAGTTTCACAAAGGCTAAGACGTGAGCACACAAATTTAGCAAGGGGATAATCTACTGTGCACTAGGCTTCTTTTCTGAAAGGAGGAAAAAGGAACTATCATGCAAGCACAGAACCAAGGAGAAATGAAAATGGGGATGGCCTTTATACTTTGATCAAAGGTGCATCTGCAAAGTTCTGTGTGAGATATAAGTTAACAGCATGAGTAAAATGCCAAATGTAGAAACAATAAAATGTCTGTAGATGCAAATTGACAGTACAGGTAAGTTGGTGTCTTGTCATGGGGTCTATACGACCACAGTGCTGTAGCCACCTAGCTTAACTGGGAATGTGTCATGTTGGATGATGCTAGTAGAACTACATTCCATTATCTTTGTCTCCCTTTAAATCTATAACTGAATTAGGGCAAACATTTAACAATCCAAAGGATTGAATGAGAACACTTGACAGTCTTTTTCTCAGGTTTCTGACTGTCTTCATTTGTACCAGAAATATGAGAGAAAAACTCAGTATTTTTCATAAACAACGGATAGCTTTTCTTTAGATTTTGGCAAGAATAAAGCAGTGCTGATGTTAAACAAAAGAAAGAATGTGTTTTGATTTCACTTGAGTTTGGGCTTGAATACTGCTGGAAGGCCAAAAGGATTCTTATTTTAGCTAAGTAATTTCTCCATGTCCTCCAAGTAATTGACTTCTCAGGCTGCAAGGTATCAGTCTACTCACCTCATTTGATTTCTCATTAACACCATGTAATGCAGACTTTCACTTCCAGGACTTACTGCATCAAATGTGAGTTTTGATTGAGCTGAGCCATACATCCCAGACTGACATTACGCATAAATATGCAAGTTAAAGAATTCAATGAGGAAATCTGATACTCTGTGTTAGATTCTTTTACATAAAAATGGCTTAAGGCAATTTCAGATGGTTTTGAATTAGAAAACACAGGTGAATGAAGTTTTGCAACCCTATTCCTTCTGAGTTACCTATTGCTGGGAGGAGGGATGAGTGCTAAAAACAAGTTGCATTGGGTCTGGCTGAGATGGAGTTAATTTTCCCCGCAGCAGCCCTCATAGTGCTGTGCTTTGTATTGGTAGCTAGAAAGGTGTTGGTAACTCACCCGTGTTTGGCTACTGCTGAGCGGTATCAGTGCACAGCATCAAAGCTGTCTCTTCAATATTCCCCCCTCACCAGCAGGCTGGGACTGGGCAAGATCTTGGGAGGGGACATAGCCAGGACAGCTGACTCAAACTGACCAAAGGGATATTCCATACCATATAATGTCAGCTCAGCAATAAAAGCTAAGAGGAAGGAGGAGGAGCTGGTGTGGGGGGCATTCATTATTACGGCGTTTGTCTTCCAAAGCAACTGCTATGCAGACTGAAGCCCTACTTCCTGGGAAGTGGCTGGACATCGTCTGCTGCTGGGAAGTAGAGAATAAATCTTTTGTTTTCTTCTCCTTCTGTGCAGGGCCTTTGCTTTTGTTTTGTTAAACTACCTTTATCCTGACCCACAAGGTTTTTTCCATCTAATTTTCTCTCCCTCTGGCCCTGTCCTGCTGAGGAGGGAAGTGATAGAGTAGCTTGGTGGGCACCTCGCATCTAGCCAAGGACAACCTACCACACAAGTCGAGAGAGCTCTACAGATAATTTTGTGACAGGGGTGCTGGATGGGCTGACAGATTGGTGCTCTGCTTGAGGGGATGCAATAGCCAGTGGTAGCCTTTGCTGCAGTGATCATGAGATGATAGAGCTGAAGACCCTGAGGAAAGGAAGCAAAGCAGCTCTCAGACTAATGACCATGAACTTCAAGAATGAACTTCAAGAAAGCTTGTTCAGGGAACTGATAGTCACGGGAGGCTGCCGTGAGGCTTAAAGGGGCCAAAGATTGCTGGTTGACCTTCAGGAACAACCTCCTCAAAGTGAAAGGGCAGTCCATCCTGACGTGTAGATGGTTGAGTAGAAAACCAGCTTGACTGAAAGGGTACCTCCTGACTAAACTGACCCCGCAGGCAAGGATGACGTGAGGAAAGTCAAATCTACTGCAGCTGAAACTAGTGAGGAATGTGAAGCACAAATAGAAAGATCCTATTGGTACTTTGGCACCAAAAGAAAACCATGGAAATTGAGGTCTGCTACTGAATGGGGTGTGCAGCTTGATGACGAATGACATGGAAAAGGTGGAGGTACTCAATATCTTCTTTGCCTTGCTCTGTTCTGGCAAGTAAGTCTTAGTCTTTATTGTCAATCTGATCTCTGTGCCTAGTAGCACAGTGAGGCAGAGAGAAGTGCTATGTGCAGCGGAAGAGGAATGAGCTAGAGCAAACTGAAAATAGACAAGCCAGTGGAACTGAACGGGATGAATCTCAGGTGTTGTCAGTATTACTGTGAGCCCTATCTGTAATGTTTTTTCAAATGGTTTGGCAATCCGGAGAACTTTCTGAAAACTGTCTACCTTCAGGAAGACAACAAGAAGGAGGATCTAAGTAACTACAGGAGGGTCAGCCTCACCTCAGTTCCTGTGACAGTTATGGGGACTGTCTTCATGGAAGCTATTTCCAAGTAAATGAAGAACAAGGTGTTTGGGAGCAACCAACATGGATTTTCCTAGTACAAATAATGTCTGATCAGCATGGCTGCTTTCTGTGATGAAATGACTGGCTATGTGGCCAGGGGGAGAATAGAGCACATCATTTACTTTGGCTTTGCAAGACCTTTGAAATGGTCTCCCATAGCATCCTTGTAGCCAACTTATAGACTGTGGGTGAATGGGCTGGACTTCAAGTTGTTGAAAAACTAACTAGACCGTTGGGCTCAAAGAGTTCCTGGTCAATGGTTCAAAGTCTAACTGGTAGCCAGTGAAATATTGTATTTGCTGGGGTTGATACGGGGCCTAATACTCTTTACTGTCTTCATTACCAATCTGGACTGTGGGAGGGAATTGATAGATGACACAAAACTGGGGTGAATGGCTGGTGAGAACATCCGTCACTTGTAGGAACCTTGACAAGCTGGAGGAATAGGCTGACAAGAAACTTGAGAAGTTCGTTAAAGATGGATGCAAAGTCCTGGATCTGGAGAACAACCTCACTGAGCAGTGCAGGCTGGGAACTGGCTGGTTAAGTCACAGTTTTCCTGAGAAGAACCTGAGATCCTTGTGAACAGCAAAATGGACATGAGCCAGCACCATGCCTTTATGGCAATGAAGGCTAGCCATGCTGGACTATGCTAGCGAGAGCATAAACAGTAGGTCTAAGAAAGTGATTATTCTCCTCTGCTTGGCACTTGTCAGACCACCTCTGGAGCTGTGTCCAATTTTGGACTAGATGGTCTTCAGGGGTTTCTTCTGACATAATTTCTTCTGTGATTGTACAAAAAAGGAACTTGCAAAGTAACGGTTATATGTATTATTTAGCACAACACCGTGAGGTATGGTCTTTTTGTGAAAAATATCTCTGTATTTCATAAAGGGATGGATTTCTGCTTCATCATGTTTAATAAGGTTTTTAGCTGAGAACATGAGATGATTTTTTGGGGTGGATAAGCAATCTGATAGCCTTAAGCCAGAAACTTTAATATGAAGCTTTATGAAATTTTCTGACATAATGAAGAGAAAGAAGAATCTGAAGAATTTATTTTTCTGTTTTGGAGTGTTCCAAGAAGAGGAGCTACATGGCTTGAACCAAAGGATCATATTATTAACTATTTTGGAGTGAAAATGAACCTAGTCTTAATGCCCAGAAATGTGCAAACTTTAGGAACTGGTGTCAGTGTGATTATGTTGTCAGATACTGTAGCAAAGTAAAACTTCTATGTTCAGCTACACGCTGGCTTGTTTTGTCTTATTTTTGATTGATTCAGCATGTTCACTTTCTATCTGCATCTTTGCATCAAGAAAATCTTGATTTCTTTGGTTTTGCTACTAGTATGGAATAAATCATGGGTTTGCTACTAGTATGGAATAAATTGTAGAAATCAGTGAAAGTGTCATTTTTATCTAGTTTCTGCTGAAACATGCAGTTGGTTTTGAAGGGATCTGATTATAACAATGTTGTGGGTTCATTGAGATACTTGCATAGCAAGTATTACAGGGATAGGGAAGCACGGATTCTTTAACAACCTTATTGAGAGTTTGAAGAAAATGTGCTCCACCACTTTAAAATCAAATCAGCTTTTTAAAAATGAAACAGTAACTAAAAAAAGAGAGAAAAAAAAAAGGTACAAAAGAAAAAGCACCCAATAAAAATCCATACCCAGTACTTCTCCAGCACTACTCATGTCACAGAGCTTTTTGGTTGCCATGATTTATTTTAGACCTGACTTGCACAAGGCATCCAAGATACATTGCTGTCTCATTCTGCAGGTTGTAGGTAGGATATTAACGCATCTCCTACTAATTGGAAACTACTCCTGTTGAACTTCCATTGCTAAGACTCTGCAAGACTTTCTGAGTGGATATCTAATGTAACCTTTTAAGACAAATGTTTAGACTGTATTGTCAGCCAGCTGTTTGAAAAAAATGATTTTTTTAAAATTGACTTTGAACATAGGGTATAAGATCAGTGAGGCTTGACATATGCTGAGGTTCTTAGACATAGACCTGGTAACTCTGTTTTATACAAAGCACATTTAACTCTGTTAAATACAGAGATGGAATGTGCTTAAAATCTGTTTTTGTAACTCCCTGCCTAACTGATTATGTGCCAAACATAGTGTATGTCTGTCTTTTGAGTCATTCAAAATATCTGGATAAAGGGAGCAATGACTGACCCTCAGCAATCTAATTGAGCATCTCTGGGGGAATTCTTATGTATCAGAAAAAGAAATCAGCTTCTCCCAAATCATTCTGAAGTGCGACAGAAACATCATGGTAATGGTTCCTATGTGAAATGTATTAGACACAAGCAAGAAGCTCCATTTTCTAATGTTTCACAGAAGGGAAGAAAGTAAACAGAAATTATCGTTGATGACATAATCAATGGGTGAAGGAAAATATAATAATTGTGGCTCTTTCCCTCTTTCTACTTGATATTTATGCACCCCTTAATTACATTCTCATTTTTTAATTTCTGTTGCTTTTTGTGAGAAATTCCTCAAAGTGCTACTTTCATTGGCAAATTTCAAATGCTAAAAAAAACAAGTGGAGAAAATAGAGAATCATTGTCAAGCACTGTCCAAAAGGCTTGCTCATTATTTGCTTGGAGGACATCTTATTTCAAAATTTCATTTGATCTGATTTTTTAAAAATTTCAAAAGTAGTAAAAATAAGACTTGCTACTAAGTCTGCTAACTCTCTAGAACTCTCTCTGCCTAATTCTTTTCTATTTAAGTTAGCATTCTGTTTAAACCCTTCTTTTTCATGTAGCCTACACATGTTAAAATTGCATAATCCACTCAAAGATCCAAGTATATACTTGGTACCCTGTAGGTGTTTCTGTATGCATGTGTATAAAGAGTATGCAGACATGTAGGAAGCTCAAAAATTCCATGCAAAAAAAACCTAGATGCAGTTTAGCAGAACATATTCCACCTTTGAAACTGCAAAGGAAATAAGCCATGATATTAACCATAGCAATGGTTCACAGCTGCATCAGGGGAGGTTCAGACTTGACATTAGGAAGTATTTCTTTACCAAGAGGATGGTCAAATGCTGGAACAGGCTTCTAAGAGTGTTTGATGCCCCACACCTGCCAGTGTTTAGGAGTCATTTGGACAATGCCCTTAATAACATGCTTTAACTTTTGGTCAGCCCTGAATTAGTCAGGCAGTTGGACTAGGTGATTGTTGTAGGTCCCTTCCAACTGTAATGATTCTATTCTATTCTATTCTATTCTATTCTATTCTATTCTATTCTATTCTATTCTATTCTATTCTATTCTTCAGGGCTGCATCAACAGACCACTGAGTTATTCTTATTCCCAGCCTCCATTATGCCACCATGTAACTTCCCATATGAGTCTACTATCTTAATTCAGAGACAACTTAGTGTTGTTCAATGTTCAGCTAACACTTTCTGCAATTCTCAGCCCAGGCTGAAGAGGGAAATGAGTAGCTGCACAGCTTGCATATGTCACTTATCATGTGAGAAGCAATACATGCCTAGGGAGAGCTGCAGAGCCACTGCTCCCCCTTCATAAATCAAGACCTTTTCCAAGGAATGCAGATCAGTGCAGCATATCATAAGCTGGACAGATTCTGAGGTGAAGCTGTGCATTTTGATGGGATTTTTGTATACACTATTGTACTGTGTGTACTTACACAGCAGAAATATGAAGTAGTTCACTGTAGACTGAGTAGTTGTTAGCATGATGTTTGGATCCTAAAAGGGGCTTAGCTGTTGAATTCCACAATTTTAATCCATTCCTCTGAATTGCACACAATCAACCTTAGTTTGGCATTTACAATCCATTTTTGTGGTTGGGGAGGTCATCTAGTATTTACACTTCAAGCTGAGAGTAGGGCCGAGCAAAAAAATCAGGCTTGATTGTTACCAATTTGAAAACTGTTAATAGTCTTTCTCTGAGGATGGAAAACAGAATTAGTCAATGAAAAAGTATATCAACCAAATTATCCTTAACTTTCATTTATAATTTGCCCAAAGTGCCCATTTCAATTTTTAAAGATTAAGTCCTACTGTTTTAATGTAGTTCCCTCATTATTACTTCCTAGCACCTCACACACACTACATCCATATAACTGGGAAGTTGCCATAACACAGCATAGCTTTTCCATCTGGGTGTATCACTCATCAGCACTTCAGACATGTGCTGTTCATTCTGTTGAGACCCATCTTATAGTTGTTCCACAATAAGCAGGTGTGTTGCCTCTTGGTTTTGAACTCACATTTCATGAACACTACAATCAGACTGCCAAATAAAATAGAAAATATACTAAGTAATCTTCAGTAGGACTAAAAGGCATACTTAAAAAATAAAGAGGCATAGAAGGAACAGAGCTTGTCTATTCTTAATTTCCACTACTGTTCCTTCCCACACTTCGCTCTGTGATCCACTTACCTGTCTCCATGTTCTTTGGTTTTTTTAAAGAAAAATATGAGAGGAGCAGGTTCTGCAATGGATCTGGTAGAGGGAGTTCCAAATTGGACTGTTTGGAAGGCAGAGTTGACATTTTTTAAGAGAATTATGCAATGTGATTGCTTACAATAGCAGGGAGTTCAGAAAGTCCCTTCTTGCCACATAGTCAATATTCCTAAGCCTCTCCTTAAAATATAGCAGGATTCACTACAAAAATGCCAGGCAAGAACCTGGTGTTCCTGTGCTAAGTGTCTCACATTGGGATGTTCCCTGATGGGCAAGGGAATCCTCTAGATGCCCCTGACTGTCCAGCTTAGGGGCTAAAATTTAGGGTTATGGGATCTCCCTTTGGAGTCCTTTCAGGTTATCTCCATGTCTTCATTAACTTTATAGGAAACTTAGGCTCTTATTATGGAAGGCTGTTTTGCTAGAAACAGTATATGCGCATGCTATGTTTGTAAGTCAGGCTGAATGGATTTCGGTCTAGATGTATCTGTATTTATGAAGTGGTTTGGTATTGTTGTACTCATTCCTGAATTCCATACTTTTCTCCTTCACCTTTTCAGCCTTATCACATTCAAATCTTATTTTCTCAGGAGATGAAATGCATTCTGAAATTCCCTGGATAGGATCTCTTTGTTCCCTTAGTGGCTCAGATGCTTTAATGTTTCAATGAAAGACCAACCTTACAGCTGCTGGTAGCAAACTCAAAGGTTTCAAGCAGATCAGGGCCTGAGTGGTCTTGTGATGAGTGCTGTAGGATTCAGCTGTTACATGGAAGATTTAGTTAATCTCTAGCTGCAGAAACAAATACTGCTGCACCAGTGTTTCAGGAGCTGGCTTCCTCCCCAGATTTGTGACTAAGCTTCCTATATTGGGTGAAGGGATGTGCAACATGGAGCAGGATCTGAGCAGGTGCCACTTGAACCAGCTAATATTAAAAAGTAAGCACAAGGGCATCTCATCGCCATCTCAAGGGCCATAAGCTTGGCCTCTGCCTGTCTGGAGTCCCTGACTGGAGATTTTCTCCTTCAGGTAGGTGCCCACATTGAGTCACGCAGATACTTCGGCAGCAGACATGGCTTGCTTTCATGAGAAAAAGTCAAAGGGTGAAAGAATATCCTTTATAAGCAAGGACCTAGTGTCTGGAATTCCATTCTGCAGTAATTCAAAGTGATTTATTGCTGTTGTTGCAGCCAGAGTGCTGTGATAGGCTGCAGGCCACCCTGAGTTTGCCCATCCTCTTGTGAAAGTTGTGTTACTGAAACGGACCCAGGATCCCAGAAGCCAGGTTGCTCAAGCTGGACCTTGGCCGTTTTGCTTCCAGTACTTAATGCAGACAGGGAGAGTCCTGCCTCGTGCTTACTGTGGCAAGATTGTGTCTATGCTTTATACTAGGGATGTAGAGATGAATTAGGCAAAAAGGTGCTCAGACTACAGCAAACAGAAAAGGAAATAACTGAGGGCAGGACTAGAAGCATCTAGGGAAATTCAAAGCAAAAAATCACTTTGTCTTTTGAAGAAAGTGAAAAATGAGCATTGCATTTTGGATCTAAGGTTTGCATTATTTTGATACCTAAACCAGACATATTTATATGTTTTTGGTTTAGTAAATACATTTCTTTGACCTAAAAGAATTAAGTACCTTACTTCTGCTTCACTTTAGCTGTGTGTGCTTAATTCCTTTTAGGTTCTTTGAAAATTTTACTGAAAGTTTCAAAAGTCTTTGTCCGATAACAAACTTATATCACAACCGTAACCCTCAAATCCAGGCTGCAATACAGCCGTGGACCAGGAAGAGTCTAATTTAAATGAAAGCAGCTCAAAGAAGAGCTTCTCCTCTTTTCTTCTCTCATCCTACCACATCTTTTCCATGCTTGTTGAGTCCAGTGCAGAAATGGTAGCAATTGCCAATTTAGCAATGCATGCAGCATGAATTTTTTTTCCCCTGACAGTCAGGTATTCCTTGGTGGTTTGCTAGCAGCTGAAACAGGGAATGTTTTGGTAGACTTATCTCCTTGGTCAGTTGGAAATACTGTGCAACCAGTGGCTGCTTTGTAACTGATATGAACATGCTGCTGACGCAACAGCAGCTGCCAATTTCATCAAAACTGGCAGTGTCATTCAATTTAAGGCCACTTAACATCAATTCCTGTTTAAATATTGTACTTTTATATGTTAAGATCACCATTAGGTTCTGAAACGTGGAGAAAATGTGGAGAACTGGAAAAATGTAATGAGGATGAATGCGTAAAATTTCAGAGAACTTTTAATTGCTAGAACTGAAATAGCAGTGAAATGTCTTTTTATTTTTAAAGACTTAAAAATTTATCAAGAAATAAAATGTGTCACATCTATCTCCTTAATTCTTTTGGTCTTGGTATAATTATTCACTAACAGAACTGAGTTCTGAATTTTTAATATGACACTCAATATATAATATAAAATTTCTACCCTTGTCAAATCAGCAGAGAAAAGAACAAGGTCTATCCCAGTTACTGAAAATTAAAAATGTATATCAGATGAGAGCCTCAGTCATCTGGGAAAATTCACTCAGAACAGAGAGTCGGCATAGTTCCTTTGTATACATTATGCCACACTTAAGTCTCGAAAACTTCCAGTGACATCAATAAGAGCCGGTCAGGTGCAAAATTTGGAATTAAAATTACCTCTTTTATCGATTCTTGAAAGACCCCAAATTCTTAAAGTCTGTTGTGGTTTCTAACACAAGCTACAGAGTTTAAGATCCAGACTTTAAAAGAATAAGCAATATAAGAGGTTCTTATTCGGTCTCCTTGCTTTGATACTTTCATGAGAGCTGCTAATAAAAAGACATTTTGAGTTACCATTAAGAACTCAGTTTCACCTGATGTCTGAATTCAGATGGGATACTGAAATGCTAAATGCAAATGCTGTCCACTAGCTAAAAGATTGCAGACTACTTTCACTCTGATTTTGGCTCCAACTTCTACTACCTTAAATTTGCAGTTGGGCTTAGTTTGGAAGTAAGAGGCATTCAGGTGGGAGGGCTTACAGCACGTGCAGAGGCTAGCAACTCAGAATTGCTGAACCCAGTTCTAAACGCATGCAGATACCTCTCTGCTGTATAAAATGACTTTCAGTAAAAGCCTTTCACTAAATTTATTCACTAAATCTGGGATTAACAACATCTTTAGAAGCTACATTTTCATGAGGCAGTATCAGTTCACATGTACAACATAGCTTACACCTCTGCCTACACAACCATTTTTTTTTAAAAGGAGTTATGCCCTGAGCTATCAAGCGACGTATTATTTCTGCAAAGCTACATGTGTGGTTCTTAGAGAAAAACTGGGCTCTGAGGTTGTTTATAGTTCTGGAGTGAAAGGATACTTGTCAAAAATCAACTTCAGTGTTAAATATCCCTTTCAACAATCTTTTAATTTGGAGAAAACCCAATTGGTCAGAAAATTATCAGTTTCCTATTATAAATACAATACTTTAATGTTCTTTGTGCTCCGGGGCTCTGGTTTTAATTTCATGTGAGATGTGAGAACACTACATTTTCGAATGTATATAGAAATAACATAGGGTATTTTGTTGCTATGGCAATATAGATCCCTATTTCTTCATTTATGAATAATAATAAAAATCTAATTGATTTAAGTTATATTTTTGTTCCACCATTTCCTGAAGCTAGCCTTTCATGAAGACTTTGTATACACTTGATTTAAACTACTTTATTGGCCTCTCTAACATGATTTTATGTTTTATTTGGGTTTCTCTGTTAAAGCTCTAAGCATTGATTTTAGCTTATGCTACGCTACTGGCAAACATTAATGCATAAATACAAAATGTGTCTTTTTTTATTAGGACAGTCAAGCAGTGGAACATGTTGCCCAGACAGGTTGTGTGGTCTCCACCCTTGGAGTTTATCCCAGCAGATGCTTCTTGGGGTAGGAAGCTGGACTAGAAACTGGTATTATTCTGTGGTTCTTTTATTGGGGTCCATCTTATTTGCGGATTCCAAGAGCCCAGTTTATGTCAGTTGCTGCAGCTCGAAAATGTAAAATGGGAGTACATGAAGAATTTTTCCGAAGTCTCCTGTAAATAGTTTAGGAATGTAGCTGGTGCTGCTGAGAAAGTCTGTTCTCAAAGGCTTCATCTCAGTGCCTCATTTTACCCTAATGTTGTTATTAGCTTTAATTTTATCTTCTGTATCGTTTGAGGTCACGCCTTGCACTGAATGACATTTTCCTTGCATTATTAGAGAAAATTCATGGACCTGAAAGACATCACATTTTGGTTGTTATTAGCCTGTCTTTATTTCAAACTCTAATTAGCAATCAGGTGGTGTAGTCTGGTAATGCCATATGATGTTATCCCTTCCTTAATAAAGGAGTCAAGCTCCAGGGTTTAGACTGTCTGAAAGACTATCTAGGAACACACCCTCAGACAGAAATACACGGTGATATCAGCCCTTTGGCTTCTCAGAGTACAAGCTGTAAATATTATCTGTGGGGGAGTGGGCACTTCTAAATGGACCATTTAGCAAATGAGGTTTTCTATTTTTACATATATATGATGTTTATATATATGATGTTTATATATATGATGTTCATATATATAAAAATCATATTTAAAAATACATAAAATAGAAAAACCTCTGTTGTTTTTTGTATAGATATGCTGGAGATTAAAGGCCCCACAAGATTTTTTATAAAGGCAATGTAGTGTGAATTATTATTATATGGTGAAACTCCCATTGCACCTTAAATTCAATTATAATACATATCATTCACATTCTTAAATGCACACTTCAGGTCAGTTAATAAAAAGAAATTTTCCTAAATTGTGCTCTATTTTCCAGGATGGATATTCCAGATTAAAAAATAATATTCTTGGTGATCTTTCTTGCTGTCCTTCTGCGATACATACATACATAAATATATGTATCTCATATGCAAAAATGATAAAAAGAAAAATAGTATACGTTTGTAGACATGTACATATAAGTGTGTAAAAATATATGTACGTGTATGCACACAACCATACAGAGAGCAAACTTAAGGGCCTTTTTTGTACTATTTTCTGTATTTCCAGGATTCCAGGCAATTATTTGAGACTTTCAAATTAGAATGATCTGTTAAAGGGGAGTTTGCCTTTATTATTCTGATCTGTCATTTCTTTTATGTAACAAGCCAGCTGTTAGTTGAACAGCGTCATTCATTTCCTCAATGGAATGATGACACTACAATCAGCCTTCATTATCTTCCCATGCTCTTATATGAGAACTAAGTGCAGAGGAAATACTTTGTAATTACTCTAGGCAGATTTCCCACATGTTAGAGATGCCATAGATGGGATTAATGAATATCACTTGAAAAGGTTGAAGTAGACAAAAACAAAATTAGGCTTCAGTAATCACAACATGCAGATGGGTTGAAATGCTAGTGGGAAAAAATCCCATCAGCAATTAAACTTGCTTCTTGGAACAGCAGATGTGCATAGTCTCTTATTGAATACTGAGTACACTTGAAAGGAATTTGTAGAGGAAGAATGCTGAAATATATATACAGCTCTGCTTAGGCAGGGTTGGGACGAGTGGCAGGGTTGTGTTTATTTTACTTAGCAGGCGTCAGGACCCCTCCGTCTCTGCTCAAAAGAATCCCAAACTTCTGCTGGCCGATGAGGGCTCCTCTTATCACTTCTGCTGCTTTCTGCCATGAAAAGCTCTTCTGCCATCAGAGACCTATTAAAGGCCTGATCTAGGACAGCAACCGTATGGTACAGATTGACCCTTTAATCTCTGAAGGGCACCATTAGTTCTCCAAAGGAGACATATCTCAAGCCCTATTTTGCAGCTGGCAATAGCACAAGAGTGTCTCTGCTAGCTTCCTCTCCAGATAATCTTCAAACATCTCACTGACAAGAAAAACTGTACAGCTAAAAACCACCAGCAAAAACAATTTAGCCACCTAGAGGACTTGCTATGAGTCACTGAGCAGGGAGGTGCGATCTAGAGAGGCAAATGCATCCGTGAACAACACAAGCACTAAATCAGTTGTTTCAGTTTGTAGTGCTGGGCATTTCAAACAACAAGCCCTAGGCCAAATGTGACTTGCAAGGTCCAAACAAAAGGTCCACAGTCACCATGGCAGGATACCTCTCGGTATGACGCCTGGGGAAAGTGGGAAGGGTAAATGAGCAAGGAGGCAGGTTCACAGGGTTTCTTCTTGTGCCGATTTTTCACTGATGGTTTTTGTTCTCATATATTCTGTTGGTCAGCATGTAGAGCAACTTCAGAGCGTTTTGGAGTAAGTATAGCAGGT
Source organism: Aviceda cuculoides (assembly GCA_035590195.1). Taxonomy (NCBI): domain Eukaryota; kingdom Metazoa; phylum Chordata; class Aves; order Accipitriformes; family Accipitridae; genus Aviceda; species Aviceda cuculoides. The sequence goes on along the minus strand of JAVJGG010000008.1, from coordinate 16,552,845 downwards.
GGAATTGATTTGGCCATTAGAGAGAAATTGTCATCTTCCACCTTGCACAAAAGAAGTGCCATGATCTGAACCAGTGGTTAAAAATACAACTTCTAGTGTCCAAAGCAGCTTCTTTTCTTCTCTAAGGGCAAATTTAAGTTCCCTTCTCCCTCTCCCATGCTGGGAAGAGATTGGATTCCTATCCCTATCCACTTCCCTGCCAGGCTGTATGGCATATGAGTAGCCCTTCACACTCCTCTCACCAGTTTCTGCTGTTCCCCAGCCACAGCTAGACTTCAGGCTGGATCCACAATCTGGCACTGTGGACATGATAGGCAGAGACGTATACAGGCATAGATTTATATGCAGATAGAGAGAGGTGGAGCATTAAAGAAATAGCCAGTTAAGCTAAATTTTACCTGTGATTTGATCCCAGTCTCTACAATAACTTCAGCTCACACCTTATACCTAACACAGTTACCAATGAAGAGAAATCTTTTGGGATAGCTTAGGTACAGGCCAGAAGCACTGATCTGTATCCATACAAAGCCAACTGTGTTCTTGATCACGGTTATAATATATAAAATACTATGCTTGCCACTAAAAGGTCTGTATCTATCTATCACTATTATTTCCTCTATGAAGAATGTGGAAAAGCATGTTCTATCCCGGCTACTGTTACGCTTGAAATCTTGCTAGGGACAATAGGGAACACTTCATATATATATATATGGAGCAAAGAATTTATTGTTAGACTAATCAAAATCACAACAATCTAACCAAAATACAGCAAACAGTTACTCTTAGTCAGTTCCAATACTATTAACACTCATATTCCAAGGTAATATAGAAAAACCTCATCAATAATACTCTTAAAACTGTTTAAAAAAAAAAAGTTAGTAATGTCTACCCCTTTTTCCTGGAGCTATGCTCACCCTTCCAGTGTCCCTGTGGGCCCTACAGCCAATAGCTCCAGTCTTCTTCATGCAGAGGGGTGTGTATGGAGAGGGAAAGGTCCGTGATGAGTCCTGGGCATCCTGCAGTCTTCAGGAGAACGACATGCTGGTAGGGGTCCCTTGCTCCTTGATCTTGCAGTCCACCTGGGGCTATTTTTACATGTTTTCTTAACAAGACCTGCTTCTACTCACTGGGCATCTCCCCAAAGCCTTTCCAGCTCCTGTGAACATGAAGGGCTGTTGTACCGCCCGCAGCGACAACCTAGGTCTGTTGGACCTTTACGGCACAGTATCCCCAGAAGCTGTAACAGGTCAGGCAGTAGTCCCTTGACTGTTGCTAAAATCAGCTCAGGCCCAGAGAAGCCCTGAGTCCCTCTGCTGTCAGGTCCATGCCAAGCCTGTGGTCTTGTGTGACTAATGGCAAAAATTGTATTTACTGACGCACACTACCACTATGTGATTATTGGTGGTGAACAGAAGCTGTTAACCAGTGATTATTCAAATGTGAATATCTGTGTGGGATTGGTGTAAAGGTTACCTCTGCCACTCTTACAAAATCATCTTCAGTTTTTGTTTCCCTTTGATTTGTGCAACACCCTTCTGTCCGTTCTGCCTGTAAGGTCAAGTCTCTTTGCATGCGAATGCAAATGGACCATTCCTAAATATACTGTATACTATAACTTTGTGAAAAATATTCAGGAAGCACAACTGCTGTGACCATGCAGCAGCCTGATTTGGATTGAGGCAGTGCATACAATAAAAAACCTGCCAGTTGACGTCAGGGATTTATGGAATTTTCCACAGGAGGAAAAAAATAATCCAGTATATCCTCTATCAATTTTCTGTTTATTCGTCAATTTATATTTAGGTCAGTATATCTTAAATTATTATGGCAAGGTTGTTTTTTGAACTCTCAGTCATTTCAGAATCTCACTTTTGGTTTTGGCTAATGGTTGATGAATTAAACTGCAAGATTTAGAAATGCATTGTTAGCTCTGATGACAGTATCTCCACAAGAAGGTGATCTCCAGTCCCTGGAGAGGTCTTAGCAACGCGGCAGTTGGATTCCTGTGAGTGGAGCCCTCCGAACATCTGCCACACACACCTTGTTTTGTCTACAGCCTCACACACAGCTTCCCATCTCTCCACAAGTCTTTCAAGCATAGATAAAGAATTCATTGCAGAGATCAGCAGATGGTTTTCATTGTTATTATTCCTATTGGCACCAAAAATGCTTAAATCAATGAGCAGGCTTTGGAACAGTATTTCCTCCTCTATTTCTCATTTTGTTTTGACAGTCATTTGAGCATCTCCAGATTCCCAGATTAGACTCAGTATGTGCTTTATCTATTTCATCAATACTCATACAAAGAAAAGCTTATCTTCTGCTTCAGCCAGTCCCCCTCAGTCATTTCTGAAAGCTTAGCAGTTACAATATTAAGTGTGCCTCTCACACCCTCTTCTCAGATTGTTGTCTGCATTTAGTGTTGGATAATAATAATAAAAAAAATAATCAGAAAAGTAGTAGATTCGGGGTTGTTAGCGTCAGTTAGCAATCAGTATGCCTCATGCTTCCTATTAGAAGACTTTTTTCAGCTGCTTACAAGCCTTCCTTGGTTTAGCTGCTTTCAACTCAAATTTTCCATGCTGAATGCCTGTTTCTGCCTAATAGATTTATTTATTTTTAAATCAACTCGTAAATGGTTTGGTAACAGTAATGGAACGGAAAAATACATTTGTTTTGTTCATGTTAAAATATTCAGCCTTTTTTTTTTAAGAAGACCCATCACGTACATGTGCATTTGTGTGTTTTGGCAGGCATGCATCTTTTCTCTCTCTGGAAAAAACTGCTCAGCTTTGGCATTTGAAAAGCCACAGTTAGCTTATATCCTACAGATATCCTCTTACTACAGCTTTCCAGGATAAAATATCCCCAAATCCCAGCTGTGGCAGTTCTAGCATGTGGTTGAAAAAACTATGCTTAAAATTGTAGTTGTGACCTATTCTAACTGTGCCAAGTCCAGGTTCCAGTTCTTAAGGGTCTTTTCTCTCCTGTGTGCTTGGTAGTGACTTTCTGGCTGGGCCCAAGAAACCTGGAGGAAGACACTAATTTATGCATATGCCAAGGGGCTAAAATAACATGGGATAGTAAGGGTGACCACAGAACAGCACATGGGAACACGGCCTGGGGCATGGGGTGAGATGTGACGTTGTAGATGGTGGAAGCTTGTATGGCAGGCTGTGGGGAAAGTGGGACTGGAACTGGGGAGAGCAATAGTGTGTTTGCCAGGGCAAGAGACTGAGGGTGAAGTGGAGGAGGAAATATGGAAGAAGGAAATTAAAGTCTACTGTGTAAACGTGAAAAAAAAAAAAAAAAGGGAAGGAACTGCAAGCAGATTGGGCATCTGGATGAGAAGAGTCACATTGGGAATGAGTGAGGCAAAGGACAAAATGTAACGGGGTGGGCAGATATGACCTGACACTGCGGCAGGGTTGAGGGGCAGGGAAAAGGGATGTGGGTGTAGAAGATCCATGGATGAGGAGCTAGATGAAGACAAAATCTGGCAAAAAATTGGGCACTTAAAATTCAGTATTGCTAAGAGGGAAGTTGACAAAAAGTTACAGCATGGCTGTGGGCTCAGGAGGTGGTCATGGCTGTTTAAATGGAGAGAAAAGAGTTGTTCAGAGGAGGCTTTTACTTTTATTCAAAATTGGAGAAATAGGACTGACTGCATGGGACTACGATGAGGCTGCAGTGACAGAGTAGGGAAAAGCCTGCATCGGCGACACTCTCTTGCAATGGGCCAGATGAAATTAAGTTTGAAGGGAATGGGCAGAGCAGCCTGTATGCAAGCAGAGAACTCCTACCAGAACTCGAATCTGATACAAGGGTCAACCTCAACTGCACAATCCATGGCCATGTATATGTTCCGTACCTGAATTAATATAACTGTGCAAGCACAAAGCACTCTCTGGGCAAATTTACCCTTGTCATTTGCGCTTGTCATCAGGAGGAATTAGGCCAGGAAAAGTACCACATTAACAGAATCATGATTCAGTTTCCCAATGCCTTTGCTAGTGAGGATATTTCCATTTAGCATTGTACAGTGCTTGGTACAATTCACATTTCTTGAGTTCCACTTATTTTCTTTTCTGTTGTCAAACCTATGTGAATCGTTGCTAATTGCTAAGTGCTTGTTACCTCAAATGAGAGTTGGTAAAGTTCTGATTGTTACAGTTTACTTTCTTAAAAACCTAGAGACTTCTATACAAAAAACATACTCTGCAAACAAATACACTGAAAGACCATTTTTCAAGATTGAAAAATCACTGTGCAGGAAAACGTTGTTAAGTACCAGAGAAAAGCCTGCTCATGTTGAAGTGGGCAAACAATCTGCTTTTGTCTTATATGTATTTTCTGAAGTGGCTGAGAGATTTTTGCTGAAACATGCCAATATAAATTTTATCTGTGGAGAAGTAGGGTCTCAGCCTAACTAGAAACATGAGCATAGAACAAGCAACAATAATGTATGTTATGAAGTTTCCCATAGCAAAAAATGTTTTGCAGATTAATTATGATCTCTTTGCACCTCTGTAGTTCAGTGGTTGATCAGATCTGGCCTTTAAATAGTGCTATCATTTTTAAATCGAAAGACTGGGGAGGAATAAACTAGTGAAGCATTTACTTTTCTATCTCCTTGTTCTCCTTCTACCATGCCTCCACAAGCACAAGGTTTCGTAAAAGCTCAGTAAACCAGTTGTGGTCCAAACTTTGATAATTTGATTTTGAATAAAGTGTGTGGTTGTTGGGGTTTTTTTTTGAAGAGTAATGAAAAGTTGTTGGCCAGATGACAGCAGATGTAAACCCCGGACTGAAGCTGTCAGCACGGATGCAGCAGCGCGGCTGTTTCCTGCCTTTGAGAAAGGTCAGGAGAAGAGGCAGACAGCTCGCACAGCGTGTAGATGTGGCTGAGGATTACGGGCTGCTTAGGCGGGAGTGCAGGTAAAACACGAAAGCAAACAGAACATGCAAGCACAACATTCATAGAAAAACACATTTTACCCGTGACAAGCGATGTCAGCCGTAACAGGCAACGTCTGCAGGTCAGACAGGCGCCTACGCCTCACTTCTTCCGACAAGTGAAAGGTGCTGGCCCACCTCTGTGGACGCCCCGCAGGGAAGCGGAGGCTAAAGCCACCAAAATCAATCAAAGCTCGTTTACTTCAACGGGCTTTGAATTAGGTCTTAAGACAACATGTCCCTCTGAGTCTTCCTGTTGTGCGAGCCAGCATTGCCCAGAAGGCTGGGCTATTAAATCCCTGAGGGGCATTGCTTATTTGATGTGTCTTCACCCAGCACCATGTTTATTTCAGGTCCTCCTTCATCCCTAATTTATCCTAATTTTAAGCAATTAGGAACAATAATTGGGAATAGAGCTCCCCTGTTGTTTCTCACAGAGACATCCTAAGAGAAATTTAGCCTATCTAAGATCTGAGTCCCCTTTGTTACTTGTCCGTATTTCTCCCAGGCTATAATGGAAAGCAAGCACAGCCTGGCTCCTCATTTAGGTCTCTTGGTTGGGTGTCTGGAGTCTGGTGGAACAGGGGGCTCGAGAAAGTTTCATGAGTCCACGCATATCTCATACTGATGCTTGAGAGATTAAGGCAGCAATGAAATTCTCTAGTTATGATCTGGATTAAATAGCTCAAGAAAGGAGAGTGGTGATTTGAAAGCTCATCGACTGCTAAGGGAAGGGATGGGTGAAATTAGAGTCCCTGAGTGCTTTCTGTCCTTTGACAGCCACAGACAAAGTACAAAATGATCCCCTAGGGACATATCATCTTTTTGCATATTAATGAAGGCTTGCCCTCTATAAAGATCTTTTTATTTTACATTTTCATCAGGCATTGCATTATTTTATTGTTCTCTGCTGCTGATGTGGCAATCTTACCCTGTTAGCCCTCTGGGTATATTAGTAATCCTAAAATGCCATTTTTCTCTTGTGAGAAAATTGCCAAGAAGAAAGATATCCCTTTAACTATTGCTGAACCAACCAAAACGTATATTTCTTGTCATTCATGTTAACTTCCTGTATGTTTTGGGTGACTTCACTTTACAGCCTGGATCAAAGTCATCAGCTCACTTCATGGAGGTAACCAAAATCATCCAGTGATACAACAGTACATCCAGCAGTACCGTGAAAAGGGTACTAGAGCTTTTACAAGGTCAGTATCCCACGCTGATCTAATACAGTTTTAATCTGATTTTTGTTGATTTTAATGTTTATTTTTTAACCATTTTTGGGGGGCGTAAATTCCATCCCTGGACAGGGAAGATGATTGATTTGTCCGATTAGGACTATATGCAAGCTGAGAGTTTCTCCTCTGCTTTTATTTACTTTCTTTCCTTTTCATTATTTGTCTCCCTATTTTTTAATTTCAAAGGACTACATTTTTATATTGCCAGCCTGAGCTCTCTCAGATAATTACTACATTCTTACACATTTTTTTTCAGGTACTTACTGAACACAATCCAATTACGATATATTTAAATTCATTGTTACATTCCATTATTTACCTCCCATTTACTCATTTAGTAGAAATGGAAAGTGGTAAACTACTAGCACCATTTATGGCTTTGAAATCAAAGCAAAGCTGTCCACACAGCAATGATTTCCATAAACACGAGCGTCTTATCCAAAGCAGGACCCAGGAGGCTAGCCCATCGCCCCGCTCTGCCCCTGCCCCCCAGACGAGGAGGGCTGATGGGCAGCCTGCGGGGCTCGGCGCACGGGGAGGCATCAGCAAGGAGGAGGGGGGGAACGGCTTGTAGGAAAGCCAGAGCAGAGACACTCCTCAAAAAGCAGGGAAGGAAAGAGAAAGGGAGAGAAGTAACCAAGAGATAAGTAATGAAGAACAAAGCCAGAAAGGAGAAAAACAAGGAGAATGATAAACAGAGACGGAAGGGAGGAGAGAGAGAAGGGAAGATAAGGTGACTGATGCAAGCACCGAGGAGAATCAGCATGTTCCTCACAATATCCCTTACTTACTGAATCCTAAGGAGCATTCTCTGTCATATGTACCTAGAGCCTACATGAATTGTAAAGGGAGTAAAATAGAATATCAATCAAAACCGCAACACCAGAGTTTCTGAGGCCATGATTTTATGATACAGGAAAGCCTGTCTTCAGGTTCCCAGTACCAGATCAAACTGTTGCAGCTGCAAGGAACAAAGTGCTGATCCCGCATAAGCTTGCTCTACTGGTTCGAATTAGTGCAGAACTTCTGGTGTGTTAACTTCGTGCTACTAACAGGCTTTATCACGTGTCATCTGTCCTCCCACAGCTGACATAAAGCCAGCATAACAGCATAAATCTAACATAAAGTTTGAATTGTGTGCTCTGGCTAATTCAGCACAAATGTGTTCATAATCGGATTTATAGTGCTGGTCCAGGAGGGCACAGATTTGGTAGGAAATGGTCTTGAGACACTGCAAATGTTTTTATGAGCTGAAGGGAACATACCATATACCTGAAACTAAGTGTCAAATTAATATTTTAAGAGTCAAAATTATTAACCCTGTTACAAAAACATGTACGCATTGTTCAAATTGATACAGAGATGTCTCATCAGTAATAGTCTTAAAATTGTTCGGGTCTGCTTGGCATTATTTCACGCCTTTTGCCAGCAAGATCTGCCTGCTTCTCCTCGGTTCCCGGGATAAGTGTGAGAGCTGCGCAGCAGCCTCCGCCTGCCCCACCTGCCCCGAAGGGCTCGTCCCACGGTGACTGCCTAGGTTTGTCAGGCCTTTGCACGTGCGATATTGCCGGAGATGAAGTTGCAACAGGACAGGCGTTCATTAGTCAGTTGACCACTACACAGTTATTAAAGCAAGCTAAGGCCCGCTCAGGCCAAGGCAAGGCCAAAAAAAAAATCCTGAGACCCTGAGCTGTCAGGTCTGCAGAAAGCCTGCAGACTTTTACTAATAATGGCAAAAATCACGTTTACTGGGGTACAGCCTCAGTGTTGTGTGTTCTTTTGAAACCCTTTGTAAAACTGTCTGATGCTCTGTAAATCTGCTTTATATTACTGGTAACTGGAAAGATGATCAAGAGGAGCTTTCTTTTGCTTTTCAGCTGACAAATCAGCTGTACTACGTACTTGTGAACTGAGCTATCTGGGTTCCAGTGACTAATGCTTAAAATGATGGAGGTCTGAGCTTATATGCTTCTATATGAGGAAATATCCCTGATGCACCTTCTCTTCTCTGTAAAGCATTTAGTTTAGCCTACCTTGCAGAAATCACAAAAGGCATTAGTTCCATCTCAATTATTGCAGTTGGGTTCTGTTAGGATCTAAATTTATTTCACAGCAGCCTGCATTTATGTGTTGTTAACACCTGATTGCTGAAAGTACCAGGCTTAGGAAAGCACCACTGGCAATTTCAGTGGGTCCCTTGAATGATGGCTTCTAGTCTCTACAGAAAAATAGCGGATGGGCAAACAAAACCCCATGAGGGAAGTGCTGACAACATCTGCTGTGCTTACCTTTGTCTAGCTGCAAATTTTGGCTACAAACTCCCCACACCCCTTCTTTCCCCCTTCTTTTTTTTGCAGGTCTGCCAAGCATGAATAAAGAGCTCATTTCAGAGCTCAGCAGATGGCGTTCCTCGTTGTTATTCCTATTGGTACCCAGGGATGTCTGAGTCCATGGGCACAAGAATGTTATTGCCCACTGCTGTTGTAGTTCCACTTTGACTTTAATTTCTAAGTGTCCATGCTGCCGACATAATCTGTGATACCTCTTAATTAATAATACTTGGCATCCAGTGTTGCTCTTGACAGTTTTGAAGTTGTAATATGTTTCTATATACTAACAGATTGCTCATGCTGCATTCTGAGTCTGTCAGTAGGATGCAGAGCATCCAGATGATCCTTATAACCTGGTGAAGAAGGCTGAATCACAAGAGACAATATACTCACCTCTACATATATGGAGAAAATTGTTATTGGAGCCCTGCCTGCTTCGGTGCCCACACTGGAAGGTGATCATGTTACTGCTAGAAGAAGTATTTTGCAAAAGATGCTGTTTTCTCTATCTTAAAGACAAACAAACTGGTGGGTTTTTTTCCTATGTGACTTGCCCAAGAAAATTTAAGCAAATGCGAAAGCAAAGTACCTTTTTTTTCTATGACCTAATCTGTGTCTTCTACTAGCCTTGAAAAAGCAGATTTAATTTCGGAATTTCCTAATTTATTAGTGGCTTGATTTTTCAGTCTTCATCACTGCAGTTGTAATATTTCTCCCCAAGATATCCTTATAGAAAGATGTCTTTCTATTCCTGGATAGAAATAAGTGTGGGTATGCCAGGATGCTGCAAAGGTTTTATAGACACCCAGAACAAGTATTAAAAGCAATTGCTGCTTCTAGAAAGTGGTGCTGTTATTTCAAATGAATCTTCAGAAAGGGTCTTCAAAACCAGAGAGAGACCACAAAACCTCTCCTTTTTTGCCAGAAGGCTTTGCTGTCTTTCTGCCTAGGCTTCAGATGATATTAGAGTGCCAAGTCTGTCTAGTTACCCTTGGATACATACGAGATTTGGTCACCGGCTTGAGGCAGCAGTACATATCTTCAACAGGTTTCAGGTTATTTATGTGACAGTGTCTGTAAATATGTGTCTGTATGTGTGCCAAATATCTACATTCCCACTACGGTCACCGGAGATCTAAAAGAGGATTTGGTTATATAGAAAAGTATCCAGTACCATATGCAATACTCCTAAAAGCATCCATAATTTCAACTGTATTTCTCTGCTTAAGTTCTCTGTAAAAAAGAGACAATAATAGTTGTGAAAATCAATCTGCTGATATTTTGAAGACCTCCAGTAAGTGGCATACCAGGGAGAAAAATAATTGTCTTGTCTTTTCAGCAGTGTATGATGCATGGGAAATGACAGGGACACACATTAATCAAGAATAGAAATTACCGAATAGATGTGCTGACCACTTCATCTACTGCATGAAGGAGAGTGTGTTTCTTAAAAATAGTAAGAAATTCAGGGCTGCATCATAATGCATATGTTGCAGTGATGGCACAAAAAGTGATGTTGCACTAGATGGCATAAAATCTTCATCCTGCTTTTTGTCTCTATTGTAATCTTAATATTTCTTCAGTTAAATTCCTGGGGTTTATGTTTAGAAGTTGGCTTTACAAGTGTGCACTTAATGCTTTGTAAATAACGCAACAGGCCTAAACTTTAAATGTTTGGCCACAGGCACATTTTTGCCTCTGGACAAGATGCAACAGCAAATGCGATGTATTTTGGACCTGGTTTCCTTATTGTACTTTTTCTCCTAATGAAACTTTAAACTCACTTCACTCTGAGGAATAGCTGTTGTGGTAAGGAAAGAGCAATTAGAAAAAAATGGTGATGTTGTCTTGGATATCTTGTGAAAGAAAATTTTGTCACTGAGTTTAGTTGGGTTAGGATTTCACACATGAAATGTTAACCATAATAAAAGCAACAGGCAGAGTCTGGGTACACTGCTGTACTTCATTAAAATGGCAAAATTGAATTTTCCCTACCTCTTCAAATTTTCAAAATTTTTAGGAAAAAATTTCCAGCAGGTATTGATTGTTGACCTCCCTAATAATTTTTCTGTCAGCAGATTTCTATTTACTTTTTTGTATTCAATGAAAAAAGGGAGTCCTAAGAGTCAAGAATGAAAGTACTAGTTTGCCTACACTAATTATATATCAAGAATGTACCAAAGGAAGAGGAGATAATAATTCCTGGGATTCTTTCCTTTAGGAAATGAGATATCAGAAGAGATTTTGGAATTCTAATCATCCTAACTCATGCAAATGAACTTCAATACTCCTCTATTGTAATTTTTTATTGAGAACATGATATCTTCTTGTTTCTAAAGGTGGTGATTTTAATAACTTAAGAGCCATGGCAATATTAAATATATATATTTGGTAATCAATTTCCTTCACTACCTTCATTCAGATGTTACACAGTGTTGTATCTAGCCATATGCAGTTGTGAAAGGGAATTTGGTTATCACATACAGTCTATATAATGTGGCATTGCTGACTGAACCAAACGCAATAGCAATGGCAGTCTTCAGGACCTGACCTGCTAATCCATTATTCTAAATCCAAATGACTGCTAAACTGTGGGGCTAAAACATCTAATTCCTAGAGTTCATTTCTACTCTCTAATGCAACATTTTTAGGAATAGACTAAAAAGCTAAGAGCTCAGACCTTTATCTCAGGTCTTCACTTATTGAAGAAGCAGAAATTATTCCCTACTTTCATCCAAATCATCCCGGAAGGTAAGTGAAGAATTATTTTCAAAACTTTGCATTTGCAAATGACAGCTACATTTCAACACCATTATCTTCATTCGAGCTATGTTTCTCTGCCTACCCAAACCCCTGTTCTAGGTTCTGTCACAATTTCACTAATTCAGAGTGCTCATTTTAAAAAATACCAGACTGGGCACAGGCAGTAATAATTCATGATACTGGATAGGGTGAAGGCAAGACAATTTTGTGTTAATGCTTTTTTCAATTCAAAATTGGAACAGACAAATTAGAAGCCAAGTCTTAGCAAACCAAGACCAGATGAAATATCTCACTGTAACATATGTATTTATGCAAACATATTTATGTATGCATGTGTGTTTTGTACGCATTTCGTTGCAGAATGTGATTGCTAGTCTTAAGACTATGTTACTTTTTAAAACTTCTGAAGGTGTTTAATTTACATACTTGGGAATGTTTTGGTATTTATACCCAGTATTTGCATTGTGTGCAACAGAGCTCCCTACAGGCTCTGAATTACTGGGTGTTAAACGGAACAATCTTTTAGTTCCTCCCGCATGCAGAGAGTCATTTGTGAGCAAGGAATTAAAAGCCTGGTTTCTAATATAACAGCTGGCAAATCAACATTGTGTTTCATTCATTCAATTAAACTACACAGTACGATTTTGGATCTGGTCCAAGTCCTATCCTGGAAGATTATGAGTCTTTCACCGAGAGTTTGATGTAGTCCTCAGCAACTTGCAGCTATCAAATAAACTGCAGCTACCACAGCCCTGGAAGATTTATGACCTTCACTCTAAACCTGACTACAGCTCTCAAGTCCGGAGTTTGAGAGGACCGAGTCTCTGACACTCGTTGAGTAGACGGGCTGTATTTGTCAAGCTGACTAATCTCGTATGGGATTGATGTGAAGCATTCTTCAAAGTACTGTTAGAAAGACGCTGGATGTCAGATGTGAAACAGGTCTGTCATCACTGGGGATAACTGCTCCAGTGCCAGGCACACAGAAGCAAAATGCTCTACAATACAATAACAACTTAAAATATTGGCAGGTACATGAACAACAAAATTTATTTTTTCTTTCCTCACGAAAACTGAAATGATACATATCAGCATGCTATGGCAAGTCTCTCTCCTTCACTTATGGGTCAATAAATTAATTTATGCTAAATGATCATGCCTCTTTCTCTTCTAGCTGGTCTTTCTGACTTTGTCCAAAGTCATCTTCCCTCTATAGACTCCATATTAATTGCTTCAAGGAATTACTTTCCACCTGTTCGCCTAAAAAAACCCCACTCCAAAACCCCGAGTGTCATTGTTGCACAAAATTTTTTCTAGACGCTACTTTTATTTTTTGTTTTACTTGCCTCATTTCTCTTTGGGTTGAATTCAGATAGTTCAAAAGCAGGAGTCTAAACTGACTGTGTGCATATGCAGTTTTCTTTTTTCCAACACTTTTCTGAAGACATATCAAGGTAAGATCTAGAAACCGTATTGCAAAATAATCTTACATTTTTTTTTTCAAATCCCTGACAGGTTTCAAATATAAACTCTTCTCTAAAAAAAACCCCTGTTTTCTGTCCCTTAACTTTAAATAGCTTTGTAGATCCCTTCCATGCTTCCTTGTCTATTCCCTGTCATTACCTGCTTTATTTAAATCTGTTGTTTTTCAATTACAGGTGAACTTTTTCTTTACATACTGAGGCGTTAGAAAAGACAGATTCTTTCAATCTTAATATTACTGCTAACATTTTTGTTTACTAAGACAAAAAATCGAACCTACACTCAAATATAAGTTACTGAAAGCACAGCCAGAAAACTTCGACAGAATACATTAGTCTGTGCTATACAGAAGTCCATCTTTGGGCCATGACCACATTTAAAGGATGCTATAAGAATCTTTCATTAATGTATGCATTTTGACTCTATTATATATTGTCAGACTACACACAGACATTGTGGTTTCTACGAGAATACAGAAGGACAAATAAGGATGTTACCATTCCTATCAGCCAAACTTAGTGCACCTCCAGCTTACATCATCTCCTCTTTCAGTTTCATAAACTTGTTTTTCACATGTTATTCCTCATGGAGAAAGAAGATACAGCCAGGATGTGAATGGAATATGATGAGAACTTTCCTTCCGACAATAAGCAAAAAAGTTACATTCTTTCATGATTTTGCATGGTAGTGTACTCGCTCTCTGCAAAAAGTATGACTTTGGTACCTTCTGTTTTATCTCCTGTTTTATTTGCATGTCTTCATTGACAGTAAGAACCTGGAAGCAGAGACAGCTTTAACAAGAAATGATTTTTAAAATATACTGGGAAACATGTTTAAAAGTAACAATTAAGACATTTATTTTAAAGAAAAGAGAAGTTGTCAGACCTACCTAATTTAGCTTTGGTTTATCTGTTTTTGTGGTATTGTGTAACACAAGTTTAGTGCCGATTTGCACAATTATCTCCAAACGCCTTCAATTTTCAGAACAATAAGGAATTGGACTTTAATCTAATCAAATTTGATTGTGTAGTAAACTCCAAAGTTAAAGTAGTTTTGCTTTGTTATTATGCCTTCAATACTTGGAAGTTCTCACAGTGGCTGTTTGATACATATAAGAAGCCTGGCTTCCTTTCACAGTAGTTTGCATTGGTGTGAGTCATTGGAAACATTAAGGCAAAAATTTGAGAACAGAGAGGAAGGCACCTTTTATTCCTGACTTAGTGAAAAGTGAACCAACACTTCCCACAGACAGGAGAGACATTGCCTCCACAGCAGATACAGGACAAGGCATAGGACCGCAAACACCTCTCCTGGTGAATCACCTCCCTGAGAAAATGACTAAGGAAGAGAAGTGCCTCTGATTGTAACGTCCTTTATTCACTGTGGTTTTTAACAGGAATTAAGGGATTTTCCAACATCCAAATACATATGAAGGGAAGCAAATGGAGGAAGGCTGGTGATGCTACCAAAATGGGAACACCTTCCCTTTTGGTGGTTAGAAAGCAGTGAAGAAAACAAGAAAGACAGAAAACCCTGTGCTTGTTCACTCTGTGTTCCTAGTGCTTGGTACCATCATCTTTTCTACTCTTCTCCCCTTAGGCTGACCTATATGAACTATATAGCCTCGAACTGTATAGCCTGTATAGCCTCAACCTGTATAGCCTTGGCAGGAGGGATAGTTATATGACACCTGAGTGAAAGGGGTCAAATGGAGTCACATGGAAATTAGGAAGCCAGGTTAGTGAGGTCCAGGACTTGAGAAGCTGGGCTTGTGGTTCCTCTACTGTAGGAAAGTGCATCCTTCACTACTTAGTTAATCCCTGCAGGAATCCTTCTCATTTTGTACTGGGAATAATTTTGAGTTAACAAGAAAGAAACCACATGATGCCTTCCCCCATACCCTTTACACATGTTTGATATTGTAATCCTAACACTTCATCCCAGAGTGAAGTGTGCTCCTAAGAGACAGCAGCTGAGATTAAAGCTGATGACTGGGACCTAACAAGTTACTTTTACTGGAGAAATTTAGGAATATTTGTCTTCCTCTGTGTCTCTTAAAAAAAAAAAAAAAGATATTATCTCAGCTGTGAGCAAGGGAGTTCAAACCTGCTAGCTAGATTCAACCTAAAATGCCATTATGTGAGAGTCTGCTTAGCTTTGGCCTTTCTAGCTGCCTACATAGTGTTTTCTCTGCAGATGGCTCACTCACTGAAAAAACACGCTGAATGTCACAGCACCTATCATATCAACTATGAGAAGTCGATATAGCAGCTCAAATTAATTGATACTGTAACTCCAGGGGAGGGAAAGTAAGCTGTAACATCTGTAAACTTTAGCAGATTTGAGGCACCAAATCTCTTTAATTCAGCTCCAATGTTATGTGGCTAAGCAAATTCTGGTTTTCTAGTTTCCAGACAATTTTGACTCTGTCAGCTTTCTGAGTTAGGTATTTGTCATACATGTCTTCTATATTAAAATATGTATTACATCTGAGTGGACTGTGCTAATGCATGAGAGCTCAGGTGTGAGAACTTGTACAGCTTCTTATTTTAGCTGTACAAGATACTGAGCTCAGGGACGTTTTCTGAGTTCATAATAGTTGTGATCTTACCATTTCATTTTTGTGCACACAGCTCATAGTATTCCTTACACTCCAACAACAAACTTATTTTTAGATTATTTCCAAAAATATATCAATTGTCATAAAAATAATTTTCAAAGTCACGTTCATGTTTTGTTGATACTAAAAAAAGAAGGAATGATTACTCACACACAAAACAATGATGTATCAGTAACAATTTTTTGTAGGACTAACCATCGCTGGAGTGGTAAAAAGAAACTGCTTTGAAAACCATAAATATAAAGCCATATATATGAAAAACTGTCATTTGTCAAGGATGATCTTCTAATTAAATTAGAAGTGGCTGAATTTCCAAATTATATGCGAGTAGCAGGAAAGAATAGAAATATTTTTGCATGTCCAGCACTTGCCATGAGAAGTCTTCGTGAGACCCAAGCACAGAGTGACAGAACCATAGAATCATAGAACAGTTTGGGTTGGAAGGGACCTTTAAAGACCATCTAGTTCCAACCCCCCTGCCATGGGCAGGGACACCTTCCACTAGACCAGGTTG
>JAVJGG010000008.1:16453364-16515206 GCA_035590195.1 Aviceda cuculoides | reverse complement strand
GCTGACCCAAACTGGCCAAAGGGGTATTCCATACCATGGGATGTCATGCCCAGTATATAAACTGGGGGGAGTTGGCCTGGGGGGATCGCTGATCGGGAACTAACTGGGCATCGGTCAGCGAGTGGTGAGCAACTGCATTATGCATCACTTGTTTTACATATGCCAATCTTTTTATTATTATTGTCATTTTATTATTGTTACCATTATTAGTTTCTTTCTTCCTATTCTATTAAACTGTTCTTATCTCAACCCACAAGTTTTACTTTTTTTTCCTGATTCTCTCCCCCATCCCACTGCAGGGGGGAGTGGGCGAGCGGCTGCGTGGTGCTTAGTTCCTGTCTGGCATTAAACCAAAACAATATCACAAAGTGAATACTTTGCAAAAAGATCTGCATGGGTCAAATTTTATTTTTTATTTTAAATCACAGCCTTTTGAATCTGGCCTTGATGTTGGGTTAATACCTTCTCTTGTCAGCTCATTTAATGGCTTGTCTCAGCAGATCTGTGACGCCTCCATTTTTTGAGTACTGTGTCCGTCACTCCTTTCCCAAACAAGAGGATAGTGAAACAGTCAGTCAATGGCCTTTTGACCACTGATAATGGTATTCCTAAAAGAAAATGTAGATGGAGGCAGTAAACTTAACTTTCTGTTCTAAACACTTGAAGAAGGGTATATATTGGTACAGACTAGTACTGTACCTCTTAGAAAAATTGTGAAAAAACCCAAACATTTTTAACGCTTTTCTCAAGAAGTCATGTTTCTTTCCCATTCTGGGAATTTGTGGCTGGGGTTCGGGGCACAAATAGCCCGTTGGCTTACGGTAAAAGATTGTCAATGGGATAGCCAAAAGGGTCTCTTGTCTCTGTGCATGATGTTCACACTCATACTTTCTGTATTCCAAACAGTGGGATGGATTTTGCCTGTGGACTCTAGTGCCCACTGAACACAAGTGCAATTTTCCAGTTGTTCTTAGGTGGATTGTGATTTCTTAACACCAAGATAACAGAGTTGTATTAACTCTGTTTTGCTAGTAATTTCATATCACTGTGATTTTGGCAAAGAGTAAACAAAAATATTGCAGAAAATAAAATGTGTTTAATGTAATGAGGGATCTTTATTTAATATATTTTTACCAACTGGGAAAAGGTTTCTTATATTTCTCAAAAGCCTTTGCAGCAGTAACTTTATCTTGAATAGGTGGTATTCCCCATACCCCAAATATTTTTTACCTTCCAGAAAACATTTTGAAGACACAGTTAAAATGTACTTACAAGGGACAAGCAGTACTGTTACAGGAGTAGCCAGCAACAAAGAGAGTGATAATTTAAAGCTATATATAGGAGAAAGGGAATATCTATTTAACTTGCTGTTAAAATATATTGAAGCTCCTGGGATTTTCCTTTTTTCTGTGGTTTTAGAGTGGGAAGAAAAGCCAAGAATCTTAAAGGTGTTTGGATGTCCAGCTGCCTCTAAAGCCATGAACAAAGGCATATAAGCCAAGCTAGCTGTCTTGGTAAATAACGTTCACATTACAATGGTAGGCTGTTGGCAGCTCAAAAACATTTGTGTATGGCTTTGTAGTCTTCTATCTCAGACCTGAGGAAGAGCTTTAGTGCCTAAAAGCTTTCCACATTTCATCTGAATAGATTTTATCTTCCTACAGATCTGTAAATAGCTACATTCAAAAATTTAAGTCCTCAAAATCCCCTTCAAATCCTCCTCAAATTCTGCCTAATTCTGGGTATGTCTACAACCATATGGTTCTACTTTTTACCTAGGCATCTG
Source organism: Aviceda cuculoides (assembly GCA_035590195.1). Lineage (NCBI taxonomy): Eukaryota > Metazoa > Chordata > Aves > Accipitriformes > Accipitridae > Aviceda > Aviceda cuculoides. The sequence goes on along the minus strand of JAVJGG010000008.1, from coordinate 16,513,420 downwards.
CAAATGTATCTGGGGGAGCACCCAGAGTCACTTGCATTTCAAGGTGTAGGAAATGTGTTACCGAGGCCAAATCCACAGAAGTCCTAGCAACTAGAGGAGTGAAGTAGGAGATGGAGGAGAGCTTCATGTCTCAGCTCTTCTGCCTTTGGTGGGGTATGGATTCTCTATTTCCAGCTCCCAGGGGAGCAACAGAAAGCTGTGAAACAGGCTAAACTCATCTTCATTTTTCCTGTTGCATCTGTGCCACTCTGTGGAGAGAAATGCAGGATGCAAAGGCCAAAAGAAAGCAACTGAAGATGTGCAAAATCCTACCTGAAGGGGACAGGAGGGAGGAGCTCAGCAAGGGGAGGGAAATGTCCAGTATTCTGATTTCCACCACTCAGTCTTTTAGGCACCACTCACTGAACATTCATTGAGTTACTATCAACATCTCTGCTACATCCAAGATTCTGGCCACTTCCGTGGGGTATAGCATCAATAGATCCCACCCAGAAAAATAAATGCAGCCATCCTGACAGTGGTCCTGGAGCCAAAGGAAATGGCAGTACATCTGCAAACTCCTCTAAGCCTTCACGATCGCCCACTGCCACCACTTCTGACTTGAATTTGAAATTAGTTGAGCCTTGGCAGCTGTTCTTCATTTGCGACCTGATGTCATTTGACATGCAGAATATTAATGTTTCTAGTTGTTGTTAGTAGTACAAAATTTTTTGCAGGACATATTTTAATGCAAAAAGGAACATTGTAGAAAGAGTCTGGAGAAGTTTCTGGAAAAAGCAGATATCAACACTGGCATTTCTGTAGGAGGGAAAGGCAACAGGAACGGATTTCAAGTCTGAGGAGTAGATTCATCAAAGGGTTTAAGCACGTAAATCTAGCTGCTCCTGTGTTTTAGTGGTAGTATGTTGTAGTTCAAACTGTATTTAGTGTTGAAGTTTGCTGTGTCTACTTTAGACCATCATGTGATCAAAGGGATACTTTGGGCTGAATATTTATATTGCTGTATGCATGTCACCTTCTAGACCTGACACTGCATACCTCATGTGCCAGGGAAGTCTTAGCTGCACAGTGAATTCAACTCCAGGTTCATAAATAGCCAAAAGACACATTCTTGACACATGTTGCTATAATTAAAGATGAACACATATGGCCATTATAAAACAATTTTATCTGCCCTTAAAATACAGTGGGATTTCCTTTCTGACAAGTCTCCAAGAAAAACGGTTTTTTAACCTTTAGACTACAGTTTATCAACCCTGGATTTGTTTTTAAAAGTACTTTTTTTTCCTGGGGGGGGGAAAGTAGCGCTCTTCAGAAAGAACATGGGAATGTTTCAGTGGACTTTTTCCCACTGTCTAAAGTCTAATGTATAGGAAATTACTGTCTGTTACTGGTAAAGAGGCCAAATGTATGATCTGTATAACAGCCAACCAAATATGTCCTTAACTGCCAGCACTTCAGAGAAAAAGAGAGAGAGAGAGACCTGCTTAGTGCAACTTCAGTAGAAAAACAACCAGGGTTTTTTTCAGGGAATTTTTTGTTTATTAGTAATCACAGAAGGTAAAATCAATCAAATAACATGAATTCTGTGATCATCTGATAAGCACTGGGATAATGTAAGTGCTAAATTATTTTTCCTTGTGTTCTGTCACCTTTCTAATTCCTTTCATATTTTCATGTGATATAGTAAAATAAAGATTTTAAAGTTTTTTCCACTTTCATTTATAATCTTCTTTGAAAATTTAATATGCTGGATTTAGCTATATAGCATTTAAATACAGCCTAGTAGCCTGGCTACTAGGCTGTGTAGAACTGTAGCCAACCTTTTTTAAAAAACTCCGCAGATACAATGAACAAATCCCAGACTGAGTGAAACAATTCTTCTTCAGAAATAGAAATATGTTAAAAAATTGCAGGCAGAAATAAATCCTCAACTTGATCTTTGCAGGCTGTCAGACATGGTGTTTTTGAAGGCTAAGCTGGCAGGTAGCAGGAAGAGTACTGGGGGTTTTCAGCTGGAATCCCTTTCCTCCATATGTCCTCTAGGGCTGTCCCCTCCATCCAGCAGAGTTTCGGTGGTTTTTCTGTAAACAATTGTTGTAGGTTTCTGTTCTCCAGCTAGTTCTTGCCTGTTGTATTTTCTTTTCAAAGGGTAGAATACATAGCAATTATTTCTTCACTTGTAACTTATTTCTCTGAGGCCAGACACAAAGCCATAAAACTCAGAGTGACCAAAGAAACTTCAGATGATATAAAAAGAAGTTACTTATTTAGGATCCAGACACAGAAACAAACTGGGACTGCTGTTGGAGGCTGGGAGTCTCTCCTCTCCAATACAACACAGTCATAAAAAAGAAGAGAGAGAGAGATGAGTGAGTGAAAGAAAAACTTCCAGATAAGTAAGGCAATGAAAGAAAAAGGAACTTTGAAGATCTTCACATCCTAACTTCAAAATGGGCCCAACAGATACTGCTCCAAACTTTTTAAAAAATCCTTACTAAAAAAGTTCCATAATCTCCCTCAGCAATCTGTTCCTCCACTTAAGCATCCTTTCTCTTAGAAATGTCTCTAATATCTAACCTGAATTTCCCTCTCTGAAGTTTCAACTTTTAATTTCTTGCCCCATTCCCAGTAGACATGAAGACAAGATTGTCTGCCTCTTTGCAGATCCAAGAAGTATACAGAACATGATTTTGTATTTCCCCTCATTCTTCTCTTTGCTGGACTAAGCCAAACTCCATTTCTCTAAGCTTTTCTTGAACGTCTAATTTTCTAGACTTCCACTTATTCATGAGACTCCCCATCGCAATATGTCAAAATTGGCCCATGTCTTTCCTGACTGTGCAGACTCCCCTTTCAGCAGGTCTGAATGTTACGGAAGGACTGCTTCACTATTTCACTTGATTCACAGCCCCATCAGCATAAATATCAGTAGTTTCGCTAGAAATTCGGAGTCACGGGGTGAGATTCATCTGGCCAATGCAGATATCTAAATCTGATCTGGTCACCCAAGCTCATTTGGGTAAGGGAATTGGACACTGAAGCGTGATGTAAGTCATGCAAAAGGAGATGTCTACATTTGCTTGAGACTTGACTTAAGAGGAAACAGACCTAAAAGTGCCTATTTTTTTTCCTTTAACTACATATGGATTCTAGAGCTAACTAACCAACTGAGAGTGCAGTTGTCTAGCAGTCAGTAATAGGAACACGTAGCATCATATGTTCAGAAAAACCAGGAGAGGGCAGAATTTTGCTGATTTCCCATGCATGCTTAAAGAGAAATAGGCAACTGTTTTTTGGGAATTTCATATTTGCCTTGAAAAAGGTGGCTAACCTTCAGAAGCTGCACATGCATTCATTAGGACATCAGATGTTACCATAGGATCAAATATTTCTTTAGGATATTAAAGTTAAAGGGAGAACTAGGGGACAGAGCTAGGTGAAGTAGCTAAGACTTATCATGAACTAATTTTTCCTATAGCTCTGCAGTTTGGCATATATATGTCACCTTCAATATGTGATGCCTGTTTCATCTGTAATATGCATGCATTTTTTTATACTGCTATAAATCCTTTTAATATCTGAAAATGCTTTTCTGGTAAACGTAATTCTCCCACTGGGAGCACTGGCAAAATTCCCAGTGACTTGAATAAAAAACAATAAAATGCAGAATAAGGGAACAGGGCTTAAATCAAGAGTGTAAACCAATTAGGTATTTTCATGGTTGGCCTTTGAGCTTCTAAATATAATGCGTATTGTTCTGTTTGCAAAGGCACCAATCCCGTCAACCTCGCTGACTCTCTCAGCCTTTTTCATGCCAGCACTAAGGGCTGTTTTCTTCTGGGCTGAGGCTTCAGCCAAACACCATCATTTGTCCTTCCCATGTGTCCCTCTCTTCCTTTCAGTCACCAATGGTCTTAGACTCCTTTTTCTGATCAAATCTTTTAACAGATGATAAGAGGGCAGAACATATGCAAATTATCTTAGTGAAGTGGATACTAAATATCTGAATCAGCAACATAACTTCCAACTACTGCACTAATTAATCTCTTATTTATGACTCATTGTCAACTGTACATTTTTGGAGTGCTGACAGCTATAGCTGGCATCCAGCAGTAAATAATATTTCAGTGGTCTCTTACAGAGTTGGATACAATTTAAAGCTGTGAATTAGTCAAAATAAGATGCAGTAATGTATAAACACAGACAGATAAAATTATTTGATTCCATCTTATTTACTTTTTTTTACTTTTTTATTTGGCTACTTCTGTATTAGAAAATTGAAAGTGTAGAATGTTGTGCTCTTTTGTCATGTGCTTAAACACAACCTAAGTTGTTGGACCTTGCTGAATGATATCTATTAAACAGAACTGTTTGTCAGAAGTATCCTCATTACTCAGCAGTCAATGACATTCACTACCTTAGGCCAAATTGGTTCCCTGGGATGATGCACAGTTAAGTAGATTCCCAGTGCATCTGATTAAGTAAAGTGTAGAAAGCTACCTATGAATCACTGTAGCATACTTTGCTCACTGAACTTTCAGCCTTCTACAATTTTAGTAAGGGTTTTCCTTCCTGCTCCATGGAAATTACTCTCATTGCGGCAATTAAACACTCTGAGGATGTGCACATTAGAAATACAGCAGATTAGACTAGGCAGATCTTTCCTGACCAAACTGAGACGGATGATACCTACTCAAGGGTCTTGAAACTGATTTGCAGGTTGTCCTAACATTGATTTACGATGTCTTTAATTGCCCTCTAGTAAAACTGCTTCCAGTAAACAATCAGAAAATAGAGTCATAGCTGAAATATTCTCCTTAGCTCTTCTTACTGCCCCTGTGTATATAGCACAGTTCGTGCCAGGCATTCAAAACTGTTTTAAAATAAATCAATCCCTTATTTGAACATATACATTATCAGACTGAATCCTGTCTGAATAACCTTCCCATCTCTATTTGTGGCTATCCCTTGCACCTGTGGGATAATTGTTGTAACAGTATGAGGGATGAAAGCAAATCCAGTAGGGGCTTTCTTGCTAAAAATAAGTATGCTTAAGTAAAAGAAAAACCTTTGTAGCATGCATACTGGTGAACTCAAGGGGATGCTTGTCAAAATCTCTCTGCAATTCACAAAGGAAAAAGTCTCCAGATCTACAAGTCTCTATTCTTTCTCTGGTTCAGGCTGGTTAGCCTAGTCTATCAAATCTTCAAATCAGTAACATTTATTCTATTATTTTTTTGCAATATATGGAGCAAAACTAGCTCCAGTTGGAGCCATCATTCCTGTTGTGTGTGCAGTTCCTATTTTTGGGACAACATTTGCATGTACATACTCAAAATCTTTTAATGTTTGATCTGTTGCACATTCAGAGTTTACCAGTCCACATCTAACTTGAACCATCTGAAAACCAGACCATGTAGAAGTTAGTTAATATAATCTCCTTTAACAGATTATGGCAGAAAAAAAAAAAAATCACTTTTAAAAGATGGCCCAAAATAAGCGTGCAAGACAGACTAAATGAATCTCCCTGAGGAATGTCATGTCTCTTTACTGACTATGGGGAATGCCAGGATAGGTAGTTTATGCCAGAATTAAACTGATTTAGTTAGACTTATCTGACAAGAATCACACCCACAGAGATATAATCATGTCTCTCAATACAGGATGATGACATGGTTCCTAATTTTTATCACTTGGTGATTGTAATAACAGAAGTTGAAAGTTGGGTGGGTAGGGACAAAATTGTGAAACAAGATGAAAAGACTATTCTTATGAAAAACCTTTCACAGAAAACTGCTGGTTTACAATAGTAACTGCTGTTGTTTAATAATGACAACGTACACTTTCATGAAAAAAAAAGGTAATAAAAACAATTGAGCATGTTATGAAGGTTGATTAGCTAACAACAGCATTTATTTTTTCAAAACACAGGAGGAAAAGACTAGTTGTTGCACAAAGAAAGCAGCCCTCCTAAGTAGGGTAATTGTATATCCTGCTGTCCTTCAAATGACAATGGTTTTCCAAAACATCCATATCACTGTTGATTCAATTTCTTTAACAAACCTTTGTCTTTTTATAATTCTCTTGTGCATGGATTATGATTTTTTCCAAACAATATGTTACTTACAGCTTTTCTTTTATCAAATACTCTTTGGTTTGTATTTTTTGACAAAAACCTGCTTGTTTTCAAAATTGGAAGTACTTAGATAAAAACAAAGTAACCATTTTTTTCTCTTTGTACTCAACATCATGGTGAATTTCCACTTTGAAACAAACTTCATCTTCCCATGCCATATCCAAATAGCATTTTTCTGTGAATTGAACAACAGTTATAGGTGGAAATAAAACTTTTTCAGAGAATCGTTAGTAAATCTTACCACAACTTAGCTTTCTACTAAAGCAGCTAATGTCTTATCTAATGCCTGAATCAAAGACATTTGCTATATTAAGTACTGGTTCCAAACCCTTAGGCACTTTGTCAAGAATTTTGTTTTCTTTAGGGGCATTTTCACTGATATGAAAACTGGGCAAGCAAAGAGTGTTTACTAATAGAAAGCAAATGTTGAACTTCTGTTCAAAGAGGCTGGCAAGAGATTGTATCTCCTTACAAGAACTGACAGTTTATACCCGATACCTTGTTTATGGCTAGAAGAACGCAGACTGTAATTCCTCTTGCTATCTGTGAATTCTGTAAAGAATTAAGCATTCAAATGGCTAAGACTTTCAAAAATGTCAAAATGTCATGCATTTATTCCTGCTTTAAATACAGGTCAGCATGAAAACTTGTGAGGAGTCCACTCAAACAAAAGTAACTAATTTTAAGTACTGGAGAGCTTTTGTAACATCTCCTAATGCTTATGTGTCCGCAGGGAAAACTACTTTCCTAAAAGAAAGACCCAAATGCAAAGGCAGGGGTTGGGCCTGTGATTATAGACATAATGGAAGAAAGGAAAAGGTCTGTAAGAGAGGCAATGTGTTTCTTTATATCTGCAAAGTGTAGAAATATCAGTTCAGAGTAAACCAAGGCATGTCAGTGTCCATACAATCCCCTTGAAGGCTGATACAGCCACTGAAAATTGTATACATCTGAATTGTAAAATAAGATAGATATACTCATTGTCCTCAAACATAGAGCTAACACGACTGGTTACTTTTTTCCTTCTCCTTTGCAGGATTAGGTATCATTAACTTTATTGTCTAGTCAGAGGAAAGTAAACCTGATAGTGAATGACATAATGTGAGACTTCAAAAGACAAGATGAGGTGGAGTAAAAGCCACTGCTTTTTTTTTCCTCCACAAAAAACCACACTTTCCGATATTCCTTATCCCTTTCTTGTCCATCAACTTTCACATTTCCTGAATACCATTTCCTTCTTCCACAAAGCAAAGTATCTTCTGAAGAAGTGGAGACTAGTCGCTCTCTAAATGGGAAGCCGATGTAGCAAGCCTGCTTTTTCAAGTTAGCACATTAACGTGATGTCAAGAGAGCATGCTCAGGCTGTGCCAGAATCTACAGGCTTGAGAATGAGAGAAAGAGCTCTTCTCTAGATTAGAGGCGCTTTGAATGCAGCCTCCTCTCTCTCTGCTGTTGAGCAAAAAGGACAAGGCACAGTCCATGTAACGCTAACAGAGCAGGAATTTTTGCTGCTGCTGAGGTCAACATTCACACATGAATGCAGTCTGGATGGACTTCAGCTAAACATTGCTGAGATGAACCTGTCACCCAGGAAATGTGAACAGATGGAGGAAGCAAGTGCAAGAGGAAATATTATTAGGTTGGTGCTATTTTGTCCTCAGTGGCATCATTTCTGTTCCTCCATGAGGCCCAGAAGATAAATTTGAAGATGAAAAATACATTGATGGCATTCGATTCATTCTCTTTCTACTCTTCAGCCAGTAGTTATGCTGTGCACCACCACCAGGTCTGCTGACCCTGAAGGCCAATCATTCTACATTTTGAGCAAGTGCTTATTCATCCCCTCCTAAACAATAAAATCCCCTGTGTAGAACGATGTAATGAAATGATTCAAAGCTTCTCAAGCTTTTCCTATGCACTGCTTTTACATTTTTCACCTTTTTTTATTCTGTCATACCTTTTATACCTTTTAGTTTCTACTTTTTTTCTTGTCCTTCTCTTCTCACTTGAAGGAAGCCAAGAACTAAGACCCCTCTCCCAAAGTGCTTGTATTACTGTGAGCCCCTTCCCCTTTCATTTAGGCAAAGGTTCATGCAGTAGATAAGAATGAAGCAGGATCCAAGTAAGAAAATGAGCCCCAGGCTGCCTATGCCTTTTAAAGCAGCTGGAAATATATTGATACTAGAGGTGTGCAGTCTTCAGAACAGAGCTCCAAGCTGTGCTCCCCCATGATTACAATGAACACTGTCAATCAAATCTGTGGTTTTGCAGATATCTTGACCATTCCCTTAAAGAGCAATGTCATTAATTTCTGCCTTTCTTTTCATGCCTCCCTTTCTAATGTATTCCTTCTTTCTTCAGTATCCCCTACAGCATGAATAAATTTGTTTATCTGGTAGTGGTAAAATCAGGGTTGTCTTTGGTGATATGTAGTCTCTGTTCCCTTTTAAAATATCCAGAATCCTATAGTGGGCAATAAGATCACTGGCTTCAGGGGAACTGTCGTTTTCCTGGAAGATTATTCTTGTGTTCACATGAAACCAGGAAGATGCCACTGAGATCAGATTTCAAAGAATCTTTCTCAGATTTCTAAATGTAGAAACACATTTCAAAACACTCAGCTTGTTTTAAACCTACTCATTAAACTCTCCTTATTTTTCCCCAGAGACTTCTGAAAATTAACCCAGGCGGGTGTTGGATTAATGACTGGTGGTATGTTCCCTTGTATTGTGGGCATAGAAGATTAGGATCAGCACCTGTTTTTTTGACATTTCTGGCCAGGCGTCAACACAGATATTCAGTGACAGTACAATGTTCCGTGGTGCTGGATGCTCATGCCCATCTGCGAGGATGGCGTTGTTCCCAGCTGTGAGTTCAGAGTGCCTTTGTCTACCCTCAGCGATTGGTTTAATTGAGCAGCCTGTATTGGAGTGAAAGCACTATACCTCCCCCCCCCCCCCGCCCACCTCATGTGCCAGAATGAAGCTGTGGTGACACCTTCCTCATCCTTACTGTCACGTCTTGATATTTATGTAACCCTGAACAGCAGAATGGAAGGAATCGGTCACTATTCACAATGACTGCGAACTGCCAAAAAGACATATTTGTATTGCAGCAGATGACGTAGAATTTTAGTATGAAAGTATACATAAAAAAGGGCTTTTTTAAAAGCTCCCTGCGTGCAGATCCAGAAGACACACAGGGTCAGGAAACACTAAACCGCTGAGGAGCATTTCTGACTGTGCTCAGGAACAACACCTATAAACAGCTAATTTGGAGGCAGAGACTCCCGATCAACTGGCAGCAATGTAAGGGATTCTTTTTATTCAGCAGAGTAAAACAACTGTTGCCAATCAGTTAAATACAAGACATTACTGGCTATGTCACATCAGGAGAGAGGGAGGCAGGGCACTGGCATCTGGACTTTTGAAGGCATTAAATGCTATTAAAGTCAGAGCTGAGCTGACCGAGGCTCCAGTCCACCGTACTTCCCCTGCTGTCCAGAATTAGGCTTGCAATGTGCAAAATCCAGGTATCCTGAGTGTATTTCAAATGGCAGCAGTGAATATAAACCAACAAATACCTTCTCCCAAGTAAGTGCACTCCTTATCTCTGACCTAAAGCAAGGTACTGTCACAGAAAAAGAGTATTTTTCAGGCATTTGCTTTTATGTACCCTCCTACTGTGAGCTCCACCATTCAGAAATGTGAACTTGAGATCCTTGTTATCCAGCTGCTTTGTTTGAGATGTGCTTAAGTTTATAAACACATTTTTAAAAGGCTTTTTTTCCTTAAAGTGCCTTTAGTTACACACAGATTTCAACTGCAAGAAATGAGATGTCTTTCATGAGAACAGTCTGCCCATTTTAGTTTCTGTGCCTTCTTGCAAAGCAATATATATATCCATCTTGCTTTCATTTATTCTCCCTTTCATTTTATGGAGGCCTCATTTAGTCTAACTACACTTTTTATTTGCTGATAAGGTGATTCCATAAATTATCTTACTGAAGTAGGTCTTTTAATTATTTCCTCCTTCAGAAAATGTATTTTTCAAAATTCCTTATTTCCATTACAGTGAATACCCTTTTTTGTATTTCTTATGTTGTCAGATTTAATTTAAATATTATTCATGCTGTGCTCTGATTTCAGTGCATTATTTAAATATGCTGACTTACATATTTTCTGATTAATTTGGGGGAAAAAAGATTACTACCATTAACTGTGATTCTTGAATAATACTGCTGTTGCATATTCATGCTTGTGGCGTACGCCAGTACTATGCAGTGCTAGGACTGCAGAGCTTTTTTAGGGAAACAGGTCCCATACAAATCAGATGAGTGCTTCTCCCAAATGTGAATGCTTGTTGCTGATACTATCAGAAACAATTAAATTCCCAGCTACTGTCAATATCTCTGTTAAATCCTTGGGCACTAAACAAAAAAATTCTGTGGATGCCTTTGAAGTGAGGGAAAGGGACTAGGAAAAGACAGAAAGGAGCTGGCACCAAGGAACTCCAAGGACATATCTACACTGAGAAATAAAAGCATATCAACAACTAGTTTGCATCTACACTGCTTTGGGGGAGCTGTCCCCACCGCTGATTTGTCTTGGAAAAATTTATTAAGAAGGACCCAAGCAGAGACAGAGAGCAAGCTAGAAATTAACTGGTGTGTCCCTGGGATAGACACACTGTCCCCAAGCCGGTGAGACTTCAGGGAAGATCTAAAGCTCAGCATTTGCAAAGAGTGTAACTAGCTGTTAGAGCAAGAATCGTAGTACCAAGGCTGTTTATGACTGTTTATACCTTCCCTGAATTCATGACATTTCTTCTTCCCCTGCATTACAGGGGCAGGCTGCTGCGGGTCTCACCGTGCACTGGAGTCTGTCCTGAAAATTTTTGCCTTGATATAGTCACGGTTTTATTTTTTTATGCCCTCATTTTGAATAACTATTTTGTTAGTTGATCACGCTATGGTGATTACTCCTAAAACAATAATTGGCAGCATCCCTTTGGAGCCTCAAAGGGGAGAGGGAGACATAATGTAAATAACTGCTTTAGGCCTAAAGCCCAAACACTATTCACTGACAGGAGATATCTCCAAAGCCAGTGGTGGGGATAAGAGAATATACTTTGTGTATTACAGCATCTCTTTCAAATAACCTTTATTCTCACCTAGGGGAGTGAATTATTAAAATACTATGTTAAGGACACTAATCATGTTTCCATTCCCTTTCAAGATATTCTATTCTATTTTAATAAGGTCTTTTCATATAATAACTAAAGTTGCATTTCTTAGAGGTTCCTTCTTCAGGGGATGTTTCAGCTTATGATTAATCGTTTGACATTTAAGCTTGAGAAGAAAAACAATTTTGCTAGGGTTATTACTAGATGTAATGCATGTTATATACTTTCCCTTTATGTTACTTGTAGTCCGATGAAGTTCATGAATACTGAAATTCATTTTATGGCCAATAGTAAGGAGGAAAAGGGAAATTCACCAGTCACTGGGGAAACAGGGAGTTTTTCAGACAACTACCTCAAATCCAGTCCGGAATGGTTGTGAATTCACATCGTCGTTATCCAGTGGACTCTGGCTCTTGGTGAAACAAGCGCCTGCCTCAGTCAACTTCAACTGCGCAGGAGGGGAGTCATGAGCGGAACGGGTTTTGAGGCTGAATTACTTTCCCAAGTCCAGGAGTGGGCAGTAGAGCACCAGTTTGAAAGAGCAGTTCAACTATCTAATTTAGAGCAGAATTAGTATAATTGATTTCACGACATATAATGGGGCAACTCACTTGTTTAAAGCTAAGCATATCCTCAAGGATATTTTAATTTTGCAACTGGAGCCATCTGAGTGTTAAGGCACTTCAGTAAGGCAGTAGAGGAAGTTAGTGTGCTTTTCCCAGTTTATAAGCAGAGGATTTAACTTTCCATTTCTATCAGAGCATCACATTTTGCAAGCATTAAACTCACAATGCAAATGCTAGAAGTAAAGGAATAGTAGGGTATAGAAGAGGAATATCTAATGGCAAACAATTCACCCTATACTCCGCGAACCTAAATTGTAACTAACGTATCCTGGCACCGCAGAAACCAGATGCAAGGAAGCTATGTAGCATAAAATTGCATTAAACATCTGTCAAAAGCAAACTGAGATGATTACATTCTGTTTTGATTTGCTGTAAACAGAGGTTAGTTTCTGAAAAATTTTAGAGCTGTAATCACATTTCTTTGACACATGAGACGGAGGTCCTTGATAATATAATATAGGAATTAAGTGGGTTTGAATGAATTAAGAGGCCTTGAATGAATGGTTGGCACCACACAAAAATTCTCTGTTTGTGCACACAGTGGTATGAATCAAACACAGGGAGAGAGGAAGGGGGTTATGGAGATTAAATAAAATAGCCAACCTTCATGAAGTGATTGCCAGCAGCAGATCTCAATGTACTTTGTAAAGGAGGGAAGTCTCTGTATTTCTTTTGGGGAAAGGAAAGGACGGAGAGGAAGAAGCAGCAGAGTGACAGAGCAAAGCTCTCCTCAATTCCAGAGCCTCATTTCATCTACTAAGCTGCAAACGAACCAAAGTAGTAATAAAAGTGTCACGGAGAGGGCATGGTAGCTCTCCTTTCCAGGAAGCTTCTTTGCAGTAGGAAAAAGCTAGTTTCTCAAATCCAGCATGGATAAAACAATGAGAAAGAATGACACATGTTTCAGGACATAGTTTTTTGCTAAAGCAGTCAGAATTATGTCAAAATAACCAGTAACCCAGTGACTGAAGGATACAATTGTCATGTGGAAGACATTGTCAAATTCCTGCCTATTTTCTCACAAACTAGATGAGGGTCCGGGTTACAGAGTCCACCTCTCCTTTTCTGCTCTCACATTTTGTTTAAACACATAAATATACACTAGTGAATGAGATCTTGATTCAGGAGTCTCCATGGTCTTACTGGAAAATACTAAATCCTTGTATGATTACCCAGTTATCTCAGACCCTATCTCTGTGTGTCATACTCTCCATTTCTTTCTGCTTTGCCAAATACTTCTCAGATTCAAGGCAAATTCTCTTGTCAAAACCCGTGAGAAATATGTTAGGACAGAATATGACCTTCAGGAAATACCACTTCTAAACAGTTTATATGCAAAATGGAAAATCTTAAAAATGTTGATGTCAAAATTTCTTTTGAAGAATGGAAGAACAGTCACTCTCTAAATGGGAAGCCGATGTAGCAAGCCTGCTTTTTCAAGTCAGCACATTAACGTGATGTCAAGAGAGCATGCTCAGGCTGTGCCAGAATCTACAGGCTTGAGAATGAGAGAAAGAGCTCTTCTCTAGATTAGAGGCGCTTTGAATGCAGCCTCCTCTCTCTCTGCTGTTGAGCAAAAAGGACAAGGCACAGTCCATGTAACGCTAACAGAGCAGGAATTTTTGCTGCTGCTGAGGTCAACATTCACACATGAATGCAGTCTGGATGGACTTCAGCTAAACATTGCTGAGATGAACCTGTCACCCAGGAAATGTGAACAGATGGAGGAAGCAAGTGCAAGAGGAAATATTATTAGGTTGGTGCTATTTTGTCCTCAGTGGCATCATTTCTGTTCCTCCATGAGGCCCAGAAGATAAATTTGAAGATGAAAAATACATTGATGGCATTCGATTCATTCTCTTTCTACTCTTCAGCCAGTAGTTATGCTGTGCACCACCACCAGGTCTGCTGACCCTGAAGGCCAATCATTCTACATTTTGAGCAAGTGCTTATTCATCCCCTCCTAAACAATAAAATCCCCTGTGTAGAACGATGTAATGAAATGATTCAAAGCTTCTCAAGCTTTTCCTACATGCTGCTTCCTATTCTTCCACTTGTAAAAGTGGGAGGTGAAATGAAATCCATGCTATTTATTCACTCTTCCCCTGACATACAGTGGGTGATACCTTGTGTATTGTGCAGAGAAATAATCCGGAAAGTGAATGGTGCTGACTGTAACTGCCTGGGCAGAGCTGTGGGCTTGAACGCAGGCTTGCATCTGTGCCATGTTAAGGCTGCACTCGGAAATCATAGGTTGCATGCTCTGATGCACGGGAGTACCCTGAGTGTGGGGCCACAGCTCCTTGGAGCAGGATCCGTTGTGACCGTGAAGCCTGGCATGTTTTGGTACCCCTGCTGAACTGGTGCTAAAGCGTTTCCCAGGAGCACACAAGCATGACTGTGTTTCTCAGTGGCAGAAGTCAGATGGATCAGCCAGTAAATTAAGTCGGATCAGCTTGTATATTAAGTTACAGACAGACAAAAGCATGGCAGAGATATTCAGTAACTGAAAGGCTTGAGAGGCTTGCAAGTTTGTCCAATTTTTTCAACCTCATTTAGCCTACCGCAAATTATTTGTTCCTGGAAACTTTATCCTTCTTAATTTCAGATTATATAGCAAATCACTGGCAGAGTTGGCATTAGTGGAAGGGATCTCCTGGCAATCATCCTTAAGTCCATGCATGCTGAAATCTCATTTTTCCATAATGTATTTATTTTAATTTTCAGCTTTAAATCACAGGTTTCTTACCCCAAAACCCCATTAGTGTCTCCATTCAAAATGGAGTAATCTCCCTTGAAACTTTTCAGTTGGCTTTTGTTCTGTTTAAAATAGATGAAGCCAGTTTAAACATATGTTCCTAAATGTATGATTATAGTTCTTTTTTATAATTGGAGGGTTTTACTTGAAGTAGTATTTGAAATACTTCCGTGACCAGCAAGTGTTATGAGGCATCTGGAACTTGGCTGGCCAGAGAACAACACTCTTTTTAAGTCTTTTGAATGAAGGAAGCAAAACTATAAAATATCAATAAAGCTATCCATCCTAGGCAAAGGGTGACCAGACACAAAGACAATCTCCCATCAAGAGTTCCTCAGCCGGGTTACTGTAGGCCTTTCCAAGTCTCACAAAAGCTCTGCTGCTCTTCTCTTTCTCTAGTGCTGGGAACAGCTCATCTTCTTAAGTACTTCCACATTTCTAATTTTTTTTTTCCTTTTCTTTGTTTTTTTTCTCTTTAAGAAAGAAATCAAAGACAAATGTGGAGAGAAGTCTTTAGAAACAGGAACCTCATGTCTTCAATAGGCCTACTTGTACAACAGTTAAAACCAAAAGAAAAAGAAACCCACACCCAACAAGTTCAAACTTTCAGTTTGTCTCTGTAGATTTGCTTTGCCTACCAACTCTATCAACTAACAATGCAAAGACATGGAAATACCATGCTTTATAAAGAGTTCATAAATGTGGGTTTAAGGGTTAGAGGATTCAAGTTAGGTTTTGCACGAAAAACCCAGGACAGTTTATATTGATGTTTTCCCCATTTAGCCTTTATATTTCACATTTAGAGATTGCATTGTCTATGAGGATACTGTAAAACTTGAGTACTGAAGGTTTGAGTACAGTGGATAAAGTCTACTCACCTAATCACAAAACCTTTCCTCTATATATTTCTTGTATATATTCCTTGTAACTTTTCATACTTTACTAACCCACTGCACCTCTCTAGATAGTATATATACACACATATGTCCATGACCCATATCTCAGTCTGAATTTTGTAGCCATTCAAACATGAGGGCAAGAATTCCTTCACCTGAAGAGTGAATGGAACTTCTCTCTGTCTATAATTTACTGCCGTGGTTTTCTTGGTACAGTACTTCATGGGTAGCTTCAAGTGCATCTGGTTTCACTTAACCCTTGTTTTGTCTCTATAAATAACACTACTCCCTTAGTCCATCTTCTACCCTTTGCTTTTTTTCCCCTACTCTCCCAAATCTGGGCTTTATGAAATCTTTAGACTCAGATTTTTACACCAAAATATCATGTAAGGAAGTCTGCATTCTCCTTTTCAATATACACTTACAATCCAACAGAAAGATGGTTAAGAAAACAAAAAGGCTGGCCAATATTTTCAATCAGTTTGTTGTGAATAATCTGAACTCAGACAGAGCTTTCTTCACACCTGTTCTGTAAACTCTCCATTCATATACAAGACAGTAAAACAGGAAGCTAGACTAATCTCCAGGCATTGCACTTTTTATCTGTAGTACTTCCACATTTGTGTCGCTTCCAATAACTCCAGATGATGGATGAACCAACCTATGAAGACAGATTTTGCAAAAAAACCCCAAGGTATAGCAGATCCTTCACAGATGCTTCTCAATCATTACTCCTTCCTTTCTTTTTTTCCTTTAGAAAAATAATTTAAATTAAACAGATTCTTTATATGCAGCACAGTGTTGCCATATGAGCCCTGAACACTTTGTTCAAGAGCTAGGAGTCCAGCCAACTGCTTTAGTTCCTTAAAGAATAACAGATGTGTCCTTCCAAGTCTCATGCTAATGGAATTTAGGCTGTGGTAAGGAGTTTAAAAATACTGTCAGTTGCCTGCAGGCTCTGTTTCAACCCTGTTCTTTTGGTTAGCTTGTTTCAGGTTTCTTTTTCCACATCTTTCAGAAACATTGCATGAAATGTCCTGTTGACCTGAAGCCACTAGTAATTTACTTTCAGAGACTGAAAACAAATACTTAAAAATAAAAATCTATGGGCTTCAGTTGTGTATGATAGTTTCTACCAGCCTGACTCTGTAACTACTAATATTTAAAACATATTGAGTAAAATGTTCTCTGTGTATATACAGTAAAAAACTGTAATCTTTGTTCCTTTACTACCAGCATATGCTTGATATCTTTATTTTTAGCTCCAAATATTAACCATAGTTATGTAAAAGCGAAGCAAGAGATTTGGTATAACCATCCTTAAGCGGAAGATGTCAGTATGTTGAAATGGCAAATGAAGCCAAGTAAGAAATCCTTTGCATTGCAGTTCACATTTTATATGTTAGGAAGGCCTTAGGATCACAGGGAAATGTGTAGGAAATAGGAGGGGAAGCTACAGGGGTTTTTCTCCAGCAGGAATGCAGTGACGGTGCAGGAGAAAGTGCTCTTCCACTGTCAAAGCTCTTAACTTCAGCTTTCTGCACTTACCTGTGTGGGGCCTAAAGTGAATGATGCTTATGACCGATAGTGGCTTTGCTCCCTCGTCTCTCTGGGATGGAGAGTGTTACGGAGAAAGCTCCTGAAGGGAGCAGTGCTGCAGGTTGCTGTGGTGAGCACTCTGGCTGCTCGTTTTCGCCACTTACTCTGAGTGGTGGGAAGCAAAGAGATCTGGTGGGTAGGCAGGGGGAAGGGAGCAGACGAGAAGAGGCCAGCGGCACTGGCTGTGGGTGGGAACAGGAGGCTTCACGTGGCCAGCATTGCAAAGGGAGGTCCTTCATTTTCCTTTTTTCCCTTTGTCCAAGCTTGTCTCCCTTATTCCCTGCCCACCAACTACTATTATTATCACCTTTTTTCAGACGTTGCTTTGTCATCCTACACACCATTCACGTCTTCTTATGTTCATGCTTCTTCTCTTCCTTGTGTGGTTTTTGGTGCTTGTGGAGTTCAATTCTGGGAACTGGGATTCTCACAGGCTTTTTCCTCATTCCACCTCATATCCTACTGGAACATTGCCTGGGGAAGGAGGCAGCTACCCTGCATCTTATTCCCTCTGCAAAACTTACGTGGAAACAGGTTTTTGGCCTCTTTATCTTCCCTGTCCCAAGCAAAAGCTCATACTTCTTTGGAGAGAAAAGAAGAACTGGAAACCCTGGAGCTCCTTGTTTGAACATCTAGTAAGGAAGAAGATGGTCACGGGTTGTCTTCTTCCTCCACAATGCCAGGTGGTGTTCATGGCAGAGCATATGACCAACGAGGCTACACTGTCCCTTTCCATGAGGAAATAGAAAAAGGCAATGCAATGTGTTGGCTCTCAATACAGGACAACCTGTAAGGGCCGGACGAACTCTGTGCCCCTCAGCTGACAGGAGCTGAGGGAGAGGCTGGTGGGAAGAGAGGAGATTGTTGATGGTTTACAAAGAAGAAGGGAAGTATATGAGAGATTTTGGTGAAAGGATCTTTAACTGAAAATGATGCTAAGTGGCAGGAAGAAAGGATGAGAAGTGGAAGGATCAGCTGAAGATGATGTATTTCTTCAATATTCCTATTTTACTTCCTTAAAGTAATCTCAGACTTGCTATTTCCTAAAAATCATCCCTTCAGAAATACCCCACCTCCTCAACCACTCATCCTGTAAGAATTCTTTCAAGCCAGCATTCACACTTGATTTCCCCTGTTTCTTTCCTATTCCATCTGCCACTTTTAATTTCCTCTTATATTCACTTTCCAGAAATCCCAATATGTTTCATTCCTTTGTCCTCAGTTCTGCACCCTTTCCTTCACTGAGACATTCATAGTCCCTTTTCCATTCAGTGACACTCTCACTTCACATTCCTCTTCAGTTCAGCTCTTTCCTATACTTCTTTCTCTATTTACCTGTTTATTTTGGGTTCCCTCATGGCCTTTACCATTCAAAAATTTTCCCTCTTAACAGTTTTTCTTTTCTTCACAAACCTCTCTACTGTCTTCAATTTATCCCCTGGAAATTCCTTCATTGCCTTTCTAATGCTTTACTCAAGCAATTTTTCTTTAGACCTATTATTTCCATTTTTTTCTATTTATTTTGTTTTCTTCTGATCTTTTTCAGTAAAGGAAGATGAAATTCTCTTGAGTTTTGATAGCCAGTAACGTGAATTGCAAACTCTTTTCTGGTGATTTCGAATGCTGTAGCCCCAGTAACACAATACCTAAAACACAATGGGCATCACTTCATAATGGTAGCCACTCTTACACATTATCATCATTAACAAAAGGCAAATGGTACTCTATAAAAATCTTGGCTACACAACTTCCTCATCTTTCAAATCATCTGTAGCAGAACAGTTTGTCTGCAGCATTTAACTTCCTTAATTTTATTCAGAATGATGAGTGAAAGCTTTTAAGCAGCAGAAGGTCATAGTTTATATGACAGAGTGCAGCAGAATATTCATGTAGTCATGATTTTATTCCTGAACAACATCTTGACTCTAATCAGGAATATAAAAACAGTGAGATCCAGCATCTGCTGCAACTAGGACAAGAATTTTGCTACTGATTCTGTGATCCAAGATACTGTCCAAAATTAAGTATTTCACAGCCTCTTCTACCTGAGTTTGAGTTCTGTTTTCTCTCTTTTTTTTATTTTTTAGGACACTAACTCCTAATCTCTAAGTAGATTCTTTTTTCTCCCACTTTGCAACTTACATTCAAAGCACAGCTCTCCAGTACATGGACATCAGAGGCGGTAGGTATCACAGAGCAGGGATAAGCTCCACAAAAGCACAGATATTATGCCCATATCAAGCTGATGGAGCTGTACGCAACTGTTTAAAAAGTAAGCATAAACAGATATGCCAAAAAGGACAAGGGTTTTTAAGATATGACATTTTTTTCTCAAAATGCTTTACATGCAGATTTCTCTGAGCAGAGCTTGGCTTCCTTAGCAGCACAAGAAAATAAGCAAGCTTTGATTAGAGATATTTTACTCTCTGAAGTATAATATTGCAGAGCATGGGTGTTTCTAAAATTCTGTTAGTAGGCTAAAGACAGTTTTCAGTTTGAAGAGGAAAAAAACATATATATAAAAGTAAAAATGAGGGAGGCTTACTTGGTTTATTGGATGGTTCTTGTGGATAAGTATACCTGAAAGATCTAACATGAGGATTCTCAGGTGCTAGGTTTTTTGCTTTAAATTATCTGATTGCACAGCAAACTCTTCAAGAAAAATTCCACACTATCACAGAGGCCAGTGTGCGAGTACAGCTCTGGGTGAAAGTGCTATTATGTGCGCATAATCCTAAACAGGTAACTAATAATAACAATCATCTCCCTATATTCAGTGTTTGTGAGCCATCTGAGACACGCCCCAGAAGGTAAGAACCAAATTTAATTCTGTTTACTTCTGCATACATTACTAGCATGCAAAAGAAGTTCATTTGAACCTCGTTCTATTTCTTTAACTTCCCAAACCTCTTTGTGTTCTCTATTTTCAAAGCTATAAGGTGGAAAAAGCCATTGGCAGGATTAATTTCTGGATAATTCCAGTGATCGAACTGGACTGCGAACTGTCTTCTACCCCACAGTTTTGCAGGCATGGCTTTTCCCTGCTCTGAACCAGCAAAATTTTGCAGCCGTCCACAGAGATGTGGCTGCTTCTACTTCTGCTCTTACTCTGTGCATGCCGCAAAAACAGGTCTTCTGAGAAGAAGCAAAGCACAGACGGCAAAAGGTATAAGGATGAACCTGGCACTCCTTATTGTTGCTAAGGAGCTCCTTATCTGATGTGCAAGGTTGCTGCTAGGGGTTACAGATGCGCTGGTTTGCCTGACTCCTGGGAGCGGAGAGGACGCATCAGCACTTGCAGGGTTGATTGAAGAGGCATCTGGGAGGCACTCCCGCTGCTCTGAGCTGCGCGGCTAAACGCCGAAGAGGAGGCAGCGGGAGCTCGAGGCTCCGGTTCCTCTCTGCTGCTGCCCCCTCGCCAGCCTTTGCTGCCAGCCTGTGTGGCACCGAACCAGCTGGCGAGGGGGGAGCAGGCGCGGCTCATTATACTAGCCAAGTGTTTGCACCATTGAGAAGGGTCAGCTGCAAAATGAAGGTTGTTCCGATGAGTGTGACATCGATTTGATATTATTAGCTGTCGATATTGCACGTTTCCCGTGAGTTTCTTTGTAAATGACAGCAGCAAAACTCCTTGGCAAATACCTGCTTAAAAGACTTGTATGATTCCAGAATCAATAAAAAGGGTCAAATACTCTAAGGAGCAGGGGGGTGCAAAATAATAGAGATCTCAGGAATCCCCTTGTTTTAAGTGGGCATAAAGAAATTGCCAGCAAAGGCCTGAATTTATCTTTCTTCAGCCTGTCCCAGCAGAACTTGTTCATCTTGGTAGCTGAAAGCCTAAAAGAAAAAGCTGTTTGGAACTGGATTCGGAGAGTTTGAACTAAGGAGAAAAGCATCTGTATTTTCTGTTAACACCCTGCAAATGTGTTCCCACCGATGCCTGGTTTCCAAATCTAGTAGGATGGGAATGTTCTATATGTTAAAATAAGCACTTTGGATCACTCTGTGAAGCTATTTATATTTTCCTATTTAAATAGCCTATTTATTAATAGTGTTCAATATTAGCATAAAGAACCCCCTGCATTCCCCAGTCAGCAGGTAGCAGACATCTCATGTCAGCTATTTTATGAGCAATATAATTAGCAAGGCAAACTGTATAACTTCCAGTTTGATTCATTTGCTGATGCTTATTCTGATTCATTTACAATTATGTCAGTAATTGGCATAACTGTTTAGACGTATTTGGAAAACGTCCATAAGTGGGTATCCTAATTATAGATTTATCCCAGTAGCAGATACTCACATTGTATAATAACCGTTTTCTCTATCTATCAGGAAGTGCTATGCCGATTCCTAAGGCAAGAGACCAGTGGAGGCTGTGGTCTATTAGATTATTGTGGGCAGAATAGGGAAACTCGGGGGAGGTATCACTGCCTGTTCTCTGACGGCGTCCTTTCAGATTCTGGGCGCTCAGGAAAGCAAAAGCCCTGCCAACTCCAATGCAAGCTGGCAAGGGCATTTCATTTTGTCATGTGCCCGTTCAAATACACCAGAGAAATCCAGTTCCAGT
Source organism: Aviceda cuculoides (assembly GCA_035590195.1). Classification (NCBI taxonomy): domain Eukaryota; kingdom Metazoa; phylum Chordata; class Aves; order Accipitriformes; family Accipitridae; genus Aviceda; species Aviceda cuculoides. The sequence goes on along the minus strand of JAVJGG010000008.1, from coordinate 16,491,648 downwards.
GGAGTTTAAACCACAGCCCTCTGAAGCACACCCAACGGGCAGTCCTCCGGCTCATGCCAGCCGAGTGAGGGGCTCAGAACCTGCCAGGACTGGAAACCCTTCCACGTAGAGAGTGCCCCCAGAAGCAGGAAGATCCAGCTTTCAGCTCCTCAGACACTCGCGTGTGATCCCCCTGCTTGTGCATCCCCAGATTTCTCCACGGGCGATGGGACTTCGCCGATAGCAGCCTACCTCAACCCGCCGTCCCCTGGGTCGGTGCCAGGGGACTCCCTGGCTCCGCAGGTCTGCGGCCACAGCTGCAGCACCGGCCACGGCGCGCAGCCCCGTCCCCGCGCCGGCATGCAGCCGTGAGGGCGAAGGCAAAAATGGGGAGGTACGCCTGAAGCAGGAGAGAACACTGGGCACTACGGGACTCAAGTCGTGTCTGGCTTAATGATTAGGAACCATTAACCCGTGGGCAACTACGCCGGCTCTTTTCATAAAGGCTAGATCAGTGAACTGCACGTTAAAGACATGATGACTTTTACTTTGAGATGTCTTTAATTCACTTCTGATTATGAGACGATCGTAACTTTTAATGAAAACTGAACTGTTTTATGAAGAACGGAGTTAAATGAGATTTTTTTTCCTTTATATCTCAGAAGATTAAAAAATTAAGAAAATAAACAAAACAACCCCTCCAGTTCTTTAAATTACACCAACTACCTGTTCCACTACAGATAAGTTTTTGCACAATAAGCTTAGAGCTGCTTTCCCCTTAGATAAATTCTCTGAGTTGCTGTTTCCACCAGAAGCAGTTTCTAAAAATCAGGCTGAACACAATATCTGTCATCAGGTTATTTGACAGAATGAACCTCTCAGCTTAAAAGCAAAGTTACATGTGCTGACTCTAGATCCAAAGTGGCTCTGCGAGGGCTGGTTTAGCACTTCCATGTCATCTCTGTACAGAAGATATCTAAACATAAGATAATCACAAATGCATGATAATGTACTTTGCATAACTTCCCTCAGCTTATTCTGATATATTAAAAGTGCTGCTAATTTTGCAATTGATAACATGTATTTGAGTACTTTCTCATTAAAACAGAATATTTTGTACCATGATAGCACATTTCCATCCTTTCACTCTTTTCTATAGCGAATGAACTTTGTAAAATGAAGAAAAACATTTTCAACTTTGCCATCTTCAGAAAGAATAGTTTTGCTTTCATGAAGCAGGAGAAAAACATCTGCATTTTACACAATACAGTGAACCAAAAAATGCAGGTACTGATATTTGACTTGTCTATAACTGAAAGTCAATAGAAAAGTTTAAAACTTGCTTTAATTTCACTTACATCCATCACAAAAACTAAACCAGGTGTTTCCATTGCGTAGCTGAAGCTATTTCTGGCTGTTGATTTTTTCCTCAACTTCATTTCTTCAAAATGAAACAGACATAAAATAACAATCATCAAGTTTATCCTGATTCCATAATTTCACACACAATGTAAGTTACATATAGCATCAGTGATATGACAGTGATGCCTAAGGGCTTTAGTAACATGTAAGTCAAAAGCATCTTGTAAAGAAGAGCTCGCAAGGTGCCACAGCAAAATTCCTGTTTGATTTTGACTGGAACAAAATTAAGTCCAAACAGCAAATGTACATCTGGTTAACACTTTCTTTTTTACACTGAAGTTCATCACTGAGGTCTGTCAATACACCACACTTTCAGAAATAAACCGCTACAAAAAAATGTTCTCTATCTTCATGTTGATAGATTTTTGTAAAAATTCACAGCCACTTCCTCTGTATGTCAGTATGATCTGTTAGCAGGTATAGAGAACGAAATTGCAGAAATTGTTGAGATTGCAACAACAGTTGATTAAGGAAATTAAAAACCAACTTTTTCAACACATTAGTTATCCAGAACCATAGAGCAGGTAAAGAAAATGGTTAATACTCAGAAAAAAAGCCAGCATCGACAGGGGTCTTCTCTACATTGTAATTTGTAATACTCCTTCTGGCCTTTCAATTTCCAGTCTCTAGCTTGGGAGAGATAGGGGCAAGCTGCAATTTGTGTGTCTTTCTTTGGAAGGTTTATTTCAGCTGCTGCTGAAAAACCCGCTGAAGCATAAATCTTATCCTTTTAGTTGGAACCAAACAGCATTGTCGTCATTGATTTATCTTCTGTTTGTTTCCTCCAGCAGTCTCCTCTGATTTACTTCCTTGCGTTTAGGATAATATCACAAAAGTAAATTGATGTGCACATTAACAAAAACATATTTAACTGTCTTACTCCCTGCTCCAGGATCCATTTAAGTGTCCACAGAAATTTGTATCGAGGGACCCAGCACCAGGTGCCTTCTTACCCCACTTTCACCATTATTTTGTGCATCTACCTTGTTATGGTGTATATTTTTTCTCATAAACTAGACAGAGTTCAACTCTCTGCAGCTATTCAATGCTGGACAGTTTTTCAGCTTAGATTTGAGTCCTGTCTAATATTATAATTGATTAGCAGTATCTTTGCATGCCACCAAATTTTAGAAAGTAGTGTGTAATGCAGTGTAATCACTGAGAACTTGTCTTTACGGAAAATAAAACCAGCTATAGGGAACACTCAAGAACATCATGAAAATTGCAAGCAGAGAAAACATTATGCTCTTCACTTATAAAAAGATTAAACAAAGCAGCTAAGGTTTATATACCCTTTTCTCTGCCCCAAAGAGACTGTTGGTCTAAATGGAATAATACATTTCTATTATTACTTTACTACTGTTTTATTATATTGAGCTATATTTCAGCCTCTTATGGAATGTCAGTTATTATGCACACAGACCTTTCATATTCTAATGAGTTTCATCCTGTCTTGGGAGTTTTTCTGAAAATTGGCACTCCTCTTTTCTCTCATTCTTATTTATTTATTTATTCTGAAATTATAAGCAAAAGAGTCTCTTTGGGGGGTTTACCCATGAGACATACAAACACACCTGTCTCTTCTATTGAATACCTAATTCTCCAGGAGAGATTTTTGTTCCAAAAATGGTTTATAGTGAAGAAAATAAGTGATTTATACTCCATAGTCTTATGTCTTTCATTGTCTGGCTCTTTTGCTTTTTCCTGCAATTGCAGTACAGTCCTGAAGGTAAATCTGAGAAATCTGTAAAAGTAAACTTGGCAGTCATTTCTAAATCCTGGCTTCTGTAAGGAATCTTGTGGAAGAAAACTAGAGTGGAACCAGAGCTGGGGGAGCTGATAGACACAGTAGAGTGCCCTGGCAGTGGTGTAAAAGCTTATATGCTTCATAGCTTTGGGAAGAAGAATTAGCTTTGTGGATAACTAATGGAAATATATTTAGCATATCTGCTAAAGCCACTGTTTATTTTGCTCTTGCATTCTCTATAGCTAGCACATTACAGTACTTGCAACAGGTAACCATGGAGGCAAGACAAAAGCTAGAAGGGACTTAGTGTTGGGACTCCCCAGTTCAGGTAATGTGCTTCAGTGGTTCTGATTTCCTTAAAATAACATTATATAATGCTTTGGACCTTATGTCTTCCCAGATATAGTCACCAGAGTATTACAGGTCCAAGAGAACAGAAGACACATAATGACAGTTGTGGCTTTGCCCAGGGCGCCATAGGTCTGATTGTGTCTGCACCTATCCTGATTAAGACAGAGCTCCTAAGGATAAATTAGGCAAAATAACAATCCCCAAGCAATCTGTTATGTATTCTTTTCCTTCAGAACTGAAAACAAATATCTTCATTTGCTTTCATTTAAATCATACTCTTTAAATTTAATCTTGTTTTGTGAAGATATCTTTTTTTTGTTCTCTAGCAAAAAAAAATGGACACAACAGAAAAAAAACTGCAGTAGGGAAGGTCAAAGGGAGTGCTGATAAGGGTTTTTTTCAGTGAGAACAGTTTATACTGGAACATGGCAGCTTGTCAAACCTTAAACTTTTCATGTAAATGTGTCATTTTAAACAAATCCTCATTGCAAAATCTGTGTAGCTGCAAAGCAAAAGATGAGGAGAGGAAGGAAAAACAGTTTCACAAATTTACTGACAGGAAAATGCTAAGGAAATATCCTGAAGGTGTTGAAGAATTATATGCAAATCTCCCACTGTTTTGGATCGATGAGGAGTAGTTAATCCTTCTCAGTCCCTCCTTTTGAAGCTGTTCTTCATTATTTATTGCTCACAATAAAGACACTAAAGCTGTAACCTGTGCACTAGGGCACTCAATGGGGAAGTGAAGTGCCAGCCCTGAGTCAGTTAGAAGTGGGAATTGACACATGATCTCCTATGGATTAGGTGAATATTTTATCTGCAGTGTCATGGTGGGTTATCTCTTTGTGGTTTTGTTTTCTTTTCTGTCTTGCTTTCCCTGATGAAGAATTTGAAAATGTCCTGGATTTGTTCCAGTGAAGAATAAAAAAACTTTTTTGAAAACTAATATATTTTTTTCTAAGCCACAGTTCTTGTTTGATAGACTTCTAAAATGTGGAGTGGCTAAGATCTGAAAACGCAGCAGAGACCAGCCAAAGCTCTTGTACTGCAGACGGTTGAAAGCAAAGATAAAGAATCTGAAGAATAGATTGTACTTTTGTCAGGGAAACCATTAATTGCTGTTTCCAAGTCATCTTCTATTGGTACTTGGACACTTTCAGGCTGTCAGGTTCCTGTTTATTTACACCAGAAAATATTAAATATTTTCTGATGTTCCAATATCTTAGTTTGAGGGAATGGCTGATAAACCGGGGGGTTATGCTGTCATTCAGAGGGATGTCAACAAGCTGGAGAAATGGGCTGACAGGAACTTCATGAAGTCCAACAAGGGGAAGTGGAAAGTCCTACATCTAGGGAGGAACAATTCCATGCACCAGTGTACGCTGGGAGCCAGCTGACCGAAAAGCAGCTTTGGCAAGAAGGACCTTGGGGTCCTGGTGGACGATAAGCTGAACACGAGCTAGCAATGCACTCTTGCAGCAAAACAAGGGCAGCGGTAAGTACCCCGGGCTGCGTTAGGAAGAGCATTGCCAGCAGGTCGAGGGAGGTGATCCTTCCCCTCTACTCAGCACTGGTGAGGCTTCATCTGGACTGCTGGGTCTAGCTCTGGGCTCCCCAGCACAAGAGAGACATGGATGTGCTGGAAAGAGTCCAATGAAGGGCCGTGAAGATGCTTAAGGGACTAGAGTCTCTCCTATGACAGAAGGCTGAGAGAGCTGGGACTATTAAGCTTGTAGAAGAGGAGGCTAGGGGGGATCTTATCAGTGTGTTTAAATACCTCAAGGGAGGGAATGAAGGAGACTTTTCTCAGTAATGCCCAGTGACAGCAAAAGAGGCAGTGGACACAAATTAAAACACAGGAACTTTCATCTGATCACACTAGAAAACTATTTTTTACTGCGGGAGTGATCAATTACTGGCACAGTTTGCCCAGAGAGGCTACAGAGTCTCCATCCTTGGAGATACTCAAAAGCCATCTGGACATGGTCCTAGACAGCTGTCTCTAGGTGGCCCTGCTTGAGCAGGGGGGTTGGACCAGATGACCTTCAGAGGTCCCTTCCAACCTCAGCCATTCTCTGATTCTTGGGTTGTCATTTCTGAGAGCTTTCTTCACTAAATTCACTTTGAGAATTCTGAGATAGAAATAAAAATATTTGGCCCCAATATTAAGGCTACACTTCTCTAACAGGACCTATATCCAGTACAGCGTATAACCAAATTTCACACCAGACGAATGTAACCACATTTCAATTATTAACTGCTGTGGTTTCATTGTGAGCTACTGTGAGATAGGTATTGAGTAAGAAAGGGTTAACCTGAGAACTAGATCCATTCTGCATTTCAGGGATTCAAGAGGTAACTGCTGAAGTTACCTTTTCATGTAGTCAGTTTTATTTAAGTGATTCATAATTTACTAAGGATCATTTTGTTCTTTTTAAGTTGTGGAAGCTCCTGCCAATTTCCCTTTGCTTAGTAGCCCTGCAAGTTTTCCTGAGACTATGCTGGAAGAACATGTACGGTTATTCAGACAGCCTATGATCTTCTTTTAATATCTTTGAAAAACTTCCAACACATGATTCCAAGGCGTCAAATGAGTTTTGTTTAAATATAAACATCTTTTATTCTTGATTTCCCTGTGACATTTCTTTTCAAAAAGATGCCAGACAATGTTTGCTCCTTGAATGTTTATTAAACACTTTCTCTTTCACTCATTTAAATAGGTCCCACCACTCACCAGAAAAATATTTAATTAGTCTAGAATGCTCTCAGCCCAGAAACTGTGGTCTGGGAAACAGGCAGATCCTGCAGATACAGCAGTGTGTGTACAGCCATTAATGGGTCACAGAGAACCAATTTCCTCTACATGGTATATCAAGACATTGTGTTCTGTATATGGTACCCATGTAACTGAGACATATTCAATCAGTGTTGTAAAATTACTTTTTTTATTACGTTTTGCTCATGGCAGAACTAAGACAGTTTTCATTTCTCTCATATGCATATGGATTATGTAAATTTTAATATGAGTGATTATAAGGTCTTTCTTCCATAGGAAGTTATACATTGGAGAGACAAAGTTGACTGAGGGCTAGTTCATTCTATTCTTCTATGTGTATGTGGATAGCCATATCTACTGTGTAGCATGCCAAACGTAGACATTTCTGTAGTGCTTACTCTAACCTCATCATGTTCACAATAACCAAAATAAATTACTCGATTTTTGTGCTGAGCCTGAGAGAGGGAGAAATAGAATCACCACCGCCTTTCAGTTAGGGAACTAATGTGGGGAGAGAGAAAAAAAAAATCTCTTAAACTAAAGGGCAAAATTAACCCAATTAGTTGCCTAGGATCACAGAGAAATACCATAAAAGAATGGAGCAAATTCCATTTTCCAGGATGATTTATGAGAATGTATACCACAAAATCTTTATTTTTGTATTGTTCAATCTGTTTTGCCAAAATTCCAAAAATATACAACCAGGCAAACACCTTGTGGAAATAATTTGGTAGGTATAAGCAACTGGAAGAAATTCTTGACGTTAAAACTTGTTGGAAAACTTTAACCATACACATTTCTACCAGTAGTGTGTCTGCAGACTTCTGGTGACATACAAGAAAGGTTCAGATGCACGGTCCTAATGTACACTCTTATACAAGGAAAGTATCCATTCTCTCTGAGCTTGCCGAAAAGAAGACATGAGATGGGAATAATAAAAAAAAAAGGTACCATCTGTTTGCTCCATATCTGGCTTTGAAGATAGATCTAACATGAAGGGTAACATAAAATCTCTAGATGTATCATATAAAAAGGGCCCTCAGAACAGAAGATATTATTCCATAAAGCATGTTGGGCCTCTCAAAGACTGAATAATTAATCCATCTGATGATACACTTCCAGATAGTCCTGCCATCATCCATAGGCACACCAGCGTCTCGTGGTCAAAGAAACGAAAGCTGGGTGACTGGTTGTAGGATAACATTAAATATCAGTTGAATCTTTGCAAGACAGTTCTTTTTTGTTTTGTTTCTTGTGTTTGTTTGTTTGTTTGTTTTGTTTGGGGATTTTTTTGTTTGTTTGGGGGGGTTGTTATTGTTTTGGGTTTTTTTTAACAAAGTGCTAATAATTACTTTGAGCAATTACTCCTTATAGGATCGTTTTATTTTCATAGACGCACGGAAATTGAAAATATTTGAAATCTAATGTACCTACTTAATCTTCAGCACCTGGAACGTCTGTTCTGTCTGTGCTAGAGTTTATGCTGCATAACTTGCTGAGGTGACTGACGGAGGTTGTTCAGTGACTGTGCTCACCCAATGGCCGTGATTATCCAGTGCTTGAGGTAAACAAGACTTTTTCTTGGTGGCACTGTGAAAAAGGTTTGGCACAATATTCAAAACTTTCTGCAGTCTGACATTCGCAGCCAGTCTAATAGGTACCCTATATGTATATGTACGTATTAAAGACTATACAGCACTTACATCTGAAAATGGCACGTACTTTGAACACATTAAGCTTCATAAATAGAATAAAAAAGGGCTCGTTTGTTCTCAGTGGATGATACCAAAGTACTGGGACCCAGGAATAATTGCTCCAGACGAGGGTAGGAACTGACGGGCAGAAGGGAAGGAGATCTAGGGCTGGGAAGAGGTCATCTTTGGGGCCACCTGGACAACATGTTGATGCTTTCATTTATCCCCGCGCTCAATGGGTACAAATCGTCACGAAGGTTTGCCTGATGTAGCATCCATCGAGCAGGTTCTGGGATTTTGGGGGTGCTCGGGAAGTTTTGTAGGTGTATTTTCAAAGCAGATGTCAGCAGATGGCACTATTACAAGGGCTTTCACAGGGTGTTGTGGGCGAGCAGCAGGAAATCTGTCTGTTTTGGTGGTGGCAGTGGGTGGGTGGGAAAGTAAGGGCTCGAATGGCAAGGGAAATGGTTTTCTTACACCTGCTAATACAGCAGCATCATTTATGGAGGCAGAGTCGCTGCCTGAAGCCCGGGCTGATGCCAGCTGAGCTCCTGGAACACCAGCTTGGCTGCGGCTTGGTCATGCCCACCTCTGTTCCGAGAGGGTGGCAAATAATCTGGAGAAATGTACGACACTATTACATGTGTAATTTGAGGATTTACACAGGGAGTGCTACTCGTTTGCCCTCTGAGAAAAGCTGATGTGCGTGGCCTAGAAACTGGGTGATGCTTAGCAGAGGGACAACAGTATTTTAGTACATGAATATCATGTAAAGGAGCTAATTATGTGATTAATCGCACAGCCATATGAGAAACCAATCTCTGCACTAAAATCTCTCCTGTAATCCATCACAAACAAAACTTATTCTGGCCTTTCAAATAGCTAGCCTAAAATATTCCTCTCTATATATGTTATGATAATTTTTTTACTTCATATATTAATTTTCTGTCAGTCCCCCTGCCATAACAATTTTATTTTCTTTTATAAAATCCTGTTTTGGAGTAAGTCAGCATTCAATGACAGTTTGATATTTTGTGACTTCTTGGATTAGAAAAAGGACCCTATTTACCCCTGGGTCTGGGTTTTTATGATGGACACACAACTCTCACTTTTAGCTCTGAGACAAGCTCTTGGAAGTGGCACATTTAGTTCAATAAAGCAGTTTTATGTCATTTGTTAAGATATTCATATTTTCCTCTGGACTCTGAACATGCCTGTGACATGTCTTATTGTCAGCAGGTGTAAAGACTAACTAGCTATAGTAACATTTTTAAAAATTCCCTTTTTTTTTTTTTTAAAGATCCTGAATAAATCTACTAGTGTAGAATGGTGCAAAGGCTTTTTTATCAGGAATCTTGGATGTCTGCATTATCACTATAGCAAAGTCAGATACGAATTGACCTTCATAATTAGATGTGATTAAAACCTTTCTATATTTACCACATGGCACAGAAGTAGTAAACCACACTGGTTTTATACACTCTCTTTGGAGGTTTGTTATGTAGACTTTCTTACAGTTTCTGGTGTTAGGATGGCTATTAGTAAAAGAGATTTCTTAGAGGTCTGTGCTTCAGAGTTACCACTCTGAATGCTTATTTGTCCATCTGGGGCTCTAGCTCTGACAGAGACAAGGTGAAGCAAAATCTTTGCTTTAGAAAACAGCTATTCAAAGTGATCCAAAACCCATTTCTAAATAAATCTAAAACCACGTAGCATCTGGGAAATGGAAAGAGTAGTAATGCCTGTGCTCTGGGATGGAGAAAATGATGAACTGTGTCATTTCTGCAGTTTTGCCTTGTGTTGTGTACATGCTGTGCTAGGAGACTTGCCTCTCGGGCAGATCACAGAAAGCGGAAAGAAAGCAGATGCAAAGGTCAAACCCAGCTGAAATCCCTGCTAGTGCACCTGAGGTATTTGCTGAGAACAGCAGGGAACGACCAGGCTAAGCAGGCAAGGAACTGTAGCCCTGTGAGAGGGTGCTGTTTCCCTCTGTGTTTGGAAGAATTCCAGTATCTGTCAATTGAGATCTGCATGAGGATTTGTGTGCAGCTTTAAAGAAATGCCATTACCTCGCATTTACAACTTCCTCCAAAAGGAGGAGATCATTTTTCTCTAATCCCAAATTATATAGAAATGGCAAAGTTTCATTGCTTCTAAAATTTCCTGAAGACTCAATCAATATCTCTTGACTTGATCGTCTAAGTAGTATTCTTTTGCTTCAGTAAATGATACGCAAAATTCAGTTGCTATGTGTTGCAGATATTTTCAAGCGCCTGCAGCTACCAAAGCTAATCACAGTGGTTTACTTCTGGTTTTTGCTCTTGGTGCAGTTTCCCAGTCACATATCCTCCTTTTTTTTCCATTTCACTCACTTCAATATTTGCACACACACAAAAATCCAATACAAACAATCTTTCTCTTGAACAGTGACACCAAAATGATTTTTACTTTAGGAGCATAGAGCCAAGTGCACCCAATTCCTGGTAACTGAGGGCTGTCTCCATTAGTAGAGACACAGAACAGAAGTGATCACGAGTCTGCAAGTGTAGCACTCAGGGTACTATACCTGGAAGAGAAGAGATTTGGGCTTCCACCCCTGCTTCTCTTAACAATTAACACAAAATTCTTCCTAGGCTTAGATCATAGGGCCAGGCCCTATGACTGGCCCCACTACTACAGTTAAACTGGGCAGGCAAAGTGATACAAATACAAGGTAATTATAACTCATACTCCTACCTTCCCTACCACTGTTCTTGGAAGAAACTCTACTGCATCAAAGATGGTCAGGGTGTTTGCCTGGGAGCTGGGAATTATGGGGTCATGTTTTTTAGAGAAGGGATTAGCAAAGTCTGTGGAAGCTTAAAAGAAAAAAGCTCAAGTCATGAGCACATTGTATTTGATACCTTACCTCTGTGTCTGTTATTGGTGAAACCATGCTGAGAATAATGGTTTTGGTTCTGGAAAACATAGTGGAAGGAGGGCATTGAATTGGTCTCTGTTCAAAGAAGAGCTACAAAAAAATCAACAGGTATTTCTATTCTTTCTAGTGAAAACCTCTGGGTACTCTATTTAACTTTTTGAAGATAAAGCTATAACTTCATCTACTGAAGAATCAACATGATGGATGATATTTTCATAGAAGGATTTTTGGTCAGTCCAGGTAAATGTATAATAAAATCCAATATTTGGAATTTGAAGCAAGACAAATTCAAATTAAAAATCAGGTCAATATGATTCATTCAGTGTTTGCCAACAGCTACAGTGGATTCTCTCTCCCCTTCAATCAAGATGGGATATTTTAATTAAGGTAAATATAGTCTAAATGGGAGCATATTCTGTAGTTTCTCAGAGGGGTGGGTGGACTGATGCCCACAACCTCCCATCTAGCTCTGTGACCCAAAGCTGATCAAAATGAACCTAGAACTGAGAGTAGCACATTGCCATATGAATGTGTCAACCTCTTCTTGAGAAAGGGCTGATATCCTGCACTCTTGAAAAGAGAGGTCCCAAAAGTTTAACCCCGCAAGGGCACCTAAGCTGCGAAGGGCTCTCCCATAATGAAGAGAAAAGTCTAAGATGCACCACTTTTTCCAAGCACACTTCTTGCAGGACCTACAGGCATGACCTGCTCCACTTGGCTGGGGCAAGGTGGAGTACTGCTGACTGGGAGGGTGGGAAAGGGAACCACAGCCCATCTCCAGGCCATCCCCTCTGCTGGGTTGGCTGAGGAGAGAGAGGAGGCAGTGGTAGGGGAGGTCTGGGGAGTGAAGACTCAGAGACCTCACTAATATTACAGATTTTGTCACTATATCAACAGATAACCAATTTGATATTGTTTGGTATTCTTTTTTTCGTAGAATCACAATGAATGAACTACCTTGGTAGTTTAAATTCACCTGACTTTTTATGTCCCTGAACAACACCAAGCATTTGGACATTCCTAAGCCTGCACAGGTTTCTGAAGCTAGACGTATCAGGCATGGCCTGTAGGCGTTCTCAGAGGCCAAACACAGGACCTAATCCTATACAAAGTCAGCCAGGGGCTATAGTATCATCATGTCTATTCCTTTTGGCATTCCCCTATAATGTTAAAGTGCACCTGTACTGCTGAATGCTTCTGCTCCAGGGCTTTCTGGCCCAGTGGTAATGAATGATTGCATTCCCAAACTATTACACTCTGGGGCACACTGAGCAGGACTACATCACATAGCACAGAACCTACCATCTTTGTTATTTTGTGCAGTTTTTCAGCTCAAAGCAACTGACCTAATGCCAGAGCTCTGTCACAACCCACCAGACAGTTTTATAGCACGCTACTGAGAAAATCGGTGGTGTGCTGGAGGTTGCATAGCCAACTGGGATATTGATGGAAGGTTACGTTGGCTAGAGGGAGCCAAATGTGGTATGGTTTGGTCTGTGCTTTTCAGGAGCAGACTCGGTAGTGAGCTGTCCCAAGAACTGTACCCGAGTTGTGAAATGATGTTTATGCTGTGTGAACAGTCAGGGTGCAGAAATGAAGTGGGAGCTGAGACCTGCCTCATAGGGAACAAGCAGGAAGCAGTTTTCTGGAGAGTAGATCTTGCACCGCTGAAGCTCTTCGCTTTTATATTAATAACTGAAATATTAAATATTCATCAGATGCAGGACATTAACAAGATAGGTTCACACATCTATCTTGACTTCTGTAAACACCAGCATCTACAACTGTTAATTTGTCTCTCTTCCACCTCCTCTTTCTTTTTTTCATCAGCTCATGATTCATGTTTGTAAATCCTCGAAATTTTAAGAGTCTAGTTTTGAGTCTTTAATAATTGACTGCTTGTGTCTCACTGGATATATTCTGTGACCATAGCAAGAGATTATAGCACTGGTCTCAATAAACTGCAACATTTCAAAGTGACAAACTAGAAAAAAATAACCCAAATATTATCTCTACCTAGAAACCTTGTTTTTCTGATACCCTTAGCCCATTGCAGCTATGACAACAATACCACAGAAACTGATAACATCTGCAACTACACAATTTCATGGAGCTAGTCACTTTTGCTGAGATCAAAGTTATTTCGCAAAGCCCATGATCTAATTTCTTCTACCAGGCTAGTTTCGGCTTGTAACTTCTTAAGTTGGTAAAGAGCTGTTAAGCAAACTCTGAGAAAATTGGATATATGGCATTAATTACAGCAAGGCAGATGTAATAATTCTAATTTTATATTCTCAGAAATAAATTCTGGAAGTAAATGAAGTACTGACCAGCAAACTCAGTCACAGGTTCATTCTGTGAATAAACTAAAGTGTACTTGATAATCCTCTCTTTACGCGATTCTTAGATCTTTTACTTACTTAACAAACATTGCCCAGTGCACAGCTCTTGGATGACACAAGGTGGTCATAGTCGTATCTAACCCTGCCATAACATTCTGCAAAGTTAAAGTCATGAAACTTTGGGGTTTTTTTTTTCCCCACTAAATGGGGATTCTGCAGCTAATTACCTAGGCTCTCTTTATGGTTAATGAAGAGTAATAGGCATTTCCAGAGAATGATTTGGTATACCTATTTTAAACACCTACCTTAGGTGGGATGAGCCATCACTGTGAGGTGCCCATGTCTGTCCACTAACTATAGAACGAGCCTAGATATCTAGTTTACACCTAGATGACTAAATCCTAGATGGCTTAAGTTAGGTGAGATAAATCATTCCTGGTGACTGCAGAAACAGATAAGTCTACACCATCAATAAGGAGGAGTTTTTGCATTTCAACCTTCTCTTGCAATTGGACAGTCTTGACACAGCAGTCGTCTGTGAAGAGGACACTCCACTGAGTTAGCTGCTCTCCTTCAAGGGAAACACACGTGTGGCAGCTCCAGGCCCCTTTTGGGTAGATGACTAGATTAGAAACCCCACACTTCCTCTCTTTTTGCTGACCAAAAGGAGGTCAGCTTTATTCTTCACTTCACGGAAGGGAAGAACATCGCTCCACATCGGTTTCAAATCCTGTCCAGGCAAGGACAGACGGCTGACTGTAAGCCATCGGAGACCATCAATGGGCGCTATGGCTGGGCTGGAAAGACTGAGGACAAACCAGACATATTTTAGAGGTGATGCTATTGCTGTTGAGAGCAGTTGGCAATGTAGTAAAAATCCACAGGCACTGGCTCCAGATTGGCCAATGCTACAGTGAGTCAGTATAGGAGCACAAGGAGTACCATGGAAGCAGGCACTGACCAGTGCAGTAACCTCCACTCCAAACCAGTGCTACAGATAATCATTTGCAACTACTGCCAAAGCTGGAAGGGGACCAGCAAGGCATGGAAAGGGTTGAAAGGTCTCCAGAAGGAGCCAGTCAGAGCAAGTCACATACCAAGGGACTAGTGCTGCATGGTGCTGGCCGGTCAAATCCAAATAGTGGATAGCGCTGGGCTCGCTGTTCTGGAGTGCTTGCACAGGCAGGGAGCCTGCCAGACGTTGCCCCTGCCAGCGCCTGCGCTCTGACCAAACTGCCTTACATAATGCTGGCTTTTGTGTAATATAATAGCCAGCACTAGCTAATAAGCACAGTGCTATATGAGCTTCTCTGAAAAACACAGCCAGTTCTTGTGGCAGTCTCATAGAGGAACAATTTTGCATATATTGCTTGATACTCACAATCACAGATGCTTCCTGGGGAAGGACTGTCAATGAACTGAAGAATTTAAATGCCTATAAACAACTCATTACTTAATAATACTCAAAGCTCTGAAATGGTCTGCACTGTTACGTGGATGTGTGGATCTCTGGGAATGACCCTAATGAATCATAGAATATCTCAGGTTGGAAGGGACCCTTAAGGATCCTCAAGTCCAAATCCCTGCTCCTCATGGGACTACCTAAAACTAAACTATATGACTAAGAGCATTGTCCAGATGCTCCCTGAACTCTGACAGGCTTGGTGCTGTGACCACTGCCCTGGGGAACCTGTTCCAGTGACCGACCACACTCCCAGTGAAGTGAATGTACAAGTGAAGCTAGTTAATTCACTAGCTGTGTCACGTCTTACGGCTCATCTGTGAACTTGGAATGATTTCTGACTACTGGGGACTATCCTGACCAAGATGGTGAAGAATGATCTCTCTCCCACCTCATATTCTCAGAAGGTATCATCCCTTTCTGCAGAGCATTTGGATGAAGTGACAGCTGAGAAGGTTATATTACTGACGCTAACAGTCATTTTATTTTCTCTTCTGGAAAATAAACCATTTCTCATGAAGAAATAGCAGCTCCCAAGACTAGAAGATTTGAAAAAATTTCTTCTGCCTTTTTTTTAGATAGCTGTTTCTATACATCTATATTGCTGTAGCATTTCTGCTTAGGTACAGTAACATCTGTACTTTCAAGTAAGGACTTTAGAATCATGAATACTTGCTTTTTAAATGATCAAATTTTATGAACAAGTAGGTGAGAGTGTACTAATATAAACAAAGAAAATACATGTTAACTTTATTTGAAATGAATCACTGTAGGGTCCTTATTTTGCATTGACTAGTGAAAACCATTCAGCCCTGTTGGCTCTCTGCTCTTTCTGCTGCCAGCAGCACTAACAGCTCACTTGGACTCCAGGATCCAGCTGCCAGCCAAATAACATAGCTGGGCTTGGAAACTGGAGCTTTCCTCTAGCTTTTGACTGATGCCCAGCTGCTGAGATGATTTAGAGGTCCAGTGCAATATCCTTACTGCAGATGCTTGCTCCATGTGCTGCAGCTCCCAGGGCTGAGGCTGGTGGCTGGAGCATGCAGGGAGCCCAACCATGCTTACTTCTAAAAGAGTTCAGATTTATCCTCACAGTAATACTCTCCAGGAACATAAAACGCAGGAAGGCCAGGTACTAACCAGTGACATTCTTACGGTTTTGTACAGTAACTCTGCTCTAGCAGTTAAACTGCTTTTGGCTGTTATCCCCCCAGCTGTATCAGCCTGAGGCAGCTGAGCATCCATGCTTGTGTCAAAGTTGCAGCCACCTGTCCCAGTTTCTGCCTTCTACCTATAAGCTGAAAAGGCCCCCAGCTCCTTGTGACACTCTCCCCGGGTTCATGGAGTTCGATAACCTTTTACTGGCTGCACATAAAATCATCCCAAGAAACTGTAAGTGTAAGCCCTCATCTGGAGATTGATAGGTAATTGCCTATTTGCTCCCAGCACTGTTCTCTCACTTACTTTCCAGTCACTACCATTTGTGATCTTAATAACTTTCTCCTTTGCTGTCCTCTCCCATTTTCCCTCAGCTAGTGTCAATGTCTCTTCTTTCAGTTCTACCCACTCCTCCTTCCCATGGCATAGTGACAGCTTACAGCCTGAGATGCAAATCTTCCACTTTCTCTTCCCAGCTTTTAAAGGAAGCCTCTGTACTAAATGAAGCAAGGAATTCTGTCACCATAAGCTGCAATGAGAATGCAAACCACCTTGACTGAACAGTACCACACAGTCAGAAGGATACTTCCTTTTTTTTTTTTTTAATCTTAAGTAATTAAAACCATAGGGGGTTTGAAAGGGAATTGGTGACCTGAAGAGGGAGGTCAGCCAAGAGCCTGTGTTGTCTTATCTACCTTGTTATTCAACATCCATTTTCCAGAAGAAATGGAATAACTGCTATAGAAAGTTACTTCAGTTTAGTGTTCCCACCCTAGGCTTGGCAGAGCTGTGGGGAGACCACAGCATACATCCAGCAAAGCTACCGCACTCAGCATTACGACTATTTGTTCATTGTGCTAATTTCCACCAAGGGCAAAATTCAATCCAGAGCCCAATCTAAACTCAAAATGTCTTTACAGTTATGGTGAAAGAAGGCACAGCAGGAAGCTTTATTGTTAAAATTTTATACCAGTCCTTGTTTTAGAACAGATCTGTGACAACAACATCCCCCCCCTTCCTCCTTAGACAGCTGCAGGCAGCTCTAATGTGACTTGGTGCTTGCCAAAGACTAACCTTTTGCTTCAGTTTTGCCCATGGGTTGGTATGAGAGATTACTAGGTCCCTGCTCCAGTTAATTACCTCACAGCCAGCCATCGGAGCTCTCAGCAATAATGCCTCACGGCAGGAAAGCAAACGGGAGCGTTGCGGATACTTGGGAAGGAGAAGAGTGGCTATGATAGCAGTGAATGTAAAATAAGATCAGGTGTATGCTCCTCTGTTTTGTATTATGCTCCACCCTGCTACAAGTGTTTCTCCTTGCTAGGAAAAAAAAAAAAAAGTTATAAATAAATAAATCATGTGCTGCCTATAGCTATGTACTGCTTACAGCTCTATTTCCTCTTCTGCTATGTAAGTCTTCTGGTAGTGACATTACCCAAGCTATTTCTTTCAGTACTTCATCACTGCTGTTTAGTCTTGATTGTGTACTGCTTCTTCACCATAAAAGAAGTATAATTTAAAATTAAAGCAGATATTTTATTGATGTATCCTGTTCAGCACTGAGTAGTTCAAGATTAAAAACTAGAAGAGATTAACTGTAGAAAACAGGGCTTGAAGAGACTGAAAGCTCACCCGGCCCAGCTCATGGCCCCCAGGCACATTCAATTACAGTGATATGATTCCTGGAAATGTTTGTAGAACCTGTTCTTTAAAAACGCTGGAGACTGCAATTCCAGAATCTTCCCCAGGCTGTGTACATCAGCACTTCATCATTCTTATGATTAGAAGCTCCTGTTTTAAGTTCAGAACTACATTTCCCTTTACTGTTATTACACCCTTTATTCTTGCTGTACATAGGGAATAATTTACAACTGTCCTCTCTATGAAAACTACTTGAAGACCATTATTCTGCCTTTTAGTCTTTTCCAGACCAAACAATTTCTTCCAGTCTTTGCTCACAAGCCTTGTCTCCTAATCCACCAATGTTTTTTTTTTTTCCTTTCATTTTCTTTCTCTATTCTTTCTAGGTGGTCTGAATCATTCTCAGAACTAGTTCAGTTCAGCAAAAAGGTGGAATTCAGCTCTAGATTTAACTCCAGATTCAGACACCTAGATTTATTTGTGTGTAATGTATGTCTTCACAAGCAAGGAGGGTGTCTAAACTACTTGTAGTCTATGGAAATCTAGTTAATCCAGTCAGTGGAGTCTAGAGAGTTATTCAGATTGTCCTAAAGTAGGCAGATTTAGTTAGCTAAACAGCTCGAAAGACTCCCCTGGGCTCAGTGCAACTGCCTAGACATGGATATCCAGTGCTATTCGAGATGTCTTTGAATGTCCTGGCCAGCATCCAGCTATCGGTCCAGAAGGACATGGTCTCCTATAGTCTCCATGTCACATCACCAGCCTTATGTCTAAGGTGCCCGATGATAGGTCAAAGTGTAGAGATGGCCTCAGGTGTTTGTATTTAGGCAACAAAACAGCCCACAGCTGACATGTAGATTCTTACACTGCAAAATCAAGGTCAGATGCAGATTCAGAGCCTTACTGTCTGACAGTAAGAGTTGGACATGGCATCAGAAGCTGTGCACACAGCCTATAATGATAAGTAAAAGGATGGTCATAACTTACTTGCTTATAGAAAAAAACCATAATGTCCACAAATAGTCAATCTCGTCAGAAAAGAAGAAATTTTTTTTTTTTTTTTTGGTCACATTCTGTGACAACCTGTGCTGGAAGCAGAAAGGGACTCCAGAATCTAAAATTATTATTATTCTAAACTGAGGAGGTGAAGATGTTTGCTGGTGCAATAAAATGTGGTATTAGTTGACTTTTCCATCTTTTAGCTTACAAGATGTGGAATGCTGTGATAGCTAAACCACCCTCCTCTTCATGCTGCACAAATATATACAGGAGTTAAATGATTGCTTGCAGCTTCTGTGTTTTCACTTTAAAAATGCCATGTATAAAAATGGATGGCCTGTCAAAGTTTCATTCAATCTAGAGAAATTCATTTCTCCAAGGGGTGGAAAGTAGAATCAAGAGGATCATTTGTGCTAGTGCTGCATATGACATAATGGATGAGTGAAAGTTATTGCTCAATAAAAAGTAATTTTATCTGGGCTGGAAGCTCCCTCCTCATATCATTTTGGATCAGATTCTCATGTGGAGAACAGTAGACAAGATGACTAAAATAAGGTGGATGATAGAAAGGAATTTTGGAGCTATGATAAGCTCTCAAGTTCATAAAAATGTGCAGAGCCCCTCTAAAGCTGCTCTAGATACTGTGCTAAGCGGGAAGGGCGTGCTGTGGGAAGAGCATGCCAAGGGTAGGACGGAACAAAGCTGATTTAGTAAGCAGCCTGTTGCTGGATCATCTGGGTGAAAATTCTTGCTTTACTAATAGAGTATCAACTCTTCCACATATACTTCATTTCTTTGCCCTCCTCTGGATATTGGCTTGGGGCAGTTCGGGTGGGATTAACTGCTTTCTCGGAAAGTGATGGTGTATTGAGGGAGCAGGGACTTCCAGCCACCTAAAGTAACAGGGCAGTGCGTGCAGCGGTCAGACTCCTCACCAGTCTTGCTCACTCTCTCCCTCTGCAGGTTCTTACAAGTGGTTCGCTCTCACCTTTTCTCCCCTCCTGACCTAAAAGTCAGTCTTCTTTCTGCTCATCATCCTGAGCACATGTAGTATTTGCAGCTAACCAGGCAATTCAAGTCAGTATCATTTTACCTCGCCTTAAACAACTCATTTCAAAACATGCCAAAAAAACCTCCCATGAAAACCGAAGCTGTATTGATGTTTTCGCTGATTCTATATGAAAAGGGTAGGACACAGAATTTTGGCTAAACATTTGCTGAACTAAAAAGCTTTTCCCATCCACTAGCAAGCCAATCAATAAAATTCAGCTCCATGTTCAGGGTGTCTGTGTGTGCACTTGGTTTTAAGTCCTCGGCTGTCTAACTGACATGTGTCTTCCTTCCCGACACATTGTGCAATACTGTTAGTTATTTCTAGGAGGAAACTGGATGTGAAAATACCCAGTGAGACCGATTATATTCCTGCTGTTTAAGCATGTTCTCCCAAGGCACATTTAGCTGCACTTTGAATAATGTTTCAGTTGAAATTACCTCTCTCCTGGTTTTGGGGGGGGGGCTGGGATGACAGATGAATAACAAGTATGTAGTGGTGTAGTAGTCCATTTTGTAAGCTTTAGAACCATGTTGTAACCTTTCTACCAGTAGCGTTGCTTCTTGTATTTGTAACTAAATTCAATGCAATGAATGTATTAAATTGCTAACCTACGGTAGTAGACTTAGTACTTGGAAATGAACACTGTCTTCAATCCTTTTGCCCTTCTATCCAGAAGTACATCAGCTATACACTACAAAAATGAGGGAATGAAATTGGAAGAGGCCAGATTGAAAAGACATGTTGCTTCTTTAATTTGGTTGTATAATTAATTTCTTTTTTCTCCTTTCTCTGCCCACCCCTTCTCTCAAGATGCTCTAATGTTTATCCTGGGTGTACTGAAATTCGATATATGAAAATATTGAATCTACTCTCATTTGCCTACATGTACATTGAAATGCAAACCTTCACTTGGAAGTCAAGACACTCAGGAGACCTTCAAATGTAGCATTTTCTGATGTTGGTATTTTATTCTTCTGCTATTGCTGTCCTACATCAAAAAATCTTAGATATTGTTTTACTAATTATGACTTTTAAGGCCAGAGTGGGAACTTCTGGCCATGCAGCAGGTCTCCAGGAGCCTGGAGTAAGAGACAGCAGCAGCAGCCACTGCTACAACCCTCTGCAAGGGGTGGTGTTGGCTCCCCCGGAGCAAGCTCAGTTTTACTGGTCAACACAGAGGGTAGAAGCAAGATCAAAAAATCATCTTGTCTGGGTTAGAGTTTCAGGCACCTCAGCAGCTAATTCCTCACAAGTTAATGGAGAAGATCTTGATTTAGCTAAACCAGCCTGTAAGACTTCAAAAACAAAGGGCTTGTGTGCTCCAGGTGACACAAGCCAAGGACTGCTTTCAGCTTAGTTCATCTGATGATTCAAACCTGTGTAAAGGCTTTCACGATTTTGCGTTACAAAGTGAACATTTGAAATTGTTTAAGATTATTATTGTTACTTAAAAAGAAATATTTTATATGCTCCAGCTGAGAACAGACTTTTTGTTTCAAAGTCATAACAACATGTCTCGGCCAAAGAGTAATGCAGTAAATGATCCTCTACTCTTCCTTACCAAGCACTTTGGGGTCCACTGGTGAAAAGTGCTGTGGAATTTGCCATCGTGATAATTACTGTTATTAAAACTGAATTCAATTTAAATGGGGGATGTAGTTTTTGAAGCAAAGCTGTGGCTAAATAAAAGTGAATTTGTATTATCCCCCAAAGCATTTCTAACCACATCTAAGCAAGGTATCAACAGTTGAGGCTGTTAACTGTGGGAGCACATGTTATTTTTGCTCAAGAACATTACTTGTCATTTTGTATAAAGAAAAGAAAGTATTTACATTACCTCCAGAATTTCTGATCACTATGTAACCTTAAAATAGCTCCCAAGTTAGCAAGAAAATGTAGAAGGTTTATGTTGTATTTTTAACAGGGAGTGGACTTGTCATATTTCCATCAGATTGTTCAAAATATCCATAATATAACTGTTCTTAATTAAATTACTAAAACTGCTCCCTTCACTTCTGCTAATGAATTCTCAAGTCCAACTTCTGCTATGCACAACTTCTCTTTTCTTTTGTCTCAAGTCTCACTTCTGTCATCATAAGAAGAAACATTTACTAATAAGATCATTTTCTTTGTGTGGGCAGACATCTGTTTCCAATTTAGCTTTCGAAAGCCTGGCAGAGTCTCTATCAGCTTACAGTGATGTGACAATGTTCATCTTACTGTGCTTCAAAGAAAGAATCTTTCTAACAGTTTGGTAGATTCAAAGGTATTAAAATTTATAATTTTCTTAGTTCCCAAGGTGATGGTCTCACAGTAATATTACTTTTTGGTCACCTTTTTGTAGAGGAAAAGCAAGCTATTCTTACTCTGTCATTTATTCTGTTTGGTATTAGAAAACATTCAAACACCTTAATGTTGTTAAGACTCATGTCCTATAATCTGATACACAAAGGTCATGTATATGTAGCAGAAGAGTATGAATTTCAGCAGAAATTAAGGAAAAAGTGACACAGACAGTGATAAGGATTCTATGGGTACAGATACATATTCTCTGGAAACTGAAAGACTTGTTTCTTATTCTCCAGATTGTAGAGTTATTTTTAATATTTAAAGAGTAACTAAATAAATAAGGATTTCAGAAGCAGAAAAGTGAGGATGCGAGCAAACAAATGAAATGTCAACATCTCGCCAACAAAGCAGAGAGATAATCATTATTGTAAGGAAACTAAAGTATGTCCATCTCATGACAGTGCTGCTTCTTGGGTCCATTTTGGATATTACTGCTCTGTTCCCACCGATCTTTGTCCTTATTCCCTGTGACTATTTGCTGCCGGCTTGGGACATCAGACACAAGAACCTCGGCCGACCGCCCGAACACAGGCGCCGCGTGCCCCTGGACGTCCGGACGGGCCCCGGGGTGCTGCAGGCGGTACTGGAGACCTCCGTCCGCCGCCCAGCTCAGGCGGCGCTGCGTGCCTGTGGCTGGGGTCCCGGTCGAAGGCAGCGCCTCCGCAGGCTTCCGTAGCTCTGTCTTTACTGCCTGACATACCGGTGCTTCGGAGAGCCATGCTGGCGTTTTATGGGACGCGTAAATAGGGCTTTATTGCTTGCTATCCCATTGCTTTAAAAATACTGATTTCTAGACCCGTTTCTACTTACGGTCATGGTTCTGGTCTTTTTTTTCTCTCTCAATGGTGATATACTTCCGGATCATGCACAAATGTTGACAGCGCTAGACAACTCTCTGAAAAATACTATTACAATAATTAATACCAGTGGTTTTTGAAATTAGAATCAAGATTCTTTAAAGCTGGTTTGAGGGGAGTTTTCAGGAACTGCAGTACATGCAAGCAGAGGAGATTTCTTCAGGCTGAATGCCTTTGGATGAGAAGTCTTTCAGCTAAGCAGTGCTGAAGTGTATATTGTGCCAACTTTTTAGTTAGTGAGAGTAATTCAATCTGCAGTATCCCAAGTCTGTTCATAAACATTAAATTCACATGAAAGAAATAAAAGCAATTTCAGTAACATGCAAATAAATTGGAATCTGGAAGAGCTAAGGAATCAGCTTTACGATACACATTGCCTTAAAGATGGTGCAAACAGTTTCAGAAAAGCTACACGAAATGTATAATTATAGCATTATTTAACATACATTTCCCCTTCTTCATTTAGCAACAACCAAACAAGAAATTTTGCTTGGATTTCTAAATGATTCTTCATCCTTATCTGAATAGCTGGGGTTTTTTGCTACAGCAACAGCTGTGGCCAAAACCATGGCAATTTTTTAAAAAAAGAAAGAAAAAAACCTAACCCTTGCATAAAGGATCAAAAGCAAAACGTAAAATATATTCAGTCTTTTCTAGGTCAATTCATATTCTGCCCTTATTTTTAAAATTAACGTAATTTCTATAGCAGCAGTCCAGGGAATTCCCATTTATAAGCACTGTTACTTCAAATTTTTAGCCATTATATTCTGATGACTTTTAAAGATCTTATTTTCTGATAATTAGTTTATTTTCATTAGTTGTTTGTTGATTCAAGCAGCATCAGCAATTTTGTTTACTAAGTGAAACTGGAACATAGAAAAATGTTACATTTACTTTAATTTGAAGTATTATTTTCCGGGGGGGGCGCGAATCTAAGGCATAGATCTTAAAAATGCCTGTAAAAATATTATTTTAATTCCCACAAAAATGAGCTGAAGAAGCCTAGAGCTCATTCTCATAGAGAATTTAAAATAATCCTCAATTACACTTTAGAGCCTATAATACAGTTCCAGCTCTGAGTACTGCTGGAAAACAAGGGCCAAGTACTTCACTGCATTTGTAATCATGTTGGGTCAACTAAAACAAACCAACCAACCAACCCCACTGTAAGGGTAATAGAGAAAACACAGAAGTAAAATAATCAACTTTTCCTCTTTTAATACATTAATGTAGAAATTAATATATAACAGGACAGCTCACCTGTGTTCTGTTTTGAATGGTAAAAATTTTAAATAAAGATGGATCTCGTTAAACCTAATTGTCCAATAATGCAGGACGGAAAAATGGTATCTTACTAACCCAGGCTGATGAATATCTGATACCTCAAAGTAACAGGGAAGCTCAGGCATTGTATCTGCGTTGGCAATATTTAGTCATAACCACTGCAGAACATCCCACACAGTTTGCAATTACCAGGAAGCAGCAATCACCATGGATATTCTCAATTTGATCATTCTGTAACATCAACCATCATGTTGCCTATGATGAGTTAATTTTGTATTACATATCTTCTCTGTAGATGTTGATGCTGGGTCAGGAACATGGTGCTGTCATGGGAAAGGAGTAGGACAGTGCTTTCGTGCACTAGGTGTCTGCTCATCGTGAACAGTCCCTGGTGCAGAAGTTACTAACGACATCTTCTTCATCAGTGTAGCAGAATTCCAACCTAAAAGCTTTTTTTGCTCTCAGAAATTGTTAAAGTATAATCCTGTAGAACACATTTAATATGACAGAGGAAAACAGATAAATGTCTTATCAGGCAAGACAGTCATTTAATGTATTTCTTTTTGATTCCTATTTGAATACTGGATGGTCTTTAATTTCTAATGACTTTCTCATAAGTCTCTAGGAAACTTGTTCAGATATTTAGTCATTTTATTTGGAGTGAACTGTCACAAAATAGTGGGCAGTTCCCCTATTTCTCTTATCATTTGTTTGTTTGGCTGTGAAATCTTGATTTAGTTACACACCCAGGTATTCCCTCAGGCTATTAAGTGCTCAAGTATTCCAGCAAAACCTAGAAGACATGACACAACAGATCTCTTCTACAAGACATTATTTCCATTAGGAGTAATGTTCTGCACTGCAGCAAAATGGGTTAATAGCATTGCATTATAATGTTATAATGGGGCTACTGATGCATGTCACCACTCAGCACAGTTCCTTCTCTTGTGATTAAGGTATGTTAAGCGCAGTTTTACAGATACTTTTCTAAACAGCTGAAGTACTTCTGAGAATTAAAAAAAAAAAAAAAAATACTTTCAGCTAAAGCGCTTTGTTTGTCTTGCATTTTGTGTTTTCTTTCTGAAATTCTACATACTCATTATATTCTTACTTTGAGTCTTGAATGACAATCAACATTTTCTACAAGATAACAAGGGAATAGAGAAAAATAACACTAAAGAAAAAGACATGTTAACATTTTCTCCAAGGGAACATTACTCAGTAACAGCTTCACAGCATTCAGAACTATTTTGACAGAAGTAATCTGTGCTGCCTCCTTTTTTCATGCATTAATTAAAATTGTAATTAGTGCATCTGTAGAAAAATCACCACCTAATACACAAATGTCTGTCCAGAGATAATTTTTCTCTCTCCCTTGCAGTTCACTTAATAGTCTTAGCTCTTCCGTGGTGTCAAGGTAACTAGTGAAATTTCATTACAGCATCATCTCATTTCATTGTTTAAGTCTGTGGCTTATATTAGATAACAAAGTACAACATCAATTTTATCCTTGCAGGCACAGAGTAATTCAGAGCATTTCTGGTTGGTTTGAAAACACTGGAGACCTCTTCTTTGTCTCTTTTCAGAAAGTGCATCAAGTTTTTCTACTATATTGCAGGCTACCTCCACAGAAGCAGGGATGCATTTTTACTGTTCCTGTTGATTAAAGAAAGAGCAACACCTAAAAGCAGACTCCTGAAGTGGTGGTGTGAACATTCAGTTCTGCATTTGCTAGAGTTTCTCACAATACTGTCATGTGCCTCCATTCCCAAAGTGGCTCTAGGCAGTAGGAGTCTTGCATTTCAAGATCTTGTTTTTCAGTGAATCACCTTCCATAAAAGAAAATTAGTAGGAATGACTGGAAACAAGGTAGTTAGTAGATGTTAAAAGAAAATCAAAGACAGCCATAGAAGCTTCCCTGGCTATATGATATTGCCTACTGTTAGCAAAATTATAGAAACCAAGACAACCTCCCTTCCTAATCAAGCAAATAGTGTAGAGGTACAGCCAGCACCAGTTTCCCTAAATGTTCAAGGTACGCTTAACACTGAATGGTTTCTTCACACTATGATATCCCTGTAAGATAATAACAAACTCTTAGGTGTCTCAATTTTTTTAAAGAAATTATTGGATAAGGAAGAACTCCTCTCCTCTCCCTTGTTTACTTTCATTTTCCTCTCCCTTGTTTACTTTTTTACTTTTTCCCTTTTCATTTTTTCTTTTTCCTTTTCTTTTTTTCCTTTTCCTTTTCAAGAGGCAAAAACCTCAGCAGAGCCCAGCACACCTTTCTGCTTCTGGGACATCAACCTTACAGAGCTGGCTCTTAATCCCAACACTCTTAGTTGTAGCTCTCCATAGCTTCCAATCAGCAGTAGATTAGTCTAAAAGATTCTGAATATTGGGGATAAAAATCCATATTCAAAGGCATAGAAATGGAAGTCTTAGAAAAATACCAAAGGGGTAAGTTTAATATAAAATTACTAATAGCAGCAAAGGATTAATGAAGGCCTAAAAATTTGTAATTGCAAGGATGATACTATTAGAGATTACTGGATGCTATTTCATTACATAAAAATTTGAAAGAAGACTGAAAAAGAAATAAAAAAAATTCAGAACAAGTGCATCTTTTAATACCAAAGTTCTGTAGATAACCGGATCGATAGTTCTATTCAAGTATTGGTATGGTTTGCTGTATCTGGATGATTTTTAGAATTGCAAAGATTTATATTTATAACACCTTTAGTACCTGAAGGAAGCTCATCTTTGATTAAGCAATGAGGAAATAAAACCCAGAACAATGAAGGCACAGACCCATAGATATATTTAAGAACTTTTCTCCTAACACTCCTAGCACCTAATAATAGAAGCTACATGCCAAAATGTATTTGTGTATTCAAATGCTTTATCTTAAGATCTTTCTATGACTTAATCAGAAACTGAACATAAGTTTTCTAAATCAAAGTTACATGACCGAGTACAAGATTCAGCTCCTTTTTTACCTTCGTTCCCTCCACGTCCTGCCTCTGAATGTTCATGGGGCCACTTACTGTGCAAAAGTGCAACAGTCACTGCTTTACAGTGACTTGGTTCAACATACCCATAAATAGAAATAAATGCTTCCAAATGTTGTAGGGTAATTCAAAGTCTTCTACTAACTAGAGAAATATCATTTTGACAATACTAAAGGAAAGATGAAAAGCAATGCAACAAGTTTATTCTGACCATTCCCAATTTTCTCCAGTTAAAGAAAGAAAAATATTATTTAAAAAAAGAGAGAGAGAGAGAGAGAGAAGAAAATGAAAAGGCAAATTAGTGCCTGGAGGACACTCCAGAAAGAAAAGGAATGACGAATGTCATTTAGAATTCCCTGCTTGATTTATCTGCAATATCATAAGTTATCTTTATCCAAAAGCTTTGTCTCAGATCAGGCAATTAATTAAACTAGTGAAGATCTCAAGCAGGGAGAGCTGAGAGTTGTTGCTAGTGTATAGCTGATAATCAAATTTGGCGCTCTGTTTTTCTTGGGACGCGTTCCTCTGTTTGCACTTGTACGGCACTAGAAAGATGTGAGATCCATGGCTAAGCAGTAAAACAGCAGTAAAATGTAGTAAGCAGACCCAACTCTTCAGAATTTGAACAGTTACCCATAGTGTTAGTGTTAACATTTCTCAGCTCTAGCAAAAGGATGATTGCACCTGAGCACATCTTCACTTCTGTGGGCATGTGTGCACAAAGGCTTTTACCCAGCCCATTTTACTTGAGGATAAGTGAGAAAGTAGGTGACTTCTGTAATGCGAGGTCAAAGCTGAAAAATAAGAATAGCAGAAATGGCAAGGCAGGATAGAAACAAGATCAGGACTGGTAAAAACCCTAAGGGTGAGGATGAGACTTGTTTTCAAATTGTCACAGAAGGTTGTGGAAAGCACAGAAGTCAAAACATGGCAATAGGAAGGAGGAGGTTTCAAGAGCATCCTTGAAATTTTGGTATGGATCTTTCAGAGCACCTAAGCCAGTCGTACATTCCCCCACCTTGGGGGCACTTGAAACCTTGAGACAGTAGTTGCTTTGCCCATAACAGGAAGAAATGAAACATCCCTCACAAAACTATATGATTTCTACAGCCCAGATCAAATACTGGCTTGTTGCCCCAAGTGCTAGGACTGCAATCTTGTTAGTGCTTCTGTAGACTGCACCAAATCAAAACAGGCTCCATAAAGCCTCTTCTGGAAATATGTACTCAGGCAGGATTTGACTCCAAAATTTGATACTACAGGACCTTTTTTCCAAGCTTCTTGTTCAGAGTTATGTGTCTAAGTCACCACCAGAGCATCTAAATTTTAGAACTTGTCACAATATTTAGAAAAATATACTTGATGTATTTATATCTCTTCATGTTAGCCAGTTTGAATCCACAGGCTGCAACTTTTACCAAAACCAGAACTCTCTCTGACTGATCCATGGGAATTTGCCCATCCTCTGTGGAAGCCAATACTTCTTGGCAATAAGACTTCCCTACACTTCTTGACTAACGGGCCTGCATATCTCATGACACTTGAAATGGCTGGTTTTTCATTGAAAACCCAGTGCTTGAAACTCATTAAAATCCCCTCGATTTTCATTTATACTGGTAATTCCAACAAAGAAAGGCTGTCAGTGCGTGTCTAGATTCCTGAAAATGCGTAGCAAGTGCTTAAAATAAGCAGATACTCCCCTGTACACATATGCAGTCAGTAGCTACATGGCCTATATACACTGTGGGATGTAGTCTTAAAATTAGAGATAGATCACAAATTAAGATAAAAACATTTGAAACTCTGTTATACTGCTATAAGTGGAAACCACCCAACTCTAGCTTTATTAAATTCACAGGTCTTAAAAAAAAATTCCATTTTTATCTAGCATCTTTTAAAAGTATTTTGAATGTTTTGTATGTCATATATTTTTATATCATTACAAAAATGAAGACTACTGTTTGTTTCCTGCATTTGGGAATGTTCAGTCTTTTCCCATTTAATGATCTCAGAGTTTTACTTTAACAATTAAAGCAGATACAAAGTTAAGCAGTCCTTTTGACTGCCGGGGTCACTCTCATTCCCTGTACATTACACAGGCAGAATTGCTTCCTAAGTTTGGGACTCACAAGACCAACAAGTCTCTTAGACACTGAGACCCAAAGCCTCCTTAGATACTGAGCAGAAACTCTCAATTGTCTGCCAGCTGAAATGACAGAAACCTGAAAAGTCCTCCTTTTGGCTGCTTTTTGTGGGAGTTCCAGTCTTGTAAGACTCCTGTTTGAAAATGACATGTAGTACATAAGTAGTGAAATTACTAATTTGTGAAGCCTGCTGAGACTTATGCATGAGCTCGGTTCTCCAAGCAGCTCTGGGACATCAAAGACATAAGCACATTGGCAATAGCTAAGCAATATGAGACTTGAACATTTCATTTCAAGGGGAAGTGGCTCATGTGGTAGCTCTGTGTCTAAATCCCTCTCTAATACCAATACTTCAACTTAAAGACATTTCTTCTGCATCCCAATGAAAAAACAGTCTGCACTGAAGCATTTTCTGTTGCACTAGAGATGCAACAGGAATAGACACTGCTTACTGCTTAGACTACTTACTGCTAAAGTAAACTTGCCATTCCATTCTTACTGGAGTAAGGACTGACCATCTATAACCATCTATAAGATAATGAAATACTTATTGGCCTAACTCATGAAAAGCATGTTCAGTGATAGTCATTTGACTAATCCTATAGACATGTGATAACATCACAATTTTTTAATTACTGTAAAAAGTAAATACTTGGATGTCAAAATCAGACAGAAATCAAATAGAAAGAGCTAAATGGCTAGAAGAGAGTAAAATCAGTAAAGCAAACAAAATTGTTTTCCCCCCAAATATTTATTGTGACTCAATATTAATTACTGAAATGCCACTCATTAAGCTAAGAGACTATGTATTTTTGTACCTTTCTGTGGGTCTGTCACTAAACAACAGCTGAGTCAAGGACCAATTCAGTACTGAAAAAGCATTTCCCTGAACTTTTCCTGCAGGGAGAAGCTCTTCAGCAGTAAGAGCCTGGCACAGGACATCTGTGTTTTTCAGACAAGCAGAAGAGCTAGTGCATACACTACTTTGTAAGTGAAAAGCGTCTCCCCACTCACTACCCCACAGAAGCCAGAGGAGAAAAATCCACAGATAAAGATGCCTAAATTTAGGTATCTGCATGTAGGTATCTATCTGTGAATTAGATGTCTCAGCTCCCATTATAATCAATGGAGACTTAGAGTTCAATTCAGTTGCACATAAATAGGTATTTAGAGCATTTGAAGTGCCAAGGCTATCCCAGTTGGCCTCCAGCGGACATTTCAAGCAGGCATGAATGTCCTGTACATAGTGTGTCATCTGCCAGCCCTGTGAAGATGTCCATAATATGCATGTGGGAATAGCAACTTCTTTGGGGGAAAACACCTGTGCAGCACTGGTAGATAGGACACAAGGCTTGCAAGAGACCTGCAGTCTTCTGGAGAAGCATCCAGAGGTCAGGCAGGATATCCTACTGCAGAGTATCCTAAAATGCATACATACAGCAAAGGAATCCCACCACAGCTGTTTGCCTTTTATGACTGTAATTCCTTTTCTGCGTTGCCTGGTAGTGGCTGAACTACTTCTTGCTCCCTAGATAAGGTACCTATAGCAGGTAGCTGAATAAAATTGTGAGGGGTATGTGCACCTGTGTTCCTAAAATAATGATGACGACTTTATCTTCCTCTGACATTACTGCGGAGTGATGCCAAGTAAATGTATCATCTATATACATGGCACAGTTAGCACTGACAATTTTAGTCATGGCTACGTTAAATTGATATGCTGCCCCTTCCCTATATCCTTTCCACACTGAGAAAGCAGAGCAGCTAAATTACTGCAAAATTTCCTAATGTAGAAAACCCACAGTTATGCTTGTACAAGTTTGGGGGTTTTTTAAATTGATTTCTGCTGCTAGTAAGAGGTACTGAAATCAAGTTTTGCAGCTCAAGGGAGTTAACTAAAATAATGTTGTGTCTGATGCCAGCATATGAAACAGCATAACATTTTCCATTCAAAATTAGGTATCATATAAGGAAGATGACCTACGTTTGACCTTCCTGTGTGGGCATGATCATCTAAATTTCACATCTGTTCGTCCGAAAGTAAAGGGCAGTTCCAAGCTTAGCATATACACCTCGTCTGCACGTGGCTGTCATGATAGCCTGAAATGAATGTAATGAATTTAATTTGTTAAGGGATCAAGTAACTTCAAAGACAATTTGCAGTGTGAGCTTGCTCTGGGAGGCAAGGCATAGCGTTAATTTCCTCTCTCATAATTGAGAATTCCAGAATCACTAGCCTCCAGTATTGGAAAAAAACATATGAAAAAGGTGAGAGAGCTTTCAGAGCCAACTGCATGTTTGAGTATTGGTCCAAACATCCATATGTGTGTAAATTATCTATAGACACTTAGCAACACTGCATTTGTTTTTCAGCACAGCTGTCCTGTTCTCGTCTTTCTCATCTGGAATATTATGGTGGCATGAGAATAGCAAGGGTGACCTTCCACTTAGCCATATGAAGTAAGACCAACATAGTTCACAAGTTTTCATCCTCCTTTATGTGAGTCTTCCCTGGACCTGTATGTCACACTAGTGACCAAAATCCTTAATCTTTTAGTCACACATTGCAGATATTTAGACTAAACTGGTCACAGAAAGTAAGACTGAGAAGGAACTTTTTCTCCCCTCCCTTCCGCCCATGTAGGCAGACACTCATCTTTAAGCATCCCAACCCTAAGAACTGAAAGGGAATGATTCAATAGGATCAAGAGGACACATCCCATATATGTGATTTCTGATCACAGACATGTGATATTTAGCATCACTTTATCTTTGAGTTCTGTCCAGCAAAAGTAACAGCAGTAAATCACAGATAATAAGATAATTTGTCTAGTATCTTCTGTTTCTGAAAGAAATTACAATGTG
Source organism: Aviceda cuculoides (assembly GCA_035590195.1). Taxonomy (NCBI): domain Eukaryota; kingdom Metazoa; phylum Chordata; class Aves; order Accipitriformes; family Accipitridae; genus Aviceda; species Aviceda cuculoides. The sequence goes on along the minus strand of JAVJGG010000008.1, from coordinate 16,459,593 downwards.
AGGGCCTAGTCATGAAATTACAACAGAAAAATTGTCGTATTATCATGCATGCAGCCTGTAGGTTGTCTGTCAAAAAGGAAACAGTATTGCAAGTAGTAAGTGCATTAGCTATACTCTAATACAAGGATACTTACCAAACAGAAATCTTTTCCTAACCCTGGGAGCAATGGAATCCTTGAACCCAGCATCAGCTAAAATGTTTTTACTCCCAGCCCTGAGCTTCTCAGGTAACGGAGACCTTTTTCCTTGGGACAGGAACCAGTAACAGAGACCTTTTTCCTCCCCCGGCATACAATACATTTGACTCCTTCTCAGTTGTGAATCATCTCTCAACATGAGTAATGCCTTTATACACAAAGAATGGCATTTTTTAAGCACTGGGATTGCCTGTCGGTGTACTATACCAACACCAGCTACATTGGAAAGAGACTTGCAAGCGTGTCACTGCCCAGGCCCTGTTCTGGGAGGGCGCTGCACGGGAGACAGGCACCTTCCAGCCATGCCCACCCGGGCAGGTGGCAGCAGCTCGCCTGCCCATGAAACCACTGAAAGATATTGCTGTGCTCTCCCCTCCATAAAATTCTTCTCATACACCCAAACGCACAGCTGGGGAGCCACTTTGTAACTAACGAGCTTACTGGCTGAGGTGAGTTAAATCCCCACAGGAGGCCTTCCAGTGCATCTCTCTGTCCATGGAGTAGGCACTCAAGGAAAAAAGCTTCCCCAGGCGCTGAAATCCGAAGTGGAAATTCGTAGCACCACCCTGTGAAATGCACCTTTCTGTAACCACTGACTTTTACACTGTTCTTCTCACCTTGAGCGTGGTCCAAAATGACTCCCTAAAGCTGAGAACAGGATTAGCTACTTGACAGTTGCGAACCTCAGAAGCTGAGATTCAGAGCAGCTTCCTTCAGCAGGCCAGCTTTAAGAGACATTTACTGGCTCCGCTGCTAGAGATAGAGTGACTAGAAAACTCCTGGGATTTTTGTGTTACAGATCAGGCTGTTGACGGACTATCTTCTGTTTCCTTTATTTTAACAATAATAGTGATCAATTTGCTTATCTCCTCCATTTTCAAATACTTTATCAAAACACTTCTGTGGTAAAAAAAGATTGTTTCCCCACACCTTACATCTCTGTTAATGCCTGCATTTCAGTCATTTAAAACAGGATAACAATTGTGATTTTTAAAATCTTTCTGTGGAATGGAGAAAACTTCTTAACATTTGATCCCCAAAAGCAGAGCTCTTGACTGGATTTGAGAGTCTAGTGATCACCACACATTCCTGAGACCAATAAATTCAATACTGGTTTTTGTTTTTTTTTTTACATTCATTGCACACTAGATAGAGTTTTATCAGTGCAGTACATAAGCTTATCTGACAATGTGCACATTTGCATCACCTAGGTCTTTTTTTACTAGTTTGTAGACCTACTGCCAATGCAGCTGGATGAAATTCTGTGACGCAGTGAAGGTCACATAAATCAACCTAAGGACCTCTTCTTCTCCCACATCTATGGCAGTTCTCATACTTTACATGCAACATTACTGAGTCTCTCATTAACTCTAGAACAGAGGTTCTGGCTCATGTTGTCTTTTCCATTGGTACTTTATTGTACCACACATCTTCTCCAGCTGGGAAATTCCTGTGAGGAAGGATGCCTCTGCAGATAAATTAGCTAGCTTCTACGTCAGCTTTCTACTTAGGTCTCCCCACAGTAAGGAAGGCAAAACAGAAGTAGGGGGTAGAGGAACATTTTCATGGCTACATTTTTACTTGGCTTCAGATCTGCTGGAACATCGTCTAGAGGAGCAGCCAGCCTTTCCTCCAGTCTTGACTTCTTTGTGAGCTGAAGATACAAAGCACTTCACTGTTTTGAGAACTTCAAGAATGGGAAAAAAAAGGTCGTACTAAGTATAAAGGAAGAATATAGCTACAGCTGGCGTGGAAGAAATCATTCCTTCTCTGTAAGGTAATGGTACATACAGAAACCAGCATTTCAGAAAATTGGTTCTTCTCACTATTCTATTGAACCATATCCAGACCATTACAGCCCTGTCTCAAATGAAATATTTGTAGCTCAAGATGTCATGCTAATGAGATTTTAAATAGGAAACTATTAACAGGTTATCAAAGAGATTAAGACAGGCTCTGTTTTGGCTATGCTGTGACTACAGCTGTGAGTGGAGGGAAGGTAGTCGGTTAAAATCAGCAGTCTGTATCTTTTACACATACCATCTCCTTTCATTCAGGCATACACACAAAGTTGCTGCTGAAGGAGCTAAATTAACTCTTGGAATAGATGAGAACAGATCCCTATTGCCCTAAGCTTACAACAGTCACAGTAGATGTACTATGTCTGGTGTAGCAGGCTCAGTAACCTGGCAATATGAGGTTACCCCCTTCATCTGCTGCCACATTTTATTGCTGAGATCCCTGGCTGCTGGCAATCTAGGAGCACTAATGGAAATGCTGATTTCTGTCCTGGTCCTGCAGGGGTAATTCCCAGGCCCTTCATTTTGTATTCAAACTTTTTTTTTTTCCCCCCTGATTAATTAACTTCATTAATTCAGTTCTTTTAGTTACTTAATTCAAATTTCCAAAAGCCTTCAAAACTGCCAGTGATAAAGTAATTTTTACCAAACGAATGTTTTTTCACCACATTTTTCAGGTGACAGCAATGTAGTTGATAATGGCATGCATAGGTAAAGTCCATCAAGCTTGGAAGTAGTGATACAGGACAAATAACAGTGGCTTGTGTAAATACTTAGCTGAGGAGAAAAGCACCATAAAGCAAAATTATAAAATCAAACTGACATGAAGCATATCCACACAGATTTGTGAAATACATTTCCAAGACACTGTAAAGTGAGAGTGTATATTTATGATCCCATAGCATCTCCCATAAAACTGCATAACTCCCAAAAGCAGTGGGCCCTTTTATTTTGAAAGCAGGAACAGGCCTTTGGAGAACATTAAGGATTAGAAAGAGAATAAATTACTCCTACATCCCATGAAGATACTCAGCCTACCAGTGAAACACAGTGTGGGATAGGAAAGCTCACCATTGACAAGAGATTCTGTGGAGTTCAGACAAAATACTGGTACCGCTGTCAAATAGAGTGTCTTGATGGCTTGATAAAGAGCCACCTCTACTTGAAACAATAAGTTAAGGATTGTCCCAGTTTCCTTCCTACTATTGAAATCATGTTGCATTTTCCAGGGCTAAAGTTTCTCACACAAAAGTCTGCATTAAAAATGCTGTCTACATTGTGTCAGAGAAGAGAGTTATTGCATTTCATGGTAGATTTGTGCTCTTGAAGATACTTCACCCTTGAGGAAAGCCAAGTTGTTAATTTTTAAAATGAGAAGTTCCTTTCAGGCACGCTGTGTTTCCTTGTAAACAAGCTAGACCACTTAACTACCTCACTAACTACCTGGCTGTATTTTTCTGAGGCATTTAATTTAAAAGTTCTACCAAGCAATGACATGACGTTTGAGTATTTTATTATGCACAACATCTTTTCAATAAATGGCACCCTAACTCACCTTGTAGAATCAAGCAATATAGGGAGTTAAATAATAAATGATAACAGCAGGAGTCAGAAATTAAACACTAAAGAAATAGGTGAAAGAAATTTAAAGGTCTAAATTAGGGGGATTGAATCCCACTCTTTTCTCTTTAAGTCCTTGTTATTAAATACCCAGGGTCACCTGAAGGAGTATGTATGCCTTCAGAGGAATGCTGCATTTCTCATCCTTAATGAGATATTGTCCCAATGAGATGAACTTGTTAGAAGGAGGTCTCCAAAAGCATGAAGGGAAATGGGAGACAGGGCATGAAGGAATGTCATCCAGACACCAGTGGCTCAGAAAACCCCCCTAAAATATCTAAAGGATGCTTTCCTCATGCTACCTACTGTGATTAAAGACAGCAACTGAAGGTGCAGTGTCAATAGTTGCATTCAGGATTATAATATATATGATATAATAATATATGTATTTTATATATATATATGAGAAGTCAGGTCCTCATGGTCAAATGTTAAATAAAGACTTGAGGTTTGTCTGGCACTCATTGACAGCTGATGACTTTGCCCTGTTAACCTAAAGGAACAACAGGGAAACCTCTAGAAATTCATGAAAGAACTGTTGTCTCCACCGTGAAAATCAAGAGACCAAATCCAGTGCCAGATGTGGCACTTTAAACTAAAGAGAATGAACCTTTAAATTAAAAGAGAGTGAACTTCTGTGAACTCCAGCAGATTGCAGACCAGCAAGTGTATCATTCAGCAGATCTGAGGATGGCTCTTTCACAGCTGTCGCCGTTATCATAAAGTAAATCATCAATGCTGTGTAGAAACAGTACTCCTGCTCTTTCACATCTCTTTGCAGAGGGAAACCTAAAACATACTGAAAAAAATCTAACTTTTACACCAAGAACTTTAATCTACAAACCTCTGTAATCAACTAAAGCTGAAAATCTGATTTAAGACAACCTTGAGTGCTAAAAATCACACTCAAATATGATCTACATTTAGAGGATCTACCAAGACTATCAGTTTAAACTTCAGATTTGCCTGTTTCTATAACAATAATCCATAATGATGTGGCTGTTACTCAAAGCATCCTGTACCTATTAGCAGACTGTTAAACAGAAAATGCACTTGATGTCACATGAGATGTTTTCTCTGCTACTTTAACTATGTCATTAACAAAAAGAGAACTGTAGAATGTTAAAGCATTTATAACAGAATTCTATGAAGTTCACCATCAAATAGCACAATGCTAGCCTCCAGAAACACTGCCTTTCTGTAAAACTGTAACATTGTCAATCCCTACCTCTAGGCAGATGCTCAGCTTTTATATCCCTCCTTTCTTCCCCTTTCCCCTCTTCCTCCACCCTCTTGTCCATTTTCCTCCTAATCCACCCCACCTAGGTTGATAGGATAGTCTGAGTAGGTGCATCTGCAATTTTTGCCAAAGTAATGTTGTCTGGAAATTTGGGTCACCATGCAGACTACTTCTCCCTTTAATACAGAACGGTCAATTATTGCCTTTCATCTCTATCCCTCAGTTTATATGAAATCTCTCTGCTCAGTTCATCCTCTTGGCAGACAGCAAATCCTTGCATATCACACTAATATATGGGAATGAGATGAATGTTCATTTAATCTCCTCTTAGGATTCCTGGAACTGCTAAATTCTGCTCTTGATCCTTTCACAGGACTCAACTGTGCTGGGAATGAGTCTGGCTTATGTGACCACTGATCTCGAACAGCCAAGATGGAAATGTACAGTGATTTGTACGTTTCACTGTTTTCAAATTCATGAAAAAGCACACAAAATTTCTCATTGAAGAATTCAATTAGACTACTACTTGCTGCTGAAGGTCAGTGTCCTTTCTGTTTCTGGATTTACAAAAAGAAAACTGTAACTATCCACAACTCAAATGGACAAAAGCAGATAGCCATATTTTCAGGTACATCTTCTTATACAGTGTTTGAATGCAGCTCAAATACTGCACAATCAGATCCTGCTGTTACAGCTCCCACTTAACCAAACTCTTCACCTGTTTTATTGCACGGTTTAAGGTAAAAGGAATGAGTTAAAGATAGTTGAACTGGAGCTGGATTGGTAGCTGAAAGTTTGGTCATGCACGCAGAAGACACTGCTTGACCTACAAAGGCTTTACTTTTTTTTGGCTGATTTTTGACCTGCCTTAGTCTCCTTTCATATCACACAGCTGGTTTCTCCCTTCTCCCAGGACAAACGAGGGATTCTTGGTTCCTCTTCATTTCTGAAACAAAGACCTTGTGCCATGTAGCTTGTTCTGGGCTGTATCTCACCAGACAACATTATGGGCATGCTACACATTCCTTCTGAACAATCTGCACTCTTAAAAAGAAAACAAAAGTTTAGGATATGTGAACCTAATGACAAGGTAAGTCATTTGTAAAAACTAAAAACATATGGCATCCTATTTGTTATCATACTAAGAAAATGATTCAGACCTGGCAAAGATTAATTTAATCTGCTGGACCTAACTATGACAAACTGGAAATGCACCTTAGAAAGGCGAGTGTCGTGGTTTAATCCCAGCCAGCAACTAAGCACCACGCAGCCACTCACTCACACCCCCCCACCCCACCCCTCCAGTGGGATGGGGGAGGAAATCAGGAAAAGAAGTAAAACTCGTGGGTTGAGATAAGAACAGTTTAATAGAA
>JAVJGG010000008.1:16415184-16432126 GCA_035590195.1 Aviceda cuculoides | reverse complement strand
TCGCCCGCACACCCGGCCATTAATAAAGAAGTGTCTGCTTATCTACACTAAATTGGTGTTGATAAGTTCTTTATTCCGAGTTTTTTGGCAACACTAATATAACAATCACATTTCAAGAGCCATATGACTTTACAGGCTCTCATCTTCTCCTTATTTATACAAAAAATTTACTGAGTTTGGGCCAGAATTAAAGCATCATTCATTTTCTCAACAAATGCAGCAGAGTAGACCAATTCTTCAGTACTTTTAAGATGGTATTTTAGACCTCCTGCATGCTATTACATCCTCTTTTTTTCTGGGCATGTCCTGGAGTAAAAACAACTACTGAAAGGAAAAAAAAAAAACCCTATGTGAATTCAACACCCACATAGTTATTGTAATAAATTACTTTCTCAGAATCCTAGAAAAGTTTTGGCAAGTACACTGCACTAGAGCCAACTGGAGCTATTAATGCAACGCATGCTGCCTATCCTTTGCTTGCAAAGGCATTCAGTCCAGAATTCTGCAATTATGGTGGCTTGCCATGTGACAGCACCAAGAGATCCTCACTTAGGCTATCTACATAAATTAGTCTTATACCAAAGCAGCCAGTCCACCTTCCAGAAGGTAATATTAAAATGGTGAAAAAAAGAAAGTCACAGGAATTGGGAATGCTGGAAATCCTGCACTGTAGTTCCAGGGTACATGCTGTACATAACCTCCAATCAGGGGAGTATGAATCTAAACTTGCATTCATAGTAAGTTGTGAAATATATATTGGCTTTCGCAAAATGAGAACACTGAAGTTTGCCTAACTACTGCAAGAGCTACGTCCTGACAGGATGTTAGCCTCATTGCTACTAAATTAGGCCTTAACGTGGGAAAAGTTTAATTGATATATCTTAGATGTCAATTGTATTTTATAGTTTGTAAGCAATAACTAGCTACAAGCAGAATATATAGTTTCTTCTGATGAGACAAGATATCATGCAACTCAAGTAATTAAAGGATGTGTAGATAGATTTGTGAAAACACAAGAAAGCAGATATATGGACTCAAGGACGAGGGAAACTGAGAACCCAAGTAAGAAGATAAGGAGTGATTTGTCAGCATGAGAACAGCACTCTGGGGGTCAAAGATTATTTAGCATGAAAGATATGAGAAGAACAAAGGAAAAACAGAAGTTTAATGTAAAAGTGCGACTGGAGGAAAACGACAGGGTGAAAAGTGCAGCCAGAGGAAGACTACTGACTTCATCCCTTGCAGATCCCCAAAGGCCCCTCCGAACCACAAGAAACACGCGCAAGCGGGGGTGGTCTGGGGTGGAGCTATGTTAATAGGTAACTAAAATGTTAAAATAACGCCTTGGAAATGCCATGAACACCATGCATAAAAAACCGAGTTTGGGTATAACCGGTGCGCCTCTGGTTTCGACCATGCACCCAGCGCTGTTTGCCTTTGTTCTATAATAAACTTGTAAAGTTCATGAAATTAAGCGTGAGTGCATTTCTCACAATGTCTGTTCAATACCCAATATATTGTTCAAAACAATTTTTAGACAATACTTCTTTTTCTGCCAGGGTAGTTTTTAATATACAGGATTACTGAAAGTATTATGGAAACACAAGTGTTTATGCTTACAGTATATCAAATTACAGCATATGTAGCCAAGATTTGGCTTAAAAAACTGTAAAGAAGCTATGCATAAATGTCCCAGTTTGAAAAGCATTTGTTCAGAATGACAAAAGTTAATACCAATAAAAGTTTAAAATGTGAAAATAAAGGATGAGTCCAATTTCAAGACTTTCCACTTGCATTAATGTTCTGGGCAAGATATACTGCACATGAGTTTGTTTTTTCCAAAAAGAAATTTAATCTTTATACAAAATATGCATAAAGAGAGGATAAATCTTCAGATATGTAAATTTTTTTAGCATTTTTATTTCAGTATTCTGAAATATGACTTACATATTGTCAAATGTTTCTGCCTAATACAACCAATCATTTTTTATTTTTCCTAATTTGTGAAATGTCACTATATTCCATGGCAATACAGAAGTAAGTAAACTAAAAACTTGGCATGAGTAAAATTCACGAATTCACATTTTCTAAAATAGTTCCATAATAACTTTACAAGTTCCATCTCTTTTTAGCCCTGTTAAAGTACTTTTCACAAAAAAAAAAAAGACTTATAATCCATAATTCATTCAATGTTGTTGTATATAATACCCTAGGGTGATGATGAAAGCTTATTTTAAATGTGTTCATAGTAATTTCAGACTAATCTGAGCAGAGAACAACTTAGTATTTTTCAGTGTGATCATTGCCCTTGTTGAACAAGTAACTTATCAATTTACTGTTACAATGGAAATGGGAAACATCTTAATTTTGCTAGTACTTGTCTTCTTTGCTATGGTCTGTCTTTTTTTCCTTTTTTTCCTTCCTGTTTTTTCTTTTGTCTCAAAGAGCAGAAACGTATGCCTGAGCACTACATTCTAGAGAACATTTTTACATTACAGTTCTCATTAGCCATCTCTCCTTTCACAAACACTGCTGTGTATGAATGGAGGAAGAAAGAAGCAAAGTTTTCTCTTTCTCTGGAAAACACACATATGGCTTAAGGAGAAAAGGGCAGTACTTAGGAAACTGTGAAATTCACCATACTTAAATCAAGAGTTGTACTGGCTTAGCTTCTTCCAAATGTTAACAACAACAACAAAAAATCTAATAAACCCTCAAAACACCAGTTGGTATAAATTAAACACCTGTGCAACTGCTACCGTTAGATCCGCTACTCTATCTCCAAGTAATTTCTCTGGAAAGAAAAGCATAGAGCGACAACAGCAATACCATCATAACCAGTTCCCAGCATAGTCACACAACTTTCTCCAAATTCTCCTTTTTCTCCAGAATGACAATTCTTGCTTTGAAGAAAATTTGCTGACCACTTTAATTGGTTACAAGTTATAATGAGAAGACATCTGGGTCCTTATAGCCCTTGCATGGTCACTGCAACTTAGTGCATGAGCGCTCCTAAATTCCTTGAAATCTACTTTGAGCCAGGCAGAAATTAAGTGTAATCCAAACAGTATACTTATTCCCCGTATATTATACAGGTAAACTAAATCAGCACTTTGATCTCAAATAAGTTTGTGATTATCCACAAATAAAGCTGTGTGGATTTTACTAAACTGGTTTATTGCACTAAATTACAGTATTTTCTAGGTATAAACTGTACCAACATAGGATGCCTCCTTATAGCAACTAGGTTAAATTAGTGCTTCCTTCGCATATACTTTTCTCTCTGGGTTTGGGGGGGTTCAGGGGGGCGGGGAGGTGGTGGTGTTTGGTTGCTTGGTTTTTTTTAGTTTGTTACATTCAGAGTGATGATATCAGACCCTGTGAAATAAGCCTGGAAATTTCATTTAGTCCCAAGCTGAGGTGTTCTGGTACTCTGCTTTGCTAGCTCAGCTGTCGGGAAGGTTCCTACAGCCAAAAGCAATGAGCAGCTGTGGGAACCTGAGGTAACCCCTGAAAACCGCCAGAGCCATTTCTGTAAAAACCATCTGATGACAGCCCTTGGTCTGTTTGTATTTTGCTTGTACCAGCGTGAATCAAAGGCAACCCTGCTGAGTCTAACAAGCCTCTCAAAAGGGGCTCTGGGCCTCTACAGGAAGATCAGGATGTGCAAGATCTAGGTTTTGTGAAATCTGTGCAAAAATAAAGCTTGCCAAGGCCTCGCCTCTGCGTCTGAATGAACTACCATGAATTCAGGTATAACTCTGACTCCTTGACCCCAGTGTGTCTCTCTTTGGGCTACAACATTTGATCTTATGCATAAAAATTGCTATGCTAGGTCAAATCAGCAGCAAAGTATTACAATTTCCACTCTATTCCCAAATCCCCTAAGCAGCCAGCTATACAGCAGCCTTCCCCTGCCTAATTTTTAAATTGCTACCCAGTGTTTACTCTGTGCACTAGGGCACACAACTCAAGCTTTTCACTCTGACATTTCATTTTTTATTATCTCTGCCTATATTTTGTCTTTCTCTAAAATGCACTAACCCAATTATATCAGAGGGAGGCAGAGGAGATGAATTTCTCATATTGATTGTTCTATGAAAAAAAAATCAGTTGTAAATGTCTCTTTCCAGCTCTGCTGGAATTCCCTAGTCCTTTATGTATCAGGAGAGAGTAGTTGCAACACTTTCTGTACAAATTATTTTTTCTATGAGATCTTATGGATTTCTTCTTTACTGTAATGACACTCTTCAGATTGCCTTCACATAGAGGTTTTCAGTACTTTTAATAATTTTGTTGTTCATTCCCAACATTGCATTAGCTAAGAATTTATACAGCATGAGCTATTTGGCCAAAAACTGGAAATTAAACAGAAAAATCCAAGAGAAGGTTTCTTTCCTTGCAGTTGTGTTTACTTTTATCCTATTCTGTCACAGTATACATAGGAATCGGACTCTTACTCTGAAAGTCTTAAGCCTGTCAGTGTTTAAGAGACATTTGGACAATGCCCTTAATAACATGCTTTAATTTTTGGTCAGCGCTGAAGTGGTCAGGCAGTTGGACTAGATGATCATTGTAGATCTCTTCTAACTGAAAGAGCCTATTCTATTCTCCTTGGAAAAAAAAAAAATTAGATGCTCATCCAAACAGGAGTCAGGTAGTTTTTTGTCATTTTGAACTTGCCAATTAAGTGAATTTTGAGCAAAGGTGACAGGATAATTTCCCATAAATAATGCACCTGATTCTTGCAGTCTGTTTTTCTGACCAGAGAAATTTTTAATTTTTTTCTCTGTTCTTTGATTTTTTGTCAGTTTTTCATTTTTTACTTTTAATCTGTGGCACATTCAGACCTTACACTAACTGGTAACTGCCAGTTTTTTAGCACTGTTTCTTAACAATGCAAAGATCAGGCAGCCATGATTTAGGTATGCGCATACATCTGTCAGTCTATGGATCACTACTTTCATCCATGCCACCTGGGTTTTGTGAAAACAGACCAGGTAATCCAGCCACTGATGAAAAGCTGGCGGTCCCCATTTTCCCAGGAATTTGTGCTTCAAGTTCAGTCTTGAACTAAGCAATGTTAGTGCAGCAAAATGGTTTCACCTCTTTTTCCTCCACAACCCTGTGCCCCTCCCACGAGAGTGCTCTGGCAATGAAGGGCTCAGCTCCTCCTTCATACTGAGCATACTTTAGTTTAAAAACTGACCAGACATAGCACGAAACACAAAGTGTCAACAATACTGAGGCTCTTTGAAGGATTTGCTTGAAATGCTTGTCTTTGCAAGAAAACTATATCCTGAGTACTTCTGCTCTGAGGAAATCATCTGGTATGACTTATTGCATGAACGAAAGGGTTCCCCGGTGAACTCTGCCAGCAGGTTAGGCAATTCTGAGTTGACTGTGGGTTTGTGATGTAACAGCATGCATCTCTTACAGTAAATTAGAGATATATCATCCTTAGTTATGCGATGTGTTCTCTCATTAAGAGAGATTTTGAGTGTGACATTTGTTACCAGATATCTGGGATCATCTGGATTCTCCAGAAGGGAAAAACTCACTGTTCCTTTATTGGTTTTTTCCCCCAAGAGCACAACAGGATAGGGCCTTTTGTAAAGATTAGCCTACTGCAGCCAGGTTTTAACATCGGAACTTGCATCATCCAACTATAATTAACGTTCTTCAAGCACTGGACTGCTATCTTAAATGAGCCTTGCCTGTGAGAAAGCCAGAGGCATAGTTTAATTTAAACTTGCTAAGATGAAAAGGAAAAATACCTTATTCTTGCTTTTATATAGGTGATGAGGAACTTCAGTCTTAGAAACAGGGAATGTCAATGTCCTGTGCCAGTGTGATGCTAAATAAAGTGGATGATGAAGGTTGATCCATTAGAGGTATTCTGCCCCTTGTCAGAAAAATCAAGGAAAGCTGAAGGGCTTGTTTGCTTATTTTTTTAAAGAACTGACTAGAGATGATAACATGCCAACATAATTTCCCAAAATGAAGGAACATGAGAAGTAAAAGCAAATCCTTGACGTGCATTTAACTTAACCTGATACGAAGCAATAAATAAAATAAGGAGACTGCTTCTGTAGGTTGGAAAATCTGGTTGTACTGAAAGACTAAGGGTGGATTTCACCCTACTTAACTTCAGTCACCTCAGCTGAGCTGAGTGTCTCCGCTCTCCCTGCCCAGGGACTCAAGGGCGGTAGGCACCTCCAGGGAACCAGTCATCCATCCTGTCTGAAGTGTCTGCGCCAACGTCTACTGACTGAACTATTCAAGTGCTTCCTTGACTACACAGGGCACCCAAAATTTCAGACGGTTAACATACTTATGCAGGAGCTAGTTTGGAAACTAGGAATTTTTTTTTTTTTTTCAATCATCTAGGATTTTCACATCTTCTCCAGTGAAGGAAAAATGTAGCCAACAAAAATGAATTGTGTAAGAGCACTGTGTGATGCAAAAATGTCTCCAGCAATTGCAGGGGGCATCTGTGTGTTTTGTACTAGCTCTCAGCTGAGGACTTGCTATGTACCTATTACAGTACTTCTCTGCTTATATTTTGCTCAAGCTACTGTTGAACTATACTTGAGCATCTGTGCCAGATCCATAATTATGCATAATCAGAACTGACACTATCTCAGCAGTTCCCAACAAATGAGAATTAAAAAATACAAGAAGAGTGATTTTTTTTTTTTTTATTACTACAGACTAGGGGCAAAGAATAAAAAGACTTTCTCCACTGAAGTCTGTGAAAGTAATTCAAAAGGATAAACCTCAGTGACTTTACTAAGTCCTTTTCTAAGAAAAGGACTACTTCCTTTTCTTGGAAAGTACAAGTATCTTAAAACAAAATAAAGTTAAGTTAAAACCCAAACATCTCATAAAAATGCAATTATATTTCAATAACCCCCTGGGGATTACACTGAAAAGAACATTTTGATTCTGCTGCCCTTGGCTCCAAAAGAAACAGAATAATGAGAACTCTTGGCATTTGCTGCACATAAAGGTAAGTGGCAAAGCCATTTTCATTCTAAAACACTAATTCTTGCTTTTTGCTTATTTAAAGATTTCTTGAGATTTTTTTCTCCTCTGTCATTACTTCTAGAACTGCGGTCACATCTGAACCTTTTTTCCATTTGCTTGGAACTTCTTACTGAGGTCATCTCCCCTCTAAGCAGCATCTCAGCTCCCAGTCGCTCCAGGTGAGACACTTGCCCCAAATTCTTTACCTTCATAGCAAGTAATGGTCCCAAAGCAAGGTCTGCTTCAGCACTCTGTGTTGAGGGAATAGATTATTAACAGCTTTCACAGATTGCTTCCTATTTGAATATTTGCTGGAGATAGGGATAGCCTTGATTTCCAGGTGATTATCCACTCTTGTGCCATTCATTAGGTGTCTCATTAATCATTTTATTACTTTATGCATGTGGAACATCACCTGGAAAGATCCGAACAAAACTCATCACGTGTCAAAGAGTCCAAAACTGCAAGGACTCCCCCAAACTGCTATTTCTAACCTTAAAAAACCTCTGTATGGTATCCTGAAGAATACAGTCACAGCTGTCCTTAACAGAACAGACAGTCAAAGCTGCTGGATCTCATCTGCCTGCACCAGGACTGGAGTGAGTGTCTGGGCACTTGGAGATCATTGGCTGCCAGTCAATCCTGTTATGTCCAATACTGCTAATAAAATTGGGCCATCAGATGAATCTTGGCTCTGAGGATTCATAGTGTGGACTGGCTTATGTCCATATTTGTGTATATAGTTACAATGCAAGTGTCTATATCAGACCTAGTCACCTCAGTCCTTTTTTGTACTCCCTGTAGAGACATGCTTATCTGAATGTGGTTCACCCCATCCTACAGTAAAGATCTGAGATAGATGACAGAATGGGATGGGCATTTTTGTTACTTGCATCTATTATACACCTTTATTTCAGGATAAGATGAGTCAGACTTAGGCATACATTTCCCTGCTGATTATAAAGGGAGCCTGGGATGGCTGATTATAAAGGGAGCTAGGATGACTGATTTTGACATATGCTGTTAAGTGATTTGAATCCCCTGCTGATGATAAGAAGCAGTATTTGAGGCATACGTTGCATGGACTAAGGTACATTGCACTCAGGAGCAGCGCAGAAAGGAAGAGTCAGCTTGAGATGCTGCCCTGGGGTCTGGGGAGTGAGGAGACTTGTGAGAGCCAGCAAAGGGTGTGGATTTTACTATAGAGCTGCAGGTTGACCCCAACACATATTAAACTCCCTTCCCTTGAACAAAAACTGGCAGGAAGCCTTGGCCTACAAAATCATGGTTTACTAAGCCACGTAGGTGGTAGAAGGTTTAGGTTTTCACCAACCAAAACATCAGGGGGATTGAACAAAGGGTATCCCCTACTCGGGTGAGCATTTCAAAGTCCTCCTGGACAGAAGTGTGTGTGGAGGGGATCTTACTTGCCAGTGCATATGCTGGGATCCCCTCCTTTTCTGCTCAAAATAAAAAGTGTATATAGTTTGCAAATTTTACCCCCACTGATTCTGAGCAACCAAGAATGTATTCTTCAATAAGCTAAGTATAATAAAAAAATTCATTTAACCCTAGCTTAAAGCCACCGACACTCCAATTTCCCCATAGGCTATGAATTCTCATCAGGGACTCCTAGAAAAAAGAAGCTACTTCTCTCTTTGGCAAGCTTTAGATTCATGTTCACTTGCTTCTAAGTCATTAGCTTTCAGATCTCTTGTGAGAGATGATATATTTTACAATATGAGATGATAGTGATCCTTATAATTAAGAATATCAAAGAGCCCGATTGAGAGGCCTCTTGTTTTGATCATTTGCATGCTTTTGAAAGTTTCATTTGTTACCCTCCTTTTTTTCCCAGAAATCAGTATTTTGAGAAAGCTTGAAAAAATGGCACGCTACCACTTCTGACTCTAAAGCCATGAAAAAATTATTTTTACTCATTTCATGTTTCTGAACCATTGCGTGCATACGCAGTTGTATATAGAGAACAAACTTGTTGAGTGTCCTAGTATGTTTAATTACTACGATGATGATTGAAATTCACATAATAAAGAACTTTTTCAAAGGTAGCAATGTATGTGAGAGAATCTGATGCATAAAAAAAGCAATACTAACTCATGTATAGTATCAAAAGCCTCCTGTCTGGAATTTCTTGGCAAAATCACATGGGTGTAGAGGAGACTCAGCAAGGAGAATAGCTCACTAAAGTTACTCACTGAGATTATTTGAATTTTAGTTGGGTTAAAATACAGTTAATTTTTGAATTAGAGAAAAATAAAGTATTCACGTAATGCCAGAAAATGAAAGGACAGGATACATACGCAATTAGGAGCGATGAATCATCTAGCTTGACGAGGAAACACAGTAAGGAGCTGCTGAATGGTGTGAGTGGATAAGTCTGAGGAAGCTGCTGCTGAGGACATGGTTTTACCTCGTGTCAAGGACTCAGTTACGTGCTCTGTACGCCCCTGAAT
Organism: Aviceda cuculoides; assembly: GCA_035590195.1. Taxonomy (NCBI): domain Eukaryota; kingdom Metazoa; phylum Chordata; class Aves; order Accipitriformes; family Accipitridae; genus Aviceda; species Aviceda cuculoides. The sequence goes on along the minus strand of JAVJGG010000008.1, from coordinate 16,422,623 downwards.
CATTCCTAAAAAGCGTGTATTCTGGGGAGGCAGTTTGATTGTGTTACAGATGCTGAAACTGCAGAGGTGGCACACAAGCTGAAAGGGTGTAGAGGCTGCTCCAAAGGCGGCACACACCCCGAGGGGGAGGGCAGAGCTAAAATTGCTGGAGTGGGGGTTACACAAAGCAGCAGGAAGCTGGTGGCCTCTGCCCTTGGCGCCAGAAGTGCGCTCACTTGACGTAGCTTCCCCAAAGCTTCGTACGACCAGATGACGGAGCTGCTGAATTACGGGGTTTCAACAGCCCTCAGTGAGATGAAGTGGAGGAGGGGACTGGCTGACTTCATACATAATCTTGTTAGCAGCGCAGCACTGAACAAGGACGGAAGCGAGTACTCCTCAGTTCTTAGGAGGTATTACTATAGTGGTTTTCCATAGTTTATTCTTTCTTTTCAAATATTTTCTTTGTCTCTTGCACTTGATACTTGTGCGTAAGAATAGCTCATAAGGGCAGCCCAGCCCTGGAACTCATCCATCAAGGGTATTGCCACTGCAGCCACCCCCATCGCTTAGTTTCCAAGGGTTTTGCCCAGGCTTGAGATGATTCCTTCAGAGGGAGTATTAAACCCAGCCCCTTTCATTCTAACGGACTTGGCAGAAGAATTGCAGCTATTAAACGGAAAAGCACCAGGCACACAGTGTCCAGAGTGGGGAGAAAACTATAAAAGAGCACCAATGAAAAGCACTCCAGAAACTTTAAAAAAAAAAAAAAGGCACTCACAGAAAGACCTGCTAGGAGATTTCCACACAGAAATGCAGCTGAGATACCATTACCATTACTAAATGCAATATAAGAGAATGACTGATATCAGCAAAAACAAAAACCAAGGGAAATCTCATACTGAACACATAAAATATGCAGTCACTAGCTTCAATATCAAGTTTATGTACATTGATTCTTAGAAATACTAAGCATTATTAGTTACCAAAACTTGAACTTTGCATTCATACAAATAACCATAACACTATGAATTCACTGTGAAACTTTCTATTTTCTGTGGAGTAAGAACATCGTCCCTCATTACAATACCCACAGCTACTGGGAGGTTTAGTCAGTCACCAAAGCACACCTGTCAACCAGAATTCAATTCACTTTACTTCATCCTTCTCAAGCCTATTATAAGTTCATCTTGGCTTGCTTGGGGTTTTTCTGTGGGTTTTTTGGTGTCTGGGTTTTTTTTAATTATTATATAAAATACATAATCTAAAATACATACATGAAAATTAGTTGGTTACACCGCCCCCCCTCCAAAAAAAAATTTTGAATCAGTTGCACCACCTGGCAAACATATGAAATTTCAAATACAAATCCCATTGATCTGATTGGCAGTTAACTTTAATGGAATTAATTTTACTTACAGGAAAATCAGGAATAATTTCAGGCTTTCCAGAGCCACACCACTGACACTGGCTTAGGGGGAGTGTGAATGTAATTTTAAGCCCCCTTTATCTGACAGAATGGTGTAGTGTCCTAGATTTGGTATCTTGTTTGTTATTAGAAAAGGGTATTCAACTCACACATTCAACTGCCAAAAGTCCATGTCAAGCTTCTCCCTGCTGTTAGCATGTAATCAATATAAAATATTACTCTGGAGTTTCCCACTGGGTAGCGTTTATTGCTTGTACTATCTCAAGCATTTCCAGGAGTGGCGGACGGGAAACTGCTGGTAGCTTCAGGGCGCCCACAACTCCGGCAGATGCCAAAGAAAGCCAGTTTGCAGGCACTTTTTCAATAGTGTGTCCTTTTCCAGAGTGTCAGTGATCTGACTATCAATGATGAATCTATTTTTATTCAGGCAGCTCCTCTCAAATAAGTGATCCCATTGAGTAGTTTTACTTCGAATTTTAGCATTACAGAGGACAGATTTCTAATACTTCTCCTTTCTAGGATTTTTCTTCTCCTTTTCTCATTACTCTGGTAATGATCTTCCTATTGTCTGTCACCTAACAGAATTCAACCTGGTTGATATTGACTTGTGAGATGTCTGAATGACAGCTGTAAGCTTTGCTGCGTATAGGTGTCCTATTGACTTCAGTGAGGCTTAACATGTGAAAGCAGTGATGTACCTGCAGTGGAACTCAGACTCTGGGGTTAAACTCATAGGGTGTGTTTACCCTACTTAATTAAAGAGGGCCAGGGAACAAACTTCACCACTGGATCGCTGCCTGCCCCCAGTGTTGTCCGCATGTTTTAGTCAATCCAAGCTTAGGCGCACAGCTGAGATTCCCACTTAAGAATGTAGCTGTTCTATGTTTCATTTATGGTCAATAGAAAGAGACAGGCACTTAGGAGAGATTGAGTTCACTGAAGAACCAAATTGTTCTCTTAAGCAGGCTATTTTGCACCGTGATGACTGCAAGACAACCTTGGCAATGGTGTGTGAGTTCGAGCTAGATATCCAAGTCCCCAAACCCTATGAATCACAATAACATGTAACTCATTTCATCTTATTTAGGGAAGATTATAGGAGACAGAATGCCACTGCAATCAGTGTCACTTCAAACGTTCACATGAAAGATGGGCATGATTACTCATGTTTCTACATTATACTATTCTGTCAGTTACTCTTACTTGAAACTGAATATTATGGATTTGCAATAGAATTGTTTATATCAAACAAAGAATCGTATTCCTTCAGCCCTAAAAAAGCTGAATTATTACAGTATTTAATATTGTCACCATAGCGCTTCATATTAAAAATAATTACTCTAGCTAACTTAGAAATAAAAGACCATTAAATACTATATCATGATACCACACTTTTTGGAAAAACTGTGGGTTGCCATAACAGTTTTAAAGGCTGAAGCTTTACATAATGTTGAGGAATGTACAAGATGTAGAACAACTATACTCCAAAATAATTACTAAATCATAAACATTTTGACTGTGGAAAAATACAAATATAGGGACCATTGCCAATTGAAGCAAGAAAATAATACAGTAAAATTGTGATCAGAATTTCAAGAGTTTCAGTTAATGATGAGATTCTTATTAAAATACACTTTTTCTTGACCTCTGTTCCCTTCTGTAATCGAGTCTTATTCAATTTGTCATAAATAAATATTACATTTTTTTACTAGCTGTCAAGTCACTAGGTAAGGAAGGACATACTTTGCATAAAGAAATACTTGTGGGTGGATTGTGTTACTTATACTCTTCTGCAGAACCATAATATGTTCCTGACTGACTTCAGCAGAAGTGCAATGAGATTTATGTCCAGTGAGTTACTGAAACACAAAATAATTTCCAAGCACAGAAGGTGAAGATGAGGAGACCAGGAGAAAATAAGGGGTCAGCTAAAGGCAGTGTCACTTCATGCAGTTAGTCAGAAATCTCTGAAATGTCTTCTAAATTATTCTATCAGTCTGTGCTCAGCTGCCTTAACAACAAAAACAATCTCTTCATTTAGAAGCCTATGGAGATTGATAGAGGTTGCCAGAGATATTTTGATTTTGATTTTATCAAAAACTAACATAATTTCCCTGAATGAAAAAAGCCTGAAGAAAATGATCTCCACATTTTCTGAACCGACTAGAAGATGCAAAGAGAAGATGAATGCTCATGCTCAAAAAAAGTTTCTGAAGTTTTGCTTAGCAAGCTCCTGTATAAGTGATTATCATGTATGTAAGGTTAAACAACTCTGTACTAGAAACAGATACAAAGTTAACCTAAAGCCATATAGATGGTCTGATTGATTTCATAGACATTTAGGCAGTTCAGGGGCCTCATTTAGGAGTGTGGTCACGCTGGGGTCTTTATGGAGTCAGTAGAGAAAGAGACACCTTCAGAGGGTGACCCAGATATTAAGTCATCTGACTTAGACAACCTCTGTGTTTGCCCATACCTCTCTTTCAGCTATGTAGGACCCTCTGAGGCTCATCTACCTTCTGACACTCTCTGACTCTGGTGAGGTCTCTACTTGATGTAATTTTATTTGCAATGTCTCTTATTCTACATACAGTGTATGACATCCTTATCGATGCATCTTATTGCCTGTTAGCCAAGCAATGGTGCCTTACTCAGGGTGGAAGGAATTTATCATTCCTGCTGAAATAACGATGTTCCAGACTGTTTCTGGGTTGGGGCCCGAATGGATGACAATATTTCCAAAAGACTGATTGATTCAGGGCATATAGAGAGTACTTAATATGATATCACATCTCTCCACAGTTCCATTCAGTGCTGGATTGAGACTCACCAAAAGTGGATCTAACCACTGGATTGCATGTCCCCAAACCTGTATCTCCAGAAAACACTCTGGCACACAGTGTATCTCTGACACCTTTTCCACAGAGTAACACTCTGGAAACAGCCTCTCTGCTACCCAAGTCATTCCTCACTTCCACAAAACCCCCAATAGTCAACCTCGTGCTCTGCCCTTTCTGAATTTCCCAACAAACATCCAGGCCGACAAGCAAGAGAAAGAACCTTAGTAAAAAGTATTTGTTAACCACTGGCGTTTTAGCTCTTGAGGAAATGTAAGACAGTTAGAGTTTGGGGGTTTGGGGTTTTTTTGTTGGGGTTTTTTTGGCAAACAGCACAGCCCTAAATTTCATACCTTTCTGAATCTCAAGCCACCCTCTCTGTGAGTCTTACATTTGGCCATACCACAGGTAATCTCATCAGGCTTTACCCCTTCTCTATGTCATACGTCTCTGACCCTCTGTCATGCTGTCTCCTTGCTAATGGGTCAACTGCAGCTTACCTTGGTCATTAACCTTTGGGGCATGTCCTGCAACACAATTTCATCATTTATGTTGATGGGCAAAAAATTGGAAGTCAGTCAGTAACTGGCTTATGACAATTCTTCATTCAAAATTTTCCAGAGGTGGTCCCACACTCTTACTGACCAAATCCATCTCTGGAATTGAAGATGTTGTCAGGGCTATTTGTTCCAACGTTAAACACCAGGTCTGTAAGATCAGAGTGCATCCTCCTCAGCTGCAGCTGGCAGAACTCTACTTGCATTGCACGTCTTTGACAGTCTTCTGTAATTTATTACTTTCAAAAATCCCATTCTGTTCTTTGATTTAATAAAATCCCTCAAGATCAGCTACATTTCTGTTTTGATTTCTTATTGTAGGAAAAGGCCAAACCATAATAATTTCTTCTTTCTGAGTTTTATAACACCCAATTTAGGGGTTTTTGTGTTTTTAGCAAGTATACCTTTTAGCTAAAATGGCTAAGAATGATAGAACAATCATTGTATCACATCTTATTTTTCAGTATACATTAATCTTTTCAGTACTCTTTTTGAAAATGTACTTCTTAAAAAGTAAATTATCCTATAAGAATGGTTCTGCTACTCTTCTGTCAATTAAGCCCTGTATATGAATGATTATTGTGCTAATGAAACAGGAAGAGTAGCTATTTTAAGTGTGATGCACACTGTGAAGCTATAATTGACATTGCACATTGTATACATTTACTTGTCCTTAACCAAAACTGGGGAAAATGTGCTTTCTATTTTCATTGTGCATGTAAACATATTGCTTACGCTAGTGAATAATCTGAGTAAAACCAGAAACAATTTGCCCTATCAGCATGTCATCTGACAGCCAAATTTCTTATGATTATAAAACCATTATTACTTATTCCTCCTACAGAGCAAAAGCACCTACACACAGATGAAAATTAAACTCCTGCTGAATTGATTCCTACATATCCTCTGTCTATTCCTGATGTTTATTAACGTCCATGACTTCTAAAAAGGAATCCTACCATTTTTCTTCCTACTTTCATGCAATCCTTTTGCAGTGCTGGTTCACAAACATCATTCTTAGGCAAGCGTAGTTTGGGAAAGGGGTCGAGAAGAACATGACACAGGCAGTCTCTGGTGCTGCTCCAGAGACTACCTGTTGTAGCTTTAGGATAGTTCCAAAATGTACACTCAGATACAAGGAGAAACACTGAAATGATTTCATATTACTGACATTCAGACTTAGAAGTTAGTTATAAAAATGGGGCTTGAGCTGTAGTTGGTCTAAGTTCTTTGAAAATTTACCTACTACCCTTATAAATTAGTTATAGCCCCTGCCTGTTAGACAAAAGAGGTGTCCAGTCATCCTTTCTTCTGTTTGCCACTTCCAAACTGGTATGCAAGAACTGATCTGGTGCTGTACTTGTCTTTTACCCCTGGAGGATTTTCCTGAAAAGAAAAAATCTTCAACTAAACAAATAAATTGTCTTCCCAATTTCTTGCACTGCTGTACCGGCAAATAGCAGCGGTGCAGATCTGGAATTTACATAGGAGTTCAAAGTGGTAGACAGTCAGGTTGCTGGAAGAATAAATCTGTCCAAATTGAAGGCCAATTTATGGCCTGAGATAAATATATATTTGTATGATGATTTCCACAAGCATTGTGCATTATATCTGAGGGCAGAACATGATCCTGAATTTAAGCAGTACCCAACTGTATGCTTCTTGAACATTTTCTTGTGCTATACCGTCTTGCCTTTGCCTAGCTTAGACCTGAAAAAAAATCATATTTTATTTGTCAGAAAAATGCAATGTTAGGTTTGCCAGCAGAACTGGTAATTCAGTGCAGTTTTGAAAAATTGAGCATGAGGTACAGCTTCTGCTCCCACAACTGCTCACCTGCATGGACCCGCACAGTTGTGATACAAGCAATTTTGGGAAGCAGAGCATCAAGACAGCGGTGGCTTTTGGAGTGGCTTATCTGAAGGAAAACTGGGCATCACCCTACCCAACATTTGGTTCCTCTCTGACTCTAGGCTTTAAAGAAAAGGAAAGGAAGAAAAGTAATGCGGGAAGTACTGGTCCAGCCCTTGCACCTGAAGAGTGTGAGGAAGGTAGGCCTGCTAGAGATGGATAATATCTTCTATGAATTTTGTTAAGAAAAAATCCTTCAGATATCCATCCCACCTCCCTAAAATCATCATTAGGATTAGTTTCTTCTTATGACCAACATGAACAAAAAAACATAAAACTTGCCACTATACCATCACAGCTCAGAATTACTGCTCCCATAATAGAACCATGAAAATCACTAGCTCTTATATTTGCACTTCCTGCAGTGCAATCTGTTGATCCAGTGCACCAGATGTCCACATCTAAACCACACAGCCGAAATTAAGTGCCACTGCACATCAAAAGGAACACATACAGATAATTGGTCAAGGATCAAAATACCTAGTTCAGCGAGGAAGACATTTCTTGCCATAAGGCTACTCCGGTACTAACCTCCCTGTTCCCATCACCAAGTGAGACATCACTCCTGTTTACAATGCATCTAAAAGATGGTCTTGAGAACTAAAATTACTAACTCTGCTCAATATTAGAAATCATAGCTTCGATAGCGATCGAGAGGGCTTTAAACTAGGTTTGAAGGGGGTAAGGGATAAAACTAGGTGCACCAGAGATGAGCCTGGAGGCAGC
>JAVJGG010000008.1:16399116-16415084 GCA_035590195.1 Aviceda cuculoides | reverse complement strand
GGTGGTTGAGTCACCATCCCTGGAGGTGTTCAAAAAGTGCATAGATGAGGTACTCTGTAACATGGTCTAGTGGGCAGAGATGATGGTTGGACTCGATGATCTTGTAGGTCCTTTCCAACCTAAATGATTCTATGATTCTATGATTCTATGATAGAAATACAATCTATTTTTCTCATATTCTGTTTTCTCATATAACAACCATTTTTAACAAGTGATAAATTAACATCTTCTGTTCCTCCCATAGGCTAAAACTACTTTATCACAGCCTTCTATTAAATTTTATACTTTCATTCGGAATTGTCCTCAGCTTGTGTTTAGCTTTAATTTTTTCTGTTTCTACTACATATTTAAAGAAGGTCTTGCACGCCTGAAAGTCTGTCTGTTTTTCCACTTTTAAAAGACATTACCTCTCCCTACAAACTTTGACTCATTCAAGCAGGAAATCATCTACCCAAAGAGGCAATATTCCATGGAACTATGGGTTTGGGGCAACCAATTCTCCCTTCTCTTTTGAACCTTTCCTTTTTTCACACAGACTTGCAATTACATGGTGCTTGGCTGCTTTTGATTTTTAAAATATAAGATTTATGGGCAATATTACAGCCTGACCTCCTTCAGTACATGGCTGCATGCATTCTTCTTAAGAGAATCCCAGATCGACCATTTTTCTCTGTTTCAGTGAAAATTTCCATATATGCTAAATTGTGTGCAGTGAGCAAGATGCTTTTATGCCAGGCTCTTGGGAGCACAGAGTAAACAGTATTTCCCAACTATGTGTTCTGAAGTGCTGGTAAAATCAGGGCATCAAGCAAGACATTGTGAAAGGGGATGCACAGATCCTGTACAGAGTGCACGCTCATTAATCAGAAAATTTTTTTAGCTTCAGTGAGCTTGCCTGAGTGAGAGCCAGCAGGCATAACAGTCAAGTCCCATATGTCAGTGAGACTGTTTTGATTTTCATTACTGCATTAGCAATGCTGGTATCAATGCTAATCAACCACTAATTTTACAAAAGAAATGTTATAAATCTCATATACGCATACACAGCACATGGAAGTAGAATACTATGGCAACAGGTTTAGCTGCAGTTACATCTCAAAACAGGTGAAAGGGGAAGTGACCTAAGGTTACACAAGCAGAAGATGGAACTTGAAAACACACACTATGCTAGAAGAGCATTTTTACAGTTGTAAAGTCAGCATGAGGTCTCCTCAGCTTAGCTCTCAGCATCATTTTCCTTACCCTTTCACTCGCCCTGGTTTCACCTAGACTCTTCCCCTCAGCAAGTACCATGGTCTCACCTATCCCAACTGCCTGGTCCAAATTTCATCTCTCTGACCAAACTGAAACTCTTACCCCTACAATCTTTAACTCTATTACCCAACTTTTCCAAGCCAAATTCTTGTTCTTACAGGATTTGAGCCCTGTAGATCTTTACAATACTAGGGCAAGGGAACCTCAAAGCCCTGTTTTCATTCCTGATCCTTCTTCTGCCCGTGCCAGTCTATAGACAATGTGAGTTACAGCAGTCCTAAGACGGAACATGCTGTCTCCTTCATTTGGGATCATGATTTCGATTCTCAAGGTCTTTGCTGTAACAGTCTGCAGCAAACATGCACTGTACCAGACCTCCGTTGTGGTTAGACCTTTCTTTTTCTAATGTTTATCTGCAAAGCTCGTTTAAGTCTGTGATGTGGCTGGCAACCTCCAATTATTTTTATTTTCCTCCTTTCTCAAGGTAATAATAAATTAAAGTCAGTTCTGTTGGAATAACAGACATTTTGAGCAGAGACTACTCTCCTGACAAATTTCAAATTTCTGCTCCAAAACATGGTGCCATTGGATCAGTGAAGACATCATACAAATGTTGGGCTATCAGAAAGTACTTTTCTGTGTGTTCTTTTCCAGATGTAAATCACTGGGTGGCAACTGTCACCAAGAAATTGAAAGAAGATAGTGTTAGCTGTCAGCTTGATGCATCTGGCTGGCTGTGTGGTTATAGTGGTATCCCAGTGTTTTGGGGAGCTACTGAATCACCCTGTAACAGGAGGCTGTCTGCTTCTCTGTGTACAAAGTAATAAAGCAGTATACAGGAGAAAATATTAGACAGCTATACTCCTTGGACCAATTTGTCTCACAGCTGCACTACACTAAATCAGAAATAACTCCACAAACCTCTGCAGAGCTATTCCAGATTTATGTTTGTAGAACTAAGAGAAGAATCTAGCTCTTTTAGTCTCGTGCTATCATTTTATATAGCCAGCTACTGAAATAGTGACTTAGGGCAGGAGTTTCTGAAAAAATATCTCTTGTCAAAGCACATTTATTTTCGCAAAGGTTTTGACAGCCAAAGGTAAATGGAATAGTGAGAATATACTGGCCGCTTTTGAACTTTTTGCTGGCTGTGTATGAGATGTGTGTGAACTTTCTTCATGCATTTAACATGCAACTCAGGCAGTGGTCTCCCTGCTGATATCTACCCTGCCACTGTGCATCTGTGCATACTCTGTGCATTTTCAGGGAGTAACATGGCCTCTTTCCCTCTTCTTCCCCTGGATCACCTACAGGAAGGGTATTTTTAAAAGAGAGAGAGAGAGAGAGAGAGAGAGAGAGAGTCCCAATAAAAAGCATAGCTCTGTCCAGTTCTTTGCCACTCAGACATGAGCTCAGTTGTTCTGGCCTTTCCAGAGAGCCAATGCACTACACAGGTCCTCTTTCAAAGAGCAAGTAAGCTAGCCATGGTCTCATAAACTGGAAATCTATTATTTGAGAAGTCTGACCTATGCTCTAATATGACAAATTTCAGAGTAAAGTATGACTTCTAAATGTTACCTGAAATTACTATTTATTTTATCTAAACTGAAAAGCAAAAATTTCAAATTAGTTTCAGGACAGCTTATAGTGTGGTTGAAGAAAGAAAAGTCTGTCTTCTACTTCAGAGTCATTGCACTGCAACAGTAACCAGGTAACTCTAGTGCCTACCTTATTACATGATATTCCACTAAAGCAGCAGTCATTCTAATAGCTATCACTGACATAGGTGCACTGCGGTTGTTGAGATTCTTTATTTTTCCATCAAGATTTAGCTTGCTTTTTTTTTTTTTGCTTTTTTTTTTCAAATAAATGTAGTAGGTGAAGGCAACTTAGATTGTGCACACTGACAGGCAGCAGATAATTGCGTGTCTGTGGGTGAGTGGGTGACTATCTGAAACTGCACTTTTGAACTCATGAGCAAGCACGAGCCTGCTGCCTGCTAGCTGCAACTGTTATGGGCCAGCTGCAAATTTTGTTAATACCGGGACTAAATAACTGTGGCACATCTTGATTCCGTCAATTAATAAAAAGATGAGACAGAATCACCAGTTAGGAGTTGATCATGCGTTTGCTTATGCATATTGACTATTTAGATTCAGAAATCTGCAGGCTGGAGGATGCAGAAAGAAGGCAGTAAAGATCCCAACTGGAGAAAAGATCCTGGAAGTGGGAGAAGACCCTGGAGATCAGAGCACTGTGTGGAGAGAAGTGCTGCTAACACCTGAGGCTGGTACCTGTGAGCAGTGGCACAGCGTCACCCTGCAAGGCTTTCTGTCTGTCTGTCTGTCCCTGGCCAGCAGCCACCTCCCTGCGGGGAGGGACATTGAGACCTGGGGAACATAGCGCTGGTGGGGAGGGAGGGAACGAGCGTGTGAGGAAATCAAGCAGGGTAAAAGCTTTAATCCCTACGGTTCTTAAATAAACCCGAACATCCAGATCCATCGTGAGTTGTTGCTTACTCTGTCTCACCCGTGACAATATAAGATGTAATTTGCACAACCATATAATTAGATCCCCGCCAAACTGCATACCCATGTACGCAAAACACAGTATATACATTCACAGCAGAAGACCATGCTACTTGTGCAATGCTCTATGACTCACCAGCAGTGTAGTCTTCTAAATTTAGTCCCGTGCCCTATTGAGGAGTTACTCTGACAATTTACCATGGTGATCCTACCCTTACGAGCTTATTATGACTATGTTCATATTCTCCTTCTTACTGCTGCTGGAAAACAGGCATAAATAGGCTAGTGTTGTTCTCTTGTTGTCAGCTGTTTTTCCTTCAAATTCTAACTTCTAAATTGCACAGAAAGAACTGAGGGACAGAAACTGAACAAAGATCACTTAATCTTGTTAAACATGGCAGCAAATCAAATTTGTGTCAGAGTGGTGCAGCAAAAAAAAGATACATCCCAATACAAACACCTGTAAATCAACTACCCAATTATTTTCAAACATGGTAAATCAAATTTAATGCCAATATATCTATACATGAAAGAACAGACTGGCTCAGAAAACAAAGAAATTGTATAGAATTATGTGAGTTGTATTTGAACTGAGTTTTGTTTATAATGAAGTCATCCTTGTTTGCTTGGGGTTTTTTAGATATTTTGAAAAAGGAACTGGAAACACAAGTTATTAATAAATATTTTCATGTAATTAGACTGTGGAAGAGTCCTTCAGTAAAAATACTGGAAGCTCATTTAAATGCTCAAAGAGACATTTGAGCAAAACTGGGCAAAACATTACAGAAGAGTCTGCATAATGTTAGTCAGATTAGTAAGTAACTGAAAATAGCTGGTGTTCTTTTTCAGACTTTTGTCATAAAAACATGGATTGCGATTAAACAAGAGGCTGTTTTCTCGTAAGGGAGGGACAAATATCCACTAATACCAGTAGTGCTTATTGAATTTCCTTCCACAAGTATGACACGATACAGCCAGCACAGACGATTCTAAAAAAAGCAAAGACAAGTGAGGTCAGAACATTGAACCGATGTCAAATACCATTTCCGCACCTCATCTGCTCTCTGAACAAACTGTTACTGCATTTCTTTAAATCAGTAGCTACTCACTGGCTGTTATAATTTCTCTATCAGCTCCTGGGAAGTCATGTATTTTCACCCTGTCAGGATAATCTGAGTGCCCTCAAGAAAGAGGACTTGATGTCAGCCAAGTTTTTACCAAGATGTTTTCAGCTCTTTCTGAATCCAGTTGTGCAAATCTTTGGCAGTGGTAAAACATTTGCTGTGGATATGGATTGTAAAGCCACTTTGTTTCAGCTCTAACCCTCTCATTTTAACGTCTCTTTTGTAGTTTCCCCATACATAAGTTGTGTAATTATTTCAAGATTAGTTCTCCTTGGTTCAAGCAACTTGACAGAACTGGGCACTAAAATATTTGTCCATCTGCCCTGTTGCTTGAAAAATTGTCTCCAACAGCATCCTTTCTACTGATAGCAGGCTTTCTTCCTCCTGACTTCTTAGCTAATGTTACATTATGCTTATTTCTTTATAAGAGGTACTTAAAACATTCTAGTCATTTTGCAATTTAACTAAATAAAATTAACTACACAGCTTAAGGATTCAGGCTGCATCAGTGGTCTCATCTTTTTCATTTCCACACAAATCAGCTTATTTCTTCCTAAGTACTCCCAAAAGCTTATTTAAATATGCCGGAGTACTCACTGCTTATAAAATACATCTCTCCAGATGGCTATATGGACAGACAAAAAGATAAAAACAGTCCTGTTCACAGGTACAAAGTGTGGAATTGTGGATGCTGGTACTATACAAACCCAGTGTAAGACCCTTTCTTAAAGAACATAACAGTATTTCAGCTGAAAGCAATAGTATAAAAGAGACTAAAATCCATAGGTGGGCCAGTTCTGTGAAATCTAGAGGACTGGATTCAAAGGCATTAGAGTGGTTAGAGCTTTTTTTCCCCTTATGAGGAAAATCTTCTAGTAACAACCTCTGATAAGCAAGAAATTAAACCAGTTGGAGTGTCATGAAGCAAGCCAGGAAATACAATGAAGGATAGACACATCACGGAACACATCGAATAGGTGGAAGACTGCAGGCACGCTGGGGAATCAGGATGAGAGAGAAGGCGTTAACCACGTCAGACAACATTCAAGGACAACATTGGGGGGGGGGGGCAGCTGGGAGGTTGGGAAGGGACGGGGAGACAACTAACAGCAGCAGGCTGGATCTAGCAAACTGAGCAGTTAGAGGCTGCTTTAAAAGAGAGATGGATCCTGACACAAGAGCGGAAAGACCCGAGGAACACCACAGCCATAAGGAATAGTAGTACACCTAGTTGTTTCCCAGGATTTGCATTGCAGAATGGCTTTCGTCCCACAACAAATTTGATCCTGTCTGGGAGAAATCCTGCATACATGGCATTTGTATGTGCTGCCTCGTTGCACAGCTGCTGCTCTGGTTGCTCCATACCAACCATTTTCCTTCCCTATAACCATTCTGCCTGTTTCCTTACCTGGGAGATGTTGTATCCCAATCACTGAACCACTTGATTTCAACAGATTCTTCAGCTAACCAGTGTCATGGTTGAGACAAACCTGGTGCTATACCTAGGGAGCAGAGCTGGCTCTGCATACACTTCATTTTGCTAAAGTAATATTGTGATAGTCTTTTTATCTTTGCTTTGCATTTCATTAGAGAGTCCTTGTATTTCCTCAGTACTGGGTTGTACATTAAAAAACTCAATACTCATACAGTTCTCAGTTTTCTAGTTTCTCAGTAAGGACCAAAAGCTGACCTGGAAGGGATGGTGTCCTGCTAGATGCTGTGCAAACAACATAATAGACACTCTTGGCCTCAATATATCTGTGATTCAGGCAAGACAGGCAAAAAGTGAGGGAGTTAAGCTGTAAATCTCATGTCCACGTAATGGTACTTCTTGAAATCCAAAACAGAAGAGAATATTCACATTTCTGCTCCAAGACTTGCTAACTAGTCTTCTAGGACTCATTCTGGAAGTTGATGGAGAAAAATAGACCCTTCCAGATGTATTCAGAGCACTTAAGTTAGGTTTCATACTGTAGGAATCTGTATCTCCTTATAGGATGTACCTGGAACCTCACAAAAGCAGCTGGCTAAAGTGTGAACCTCAGCTTGTGCAATGGGAATACTTCCTCCTCACCGCACTACATTTTTTCATTTAAAATTTTCAGTTAAAAAGCTGTGGGAATGCTTTATTCCGGAATTTCAAAGTTCTTGTCCTTTCATAATCACACAGGTAGGCACAGGTAGGCAGACTTGATAAGTGACTTCCTCAAAGATCATATAAGAAATTGCACATATGCAGTCCCCTCATAGGTATTCAAAATTATTTTACTGTAGGCCAAATTGTTAGCATCATGCCTACCTGTTCCTCGCTTACAAATAACAATGTGTAGCCCTCATTTTGGTTTGGGCCTCTGGACATCGTAACAGCAGAAACAGGAACACACCATTTGGTGAAAACAAACAGCAAGCAAGGAGTGGATACGTCTTCCAGCTGTGCTTAGTCTGGAACTACTGCTTTCCTTCTTAGCATCTGCAAACTGCTTTTCTTCATTCAGTTTCTAAAATGCAGTTGCCTGGCAGCTGCCTTCTACCACCTGTTTACTAGATTTCTGGCATGTATCGCTGTCAAACTGTATAAATAATTTGGGACCTGCTAACCTGCCACTCACACTGGGGTCAGTTTTCATTTTGTGTGACAATAGTTGCAATTATTTTTGCACATTTTTCTTCTTCTAGGAAGTTTTCAAACAGCAGTGAGTTGGTGAGCAGAAAATCATAGCTTTTTATATGTAAAGAAGTATAAGCAGAAGTATGCAGAGAATAGCTCTAGGATAACTATTACATTACCTACATTGTTCTCAGAGCGAGCTATGAAAACCAGAATGTCTCTGTTGGAAAACAATCCAGAATAAAGGAATAGAAATGCAAATGTAGACAAGCAATGTCATGACATGTCTGAGGGATTTGGGCTTTTGCTTAGTGAGGCTAGAGCTATTCGAAATGATCAACTAAAATCAGACATCACAAACTTGTGTTTTTCTCCTCAAAAGCAGAGAATGGTAAAGACACCACATCCATCCTTCAGCGGCTTAGTCTTTTGAAGGGGACAGTTATTAAGCACATTGTGATGCAGACAGCTTCCTCTATAATCATATAAAAATCCAAAATATATGGGTTTATGTAGTGTCCGTTATTTCATGTTAAGATAGGTGAGTACTCCTGGAAGGCAGGAGCTTGTGGTAAGTCAGCTGCCATGTGTGACATGAGATGTCAGCAGCTAGAGGGAAAAATCCAACTCAAGGTGTTTGACTCCTTGGCCAGGAATCTATTTGCTAGTTTATGCCGTCTTTCACAAATCCCCAGTGTAGCTCATTTCAGCAAACCTCAGGAACCAGTGCATAAACAGGGGCAGACTGTAGGTAAATGTAGTTCATTTTCTCTAAGACTGAAGACAAAACCACAGGAGAGCGAGGCTGTACAGGTGGAGCAGACATTGTGTAGGTCTGAGTGCATAACTGGCTGCAGAAAAGGTATGGAGAGTAAAAACCTCCATTTAAAATCTCTTCTAGTATCTCAGATGAATTTGAGAGCACAGAGGGATGAACTCTAAGGCTGTAATATTATTATTATACTCCATATGGATATAAAGTATTTGTTAGGCTGCAAATTACTGATCGGGTCATTTTAACAAAAGAAATCATATGATTCTCATTGATAGTGTTAGAGTGCATAAACTGGAGAGCAAGAGATGAATTTGGAAACTTGGACCAGCATTTTTTCCTCTGGTAAAAGACAGTTTTGTTTGCCCACAGAGCACCACTGATGGCCAGCTACCATAGAGGACATCCCTTCCGTTGCCCCCATCATTAACTGCCTCCTTTGCTGCTGAGATCTCTTTCTTCCCTTCTCACCATTCCTAAATTGTGTGGGAGATTCATCAAGTAAACAGGTATTTTAGGTAGGTAAAGTACCAAGAACTGGAAAAAACTTAAAAAATCAAATACATGTGTAAGAGTAAGAACTAGTATAAATGCATACACATTGCTCATCAATGAAGTAATTAGTTTATTTAGGCACTATGGAGTCTATTTTCTTCAGGCTCCACTTTACAGAACAGTGCTGAAAATACCAGCAGAATGGTGCAAAGTGTGCCCGCATTTCCCCTTTCTTAATAACACCCCATGTTACCAACAACTGTGAATAGGTGTGAGGAGATGGGCATTTTATCTCATTTTATCACTTTGGAAGCACAGAATTTCTTCTGAAGAACTTCTTGCCCCCCTCTGGTCCCCCAGCAAATATTTACACCACGTGAAATGCCAGCAAGGTGTTAAACAGTGGGAGTAGGTGAACACTTCTGCCAAAATGGTCTGCAGTGAAACAGCTGATGATGTTGGAAGTTAAATTGCCAGTGTTAGACATATAGATTCAGGCTATCTGTAGATTTTTCACAGTTGTGCTATTGATCTTAAGTTGGAGGCACTAGTAAATCACAAAAAATCAATGTGACAATCTGTGCAAAATGAAGTGGGTTTGAATAAACAGCTCTATGTTAGTATAAATGCATTCACTTTGCATATTTGGATTAAATGAGCTACATTTTTCAGAAGCTTTATGAAATGAGAACACTAACTTAGAAAATTTTTCAGTGTGAAGTTCAAAACTGTGGACAGTAAAAGCTTTAATGTTGACACACAGTTCTATGGTGAGTTGTAAAGGCTACATGTCAAAGAGGTAGCATTTACAGGGTTTTGCTATGCACGGACTCTTAGCGCCAGCACAAACTTTCTAATGGCTTTTGCCAGCAATGTGGGCTAGGCATGGGATGCTGCAGGAGAGGACAATTTCCACCTGCAGGACTCCCGGGAAGCCACTTGCTCAAGGGACAGATTGTGCAAGCAGAATTATAAAGAAAAATGTCTGGCCATTCTGCCAGTCCTACAGGGAAAAGTCATGGGTGTCATTTGCACCACGTTTTCCTCCACTATGCACACCAAGACCAGCCGCCCAGCTCAGGCAGGAGGTCAGCAGGGGCCACCGGGGTGGGGGTGGTCCCTGCAGGAGGACTGTGACTTTGGCCCTGCTGGGTCCTCTCAGCCCGGCCTGTCCCTTCTCTCAGAGCTGCCGCCTAATGTACCCGTGGGGTGGAAGTCACGCAGGGCTCACGTCAGCATCTCGAAGGCAGCGGTGGGACTCTGAAGCTGTTATCTCCAGCTCCTGAGACTGTGAAGATGCTATAGCTGACACTCTTATATTGAGGCTGCACACACCAGACACACCCCCACCCCTTTCTGTAGCTACTTTGTACTACTGCTGGTAACATCACTTTTTTTTGCACAGCAGGTATGTATCCTTCCTTTTTCTCACAATAGCAGTTCACCCTTCCTTCTTCCTGATTTAGTTTCAGTATTAGACCTGGTGAAAAAGAAGAGATTCTGTTTTAAGTTGCCAGTTGAAAATCAATCTACAAATGCAGAATAGAAACACAAAATGTGAGGGCAGGAGAGGAAAGAAGGAAGAAAGGACCTTGAAGTATTGTACAGAGAAAGTTTAAGTGCATCGCAAGCTGCCCAGCCTACTGGAGATCCTGAGTGATTACACGGAGATTAGCACGCCAGCTACTCTGTGACATGGTAGCCAAGATACTGAAATTTAAACTAAGCTGGGTGCCTCAACACAAAACTCTGACAGCATATCTATGGAGTTGTATTGCCTTCATGCACTTAGTGCATTCGGGGTGGGACTTTATGTTTGTAACGTAAACAGGAACCATTGCGTCACATGATACAAAAATTTCCCTAAATTCAGATGCAGTTTCTTCCCACTGAAAGGAACGAAAGCCTGACCTTGCAGATTTTTCTATTGGAAAAAGGCTTTTTATGAAATCAACTGAACTGAAAGTATTTTTCTTTGACCAAAAATTATCTAAATGGCTAACAAGGTAGCTTGGTGGCACTTTGTTTATTTAGGAGAATGACATTGGTCCAGGAAACCAAATGTGTGCTTGGGAACAGAGTACAAAAATATCTCAGAGAAACATTGGCTGAATTTCACTGCTGATGTAAACGAGTGCAAGACTGTTGAGCTCAGCTGAGTTGTGGTTCCTTATGAGAGCTGTAAATTTAGACTAATATGTTTAACAAGTGGAGCTGGTTCAACACATACTGCAACTTGTCCCTTATTTAATATGAGTGCAATAGCTTTAATTCATCCCAGAAGACTTCAAATGGTGGGAGCAGCATTTTTGCTACTCCGGTATGAAATGCACTAACAGCTTCATTTTAGGAAGAGTATCAGCATGGTATTACTCTTCTAGAAGATGGTTTCTTTACATTCCAGCCTCTAGAAGTTGCTCAGAAATACGCTATACAAACCTACATTCCAGGTGCTCTGACTCTCACTCTGGAGGTGTTTTAAAGTCCCCTTCTGTTCAGTGGGAGGGCTTTTTGTACAATGATGCTCATACTTCATCGGTTCTTTTAGCAAAAGTTGTTTTTAACAAAGTTCTTGGTGCAATTATGACTAATGCGAGGCAGCCTGATAACTCTAAATTTTCCCATTGGCTCACAAATACAATTTGACTGGATCGGAATGTGTTGGGAATGGCTCAGGACAGCAAGGAAATGCTTCTGATCCTGTGTGTGGCAGCACTCTAGAGAAATAATTTGATTGTGCCTCTTGTTGCATCTAGATTTCAGAAAGGTTTGGGGTAACCTATGATAGCTGGTTTTGAGTGGGTATTTGCTGCTAAGATGCATTTGAGACACTTGTCCAAAAAGGCTGCTGTTCGTGAAGTCACTTTGGTCTAGCAGATGTAAATATGCCTGGCTTAGTAGCATGTGACTCAACAGTAGCTAAAGAAAAAACATAAACTCTCTGCATATGCTGCTTACCATTTCTCCCATCCTACCTGTGGCCAAGACAGACACTACTAGAGAGCATAGCAGCTGAAATTTTCCTCTCAGTCACATCCTAAATTTTTCTCAAATGCAGTGTTAAGTAACTCCTTCGTTTTTAAAGTCCTTCATTTCTTCCATGCTTTGCTTCATTCCACATCTAGGCAGTGCTACCAGTCAAATGTAGATAACCTAAGACCTCATTTTGGAAAGCGTCACTACCAACAGAGCGAGTGCCTGTCTTCATGGAGTACTTTACGGCTAAACACGGGTACAGGGATATAGCCTGAGAAAGGCCCCTTTCCCCCTTACACAAACCCATGCTTAGCTCCACATGTAATCTATTCCTGCATTTCAAGTGAAATAACAGAAACCATTGGGGCAGTGATAAATTGCTGTGGTATCACGGGATTGTATATTGAGTTCCACTTCTGTGAAACCCCTTGCAAAAATATGAGACTCAGCTGAACAAGAGCCAAAGAGACTGAGTCCCACAAACAGGTTTCTAATTGTCATGTAACGGTTAGTTTAACTGAAAATACGTATTTCAGTATGAAACAGACTTCCTTCCAGTTTCCACGTTATCTTTAAAGCCTCTGGCTCAAGGAAGTAACCTGTATTTTAAATGAAGGGCTGGACTGTGCCCTGCCATTTGAGCTCTACCCAGAGGCAGTGCTGCTCTTCACTGAGTCCCCTGCCCTGCAACTCAGCAGGTGTTTCTTCAGTGGCCGCCATCCTTCAGATCCCAGTCTGATCTCACAGCCATACACATCAAGACCTGGCCTTGCAAAAGAATCTCCATTGCATCTGGCTTCTAACACATCAGGTTTTGAAACGGAAGCATCTTAGCAACAGAGATTAACAGAAAGCAAATGATCATCAACGTAATTTGTTTACAGAGTCGTTTAGCTGTGCTGGATGTAAAGCTAACTCAAAACTTCCTGAGGCCTGTTTCTTTTTAATAACTCCTCTTGGAAGAGGCTTTTGCTGCCACCCCCATAAATTTCAAAAAGTGGGTGAGCTCATACCGGGCCCAGTTTGATTTTCAGGAATGAGATGTGTCACACTGTTGCTACAGTTGGCAAGAGCTGACAGAGGCAAGGTGTGCTCTCCTTTCCCAGCAAGATCGTCACCACGGAGCTGGACTCTGAGGACACCGTAACCTCGTCAGTGCGGGCCCTGCAGCTGCTGCTTGGTTTGTCTCATTTGCAACTGGGAGGCAGCTGAAAAACAGCGTTCATTAGTCCAGAAGTGGCATCACAGCGAAATAGCCGTATTGCTTTTGAGACCCACGCCTCTCTTTCTTTATCACCCCTGCACTGTGCTGTCAGGGGGTGACAGCTCTTGTCAGTATTAGGTCAGGGAGCTTTGCACATTGTGTTATTGCATGGCATAAACCTGTCCTCAGGCCTTTCGGGGTGTCAATCCTCCAGCCTGGAGTTTCCTACAGGTGCCAAAAGCAGTTCTGCACTCTGCACGCCATCCACGAACTACCTCTTTCTGGAGGCAATGCAGACCCTTCGGAGCAATACTAGATGATACAGCTCTGGTGAAAACAGCTAAGATGGGTGGTTGCTTCTTTTTGTTCCTAACACAGCCAGTATCTCTATATGGCCCTGCAAAAGATCATGCAAACACACCCTGTTTCTCTCGATTCATTCTGGCACTTAACTTGTGTCCAAAATTGCCAAAATGGACTGAGACTCCTAAAAACAAAGTACTGCATTCATTCCTACATCTAGCCTCAAAGCAAACAGAAACACTATTTTAGCAAATCTTCCTGGTACCACCATAATGGCTAGTCAGTTTTTATTTTCTCCTTTGGACATGGCTTTTTCATAGTTAGAAGGCTACAGAGCAGCTACAGGTATGCTATTTCCATTTTCCAAGCTGGAAACACTCCTGATGGCACAAAACTATAACTACATGTCCCCGATAGAGTGGAACAGCTAAGAGCTGTGCAATGTCATCTACCATAAGAATATTGCTGTGATTTGTGGTCTGGTTGTCAACCTGTATTTACTTCTTTGAAAATCTTCACTTTTAAAGTTCTGTTTTGGAAAAATGGGGTGGGAAGAAATGTGCTTATGAAAAGTCTGTTAAAGACTCCAACTCAGAACAGCGAAGACAGAAAAATACCCAGCCAAGCCAGGCACCATAACCTTAACTCCTTCCATTGATGAGGACCTGCCAAGCCTGATGCTTCAGATCAGTTGTATACAGGATGAGTCAAGGTTAGTTTTGCACAAACAAACTGGAAGGATAGGGCATTTATAGTCCTCATCCAAAAGATATCAGGTTAAGTGAAAATCAAATCTGGGCTGTAAATTCGCTGTCTGGAAAATAACAGAGCAGAAACAGGGGAGGATGGTGCCGCAGGTCAGTGGATTACACTGAAAACTGCATGTGAAAGCACACATAATGAATGGCATAGAGATGTGGGGTGGGAGGGTGAAGCTCTACTTTGCAGTCATTTTTTGGAGACTGACCCAGCTACTCCACTTAAAGCCAGAGCTTGGGCCACTGCAACCTGCTCCCAGTAGGGTTAACTGTTTTTCTCTTTGTCAGTAACCAGGTTGCTCTTTAACGAGCATATCTGTTCTTGGAAGGACCCATACCCACCCCACTGGTGAAATTAAGCACAGAGGTACTATTACAGAAGAAGCCTTTAGGAGAGGAAAAGAACAACAAACTCCCATAGAGGAAGCAGGCACTCAACCTTTCTCAAGTAACCTTTTCTTCATGCTGCCCTTGCTAGTGTCTCTAGCATCCTCTCTGTGCAAAACATAATGACAAAGCAGCACTGTACCAGTCTGAAATAATTTTTTGTCTTGGTTGGTCTGTGTTCTGGTTTTAAGCATCAGGATAAAAAAATAAGGAAATTACATTCTCCTTAATGCTGCCTGCTCTTTCTAGCTCTTGACACGGTTCATCACCTGGCACCAGCTGAACTAAAGTTCAGGAGTAATCAAGTCCAACATGGCACTGAGGTTACATGACATTAGGAAATGAAGGACAAGAAGGAAGAAGGAAGGACAGTGAAGGAAATGAAGGATAAGGCTGGAGCCTTTGCTTTTGCTTTGTACAAGTAAAAGCTTTTCAGCTTGTTTTCTTTCTGTCCCCAAAACACGCAATATGGGAGACTGCACATCTACCATGTATAGACATGCTGCTGTACCCATGCTGGCAGGTCAAAGCAGCCTAGAGCTTTCTCTGCCCTTGCTAGCTCTGGACTTGTAAGCGTAAGGAAACAAGGTCTAAAGACACCAGAGCTGACTGGACATGAACCATTTCTGCTCTGAAGGTGACCTAACCTGGTTCTAATCCAGCTCAGCAAGTGAGCCCTGCTGACATTTTAGTCACTCAGGTGCAGTTCTGGACAATATGAGCTAGAAGGCTCCCAAAACTAACTATCGGGCTGAGCTTTTTACTATACAAGTAACTCTTTGCAATTCAGCAAAATTTCAGCTGGCAAGCTTAGTGGAAAGGATAGGCTCATACACAGAGAAGAATCTTTAACCCCAGGGGTGACAGAGACTAGTTGAATGTGGTCAAGTATTGACAAATCAAGAAAAATAACATCACAGAAAAAAAAGTGAATTCTGAAAAGCATATCTGGTATTTGGATCCATATTTGTGAATTAAGGTAAGGATTAACCTGAGGCCAACTACTAACTAAAGACAGTTCTATAAAAAAGGAGGCTACTGTGCTTTGGCCCTTGAGTGACCTGCAAGAGAAAATGTATTTTACAAGACTTGAACAGGGAACTTGATAGCATTTCCTAATACAGAGATTACTAAACCAAGCTTGTAATAGAGGTGATGTAAGTGACAGAAGTGATGGGAATAGGAAGCATGTACAGTTCTTATATGTGCTTTAGAAAGAGAGTTCAGGCAGTGTCAGACATCGAGGCCATCTTAATAAGGCAGTGCGCAGGGTACAGAAAAGATTTTAGCATGGGACTTCCTTTATATTTCAGTTTTAAGTTTACATTACTCTCAGCCTTCTCCAGTCAAATCAAGATTCAGAGAAGAGACCTCAGATTATTTAGTCAGAGAAATTTTCCACTCCTTACATTCTCTGTTCCTTCTGCTTTGACCAGGAAATACTTCTTCCATATTCAGCACAATAATGCCTTTTTTTTAGATCTGTTCTGGGGGGGGGGGGGGGGGGGGGGGGGGGGGGGGGGGGGGGGGGGGGGGGGGGGGGGGGGGGGGGGGGGGGG
>JAVJGG010000008.1:16386316-16399016 GCA_035590195.1 Aviceda cuculoides | reverse complement strand
CCCCCCCCCCCCCCCCCCCAAGGAAGAGAAAGAAAATACTTGCTCTGTCACCACACAGCAAACCGGATTCACATATCAAAACCAAACAGCGTGATCAGTTTATGAAATGGGTTATTTGGCAAAAGAAACTGCAATTGCTAGAAATGGGATTTAGTGGTACAAGAGGAGCCCATCCAATTTGATTTTTAAGGTTTTCATAAATTTCGGCTGCCACAAATCTGCACTGCTCTTAGTAAAACTACTTTGATCTATGACTGAGAATTTACACTGGTGTTTTCATATAAAACCTGTTCAAGGAATATCCAGAAACATCTTTTTTTATCTTTTCATAGAGCTGGTATGTGAGAGGAACGGAGACTTTCTGGCAGCATTATCAGTAAGAAAGAGAGATGAAAAGAAGTCTCTATTCAACAAAGACCAGGAAGTTATTTTCCTCTTATGCCAATATATACTTACAGTGATTCTATTGCAACTAACAAAGTATAACCTCCATAAAAGATATGCAGAAGAGAGAGGGGTGAACCCACCACTCAGGCTTGAATGAAACCTCAGCAAAGGCTACACAGGGGAGAAAGCTGTGGCGCAGCACTTTAGAGGAGTGGTAAAAGGTCTACCCTGGCGTCATCATGCAAGGCTGAACCAGATAGATTATTAGATTACTATGGGGTTTTAATATGGTATTATGATATCACCTCTGTTTATTATTTTACTCTACATTTATCCTCTTAGGTCCTCCCACAGATGAAGGGAGCAATCCCAAAGGCCAGCTATGGCCAAGGGAAGCTCTTTCCATCTGTAGAGGCAGTGAAGAACAAGGTCTGCTCTGCGTGGAGGTTGGGGTGGAGAGGGGGAATGGGCACACACGACTGTCAGGGCTTCTCTTAGCCTGGGTCTTTGTCACAAATGGAGAAAAGTCAGAGTCTGGCAAGCAAGGGTTGGTCTTTGGGCCTCTTGTAACAGAAGAAGAGAATTCAGAAAGAAATTTGCATGACAGGAGCTTTGGATAGGAAAGGGCAACTTGAGCAGCTCCCCATAAAGGAAGACTGAGTTCGGTGCAGGAGATGCTGAGGTGAATCTCTTGAGTTTATTGGCTGTTCCATGCTGCTGTGCGTCATTTTGAAGACAAGCCAATGATGAAATTATATGACAGAAGCAATTTAGGTTGGGGGAGCACTATCATCAGTGCTGCAGCATCAGTGGAAGAAAAAGTTGGAGGAAATTTCAAAGACAAAAAAAATTCTTATATTTCACAGCTCTTAGGAAGGTAATTTCCATACTGTCATCTGGGACAGCATGTCTGCAATGTATTACTTGAATTGTCTGATATAATCCACCAGTCATTTAGACCCTCCTTTTATGACAGAGGAAAAGGAATTGATATCTTATTCATGCCACTGTTTGCTGAAGTGGGCTTAATAAATTAAATCCCAGAGGGACTCTATGATGGGTTTTTAAACAATCATAGCGAAGTATAGCTTAACTTCAGCGGCCCTTTCTGCTATGTTTATTAAGCATGACAATAGATTAGATCATTACAGACAAGGTCTTCCTCATTCCACTAGAATTGTTTGCATTAAATTTGGATTTTATTAAAAGGTATTCTTCAGGGGAAATATGAAATCTAATTCTTTAAAATCTGAATTTTGCTATAAATTTTGACATTTAA
Source organism: Aviceda cuculoides (assembly GCA_035590195.1). Lineage (NCBI taxonomy): Eukaryota > Metazoa > Chordata > Aves > Accipitriformes > Accipitridae > Aviceda > Aviceda cuculoides. The sequence continues at coordinate 16,397,350 of JAVJGG010000008.1, read as the reverse complement.
GGTTAGCTATAGCAAAGACTTTTCATTTAAGCCCCTTCCAGTGTTCACTGGTTTAATTTTATTCAGCTGTGTATGTGCAAGCAGAGGTGGCAATGAATAAAAGGTGTAGGGTAATGTTGGAAGGGGATGGTGAGCAGAAGTCACATGAGTAGTAAAATAAGAAGAAAACTAATATTGCCTAGCAACCTAGGGGAAAAAATGTGCCTGGCAACAGAAAGGAAGGACTTAGCTGCAAAGAGAACACTTGCCAGGAAAGAGAGACAAAGAGAAAGAAAATTCATAACATAAAAAGCCTCAAAAGTGGGGGATGGAAAGGAGCAAGAATGAATAGTTTAGAAACTTGGAAAAGAAAGCCAGCTAGAGCTTGTCTTGCACAGAAATGGCAAAGAGCTCTACAGGAATGGCTATCAGTAATTTTTTGCATTGGCTTTTCATGGTGATGAACCAAAACCGGAGATGTAACAAATGTGTCGTGACCCTTGCCATTATAGTTGGCACTTCAAAGGGAAAACCGAACTCAAATAATTCTGTTACAAAACCGCGAGGCCCATTACCTGGGCCAGAAGAAAATATCCATTTATTTCCTCACAGAATAGGACCTTGTCCTACCAAGGACTCCAGGCTTCTGACAGGGTAGCCAAAATTCAGCTAGTAAACAGCAGCAATGCACTATCAAAAAGCGAAGATTTAGATTAGCTGGTAGCAGAAGAGCATGGACAAAATCACCCTGCCAATTAGGTGCCCCAACAGGGGCAGCTTAAATCGGGATTTAACTTGCCAGCAGCATTATGTTGTTGACTTTTTGTGTGCTGGAAACAAAGCAAGGTGCTGACCATCACAGCTCAAGAGAGGACATTTGCCCTCAGTCCCATTAAGAGCAATGGGATTGAAAACCTCTTTGAAAAGAGAGAAGTTCTTTGATAGTTTCACTGATGGGAATAGTCATATGCAGATGAATTTTCAGCTATGCTAATCTTGGCACCAAATGCCATGTAATCTTAAACATTTCTTCTCAAAATTCTACTCATTGCAGCAAAGGTAACAGGGGTCAGCATAAAAGAATTGAAAATAAAACATCAAAAAATGGAAAAGTAATTTATTCTGCTCTGGGACTGCAGACACTGAGAAGCTTTAATCACAATAATATGGCAATTGCACCATGGGACTATGGGGCAGAGTTAAGGTTGTTTCAGTGGCCTAATTGTATGCATGTGGGGATTTTCTGTCATTTGGGATAACCGCAATATTGATGACATACCATGCTGTAATCATCATGTGCTATTTTGTACACATCTTAAATCTGTTTGGAAATCCTTTTTTTAATTTTTTTTTTTTTTTAATTTAGCTGTGGCAACAACTTATTGAGTAGAAAATAATGTTAAAATATTTCTCAGAAACCACAGGTATTTCTTCATTTCCCCAGGAAATTTGAAACTTCAATACCTTAAACATTTTGAATGACACTTTCAAATGCAGGAATGAGGAGGATTTTAGGCCTGGGGCATAAGTAAGAGATTAGTAGTTTACATTAGCTCCAGATTAGTTAGCAATTTGTAAAATTGAAACTCCACTCCCCTCTAGCTGCTGGAAGGGAAAAGGAGCTTGCTACTTTTTTTTTTTTGCTAATTTTGGAAGACTTCTTTAATTAAAAAAGGGCTTTCATTTTTTATAGTCTGCCCCTACTTTGAAGTTGTCTTCAGTTACAGCTTCACTGCTATCCTGAGTTTATAACCAACCCGTATGACCTATATCACAGGTCCCTCCTTTGCCATTATTTTATAAGGGCATTTGATGGCAAACATTGTGCCTAGCAGTCTCTGTTTCTTGTGTCTTTTATTGTAGCTGGGTCTCCGTTTACGATGTGTTATCTTAGCTATTTGTACATACCAACTACCTGTTGTAACAGAGTGCCCTAGCAGGAAGCAGAGCCTTGATTTTCTGACACATTTCTGCTGATCTCTGCTCTGCGCGGAGCAGCAGCACTGTGGATAGGTAACCCTGCTGCCTCTTGGCTCTTTTTTGGTTTTGACTCTTCTTTTCCATGGCTTTGTGAGAGCCTTGGGAAGCAATGATGCACTGAGGAAAATAATGCTAGTAATTTAAGTGTAATGGTATTTGATAGTTTTCTTATTTCAGACTAAAAGGAAGTGTGTGATTAGGGTCATGGTTTTCATTTAATGTATTATTAAGTTTTATACAAAAAGATGGGCTCAATTATTTCTGTGTGAAAGCACTTTCATTTCACAGATGTTTGAAGTTATTCTTCTGGATTCTAAGTAAATACCTATTTCATTTTTTTTCTTGAGAAAAATATTACTATTATTCTTCAACATTTCTGGGCATGACAACAACACAGCAAAAGTTCTTTTTGCTACAGTGTATTGGAGCATCATGTAAGAATTACACGTCCTTACATGCCTTTCATTTTCCATATGCCTTCTGTTTCCTGGCTTTACTATGTCTGGGGTAGTCCATATTCCAGAGAATGGAGCAATAATCTACGATCTTACTTCTCTTCTGCAAAAACAAACTAATCTGATCTTTCTGATAGGTGGGCTGAGATTTCCAAAGGGTAAAATATTCTTTGTTGTTCTTGATTATTGTAGTCTTTACACATCCCATAAGGTTCATTGGCTGTTCATTCCTCAACAGTATGTTTATTTCCAAATTTACCCAAGGTTTTTTAATATCCTAGGTATAAATTGTCTGTGTTTACTGCCTGGTCATTAATGCACAGAGTACCCTCCAGCCAGCGACAGAAACACAGTCCTGCGACATTGTCTCCTTATGGACTGGGCAGTTTGAATCCATAAATAATTTTCTTTTCCTAGCATTCGCTCAAGGTGATGCTGCTCAACCTACCTAGAGCTTCTTGCCATAAGTAGCAAAAATTCAAGTACAATGTTATTCTATTTCCTGAGCCACTTAAGCTGCACCAGAGAAATACACTCTCTTCAGTTTATCTGTCACAAGGAGTACCTTTCCTGGATGATATTTGGTCAATGGCCTCTACATGATGCTTTCCAGTGGCTTGTCGTGGGTTTGTGCCCTTGCAAAGAGCTATGATTGAACGGCAGAACTGTTCCATGCTGGAAAGCCAGCAACCAGCATCTTTTTTTTATCCAAACTTATTCTTCTCTGTGCCATTCAGGACCCTAATGACAAAGCTGGTTTTGCTAGAGTGTTGCTCCCAGGTCTCATTCAGATGCTTTACTCTCTTGATCCAGCTGCCTCACAACTTTGTGAATAATTTTGCTTGGTTTTGTTTATTATTGGAAAAGGTATTCCTGAGTCTCAATGGTGCCATCGTGTAATGTTTCAAGGGCAGAACATAACAGAATCTGAGAGATTCCAATAAAACCTAAGATCTGCCAGATCTTTCTCATAGCAACCCTGGGTCATTCATGTATTTTGATCTAGACATTCCCTTGCAGTTTTAGTTTCCTGGGGCTGTCCAGATTTCCTCAGAAGCCAATAGATTACTGTTTAAGAGGATCTGAGTTTTCCTCAGCTTCAGTATGCCTACATTTAGTCCGATACTCACCTCTCAACATTTGCTTTGGCAGTGTTACAGTCTGTCTTGCCATGGCATTACCATGTAATATGGTCTTTTCATAAACCATACAGTAAATTCAAATTTAGTCTTTGATAAGGGGAATTCTTTTCAGGAATTTTGTGCAAATATCAGCTTCTGATACAAAACATTAGCTTTCCTAAAAGTTTTCTTGACATTTACAGGGCTGCTGGTCTACTTGGTAGTGTATGATAATTCATTTTCTTTGCTGGCTTGCCAGTAATCTCATGGTTTCCCCATCAGCATCTGCACATCAGCACCATGAAATATATCTTTATAGTCTGTTAAAATTACTAACAAGGCCCAAAATGATTATACTCTTTCCCCTCTCAGTTTTGTTTTGCAGTCAAATATGTGATGCCAAGCAATGAATAGAAGAGCTACTGTGATTTCCAGAAATGTTTCGCTGTGTATTCCTCAACAACTTATGTTTGCCTGTTGGCACCATCACAGTTGAGCAGTAGATCCCTAGTAATTGCATTTCTCAGTTCAAACCCTGTTTATGTCTTTGCACATTCACATGGCATCACTGGATGTTCTTGCCTGGTCGGCACATACATGCCTGACTCAGCTTTGTTTGTTTCTTAATTACATTTTCTTCCTTGCTGTGAGTCGCACTAGCCCCCCATCCATATGTTTCATATACCACATGCTGGATCATAATGTAATGGGCCTACTTATTTCTATAAGAAAACTACCTCCTTTTCAAAGATGCTGCAGGCACAGGAAGCACTCCAGCTAAATATGGTACAGTGTGTCTTCTTGGTGCCTTCTCCAAAGTCTTCTGTAACTTGTGCTCCTCTTCCCAAGCTCTTTGCAAACTGCTCCTGCCTTTTTGCTGCCTATACTTTCAATGAGTAACAGCATAATGACAATGAATTGTTCTTGACAGTAATAATTCTTAATCAGTGATACTAAGTGATTTCTCACTGTATGTGACTGGAAATAGATTTTTTTTTTCCCCCACAGTATTTTGAGGGATGGAGATGTTGCTGATTTTCATGGAAATTCATGTAAGACTTTTGGCTTGGGCTTTGCAGCTACCTGTTTAATCAGTGGGTTAACCTGAATGAGGAGAGAAAGCTTCTAGCTCTCACATAAGAGCTTTTCTCAAAGGAATTGGTACCTTTATGTCCATTTTGCAAGCAGGATGCAAGAGGATAGTGGCAAACAGAACAGATTTCACCTGTTTGTTCAATACAAAATGTGGCTAAGATTTGTATTACCCACATCAGATTTTGCAATACTGGCTCTGCCACTGAAGCAGGAAATGTGTCAACTCGCCATTCAGTGGAAATACTGTGGTAACAATCCAGGTTTTGAGAGCTGCACTGCAGTCATCTGTTCTAGGTGTGGGTGGCTTTGTTCAAAGAACAGTGTCCACTTTTCATCAGCAATGAGGACTTCTGTCTCAGTTCAGCATTTGAATTTATCTTGGCAATCAGCTTTGAGATTACAAATGTTTTTCCATGTAAATCACAGCTAGACTGTGGTGTTTTATTCCTGACATTTTCCTCCTTTGCTCCCTTTTTTAAAAACCTTTGATATTTAGACAGACTACATATGTCAGCCAGAGATATATGCCATGGACAGAAATGACAACAGGAAAGAAATAGGTTGGTCCCAAGGCACTGAGTCAAAATTAAAAGCCAATTTATTTAATTAAAATTACACAGATGACAAAGAAAATCATCAAAGTATTTAAAATGAGAAATAGAATGGGTAATAAAAAAGCAAATGCAAAACTGTATGTGAAACCAATAAACCCATCTACTCCAAGGATACAGATGAGTCTCAGAGATATCCAGGTCCCCACAGTCTCAGTAAGACTTGCTCAAATATTGCTGGAAATTCCTACATTCTCTCTGTGACTCTGTTTCCAGCCCCAGGTGATGGTTTCTCTGCTGGTAGGTATTCTTGACTGTGGTTAAACTTCCTGCTGTGCAGCTTCCCTAGTTAAAAACGTGCAATTTATCAACTGAGCAGGTCCACCCCGACAGCAGGTCATGGCAGGTACAGCTGATAAACAGAACAAGCAGACACCAGCATTCCTTCTGGTGCTCCCAGTGCAGCCCTGAGCTGCACAGCCACCCACCTCATCCAGCTCTGCTCTGCTCTGGAGGAGGGCTGTCCTCCCTTGCATGCATTTTAGTCCTTGAAGTATGCAGGGTGGACGTAATACTGGTATGACCAGAAGAGCTGTAGTTTGCATTGCACACACTCTGGAGGAGCCGTATGTTTGTACGGCACATACCTCCCCGGCTGGCTCCATGGGGACACAGGGCAGGGACCTCCTCCAAAGGAGATCTGGCAGAGACACATCTGGAGTACCTCACATGGAGGGGTGAGGAGATACTCTCTTGGGCATACCTGAGCATGGGCTCCTCAACACTCGTGAGAGATTTCTTCTTCATACAAGCCCACTGTCCCTCAGCAGCCTGTTCTTTGCACACAAGCACAAAGCCTCAAAAAAGCCACAGCTTGCCCAGTGCTGTCCCAGCAACTCCGACATCAGCATTGAATACCGCGGTTGTCTGAAACACCATCATCCAAAGTCAGGTTGTGAGCTGTCAGTCCATAGTTAAAAAACCTTCTCCATAGTGAAAAGGTACTGGAAGTGGAAGAGAGAGAATAGTAGCTATGAAAACGTTAACGGAGTTTCTCTTTGGTTGCTGTCTCAGGTAGCCTCAGTAGCTGGCCATAATAATAAAGGAAGTCACAACTACATTATTTATGAAAATCTAAAAATAATCAAAACCCCTAGACAAATATGTAAGCAGAAAAACAGTCTCTCAGCTCAGACTCCTGAGGACTTCACAGAGACACTTTACCAAAAAGACTCTTCGTGGTACTTCAGTAACACATATACCACTAAAGTCAGTTGGCGACACAAATGGCTAGTAAAGGGCTTAATTCGATTTCTGACAAAAATGATGGAAGTAATCCAACAATGCCTAATTTTCTCCCCCCGTCTGCCCCCCCCCCCGTTTTTTTTTTCCTTCTGCATCTTTCCCTGGCAGGTTCTTTGTTTCTTTCTTTTACAGGGATGCAATCTGCTTCCTTTTAGGTTTTTTTTTTTCCTCTGCTTGCTTCCCTCCCACTTTTCATACCCTCTTAATTTTTCCTTCCTTAATATTTGTCTCCCTCTTCCTACCTAATGCATGTACACATACACACACATGACTAGACAAGAGACTCCTCTTGATATTTCCTTTTCTTCCCTCATCCCTTGTTTTTCATACCAGATGGACAAGCCAAAAATGCCACAAGAACAGCTTGTTCTCATTATATGAAAATACTACAAAAGCAGCCAGTGTATTTTCACCAAGAGAGACCCAGAAGATGTTTTTTTTTCCACTGACCGCAGAGGTTTCTCCTCCCTTAAAATTCACAATGCTCTCCTGCTTCCTGCTCTGTCACTTAAAGTAGGACAGCTGCTCCCTGGCTGGATGAAGACAAGTTTCAGCAGCAGTACAATTCCCAGATGCATACATCTGTGGCACAAGTGCAGGTCTGCACCCTGTTTTATCACTAAATGAGGTTACAACGTAGTGATCCAGGAAATGTTCACCTAATCACACTAAGTATCTCATAAACATGAAACAAGACAGCACCTGTCACAAAGCATTTATAATCTAAATTAATCTAAGTAGAAGACGACGCACAATGGATACAGATAGAAAGCAGCAGTCAAAGGGAGCAGTGAGACATTATTTGTCATCATGATGGGACCCAAGCTCAACACATCTGCACTATAAACAGTGTTAGAGAGACCGGATGCTAAACTCCCTGACTCCCTGTTTCTATGATGCTTCTTATTTTTATAGAAGACATAAATATTAACAAGGAAAAAGGAAATCCTCCACTGAGCTCTTTCCTGAGACATTAGGTTATTCCTCTACCTCCTTTACCCAGGGAGCTCCTTTCCTTTCTGACTGCAAAACCTGCAGACCTCATACCTGTGGGACAGAGCTGAACAACTTTTAGTTGAGTGCATGTATGTCTTCAAGATTTGTCTTCAATGTGGGAGAGGTATTTGTTGATGCCTTTCTTTTTTTGAATACACATTTTAAGTCAGATTTTTAAATGTTTGGCATCTCTGTTTACAGCACAAAGTCTGTAGTTTATGTTACCTTTCAAACAGATATAGCTGTTCAGTCCTCCAAACAAATGTGCAATGAGACAACCTCATGGTCTGGCACAGCCCCCTGAAAGGAGCCTCCCATTAAAACATGGAAATCTAATTTTCCAAGTGCCCTCCGCTGTGGTGTCTGGGGACACAATAGACTTCATACTGGGTCCAGTATGATCAGCTTTCAAACTTAAAAAATTGTCAGTAGGAAGTCATGAATTTTCCTCAGAATCATTCCCAAACTGGACTAACTCCACTTGCCTGTCCAGACACAAGTGAAGTCAGAATCATACAACCAGGGAACAATTCAGCTTGCAAGGGACCATTGGGAGCCACCAGATCCATATTGCACTCAAAACAGGGCCCACTTTGAAGAGAGAACCTAAAATCTGATGTGCAAGGAATAGTATAGGAAGCTACAAGACAGAGACAGAGGTGGAAAAGTATCACTGCTACTGGATGCAACCAGAAGGAGATTGTACTGCAATGAATGGCAGCAGCAGTGAAGAATGAGAGGCAAAAGGGTGCAGACGTGGCAGCACACTCATTTTCCTGCAAGCCAGACATTCGTCCTCTCCTGCACCAGAAGTGAAGCTGCCTGAATGCACTTCTGATGCTGACACTTCTCCAATTTTGCCAGAGAACACTGGTAGGCTGTAATATTAGGCAGAAGAGGAAGGAGGCAGAACAGGAAGTACTGAAAAGAGACTCCTTCCCTGAACTTTCATTTCAGCAAATGAGGACTAAGAAGCACGATAACTGCCACATGCATTGAAGTTCTATCTACCACTCGCAGGGGTATTGGAGGCTCTTGGGGTTGTCTGGAGTTTTCTTCCATCCTTCTGGGATAGAAGGAGGTGATGCAACACCAGAAGCCAAGGTAGAAAGAGGCAGGAGGATGGGGATTTGTGAATTCACACTGAACGGGCCTTGGCAGCTGGTCCTAGAGACTTATATATTCCAGAAACATCCTGACCCTTGAGCCAAGTACACTGGCCATTGGTTATAAACTCCCACTGAGCAGGCAAGCTTCTGAGTCATCCCTCCACTTATTTCTGGGCAGTGAATCATTCTGGATTTGAGCAAATCCTGTTTTAGAATTCTGTAAGCTCACCCCTAGATGTTAAATCTGGCCACTGTGCTGCCAATGATGCTCAGAAGAACTTGCCTCTGCTCGAAGTTGCAGGTGAAAGGAGAGAGAAGGCCTACGCATCATCCCAGGATCTTCATCTCCTCCTGCCTACCTGTAAGATCAGCACTGAGCAAGGAGGGGAGGGAGGCATCTCTCTCTCTCAGCAGCCCTGAATGACTTCTCTTCTCCAGGAGGTAAGAACTTGCAGAAGGCAGTCATGCTGGGATGTCCCTTCCCGCTCTCTGAAGGCTAGAGTTTCTCTGTCACATCAAGACTGGCTCCAGCAGAAGCCAAAATAACATTACATGTAGTGAAATAATTGATACTCTGCATAAGGCAGAGTGCTGCTGTGCCAGGACAGCTCTAATCAGACCATTCTGCTACTGCCTTTGGAATTAATCATTCAGTTTACTGGAAAGGCCTAAATTAAAAGGTGCTTTTTACAGCTCTTTCTAAAAACTGCCCGTGTAGGAAACAGCACGATACTAGGGAGGAAGGAGACCAAGCTGCGGGAAGGAAGAGTGTGAAGCAGGCACTAGGAGATCACTCTGTGCACACGGCTGAAAAAAAAAAAATCTAGCTGCTGCAGGAAGAACTCCAAAAATTCTTCGTTTAAAGAAAAGCCATTTTTGCTCAATTAGAACATGGTCATCATATTATTACCCAGCATGCAACTCATAAAAAAAAAAAAAAAATGAAGGCTTTGAGTTTCAAAGTATTTCTTCAGGGGAGATCAAAATGCTCTGGGAAGAAAGGGGAGCAGATAAAAGAGCACAGCAAAGCTTCTGAACCTACAGTTCTGGTTACATTTTGTGTCAGCAAATAATTTGCTTAAACTGCAGACTGTCACAAACAGAGAACAAGTAAATGATTTATGCTGTACGTAGAACTGCAAAAGCATCACTCAGGTCCTCTGTTTTCTATTAATGTAAATACATAAATTTCACAGGTGGCTTCTGTCTAAAGAAACTATGGCATCCTTTGCTGTCTCTGTGTTCTGCGAGGAAAGAATACAGGATACTAGTTATGAAGCACAATAACACTATAAAAAAATGGGAAGTGATGCAAGGGCAATGAAGGAAATGGAATATGTTTTCACAGTGAGCTCAGCCTGTCATAACACCATGGTTGAGGTTACAGAGAGATATGCATTTAAAGCAGGAATAAAAAGCTTCTTCGTAATTCTGTGCATAAACTTAATCACAAAATTTTGGGAGAAAAAAACATAGAAAGTGGAACTTTTCAAACTTAAAAAGTCTTCAAAAGGTATTTATTAATCCTTGCAGAAAGAATATTTTAAAATAATCATTCTTGTCATGGTTGGCTTTGCTTTTTGTGTCCTAGCTACCAAAATTTGCATTCTTGGGCATCTCCTGTAATAACATCCCAGATGAGGGTGGATTTTAAATCATATACAAAAAGAAATTATTATTAATCACAACCTGATTAATGTTTACCAACAAAAATGAGTTCTTTCTTAATTTCTCTCAGCTACTTTCTTTGGCCATGCTTCAGGGAACAGCTGCCTGCAAGCTGAGCTGCAAGCTACATATTGCTGATCTCTGAATTTTGGGCTTTACTTCTTCCTCTTTCCCTCGAACTGTTTCTATTTCAGTCCTGAGTAACTGGAATGAAACAAGAGCTTGAAACTCTGGCCCAAAGGCCAGCACTCTACTTTTTAGCCACCTGTGAAACATTTCCTATTTTAAGTACCTGCATTGGCCTTATCACTCCAGTGTCATAATCTTATTGAAGACTTTCAACTTTACTCGATCTACAGAGATATGCCCCTGCTGTTATCCACCTGGGAACTCAGAGGAGGGCTTAAAAATTTTGGCTTGCTCAATTTCAGGATGCACATTTGACCCAGGAACAAAGCATCCCCACACCCTGCAGCATGGTTGGAGGGCAGAGCAGTTCCAGTGCTCTGGTGTCACGCTGCTGGATGGGGTTGACCCTTTGATGGCAGTTAAACTCTTTGTACATGGTCAGGAGGGAAGGGACACCCTGGCAACTCCAAAGGTTTCCAGCTGCAACTGTGAAAATGGCTACAACTTCAAGCAACAATTATGCCCAAGTGCAGGGACGCAGCAAGTCTACACAGAGAAGAAAGAAAACCACTTAGAATCATAGAATCATAGAATCATTTAGGTTGGAAAGGACCTACAAGATCATCGAGTCCAACCATCATCCCTG
>JAVJGG010000008.1:16343051-16376933 GCA_035590195.1 Aviceda cuculoides | reverse complement strand
TTTCCCCTCGGAAATCTGTTCTCCCCGAGGCGCTACCGCCGTCGCTGAGGGGCTCGGCCTGGGCCAGAGGCGGGTCCAGCTGGGAGCCGGGGAAGCTTCCAGCAGCTTCGAGCAGGAGCCGGCCCTGCGGCCACTGCCCCGCTACCAAAACCCCGCCACACAAACCCAAAACAACAGGTTATTTCACTTTCAAAGCAGCTAAGAGTAATCCTGTGACTTACTGTGCCTCTTACTCAGATGATTTGGTCATCGCTTTCAGTTGTGAAAATAGATTGATCATTTTCCATAGAAATTTTTCACTCTTTTTTTTAAAATAAATAACAGAACTAAAATAATAATAGTAACATCTGAAATAACAGCTAATAGCATCTCTGCAAGAAATATCTCAACAATATAGAGCTACACATTTGAAGTGGATTCTCCAGAAAACAAAATTAGCTAATAAGCAAAATTATCTAATACTGAGTTCTGTGCTTCAGAAATTAAGATATTTATACAGTACATTTAATACACAAAATACAACCAAATCTTAAAAAAACCCAAAAGGAATAAAAGAAGTATACTCTTTCAGGAATTTTTGAGGGTAAGGAACTTGTACAGTGTTTAATGTGTCTATACGTTATTTAATATATGCCGGAAAATAGACCCTAAAACTGCTATGTATGTCCTGAACCACGATAGTCCTGAATCACAAAGGTAAATTTTCTACTTTGCTTCTCTTACTCCCGTGCCTTTCTAAAGTATTTTGACATAAATTGACAGATGTGTTGTCTGCTGACTTTACAACAGGCAAAAAGAATTGACTGAGTGCTAAACCTATCCTGAATTATGCTTAACGAAACCAAAGTTGAATTTTTTCTGCTTGCAATTTGCTAGGTTTCATTGATAAAATTCTTTCACAGTAGAATCCAAAATCTGCAAGTCAAATCAATATAATTATGAAGTGTATCTATAGCTCATTCAACTATAGAATTGCATAAGAATTTTTTATAAATGGTAGATAAACAAATCCATTTGCAAATTTATCTAATAGCTTTCTGTAATAAGATCCCTGTTTACCCTTGCACTTACCAAACATTTTATCATACTGCATGCATGTTATTAAGTCCCAAGATGCTCTTTAGTGAGATAGACTTGCTAAATTGAGTCAATTTTGTTTAGATCAATTGGAAGTGCTCTGCACCATCTAAGCCAGAGCTTCCATCGTAGGGAAGATGGTGGCATCATGCACCATTCCGTACTAATTATGTGCAAGCCAAGGTTGCATCAAATTGCAGTTGCAACTCTAGACTACTGTGACATCAGGCTTGGAAATCCTTAATGGAAAAATTCACACATCAAACAAATTAATAGCTATTACGTAAGTAGGAAATAACAGTACTTACAGTGAATATGCATCTCTTCTCAGAAGGGGTGCAGGTCAAATGTAAAACCATATAGCTGCAAAGCAAAAAACTTGTATACGGCATGACAAAATGTTTCCGAGCAGCTCATCAGCTCTGGTTCTTTAGCTGATGATAAACATATGGAGGAAACTAAATGTCAAGATAAATGAAGCCTGAAGATTGAAAAGCTATGAGGGATAAAGTGTATTTAAATAAAAATATTTCCAAAAGCATCAAGTGTAACTTGGAGGACATTTCCTGTTACTGTGGTGGATTTCTAAGTAAAAAACCTCTCTTGAAAACCCTCTTGCCGAGACTGCCCTGCCTGAACTCCCACAAATTTTAGGGCATCCTGGTGAGTGTCTGTCCTGGTTTCAGCTGCGATAGAGTTAATTTTCTTTCTAGTAGCTGGTATAGTGTTATGTTTTCAGTTCAGTTTGAGAAGAATGTTGATAACACACTGTGTTTTCAGTTGTTGCTAAGTACTGTTTATACTAAGTTAAGCATTTTTCAGCTTCTCATGCCCAGTCAGCAAGAAGGCTGGAGGGGCAAAAGAAATTTGGAGGGACACAACCAGGGCAGCTGACCCAAACTGGCCAAAGGGGTATTCCATACCACGTGATGTCACATTTAGTATATAAACTGGGGGCAGTTAGCCTTTGGGGGGATCGCTGCTCAGGGACTAACTGGGCATGAGTCGGTGAGTGGTGAGCAATTGCATTGTGCATCACTTGTTTTGTATATTCCAATTCTTTTATTGTTATTGTTATCATCATCATCATCATCATTTTCTTCCTTTCTGTCCTATTAAACTGTCTTTATCTCAACCCATGAGTTTTACTTTTTTTTTTCCCATTCTCTCCCCCATCAGCCTGTGGGGTGGGGGTGGGGAATTGGGCGAGTGGCTGCGTGGTGCTTAGTTGCTGGCTGGGGTTAAACTACCACGGCCCAGGCATCCACACCACCATGGATGCTCCTGGTCACTCAGTGTAGGCCTGGAAATTCTCCATAACTGTACCCAGGGCAGCTTTTCTGTACTGCACACATCCAATTAACCCACTGTGCCAGCATCTGCTAATTTGTATTAGCATGGGATGAGGAAACCCATGAGGTGCATAGGAGTGTTAACTTTACCCACTGGACCTGGATCTGCCAAGGTGATGCATAGTAAACCAGTGCTTCCCCCAATGACTCAGCTGGCTGCCCCAAAACTTTGAGAAAGGGCACACTGTCAGGAGCTGTGGTCTCCCCACAAGCAACCTGTATCCAAGTGTCCCCCTCTAAAGTGAGAACCTCCATGGATGCTTTCTCCATATCCACTCTGTAGCATCCTCTACACTGGCATGGCGGCGAAGGGGGAGCACCAGGCGGCCTGGTCCTCCTCTGTGGCCTTCAGTTGTGACACTTTGGCCTTTTTTCTATGCAATGAGCTGGGAGAGAAGACACATGACACCCAGTCCCTTTATCCCAGTGAGAGCCAAGGTCCTTACAAGATTCCCACAGAAAGCAGAGACAAGTCATTGACAGAAAGTAGGATCCCATAGCTCTCCTACAAAAAATTATATCCTCTTGGTCTCCACACCTGGTATTGGCACCTAAACTGGAAGCTACACAAAAACCTTCATGATTTCCTTACCAAGGGAACTGAATGATTCACCATCAAACTGGACAGTCCTGGCAGGTCCAGAGATAAGGACTGAGTGAAAGACAGACAACATGCACAAGAGCCTTTTCAGCCTGCTGAATGCAAAGCACCCTGTAGTTTTTGGCCCTAAACTAAGCAAAACCCCACACATGAAGGCTATTTTCCAAGTTACTCCTCAAATCTGACTTTCTTGCTGCATCTCTTCATGGAAAATCCACAAAATACACAGATATTCCTGCAGAGCATGAGGTCTGTTCCTGCTTTCCCTTTTATGTCTCTACAAAAGGACGTGGGTACTTGGTCCTGCATGCTCCTCCAGGCACAGCTGCCTGCTCTGGCCAGCATTGGAGGTGGTCTTGGGAATCTCCCATTTTAGTGAAGCATAATGGGTTTGGGAGAGACTTGGTAAAGACATCACATGAGCCATCACAAGCCTCTCCAAGTGCCAGTGCAGGTGGGAAGGAGATACATCCCTCTTATTCCTCTTCTAGACAAATGTTGTTCCTTTTAATTACTGCAATCTGGCGGGCTGCAATACTCTCCTAAGGCAATTGCAGGCACTTTGAACCAGAAACAACACACACAAAATAATAATGAAGTCTGCAAGGGCATCCGATGGGCCCAGGGCTGAGCGGGTTACTGAAGTGCAGAGTAGCCCTAACTGCATCCCACTTGGCCTGCAGGCTCAGAATCAGTCTGGAGCAATTACATTTGTCAGGATGGAGGTAGCGCTGCACTAGACAGGTGAATTCTCCATTTTCTGGTTTTCTATTTCTCTATTCATGTATGTGTCTACCACTGTTTTATCTTCTTTAACTCCAGTATACATAAAGAATAACTCCATTGCAGTCAACTGGAATATAATATTTTGAGAAGGTGTGAGAGGAGAATCAGGACTAGAGGTCCAAAGTCTGCATTATTTGCTACTCTTGGTGTTGACTTATTCTTCAGTCCTTCAGTATGAGGCTTTAAATACACTAGGAACCTCACAAGCCAAACTAATGAATTATTATTTTAATAAAAATTAACGAAAATTCCATTGATTGTTCTAAAGTATGCAAAAGAAAATGACATAAGAAGCCAGGTTTTACCAAAACACAAACACCTCTAACCAGTCGAATCTCTACAGCATCTTTGCTTTTAATTGGATTTTGTGCAATTTGTTTGCCTGCATTTCAGGCATCACTCATCTATAGCTAGTGAATGGAAAATTAAACTGCCTTCTTTGATACTCAAACCTCTTCCCCAGATGAATGGTTTGGAAGGAATATAACATGCATTGACTTCAAAATGTTATAAAAATTACTTCAATCATGAAGGTGCATCCACTTCACGGGGCCTGCAGTTCTATCCCAAGCCAAGTACAACCTGAAGAGCTCATTATATTCAAAATCCAGACATATGTGCAGGCATAAGCCTCAACTTTATAATCACAGCCGTATAAAGAATTTATGCTAGCAATAGAGAATTTTAAGAGGTTCTTCGCAAATTATGACAGTTGAGATAAACACTGAACTTTCTATTTCTTTGGGTTTTTTTCCTTGCTTAATCTTATCAATTCACTTTTAATATAAAAGTTAGTAGTGAAACAACTTTACTTATCTAGAGCTACATTCTCAGCTGTGTTGGGGTTTTGCTTCTTTTTTTTCTCTCATGAGCACTTCTGGTATTATAGTAGAGGTATTCACAACCCAAGGGTCCCCTAGAAATCTGTTAATCAGTTTTGTGAAAGCTGGGATATTTTTCTTCTCTGTGAAGGCTCTCTTATTTGAATACTGCTAAATCATCTGAATTGAAAATGATTTATAAATTAGTTTTGCAGAACAAAGTCTTTGCCTTTAGAAAAGCCTGAATTGCTGTAGGTTACAATATTTTGAAAAGAACATTACCTAATGCATTTATGCAGTCTTCATTTTAAACCTTTATTCAAACTATATCAATTGAGTACAATGCTACACTGCAAATATAGGGCATGCTGTATTTCAGGAAGCACAAATAAATAATACTTTTTTTAGTAAAGAGCTGTCTAATACAAGTTTGTGGCCTTTCTAGTTATAATCATAAAACAATTCTTTTCTTAAACAAGAAAGTAAATTACTAAATATCGTAGATTTTCATACATTTTCATACTCTCTGATTTTCACACACACATGTGCCAAAAGAACTCATATTTTTTTTACACCGGATTTATTCTAGACGAAACAGTGCATGTCTTCTTGCTTTATATTTTGTTAACTCTCCAATAACATGTTTGGGGCTTAAGCATCTCCCTTTTTCGTTTCAAGTATTTTTACATTATAACCCCTAAAGACAGGCTGACAGGTGGGATCTCGTAACAGAAGCAACGAACCTATGTGAACTGACTTCTAACTTTAAAAATCACAGAGATAGAAGGGACTACAGGTAGTCATTAGGCCATGGCTGGCCTTGCACTTAGGTCAAGTATATCTAAGTTGTCTTGACACACACTGATCTAAACTATTCTGTAATGCCTCCAGTTTTAGGCATACAACCTCATCAGTATTCTACCAACTCTTTCCTATCCTTATACAGAAGCAAGTTTTCTCAGTTACTAATTGGAATCTTCCTTCCTACAATTTTGTTATTCCTTTTCCTCTTCACCATGGAAATCAGGGACAAATTACTGTCTTCTTAGCAACACTTTTTCACATATCTGACTACTGTCTTCGTAGTCCTCCTCTCTTAATGATTAAATAAATTCTCCAATTTTTCAATGCAGGTCAGATTTTGTATATTTGTAGTCACTCTTAATCCTTTTCTCTGAACTTGCCAGTTGCCTTTATTTAAACGCTATGTCCCAAACTTAGGTACTGTTCTGTAACCTTGCTGATAACAAGCAGAGGGAAAGTAGTATTTTATGTCTTACATACTATATTTCCTGAACGTATAAAAATGACTTTTGCCTTTTTCCATTTGTGTTTTATGCTCACCTTGTGATCCAATGCAGCCTTCAGCTCTTTTTCTGAAGTATTGCTATTTAACTAGATATTTCTTCCCCCTATGTGTCTAGTTGATTACTCCTGACCAAGAAAAATACATTACACTTGTCCCTATTTAATTTCATCTTACTATGTTTAAGGTACTTAGTCAATTTTTCAAGGTCATTTTGAATTCTACGTTCTTCTCATGCTGCCCAGCTCCGTGTCACCTGGAAACTGAGTGAGCATATTCTGCAGATCATTAAGAAAAAACTTGAACACAGACTGAAGAAACATCCCTGGGGAACCATACTAGATGCATGCTTTCCTCTCTGTTGCAAATTATTGATCATCATTTCATGGGATGTGAAACCTATCCAACACTTCTGTATCCACAATATGTAATTGCTTTATAGAGTCATAGCATAGCATGGTTTGAGTTGGAAGGAACATTTGAAGATCATCTCACCAAACCCCCAGATATAGATCATATTTTCCCAATTTGTTATATAAGACAATACAGAAAGCCCTACTAAAGTCAAGATAAACAGCATTTATGTTCTCAAATCCTGTTGTCCTGCTGCAGGAGGAAATCACATGGAATTGATAATTTTGTATTGGCTGCTACTCACACCCTTCTTGTCTTCCAGTGCTAACAAATAATTTGTTTTGTCAGTTGTTCAAACGTTTTCTGAGAGCAGAAATTAAGCTAGTGGCTGAATCATACCTCGATCTTCCTTTCTCCTTATTTAAAGACAGACACTGGCTTTCCCTTCATGAACCTTTCAAGACATTACCTGCCCATCACATGCTCTCAAGTACATTATTATCTAATATTCCATCATTAAGTTCTTTAATTTCTTCATTAGGAAATTCATAATCCCTTGCTGACTTGAAAAACTCTAATCTCTAAATTGTTCCTTTCCCATTCAAAGTTGAGATCTTTACTTTTATCACTGGTATGAACTATAATACCCCTCAATTGCAACTGATCATTCTTGTAAGGACTGAAGCAAAAAAGTTATTACAAAATTTGACCTTCTGAGTATCATCCAGCAGTAGCTTTTCCTCTCCGCTGAACAGCTGACCAGTTCACGTTTTCCTTCACCTTCCCTCTGTTACAATTGCACTTCTAAATTGATTGATACCTCTTGGCAGTTGCATCTTGTTTTGAGCTTTGGCTTTTTAAAATTTTGTTCCTACATTTCATGTTATATTTATCACTCACCCTCAGTAGCCTGACCTAGTTTCTGCTTCCAGCTTGATTCTTTCTTGTGTTTTAGGTTCATGCACAGTTCATGCTTTAATCAAGCTGATCTCTTACTGCATTTTCTGTCTTTTCTTCACAGTGGGATAGTATATACCTGTGGATGGATATTATGTTATTGTGTGTATTATTTCTAAGGTGCTAACTCTTTAACAGCATTTTCCTTTACATGAGATCTTGCTTACCCATTCTGTGAATTTATTGAAGTTTACCTTCTATCACTCAGCTGTTATTCCTCCTTCTTGTCCTGAATGGTGATGAATCTTTTTCCTAATGGCCACTTTTAAATGGACCTTCCAGCCTCAAATTCTTATCCATTTCTCACAATTGTCGATGAATATGAAAGAATCTCTCCTTTCTTTGCTTTCTTTACTTCCTGAATCAGAAACTTTTTCCTTGATGCAATCCAAAGGTTTCCTAAGCAATCTGCTATATTGCTTTCCCAGCAGATATTCCTCATTATCCCCAGTTACCTTGTGCCGCATATAAAAGTTCTTGAGACATATCACGTATCATTTTTTCCCTCAGTTCTTTTCTGTTTATGCTAGAAACAATGGAAATAAGATGCAATTTAATGCTATATCTTGCATTCAAAGACTGAGTTTTGGAAAATTTATGTTTAGCACATGTTTAGTTTGACAGGCATCAAAAGGTCAAGTTCAAGACAGCTTCAGTCATTGACAGCATATCCCAGAGCACATGACATCTTGCAAGTAAGGACACGTCATGTGCTACTGATATGGCACATGGCATTAGGGAGTGAACATGTCAGCAAGCAAGTCTAGATAGTCCATGTGCTTGCCCACAGTCAATCTGGGGTTTGCCTGCAGGGTCTTAACACTGGAAATCAGTGGATCTAGGAATATGCCAGGCTGCTGACTGCTCATGTATGTCCTGCTTAATCTCCTGATAATCTCACTGAATCACACAGAAGGGAGAATACTAGGGAGACCTGCTACAGTAAAAGAAAACCTTTTGAACACAGCTTCTTCTCCAGGAAACAAAAGGCACTTCTTAATATCAAAATCCCCAAATATAAATCTAAGTAATTATGCTAGCTTGAGTGCTATGAGCAGAAAGAACATTAAAATAAAAAAAAAAAAAGATAAAGATAAACGATGTAAAAATAAGGTAATTCTAAGACACTAAATGTAAACTCCTCTTATTTAAACAAGAGGGGGATTTTATAGTTCATAAAAATACAGCATAAGAATAAAATAGTAATATCATAAGATTATACTTGTCATGTACCAGCATACAGGCCAAACATCCATAGAAGAAGCAGATGTAGAAGTTGTCATTTCAAGTCGAATAAATAAATACTCGTCAAACATAATACAGATGATAAAATGTAAAGCTTGCAAGGTGAAGTTAGATGCTGAGCAGACTTCTTGCATGCAGTGACATAAACAGGGTACATGATGTAACACTGGGTTTCCATGAGGCATAAGGGATTTAACAACACGAATTTGAAATTACCCCATTGCAGGATTGCCAAGGAGCCACAGATAAAGAGTCAATGGACAAGGTATTTCAAGGGAAGGCAATAATACCTCTCAAGCAGAACACAATGATGAAGACTTTTTTTTCTTACTATATATGTAGTACAAGTGGGTTTTGTAACAGAGCCCAGAAGAAGCCTTATTCTCTATCAGATCACACATAGGGCTTGAGATCACACTTTAGCATTTCAGATTTCATTCTAAAAAGAAGTGTTTAGGCATGCTGAATATTTAAAAAGGGTTTTAAAAATGTAACTTTAATGTAACCAATATCTTGATTTCTCTCTGTGTCTGTAAAGATCTGGAATTAAGAGATATCAAAAGCACAAACTGGCCCATATATCGTAATAAGGTCTCATTTTCAAGAATGGTCTATCTTTTTGACCTTCAACTTCTAAGTTTTAGATACAGTAAGTGAAGAAGCTTTTTAAATCCTACCTACCTTTAGGGGCATAAAACTTAAGAGTATATAACCACCTTCACCCTAAAACACAGAGGCCTCACCAGCATACTCTTCAGTGCAAACAATCCTTGCAGGAAACGGAACAATGGGAAGGATGCAAGAGATGAGCTAGTGTTTTCCAGAAACTTCTTAAGCCAGCTCAGCAGTAAATAACAGGTATATGCACTTGTCTTTGTGATATAAAGATTGGCTTAGTGCTAAAATAATACAACACTCCAGCCTAAAAGGGCTCCTTCTGTACTGAACTCAGAGAAACCTCTCCTTGCAGGTGCCACCAGGAATTTATAAGAACCTTAGAGTTAAGTTAACTTAGACTTAACTAAGTTAGCTAAAGATGCCTTCCATCAGTAAGCATCTCCTTCCTTTAATTGCACTGATACTTTATGTGGTGCATTATTCTTCAGGTACGTGTTGTATTGTGTGGCAAAGACTGTATGTAAATTTTTAACTGCTAGGTCATGGACACTTGGTGTCTCTGCCGTTGATTTGGGGGACTCTAATGGTCACAGTGCAGGATTAGGGTTTAGCAGAATGACTACTGGGCGATGAAAGATTTATAAAGACTATCATCACTGTATGTGTGAGAAGAGCGTACTGTGAGAATGCGGTGGGACTTATCTAGTCAGTTATATGTTACTGTGGTGAGGGTGGCATTCCTGTCCTCATAGAATACTCCCTGGTTCTACTGTCAGGAGAAGTAATGGTTGTGAAATTGTTGTCCTTACATCAAATAGGTAGGAACTCCTTCATTATGGTTTATGAAGGCCTCTTCTTTTCCCTTTGTCACACAGAATAGGTACTCGTTAGACATTTGAGTGTCTCTCTTGGAACCAATCTTAATCATGAGCACAGAGCACTCCTTTATTGTGAGCCATTATTAAAGGGCTCTGAAAGTGCTGAAAAGTGGTGTTATCGTAGAGTTTATGATTTGAGACACCTGTAGCATATCCAGCTCCTTGCTGTTTTTGTAAAGCTCCCAGAATCACACCCTAGTTCCTGAGATTAGAATCCTTCTGCGGCTGTACTTCTGCACTGATAAGAAAATTTCTCATCCCCATTGCCAGTTCTAAGCACCACAGTAACCCTTCTTTTTTTGAATTGTGGCTTAAACACAATAAAATATATTTTTTTTAATGCCAAGAGTAGAAAGAAAAAGGGCAATATGTGGCCATCTACCCAGAGAAACAGCAAGCAGCATTGCCTGAAAAAGCCATAAGATGTACAGCGATAAGCATGCTTAGTAATATCCCATAGATGAAACAGTTAAACACAGGAAAGGAAGAACATGAGTGAGCAGGCAGAGTACAGTGATAGCTGTCCCTTGGATATGTATTATGTCAAAGTACTTTCCTATCAAGAAATAAGGAGCAAATTGAGCCTTCTGCTCCCATACTCAGAACCATACATATTTTACAAGTAAAGAACATAAAAAGCATAGTTGTTCTATAAGCAGAAAATCAAACGAAGCCCAGGTCCATTACAGGTGGACAGTCTTCCTCCCAGTGTCTCCCCCATCATAATAGCCCCAATACTTCTCCACATCCCTAGTGCACCCCAATGAAACAAGAGGCAGTAGTGCTGTTGTTATCCTAGACAAACGCATGTGCTGAGGCACCAGCCAGATCCTTCAGCTTTCTCTTAGCTGGGCCATTAGCCTGGACCTCCTTTCTACCCAGACATCAGTAATCACTACAAGGGTGGTAACAAAACTATCTTTGAAACTCCTACTTGTCTTCCAGTTTGGCTTGAGGTGGGTCAACAGGCCCAAAACTTAGCAGTGGGAGGGAGGTGACGTCTAAGTGACAGTTAGCACTTTTTTGCTTTTAAAAAAGAGATAAAATATCCACTAAAATTCTAAATGTTCCAAAACACTTTTCTAATATCACAGATAACACAAGCATTCTGTACACAGGTAGTACACGCAGTACAGAATGAAGGAATATTTTAGCACTGTCCAGGTATGGTTATCCTCCAGTAATGTATCATTGAAAAATCTTGCAGTCTGACTATTATTAAAAATGATACCATCAAGAATTTTCTTCCACTCTTTCTGACTATTGTATGCTGTTCACAGAGTTTTACCTCTGGTGCACATGAGAAAGATTTGATGTTATACTCTCCAGCATCACCTGACTCTTTGCTGCCTGATCTGGTCTTATAGCCTTAGAAGAATTAAATTTTGCATAAACAGAAACAGTTATAAGAGATGCTTGAAATGCCAAGGAGATTTTAGAACAGATGGTCAAAATATGTGATAAATATGATTTGTCATACCACATACAGATACAAAAATAAAGGAGCTATCCTATATGAAAAGAATTTTGCCTTTGTTTTATTTGGGATTTGGGGATTTGGTTGTGTCTAATGGTTAAGTATCTACCTGTTGGTTCAGTCTTCCTCAAGTAAATGAATCAGCAATAGAAATAAGAAGGTGCTTTTGAAGATGTCCAAAAAGAGCTCCAGTTCACAAGAACTAAGCACTTATTGACATTAATTAATTTAAAAATTCATTTTAGTTGGAGTGGACCCCCCTCTGGAGGCCTTCAAAACCGCCTAACCTTTCTCCTACAACTAGAAGGGGAATTTATTAATGATAAAAATTTGTTTTGTTTTATTTTATTTTATTTTATTTTATTTTATTTTATTTTATTTATTTACTTATTTATTTCCATAGGGAGAGATATTGGGGGAATCACCAGGCACCTAGGATAAAGACACAAGTGCTGGAGTTAGATTAATGGATCTCTACCCATTATCTTTCTTTTGGGAAAGCAGAATTAAGGAAAGTTTTTAAGAGAAAATGAAAACAACAAGCTAGCACCATTGTGGAACAAAATAATGTTTCATTACTTTATTTCTGAACTCTCTTGCAACTAGTGATATCTGTAGGAAAGCAAAAATGAAAGTAAAATACATACCTTTCCAATGTTGGAGACTGATAAATGAGGTCCCTATTAAAGACAATGTTATTTACATATTCTTTATCTGAGGGTTTGCAAAACTTCTCATTTCCTCTCGCAACTCCATGTAAGAGAGAGACCTAACCTTTTCCTAATAAGTTCCCAAAGCTTTGTGTTAATGTTATAACACAAAAGACTACTAATATGTTAGCCTGGCTAGTGTACGCAAGGAAAGGAAATCGACCAACCGCTGTGCCTTGAGGCAGTTTCTGTAGTGAAAAAGAAACGCTTGGTCTGAACTCAACTATATAGACATAATGCCAAAAATGAAGTAACTCCTGGCTTTAAAGCCCCTGAGAGTCACTAGAAAACTTCCCCAAACTTCGGATTACACTGTAATTTATTTCCAGTGATTCTGTAGTGAGTAAATCACTGAACGGACGTTTAGGAAAAGGAATAGGTTTCCTGTTCCTGACACAGATTACCTACAAGACCCAGGATCAGTCACAATGCAGTACTGTAAAAGATAAAATTATTTTTTTGAGTGCATACTTACCAATACTGGAATATTAGGCTGGAGGATGGCGATGGTACCACTTACAAGGCTGGCAGTGGAGAGTTCATAAGTGGAAGTATGATACCTGTAACACAAGAAGGATGTGTATAAGTCAGTGACATCTGAGAGAAGAAATAGATGTTTCCCAGTCCACAAAAAGAAGTTATTGAGCCTCTTGAACCATCTATGAAACAATTAGAAGACCTGTCTTCTGCCTGAAAGTACCTACCAAGAAGAAATTAATAATGCAGAATGCAACAGGAGCTTCTGGCCAAATTTTGACCTGAAAGGATGGTACATTTTTTATCCATGTTATCCATAAACTGTTATTTATTTAAAAATTAAAATGCTTTAATAACTTAAACTTACTTAAATGATCTATGAGAGTTTGAAACATTTATTCTACACCTTAAAATTAGTGATTTGATGCAGAAATTATCTGATATACAGTAGGTTGGACCAGCTAATAATCAATGTTTTTTCTGGATTTGGAATCTTGTGGATCTCCTTCTGTTGTAGCTTACCCATCTCCAACAACTTTGTGTAATAGGAAACATCAAGTCATTTTTAGGTGTTATTACTGTGCTGTTTGTTTTATAAGCAGACAGAAGTTACATTCTCAGTACCTATCCCATAATACATGGAGAATATGTGTTTTAAATCTCTCCCTTTCTGTGTCCTCATTAGAGACTATAAATTTAGGAGCCAAGGGAATGCTCCATTAATGGCATGAAGTCCTCTGCATGATGAGGATGTTAAGTACTATGGGCGTAACTAAGGTCTCCGGCATCTCTAGGGGGAAATTAATGCTGCTTCTTACAGGGCGCAGCTATGCAGCGGACAAGGGAGTGCTAGAGAGCGAGCCCAAGCACTGGTCCTTGACCACCCACACGGGTTACCCCTCACCTCACTCCCTGGCTCTGCTTGGGACTCTTCTGACTCAGACACGCCGGCCACAGAGGGGGCTGGTCCCACACTGTGTAGACACAACTCAGCCTGTACCTGGCCCTTTTTTATTTAGCTATATAGACGTTGCCTTAGAGACTTACTTTAAGACTGCTGAATCAGTCTCTAGGTGATATGAATCCCACACTATAAACAGAACCAACTATTTGGGCACAAATTCACTGAAACACGTGGATACAAACTGAAACACATGAAATTCTGTCTGAACATACTTTTTTTTTTACTGTGAGGGTTGTTGAACACTGCAATAGGTTGCCCAGAAAGGTTGGGAAGCCTCCATCCTTGGAGATATTCAGAAGCCATCTGGACATGGTCCTGGGCAACCAGGTCTAGGTGACCTTGCTCTGAGCATGGGGTTGAAGCAGGCAGTCTCCAGAGGTGCCTACCAACCTTCAACATTCTGTCATTCTGCAAATCTCTTAACCCGTGACTCCAATCCTAGACGAGCTATTGTGATGCAAGCAGCATTACCAGCCTTGGATAAAGGGCATACAAAATTATGTGGCTATATTGAGGGTTAGTTCTGCAGTTAGCATGCTCATTTGCAGGCAAAGGCAGAGACTATACAAGCAGAAAGCTCCTACCACTCTGGTAGTTGGTGCCAGTTTATCACTCCTCATTTCCAAGTTCCTTATAAGCAGGGTTAAATACTACTTTTGTTTTTCAGATAGGTCAGTTGAAGCCCCTGGGGTGTTCATGTTGCTAATTTTGCTTGGGAGACTCACATCAGGATTCCTATATGATCCATGGAAAGCAAGAGTCTAAGGGAAGGAGAAATGAGGGGAAACTTCAAAAGCTACACATCCATAGTTAACACAAAAGCCATTGGTAGTGCTGAGAATAAAGTCCTTGTTCATGCATCTTATAGCTCTAGAAACTGAGATGGCTGGATTTGCCAAGAGCAAATGCTGTAGTGATCTCTGAGAGTAACTAAATTGAGGGTGGAAGTTTCCCCTCCAAGCTTTTAGACGATCTGAGAAAAACAGCTTCTTGCAGAAAAAGATAGACACACATGGAGGTGCTCTCTGTCACATATTGGTTTGCTGTGTTAGCCTAGACTTGGAGGTTGTGCAAAAGGGGCCCTCCTGGTGTCAGAAGAGCTTGTTAGAGCCTGTAAACTTCTCATAATCCTATTTGTTGTTCTCAGCACTTCCTACTTCTCATGTCCTTCCTATTCTATACGGACAAATTTAACTTGTCTTTCGAAATCTCATTACCGCAAGATTGCTTCTTCCTGTGTCAGCCAGGCCTTACTGGTTGATAAAGAGAGAAAACAAGTTTTAATGAAAAGTAGGATTATTAAACTGCAGGTTGTTTATACACAGACCGGTATTCCCAAGTTAGAGCATGCACTGCAAGTTCCCCAGCTGCTGCTCTGCCATGAAGATCTGTGTGTGCTGTTTGCCCAGATTTTTGGGCTAGTAAGAGATCCTACAGTCTTGTAGGTGATGAAATGCACTGGGAGCAAAAGGAAGAGGGGGGCGCAGCTAAACTGTAGCAGCGTTAATGTAGTAGAGCAAGCAAAAGAAGCTTAAAAACACATGCATCATAGTGTGTAGAAAGCTTAGCTTCACTCCAGCAGAAAGTTGTTCTGGTTAGTTCATGCGATCATTTTGCTATTACTTTGTCATGGCAGCTCCTAATAACAGAAAAGCTCAAGGTACTTCTTCACATCTCTGACAGAAGATACTGAAAGTAAGTGCAACAACAAGGGACCCTTCAGGAAGGGATCCTGATAACTGACATTCCAGAAATTCCCTCTTGTTAGCTTAAGCAAACATACCAGCAATAGTGAAGACATTTATCTGACATGTATTATGTGAGACATATGTGTGACATGGAAGGAAAACAGAGGGTTCCTCAAGCTCAAGTGTTTTCTGAGGAAGGGACTGTCATGCATAACTGGTGGTATTTTTCTGCAGCTATCTTGTCTGCCTTAGTTTGCTGTCCTTCCTGTACACTGGGAATGAAATGTAAGGAGGCTGATAATGGGAACATGAAATCAAACAACATAAAACAATTTGGATCCTCAAAAGAATTGTGTAGGAAATGTAATGCTTGATTCCTTCTGGCGTGACACAGCTTATTATTTATAGGACTAAAAGCTGGTTCCAGGAAGAACTGGAGATGAATATGCTTTCAACAGTCTGAGGATTATGCTCAAACTGGCTGAAACCCATAAAAAGTCAGAGATCATGGTGTGACCAAGGCAGTCTGCTTTTCTAAGCCAAAGTGGGAGTTGACTGTGCTGGGGAGAACTTACAGAAAGAGAGGAGAAATATGCACACAGAATTTCTCAGGGATTTTTCAGGGTAGATATATAAAGTAACTGTTTTCTACTGTTTGCCAGAGAAGTTAGGCCTATTTGTGTACCAAAAATTGTGAAGTCAAAAACTAATACAAAGACCATCCTTTGTGTTATGTGGATTCAAATTTATGATTATATACACATTCAATTCAATCAACAAACAGTTGTTTCCCAGAGAAATGAGAATATTGTGCCTGCTGTATCCACAGATTATAGACATTATCTTTGTTAATTGGAAATCAATAGGACCTTATGTGTATATTTAACCTCCCATGGCTTTACAATTTCAATGGGAAATTTGACAACCAACAAACAATTTATGGTTCAGTATTATGCTGACGTTTGCTGCAAAGGATGGAAAGATCTGATCTGTGAGATCCTTTAGGACTTGCCTTTTATAAAACCCTTGCATCAAGAAAGATAGTGTTCAAAATATGATACTGCCTAATTAGGTATGTGCCAGTGAAAATAAATTACATACACAAAAGAGGTACTGATGCAGAACGTCTATTGGGTGGTAGCAAAAGCAAGCAACGCTATCTTAGCTCATCCTATACCCATTAAAACTGTAGTAAGCAATCTTCTTCAGAAGAGGTCATGTAGATTACTCCAACTCTAACTGAAAGATTAATCTCTTCAATAAATCATCCTGAAGTTAATTATTTCCAACTGACTTAAAAGATCCATGCTGAAGCAGCAGTTTTTAATTGCATTTTAAGTGATTCGTTCCTTTGTACAGTCATTAAATGTATGTATGATCAGTTTCTTAGGTCACCAAAATGTTAATCAGTGAAGGTTTATGAGTTTAATAGAAGGTCTATAGGGGGTGGACACTTGTCAGTTTGCCCAGACCATTATATTGCCCAAAACCAGGCTTCAGCAAATATTTAACACAGTCATCAGTTCAGGATCTGTTACGTTAATTGCATTTTGCAGCATTCTGTATTTATTTGTTACTGCAGAACAAATTTGGAGCAGGGCTAACTTCAGACTTCGAAGGTTTTTTTTCCATGAAATTACTTTTCAGGGTAAATATAAAAATTGTATCCTTGAAATAAATAGTTGTAAATTATTATTCTGGGCTCGTCCGCTTTGCAGAGCTTTTTATAATATTAGGCAATCTCTCTTAACAGGGAAATCTCTCCCTGTTTTTAAGATTCCCAAGAAACAAAACATGCAATCAGCAGACTGAGCCACCTTTTTACTTTATTACTGGCAGTAAGGGTCAAAGCTGGGGTGGAGGAGGGTTAAAAACTGCTTTTTGGACAAGTCTAAATCTTGCGCCATTTAAGAAAGGAACAAAAAAACCAAACTGCAGGGCATGAACCTGAGGTTTAAAGTGCAAATCTTCTTGAATGATGGTCTAGTCTTATTGGCTTGCCTAGATACCTGCTAATGGATTTTCTGAGACACAACAGTAAATAGACTTCTGGTCTGACCAAGTTCAGCTTCCTACTTCCAGACCCTAAATTGCAGGACTGTGTATGAAGGAGTCGGTGTAGCTACATTTGTGAGCTCTGCAAGCTACAAAGAGAAGAGGAGGAACCATACTGAAGATGAAAATAGCAGAAGACTGATCAGAGGCAGGGAATAACAAGGAATGACCTGTTAGACAAGGGCTCTACCCTGGGAAAGTGATGACTAAGAGGACAATACAACAGATGGCTTAAAAAGTCATGGCAGGGAGAAGATGAATAAGGAATGGTTATTCTTTTCCTATACAAGAACTAGTGGTCGTCAAATAAAATTATGTGGCAGGATGAAAACAAAAAGGGGACTGAAGCTTTTTAGCATGATATAGCTAAGCCTTGGAATTCACTGCTGCCAGATGTTGGAGATATCATAAGTTCACAAATGTTTGAAAAGTAACTACATAAGAAGTCATGGACTAGATATCCACCAAGCATTATTAGATGTGAAGACACTGCTACTGGTTTAGGATGTGAGAACAAGAGTAAGAAATACCATTACATGTTTGCTTTACATTTATGTGCCTTTGCATTCTTCCCTTACTTCTCCCTTTCTTCCTTAAACTTCCCTATTGCTCACTTCCAGAAAGACAATACTGAGCTAGACGGACCTTTTTGCCTGACCTGGCATACTTGTTCCTATGTAGAAGCCCTTTGCTCCACTGACATTTCTCCTCATTTGTTTTTCCCCTGAACTGCATATACAATTGAACAGTTAAGCACTTAAAATTTCAGAAGGTAAAAAGGGCAGTATGCCCTTCCCTGTCACAACACATTTGGAAGTTTCTCCTCAGCTGTTAGGTTTCAGCTGTAAAAAAATAGAGAATTGTAAAAGATGTGGACAGATGAAAATTTGAAAGGTGTCAATGGCTGCTTTAAGATTTCAATAAAATAAATCCAAGCGAAAATCCTGGATGTCTTTAATCAAGAACCAGGCATGGCCGTGTAAAGTCTATGGTCCCTCTTAGTCCCATGGCGCCTAATTAGGTCATTGCCAGCCTTGCCTACTTCTACCCAGTCTACGTTCAGCCTCTGTTGGGATCACACTCCTCTTTGCTAAGCCCTGCGTATGGGTGGGTGAAAGTTGCTGTGGGGTGCAGCGCTCTGGCATGCATTATTCAGCAGCGGTAAGGCCCAAGGGACTCTGCTGGAGACGCTAGCCTCACTAACGCTGTCAAGAGTGAAGGGGAGAGCAATTAGGCTGACCCTAATCCCCCACAAAAATCGCTGGGTAGTGAGGTTCCTGACAATTAAAGGAGAGGAAACAGGACTGTGAGAGTGAAAGTATCCCAGAAAATCAAGCTCTTTGTCTACCTATACAACACAAGTGTTCTGCTGTGATAAAGTCAGAGTAAGTTCTGATTTTCGCTGCCCTACCAAATGGTTATATATTGTAAAGGTTTACTAGGAAATAATTGTGTTAGTGTTCTTCCTGGTTATGCACCTGCATCTTATAATGAAAAAACAGATGATAATGTCTTTGCTGTACGACACTGTTCTATAACTGAGAATTAGGTTGTGTTTCATTTTAAGCATGTTCAAAATATACAGATAATTACAGCTTTTACTAAGAGCACTGAGGCAAACGTGAATTCTCTGGTGAGCTCTTAAGCCTCATCTCAGCACGTTTGATGCAGGACCAAACATTAAAAATACTCTAGTATTTTTCGTCAATGCTTTCCTGCATAAATTCTATTAAAAACATATATTCTTTTGGTCTTTCATGCAGAAAGTATAGTGAGAATAATTTTAACATTACAATGACTTACTGAGAAGTCAAAGATTACATTAGAAATATGAACTACCTATATTTTTCACATTTACTTGCAGCTGATCATAACAATCTGCAGAGAATATATGTGAAATAAGTCATCCCTATTATTTTCATTCCTGGGTTATGATACAATTTGGCACAGATTTTTAGCTCAGTTGCAAAAAGTAATGCTGGGCCATACACATTCAGATTGATACACAGTCCCTAGAAGCTGTATGGGAGCAATACAAAAAGTTTGGTAATTTTCTTTAATAAGTAAAGGAAAGCAGCATGCATTATGGAAATGAGAAATTAGTGCAGTATTCAACTGACAAAGGCCAGGTCCAGTTCCTTTTCAGCTACTGCACAAAGATCTTCTACCTTATCGAATGAGAACAATTTCTAAGGAAGTAGACATTTTTGAGCTGAAGAAAAGGCAGATGAAACAGAAAAGAGAGAACTAAAACCTGCAGCAAAATATTGTCTCTAAAGGAAGATTATTTCTTTCTTCTGCATAAACACTTGAATAATTACTCTGCAGTTCTCCAAACTGGAAATTTGCAAAAAGCTGTTTAGCATGGCTTTCAATAGTGTAAAAAGCAAAAGCTCTTCAGGGTTTCAATTACATCTTTGCAACAGCTGTAGAAAATGTAAACATGCAGATTGTTCCAATATATGAAAACACCTTCATTTACTACTTATTTGTCATACAGGGAATAAGCTAGCAGTGATGACCATTGGAAAGTTTTTGATAAATAAAAAAACTTCCAAAGTGGGAAAAATATTGTGCTATCAGGTAGCTGCAGCTTTGCTGTGTAAGCTAATTATTCATGTAGAGTCATTTTCTAAATGTGTCACTTCAGACAGTAATGGCTTCTAATTCTAAAAAACCATTTGCCTAGAGCAGTAGCTGCTATTGCTCTAACTTAGCAACAAACCCAGTGCATCCTCCACTACTTTAGCTGAACAAAGATGCTTGACTGTCACGTGCCACTCTTATGACTTCCATGCTAATAGTATCAAAAAATTTTCATTAGAAAATTTTCCACCTCCTTCCAGAAAATAAAACTAACGTCCCTAGCTGTCTCCATTTCCTATTGCACCACAGTTTGCTGTATTTCAAAACCAAAGTTAACCAATGGCTGGAAAGGAGATTTTATGGAAAGGAGATATTTTTTTTTTCGTCACCTAGAAAAGATAGAAAAACCTGGTAATTTACAAGGGGACAGCCATTTCAAATCTACCTCATCTAAATAGTAGCTGATGAATTAAAAATTATTCTCTATCAGCTGGCAATGATGGGGAAGACTCTTCTTCCTCAGGGAAAAAAAAAAAAAAGTACAGGATGCTGAGAATGAAGGGTTGTATGAAAACTAATGTTACCATGTCCTTGCACCAGCAAGGGACAGCAAGACAGGGGTAGGGGCAGCAAGGGAGATGAAACTTGTTTCTTCATCCCAATGGATGCTTTCTACCTATTGGAGCAAACTGGAAAGCATGATCTGGACCACCCAAGATGATCATGATGCCCTCTTGGTGGTCATACTCACTTACAGTGTGCTGGGATGACTGAATTATGCTAAGAACTATATGCCTATGTATACACTCATACTTATGAAATGTGCAATTCTGATTTTATTTCTAAAAATAAGTACATACTTAGTAAACATGACTCACTGCTCTTTATTCTGGCTTGAAATCTGTATTTGCTCCCCACGTGCAGAGAGAGGAGGGATATCTGGGAAACGGATGCTCACATTATCAAAACCAACATCAGCAAAGATCCTAGGTACTGCTTATGCAAGTCCATTCAGCCTTCGTATCCCTGCCCCATCCATCCCAGTGACTGAGGAGACCTTCTTGCCATTGTAATGGCTCGTGCCTCCTAACAGAGGTCTCGTGCAGGGAGGAGCACACATGCCCTGGTTCTCTCTCAGCTGAGACGGGACCAGTTCCAGTGCTGTGCTTGTGTTGCGTGGTGAGCTCCGGCACTTCGGCCCTTTGCTAGGCAGTTCCCCAACACTAGACCTTCCCCATCCGCATTGGGATAGAAAGCCTCTCATGGTCACGCAGGACCTGTGTTCTGCACAGAGGTGCAGTGACCCTGCTTGGAGTTTTCACAGAAAAAGCAGCTGGAACTTGTCCTTCCATACCTTTAAAGTGGATCGGTAAGACTGCAGACAGCCGTTAGCAACCTGGGCTGGGCACTCACCTGCGAGGGCTCGTACAAATTTCTGCTTAGATCAGGCAAAGAGAAGCTGTATTCTGAGCTCCCCTATCTGAAACAAGTTTTCTATTCCATTCAAGACAGGCAGCTAAGGAAAACTCTGGTTTGCAGTTGATATCCCCAGGCCTTTTGGTTTAACCTAAAATGATTGAAGGCACTGTCAGTTTTACTTATCTCTCTGTTTTCAGATACCTAAAGCTCCCTGTGAAATGCATTTTTCAGCAACGCAATTCACCAAAATTTGCCCACCCCTACCCAGAGGTAACCCCTAGTGTAACTATCGATCCCTGTACAGCTGGAGAGAATTTCAGAAAAAGAAACTAAAAACAATGGTGGGAAAGAAAGTTTTAACAAAAGAGGAATTAAGTAGATGCACCTATATATGCATATGAATTTGCCTGGTCCCATGAAGCTAATGTAGACAGCAGGTTTTAGCCAGACAAGTGAAAAACCTCAAGATTACTCTATTAAATTCATGAAATTTGATTGAAAGCACACAACAAGCAGATTAAAAAATCTTCTAAAATATAACAATCAAAAACATTAAATTCATAAACAATAAAGAAGAGAAACCCTGAGGAAAAGACTAAGGCTTTCACAAAACTAAAAAAATCTGTTTCTAAATCTTTCTTTTATGTACAAAATAACCATGGAAAAGAACATTTTCTTATCAAAATAATAAAAACATTCTCCAAAAATCAAAGAGCAAATTTTTCTTCATTTCAAGGGGAAAAAATATAATATAATGGGAGAGGTGCAAGTTCTTGTACAAAGCCTGAGCCAAGTGAAGCTGAGCTGAAAGAGGAGTGCAATTCTATTTATACTGTACTGGTAGAGTATACCTACTGTGTAGGTACACCAGCACTGTGTAGGTTTCTCCACATATGTAAACCAGAAGAACATTCAAAATATATTTCTTCTAGTGACCTTTCCTTAGAGAAAGGAAATCTGCAAAGCATAATACTTCTACATAGTACACTTACAGCGTACAATTCCTTATTGAACGCATAAGCAAAATGCTTTGCCACGTACTTAAAAATGGGTTTACGGCACAGTACTCTCAGACGCTCTGTGGGCTTTACAGAGATTCTTACACTTTACTTTGATGTACCCACTGTCAGTCATGATCAGAGAGGATAAAAGACTGAGCAAAGCATTTAGCTGAGATGGTGTGGCAATTCCTGTGTAACTATAACTATACCACAGGTTCGGATATGCCATGTGTATACACAGACAGAACCACGTGCCTCGGCCAGAAGCCTTTTCATACAAAAGAGGTAAAAATGTAAGAGCTAAAAGAGTTCACAAAGTAGGTAAATCACTGAATCCAACATCAAACTTATTAGAAGTACACATGTAGCAGCTGTTGCAGAAGATTTAGGAAAAAATAAAGGTTCAGTTAAGGAAGATAATAGCCAGAAAGCAAAACTGCAGGCCAATACATCTCCTTAGGAAAGATGAAAATTGCTGTAGAATGAGAGCATCGCTGTAAAGAGGAATGGTGAAATATGTTTCCTAGCTGGTCAGAAGGAAAACACAAGAAGTTTCATAAGGACACGGTATCTTTGGAAAAAGGTGGGAGACATGGAGGGGTTTATAATTCTGAAATGATTGTCCCGTGTTCTGCCTTTCTCTGTTTGTGAAATGTCTGCATGATACACACTTCATCTTGGGGAAAACATTCAGTATTAGGCAACTGCTATTACAGAAGAGAGCCGCTCTGACCTCAGGAAGACTTTCTTGCTTGATGTAAACCAAGTTATTCAGAACTATATATTCTGTTACTCTATATAAAGGGAATGACTTGCTGATTTCAGCCAGCAACTATTTTATTCCCATTTGCAGCTGTAAAAACTAAGGTTAAAAGTAATCTCACATTGTCTAAGGATGCTAATTTAAAGCTGTATTTCTTCCTCTAATTTTCTGTAATCTAATTCTGCAAATGAAAGTATGGGAAGAACATTGAGCTATTTAAGAGACTATCAAGGGGAAAATGGTGAGGACAACTGTATGGGTTGTAGTGAGGGAATTATAGCCAAAAGCTACAGTAGGGCCTTCTCTTGAAGAGTAACCTGATGAATACAAATTAAGAGAAAAGCTACTACAACCTATTACTTGTAATGTTAAGTGTTTATTATTTATCCAGACAGTATCAGCCTCCACACACCATAAGTTTGTGGGATGGGTAGGCAAAGTGTGCAGCTTCTAGGAGCTGAGAAGTTGTCACTGATGACACCCTTACCTGGCCACATGCCCTTGCCACAGCTGAGTTTCCATGTTGTCCCTCTGATTTCCACACCAGTTCATACATATCGGAAGAATGTATTGGAAGCAGGGCCTCAAAAAAGGCAAATACCAAGTGCAGTGAGTACAAGTCCAGGTAAGAGCAAAGAAATGAGCTGTGTGCCAGGCGTGTAGCACTCCAAAATGCACATCAGCAATGTTCTTAGATGACTCTGTAAATGGAGGTTAGGAATAACATAAATAACTGAATATAAGGAAGAAGCAACTTTCAGATGTGTCAAAACAGTGCTAGGAAAGATCTGAGAAAATACTCCTTTGGTATATCCTCTAGATATTCTTTGGACATGCACCACAATAGAATGAGATTAAATGGTGAAAACACAAAGTAACATTATGGTGAAAATTCCCACTAACTGCATATCAAGAAACTTACCTTTAAAAATACTATATTTCTAAATCCTTGGTTACAGTTTCAGCAAATAAATGTAAATGTAAAGTCCTGAATGTAAAAGAGAGAACCGTTTTTGCTAAATTGTCACGTACATCCTGTGGTGACAGCACCTTTTATTGAGATCAATGGGAGCTACAGTTATCCAGTATATCCCAGGACAGGATCCACATAGCTGCTATTAAAAAGTCATAGATATAAACTCTAATAGGGAAAGAGAAAGCTATCACAACCTGTATAAATAAAAAAATATAAATACCAAATGCTGTACTAATTACATTGTATAAATTCAATAAGGTAAGGAAAAAGAATATAAAGGAAGTAGTAGTCAGCATGATTAAAAATGAAATTATTTGATTTTATTAGGAACAATGTGAAAAATTGTATTGATTCATTACTAGATGGAAGTTGGAGCCTTATTAGTTCAGTAAAACTATAAAAATTTTGCTCTGCAGGTCTGTTGAGAATAATGAACAATTTCCCTTCTGAGACTAATCCAAAAAAGATGAACAACGAGTATTTTTTTTTTAATCAGGTCTGGCCAATTTACATCTAGTGTCTTTCTGAGCCTGTGTAATTACTAATGCAGTCTTCTCAAAAAGTCTCAGAACCCTGGGGAAGCTCCAAAGCACTGGGAAAAACATAAACTGTGTTTTAAGACAGTGGTTAAAAAAAAATTGGGTAATTTGAGAACTTTAAGCCTGCCAACCTGACATCAATCCCCAGCCATCCATTTATCCGGTTGAAAACTACCTAGCCAATGTCATAACTACTAAAAAGTGATACCAAACATTTGTGTGACACAGTAATGTCTATCAACACCGATGTATAGAAAATAGATCCTCTTGTATTGGTTTTGCTTTGGTTTTTAAGGCTATTTAGTTGTTAGAAGTTAAACTGTGGTATACCATTTAATAAGAAAACACCTTGTACACTGCTATGCATATTGACTAATAATTGGGACAGCATTTGTAGGACAGAACATCGGTGCTCACAGTGGTGGTTTACTGAACATAAACTCCAGTGACGCTTAAATCCCTGGGACTGCAAATGCAAACCTCGGACAGATGAACAGAAAAAAAAGAGGACAGGACAGAAAAATTGTACTTGGCTTTAGTGCATTCCCTTACTATAATGAGCAGTATCTGAAATCAGCAGTTCAAAAGATGTTGAAGAGGATTTAGAGAAGAGACATGAGATGACTAAAGGACTAAATAACATGCCTTACTGACAGACCACCAGAGCTCACTCCGTTTAGTCATCAGACCAGTCTCCCGGCACTAGTAACTTTATTATGCTGTGAGCCAGTTCAGGGAGCTGCTCTGGTTGAGAGCTAACCTGCCTTTTTCCATTTACTTGTTTAAGGTTTTCATCTGCACCAGGTCCCTGAACTGGTTCACCCCATGGCCACCTAAGCAGTGCCAACACAAAACTGGTTACAGGGACAAGTGGCGGGGAACTGAAGGAAAAGATGGGACAGTTTGTCCCCAGATTTAGATCAAACAAACCGCCTCCGTACGTACCCGCCTACAGAACGCTCTCTCCAGCCTCGTGGTGTCGGTGAAGAAGACATTACAGACCCTTCTGTAATGCTGGTGAGTGAAGCCAAAGCGGGTGACATTCGCAGCAGAACAGTTAATCAAGCACTGAGACGTCTTCTTTTTCACCAGCAGTATTGTCCATGAGATTAGACGGCAGCCTAAGAGATTCACTGCCTGATTTAAAGACTCTATTCAGGGAAGCCCTGCAGTGTATGCTATGTAGAACAGCAGACTAGATGATCTGGACATTTCTTTCTGTCCTCAAACCCTAGGACATGATGTGTTGAAAAATATCCAATCTTATAATCTGCAAGCAACCTATAAACTTTTCTTTCAGAAACAGAAACAGTAATGCATTTGTATACATATACTGTTCTTCTAACATTTTCTGAAGAAATATGACTGTTTGGTCCAGTTACCTGCAACTGAGCACTCTCCAGCCTTTAACATGATACAAACAAGTCCAAGTGGATAAATATGCTAGTGCTCCAGCAAAACTAAAACCGCCATTGTTCTCACCTATAAAAGAAAAGGTGCCCTTACCCAGTTTTTTATAGTTTATGCAGCACTTTTCATGGTTTATTCAGACCACAAAATTTTAAGGAACTGTAAAACTATTTTTAACTGTGTTGTCTTTATCGCCCCTTTAGTGCCACAGCAGATAAGCTATTAGGCAGCCTACTGTAAACAGCTAAATCCTTCCCGTGTTCCAACCATACCCTGAGACAGCAGATAACATACAGACTGTGAAAGCAAACCCTGGCAATAAGTGGGTCAGAAATCTAAGGGAGAAGAAGTGCCAAATTGTGGCTGTTGGGCTGCACGGAGCTTACCAGAATACAAATGCTGCTTTTTTTATTCAGGCAAGGCGCCGGCAGCGAGACCGTGCTGGCTCAAGGACTACTGAGCCACCTCGGTCGTGGCCGGGAAGGAAGCAGGGCAGAAGGGGCAGCTGCGGCCAGGTCCGGAGGGTCGTCCTGGGGCAGCTGCGGCCAGGTCCGGAGGGTCGTCCTGGGGCAGCTCTGGCCAGGTCCGGAGGGTCGTCCTGGGGCTTGGGACCCAGCCGCCCACCCAGCTTGGCTCTGACCGCAAGAGTGACCGCGGCAGGAAGGGATTGTCATGTAGCACTTGGGAGTCATCGCAAGACCTCCTGGTCCTTGCAGCTTTCTGAAATACTTCTGCCTTGAGCCGTCAGCCATAGGAAGATGTGGAACTGAATTTTACAAGGTGAGGGAAATCAGGAGGGTTTGTACAAGACGACAGATTTGGAAAAAAAAAAATAATCCATAATTGGGTTCCCTTACTGAAAGGAAAAAAATTAAAAAAAAAAAAAAAAAGCCACATTCCTGGAACTATCTCTGCCCTTTTAAAGGAAAAAACTTTAACTTCAGGCTTCTAATAATCACAGACTTTGCTGCAATATGAGGAGTGAGATTGTCACTAAGCTATTTGGAAAATCTGAGTCAAACCCGAACTATATCCAAATCTACAGAAATCTACATAGTT
The DNA here is from genome assembly GCA_035590195.1 of Aviceda cuculoides. NCBI lineage: Eukaryota > Metazoa > Chordata > Aves > Accipitriformes > Accipitridae > Aviceda > Aviceda cuculoides. Next base: position 16,349,814 of record JAVJGG010000008.1, on the reverse strand, counting down.
TTGATGATATGCTCTACTAAAGGACCATTTATTAAGTGTTGCTGTGACCCTAAAGTTCAGCCACGAGCAGAAAAACAGTCAAAACTGAGGTGGCAGCATTGTGGGTTATTGCAGTTATCTCTGAAACCAAAAAGAAAGGTCGTTCCCATCACACCAGCACTGCGTTCCCCCCCAGAGAACATGTGTGCAGGGAGAGGACTGGAGGAAAGGGCTTTTCCTTTATTTTACTGTTTTTTTTTTTTTTTACATTACAGCCTGTTCCTCAGTAAACTAACCAAGTTTGTGACTTTACCTCAAAATTATAAAGGAAAATGATAGATCACGTGCTCTTTATCAATGGAGCTGCTTTTTTATCGCAGTCTAGATAGGCTGTTCTCATCCTCTCTAGCTGAACTTCAGTGAGTTAACACTTAAATTCTAGAAAATTGTTAAGCTGCAAAAGCCAGGTCAGAGGCTTTATGGAGCTGGGCATCATCTGTATACTGACATCACAGGACACATTGGCTCATTCCCATACGCTCCTGTGTGAACTTCCCTCCCTTTCATACAATGTTGAATTAAAAAGGATGATAAAATATTAACCCACATCTCTCCGTAAGTCTAAGAAAGATGTACTGCTAACATTGCCATTTCCCCGCAGCTAAACAGTGAGCTTTTTTGAAGGAGAAGAAGAAAATGTCTTTTGTCCAGATTATATCAAATAAGACCTAGAACAAACAAATTACATCAAGGACTATAGCTTTTTTGGGGGGGGGAAGCGTTGCAAGATAGGAGCAATGTGTGAATGCATTATTTGGATTAGACAGAAAAATACCTTGAATTTCTTGTGATACCAAGAAATTTCCCAAAAACTGCATGAGACTGCTCCCTTTTTGTGCAAGGATTTTTCCTAGCTCTGATTTCCTCACAAGGAAATAGATCTACTTCAAAACCCTGACTCACCGCTGCCAACAGCTTTGATGGAAGTATCAAATACTCCATAGTATGTGCTAAAAATTTTTTGGAGCAAGAGATGTATAACAGAGTTTAATTTTATTCCAGTTTGAACACAGTGGAGAGTGGAACAGGGAAGAGATGTGATAATTTGACCGACTATGGTTTTGACTGTCTCAGCAGCTGTTCTGCGTATTTCCAACAGACTACTAGCAACGGCAGTATTAATACAGCAGCAGAGCCTTACATCTAGTACAGTACACTGCAAGGGGAAAAACACATGCTGCTCATTTTAATGAAAAACAAAATTAGCATTCAGTTTCATAAAACTAAATGCTAGTACTTTCTAAATAAATACCACATTTCCCCTAATTTTTCATTAAAAACTATGCTGAAGATTTCCTATAATAGAAAAACATGAGTCAAATCTAGCCTTCGGAAAATACTTTCCTGCTCATTTTGATCCATTTCCGCCAGCCAAAAGGGCAGAAGGAGTCCTAAAAGCTCCATATTTATAACAAAAAGTTTCTCCAGAAAAGGTACCAATAGACAGGTTTAAGACAGGCAGCCAAGAAGGGCTGTTGTAACAAGGCTCAAAACTGTTCGAGCTACACTTTGAAACAAGGCAGGAATTTGGAGGCTGGAAATATTTTTAAGCCATTCTAGTCCACCCATTAATTTGGCTGACTGGCCAGTGTCACAAAAGTAAGCGTGACCACTTGCCTCCTCAGTCTATAGGGATTTAGTACACTCGGACTACTTTGTCCTCCTTTGACAAAAGGTTTATATAGACAGTGCCAGACATTAATTACAGTAATTTGTTGTTAGCTTCGTTTGCTAAGGAAATAGGGCTCATACACTTGCATTGTCCTTTTGGGTGGACATCTGTCCCCCTTAACAACTTCAGAGATGATGGGTAATGTCAAACACAATTAAAAGAACTAAAAAACCTTGCAGATGTTACGTTCTTACAAATTCCATTAATACTGTTGACTGGGTAAAGGAAAGGGGAAAAAAATCTGTAGTTCACTGAGGGAGAAAGGTAGAATTCAGCCATAACCTTCAGCATAGCAGAAGCCAGCTCTGCCAAAGAATGTGCCGTCGTTTGCCTAGTGGAAGTGGAATAAAAGGGATGGGCATGAGCAGAGTAACTGAAGTGATAATGTCAAGGAAATGAGAGCAAAGCCTGCAGAAAGACAGACTCAAAGTTTTGTTGCTTATGGAACAACCTTCTTTCTTCAATTGTTGCATGATAACAAAGCTCTCAAATACTATCAAGCTGTCAAATAAAACAGTTGATTAAACTACCTTCAGCTGGTTCCTTTGCATTATAACCATGCTACCCAAGAAAGATCTATTAAATACACATGCACTTCACACGCATGGATTATACTAGCAATTTATTACTAATTTTCTATGAAACTGACCACAGGTTTATTATAAACCCTCAGGTTTGTAATAAGTTGCTAGAGATCACAAGGTAGCTAACAAGATCACCCCTCTGCTCCTTAACAGACTTTCTAAACGCATTTCTCTCAGATCATCTATTTCCTTAGGTATTAATGTTTCTTTCATTAAATGAGCACTATATCCAATGTTATTATTCTCCGGCTTCATAAAAAACACCAGCATTTTATTTCAACAGTTATTCTGGCTATTCAAATTAAGCTGTTTAATCACTTTGGTTTCCTGAGGACTGATTTATATTGACCAGTACTACAAAAATTCTCTGTGACGCTTAAAAGAAAAGTTCTCTTTATCTTGGCATGGCTGTTCCTAGAGATGCCTATACATATAATATTCCTTGCTCAATGTTTCTGCTTTACATATTAGTTTGGAGTCTTTGCTGAAGTTATGAATATGATACTGTGGAAGAGAGAGCAAAGCTAACGACATCTTTACCAAGAGTAAAAAGGACAGCATAAACCACACAACTGACTTAATATTTAAAGAACGAGAATTTAATTTGGTATGCAACATTTTCCTAGGAGGATCTTTATTTTCAATGCTATACATGTGAAAATAAGAATGAGTAAGTGGCTCGTTATCTACATGTATAAAAATATAAACATCCTATCAAACATCTGCAAAGTCACTCTTCTTGATATGCATCACTGAAAAGACCTATGCCTTAACTTCTAATTAAAAGAAAGACTGCCTTTGTTTTTTTAATAGCACTTGTAAATGCTACTGCATTCATCCGTAAGTACATGAGCTGTGAACAACGACAGCTACAAGATGTATACAGTATTGTGCCTTTAGATTTTTGTCCTTCTGCATGTCAACAGGTTAGCAGAGTCAGCGTGTTTATCCGTTCTTTGAGCTCTCAATAGAGGAGACCAGCAAAACTCAGTGACTTTGCCTTGGGCATTTTACCTTTTAAATATTTTACTGAAATTACTGAGTAATTCGAAATTATTGAGTAACAGTAATACTGAAATTACTGAATAACATTTAAGAAAAATATTGTCTTCTGTGGCAAAGCATCAAATGACTATTGTGTTTATGGCACCATCATTTTAACCCTAAATGTAATGAGTTATCAGTAAATGAAGGGCCCCATTTCCTAATACTACTAATGCTTAGAGTTTTTAGCACAAACACGAAGATTAAAAAATCATCAGTTTATATTTTTATTACACCCATGTTTACTTAAAATATGAGAATTTCTGGGTCATCTGCCAGCAAACAGATAGGCAATCATTGATCAAAATACAGGCAATCTTTGTTTTAGAGATGCATTCAGCCACCTGGAAGTTAGTTATGACTCACATTCAAGCAAATACGTAATCGATTTCAGTTCTACAAGTTGATATTCATATTCAGTTTTTCCATAGAAATAGGTATAGGAAACCAGTAAAACATTACCGTGTTATGTACACAGCGTAATATGTAAATGCTCAGCTAGATATATTATGAAATTCTGTAGCACTAAAATGATTAAAAAACTAAATGATTCGTGTAAAATGTTTATATACTGTATATATATGTACACTAAATCACAAGTTCAATTTAAATCTGCCCCTCTTCATAGCTCCTATGATGGATTTAGTAAGCTACCAGATTCTTAAAAAAAGAAAGCTGTCTAGAGCAAATTTGAACACTTTACTGAAAACTGATTTTATACAAAATCTTAAAAAAACATACTTCAGAATTACTTAACAGAAACTAGAAAAAGACAGTCATTATTCTCAAGAACGGCATCATAAAGACATAGTAGCTGTGATCAATGTCCTTTCACTTGTGGTATAAATAAGTTAAGCACAAAGAAATCATCTCAGAGTAAGGCATAGGACAAACAGGTTTCATTCCATTTTCAGGTGTATTGGCCTCTCACTCTTATTGCTCATCTAATTTGGCAAGTATACTTTTCTCTGCTTTTAAAAATACTCCATTATACAACTATCTCAACTGGACAATACCCAGCACTTTCGTATGTGCATCTTCCATTTAATCACATTGATAAACAATCCTTCTAATATAAAAAAAACCCCATAATGATGCAAATTATTTTCAGTTTTATGCAGTTGTGCATGCACTTAATGAAAGACGGAGTGGTGAACAGAGAGACTGAGCACTGAAACTCAACTCAATACATATGTAGCTATAGCTCTTTTCAGAGGAATTAAAGTTTTAAAAATAAAAACCTACCGTGAAATTCTTTGGTTAGAATACAAGTGCTAGCGGTATTTCTAAATTTGGAGTTAGAACAATTCATTATCCAAGAGTTTAAAAAAATGTAACTTCAAGCCTTTAATGTGTACTGCTAAATCCTCCAACACTTCAGATACATATATTTTTTCGTGAAGGTCTGAATGGACAATACAGGCTTTTAAATCAAGTTCAGGTTTTAAAGGAAAGTGATTTTGTACCCCAATCTTCAAGAATTTATTAGAAAGAGCTGCTCAGTTTTCTCTACTGTAAAACCTGCTGCTTAGATCATCTGCTCCAAAGCAAGCTACGGCTGCCTCCTCTGGGAAAGAAAGACTGTTAGCACAAACCAAATACAGCTTAGAAGGGCTAATTTCCCCTGAAGAAAGTTGGCATCGTTTTTGTCTTTTGTAAGGACGGGGCTTACTCCTTTCTAAGAAGCACTAAGTTTGTCAAGGAAGAAGTACTTAACTCTCAGCAGCGTCATTGCCCGGGTTTCTTAAAAAAGTGGTTTCAGCATCAGTCCTGTCGGCTTCAAAGTTTTACAGCACTAACATCACAAAACTCAAAGTAACAAGCAGGGGGCTCTTGATTACACTTATGACATACATCTGCATTAATTCAACTTACAAGATTTCAGCTTCCCAGGAAGCAGGCCCTACCTTCACTCTGGCAAGCCTGGCTTCATCTCTCGCCCGTTGTTTTGAGGATGTTTAAGGAAATACGCATTAAGATTTCTATGCATATTATAGACAGTAACTTCAAGAGAATTATAAGGACTTCACACCACCCATGAAAGTTACGATTCACAAGCACTTTAATTTTTCAAAGCATCATTGGGTTTTTTTACCTCTCGAGGGAATAAATGCATGTCTCTGAGGACACTGTATAGTTCAAACGGTTGGTTATCCAGCGAACCTGTCCTTTTAGGTCAGCCTTACGGGCCTGCTGTGCAGGCCCTGGTCCGGTTTAACAGCTTGGAGAGGGGAGTTCAGAGAGAAGGAGCGGAGAGGGGAGACGGACGCAAACAGTCAGGAAGGGCCACGCGCACGCCTCCTGCGGAATTACTCATCTCTAGAGACGAAGCATGAGCCGGAGTGCCAAACCCTCACAGTCAGGCATCACTTCTATGTGACGGTCCTGCAGACATGCATCACTTTGATGGGGTGGGGGGGATAAAACGGACCGTTACGGGTCCACCCAACAAGGCAAAATCCTGCTTAAGGGTATGGCGATGAGAAAAGACAGCCATCTGTCGTGCCATCTTCAGCAGAAGTTGCTGAAAAGCAACCGAAAAGATCCTCAGGCCCTAACCGGGTAGTTTTTAAAACACCCCACCGTAACCGTGCGCGGAGAGGGGCAGGGGCTGGGCGCACACGCACGCTTTCCTGGGACGGGCTATCTGTCTTCTCCCGCCGCCCCTCTCCTTCCTCGCTACCGACACAGCTACTGGGAGGTCTGGGAGGGCGGGTGATGGCGCGAGCCGGGAGAGGGCGGCTGAGCAGGGCCGAGGCACACCGCGGCGGCCGCCGGTCCCCAGCGCCACCAGTAGGTGCGTGCGGGAGGGGCGGGGGCCGCGCCGGGGGCCGACCCGCCTCGTGCGCGGAGGCGGGCGCCGGGGCGAGGAAAGGGCAGGGGGACGCGGCCCCCCTCCGCGTCCTCCTTGCGCGGGGAGCGCGGGCGCGCAGGGGCCGCCGCCTTATCCCCACGCCAGGGGCCGGGCGGATGCTCAGTCCCGGCAGAAGACGTACTCGGTGTAGCTGGTCCAGATCTTGTCATCGGCGGGACCGCCCTGCTCGGGGCCGAAGGCGCAGGTGCCGGTGGAGGAGCAGGCGGCCATGCGGACGCCGGCCTCGGAGAGGCGGGCGAAGGCTTGCTCGAGGAAGTTGAACTTGAGGTAGTAGCGGGCGGTGTAGCGCTCGGGGGGGCGGTCGGGGTCGCGGCTCTCGTTCAGCGTCTCCCCGAAGACCTCCTTGGCCAGCGCCGTCTTGCCGCAGACGGTGATGCGGGCCACCCGCCGGAACTTGGCGTCGGCCTGCGCCTCCCGCCCGATGGTGTAGGAGCCCCGGTAGCCGATGGTGATGTAGCCCGAGCGCCGCCCGCCCGCCCCGTCCAGCGACTGCGAGGGGGTGAGCAGCGGCCCGCCCGAGGGGCTGCGGCTGGCGGTGGGCGACGGGGC
>JAVJGG010000008.1:16320828-16341616 GCA_035590195.1 Aviceda cuculoides | reverse complement strand
GGGCCGGGGGAAGGCGCTGGCGGCGAGCGGGACCCCGAGCGGGTGGGGGCCCCTCCAGCTGCCCGTCAAGCGGCACTTTACCGGCAGAGCCTGGCTCCTCGTGTCTGCGTGTGTAACTGGGTGCCCTTACAGCCCGGATTTAATTTGGCTTGATGAGGTACATCGGGATCTGCGTGAAACACAAGCGTTGGCAGAGAGCGTTTAAAGTATGTTTCAGGCTTTTGCTTGCATTTCCTCTACGTTTCCGTGTCTCTTTGCAAGCAGCGGTGAAGGGCTGCTGCCTCGGCGTACTCAGCTGCTGTCCTCTGGGAGTTCAAGGGTGCTTTCCTCCCCGAGGGAGCAGCCGAAAGGACAGGAAGGTCTGAGGAGTATGAAGGCAACGGTCAGTGCCTTCCTTTCACAGGGCTGAAAGAAGCCCTCTCCGGGCTACCCTGCTGCAAATGCCCTAATGCATCGGTCCGTGAAGTAGAAATGGAAGGATGCAGAGGCACAGGGTAAGAAGTCCTTCCAAAATTGAGAAATGGGAGGGGAAGGACAGGCAAGTCAGCTTGCAAGAAGTAAGCTAAGTTTGCCCAAGAGAAAAAGAGGAAGAAGAGGAAGACAAGGAGGAAGAGGGGGAGTTGGCAAAGTAGTTGGCAAAGTAATCTGATGTTTTGCTGACATTTTATAGCAAGCAGCTTGTTTCTCTCTTCGTTTTTTTTTTTTTTTTTTTTTTGAGGGCAGTAGGAGAGAGGTGAAAATAGTTGTGAAAGATCAGGGGAAAATAAAATAAGCCTAAATGAAGTCGATTTGCTACCCATTTAAACATCTGAGTTTGTTGCTATAGAAAAAAGGGGGAAATAATGTGACTTATTTGCTAGAACTCAGGGAACTTTTGTTTTCCTCCCTTTTACTACTTTAGGGTCAATTTACCAGACTAAAAGCACATGAAATTTTCACGTGGTGGTTTCCTGGTGACAGTTTCATGGAGTTGCTTTAACCTCTCAGTCTCTTAATGTGGCATCTCCCCCCACGTCACCCTGCTCCCGGCCATACTTAGCAAGAAGCCACCTCAAGAGCCTCCCACAGATTCATATTTTAAACTCCGCTTCCCTAGTGTGGGCTCTCTATCGAGAGCACCGTGATTAAACTGTGCACCCAGAAGATGAGATCATATAATGCTTGTGCAGGCACTTATTCATAGCAGAATTTGTAGTGGAAGATTTTGTACCTACCAGCAGGTGAGTCTTACAAATGCTCCCATATAAAAAAATGGGATGTTTAATTCATCTGTTAATTAAACATAATTTCACTGGCATTAGGCAAGTGTTAATGCAGGTTAACAAAAATAGCACTAACATATTTATTAGACTTGAGCTTTTTATTTGCCTTGAGCTTTGTTAGATTTGAGACCAGACTTCATAAGACCTGGGCTTAATGGATCTTCCAGCTCATGTTTTCAGAAGTTTCACAGCTAAGTGATGCTGCTCCTTCAGACGTTGGCTCTCCAGAGCTTTAACTCCACCTGCCTACCATGTAGCGGGAGGCCAGATGAGAAGGACCCCCCATTCTCCTGTGCAGCACCATATGATGTCCAAAGCCATATGCATTTTGGGGGGGGACGGGACACAACATGACACACGATGCAGCTGTAACGAGCACCTTATTTGGGCCACTGTCCAAGGTCTTTCTTTAGGGGTACAAACCAGTCTGTCCCACTGCAGTGCCTCATGTGCCAGTGTGCAAGCTGACCCCTGACTCCCCTTCCGAAAGGGAGCAGGGAGCTTTCCCATGGCAAGATCCTGTTCATACAGCCTGTTCAACAGTCCTGGGCAAAGACCCAGCTTGCAGTGTTTGGCCCTGAGATAGCTGTCATTTTCAGGGCTTAAAAACGTGCCCAGTACTGAAATATCTGGTTTGAAGCAACCTCTCTTCTGAAGGATTATCTTCTCTGGGCATCTCACTGCTGCTTTATGCAAGCGAGGATACTTTGCCTGGCTGAAAGGCTTTGGTTATTGTAACTTCTTTAACAGATTTTTTCCTCTTTTCACAAAATATTCAACTGGTTTCTTCTCCATTTCCATTTGTCTCCAGTGAGGAGAATTGGACTTCATCTGGGGGTACTACAATGGGTAAATACAGCAACTATTTTTATTTATGTGTCAGTCACCGGGTTGTGTAACATAGTCATAATCTCAGTGTTTTATTCTTATTTTGTGTGGGAGACAGTGAAATATTAGTACATGTAACATTCAAGGCTGCCACAGAATGCCTCGTAAGGCATACACCCCCTGTAAAGGGCTTTAAATATTAAATATGGTCTAATGGGCAGGCTAGACTTCATGACAATAAATGTGTAGTTGAATTTCTCTGACTATGACATTTCTGAGCCATAGCTCCCTCAATAAGACAGTCACATTTCACTGTTTGCTATTAGCTGCCTACCAGAACTAGCTACGTGTTGGGTGCCTGCTGTCTTAATCTGATGGAATCCAACAGCTTTTCTTCTTTTAATATTTTGAGAAGTTTCCACTGGTCTTGGGGTGTTTGGTTGGTCTGTTGTTGGGTGGTTGGTTTTGGTTTTTTTGGGGGGGGGGGGGGTCTTTTGTTGCTTCAGTGTTTAGAAGGATGTTTCCATCCCGATGGGATGAAGAATGGGCCCCTGTTTTGCATTTTGGGTAGCGCACCCGCCGGTGGGCCAGCTTTACTGCGGGAGGAGGGTTTCCCACACAACCCGTAGAGGAAGGGTAACACCTAGTGGGAGTAAACCCACATTGCAGTTAAGAACTCCGAACTATTGCGAGCACGACCCAAGATACATAGTAAAAAGAAAACTGTACTTTTTCGGTCACAAAAAGTAGATGCAAACTGTTATATAGTATATTCAACTTCTTTGTGAGAAACTTCACAAAGCAGGAACACATTTTATCCCTGTTCTGAACTAAAAGTGTTATTATTTCTTCTTTCAGTCTGTATTGTGTGAAATGATATAATATTGCTTAGAAAATGCCTAATTAGATATGACTGAATTATCTGCATTTTTAATACTGAATTCAGTGAAATATTTAGCCTCCTGCATAAAACCAGCAAAAGGAGTTAGTGATCTAAACTGAACCAGAGGCTCAAATATGTTCATTTAAGCTTCACAATCTTGCTTAGAGGATACAGGAAAAAACAGTATGGTTAGTCCCACAGCAGAGTTTATTGCCTAAGAGTTGGGAACTCTTCATTTTTCGGGGACTTCAATGCTCTTTAAAATGTGTGCAGTTCCATAGGTTTGACTTTGACAGTCAATGGATGGCTATTAGACAAAAACCTTTCCCATTTCTGAATCATTGCTCAGGGAGAAATTATCAGGCTCAGCATTATACTCAAGTGATACCAGGTAATGCTGCCAAAAACTTGAATTGTGCATTATTCCACCCAAAGGCAGAATAACTCAAGTCCTTCTAATCAGAGTGCCCTCTCTGCAAACTGTCTCACATACTGCATATAGCTGGGCAACAGAAATACGCAAATTCATAATTTCCATATTTCATGTGAATTGTAATGAATGTTATCTGTGAAGTTACATCTGATAATGTCTGTTCACAGAGGTTGTTTTGCCTATGTGTTTGCACATACAGTTGAATCTGTTTAGCTGGAACTACATATTCTAGGAAGTCCAGTTGCGATGAAAATACATGTGTTCAAGTATGAAAGATATTGAAGAATCATAGAATAATTCAGGTTGGAAGGGACCTCAGGAGGTTATCAAGTGCTCAAGCGCTTTCCTCCTGCCAGCGAGATACAGACATTGTTCTGAATAATTTTGTGAGGGCAATGCTCTGCAGAGCCTGGGGGAGAGGGAGGGGAGGAGGGAGGGCAGCCTTTAGCTTTGTATTCCATGTCCTTGGCCAATACAGAGCTACAGAGTGTGGCTGAGAAACTTAATCAAGTGAGCAATTAGTGAAGTTCAGAGCTGTATTAATTTCCTTCAAGCACCTTTGCAAAAACTGGAAGGCAAACGGTACCCTCTCAATGCCATGGTGACATGCAGGCTGTTTCTGCCTCAGTGAAGAAAAGCATTGAAGGGGACACCTTCCACGTGCATCTGGAGCATCACTGAATTCGGAGGACACAAGAAAAGAGGCTTTGCATCTTATGCCAAATGTGGAAGTACTCCCAGCTGCTTCTTTTCAGGTGATATCTAGGAAAATGTGATTCTTGATTTCCCGTTTCCCTGCTTTGGTTAATTATCAGGAAGTTACAGCTCTGTCTGATACCAACAAAAGCAGAGGACAGCTATGTCATTTTATAAGATGTAGTGGTGTGGTATTTTACATGGGCAACGTGTGAGGTTTTTAATCCTGTGGTAAATTACTCATAACCCCTATGGAGCAGTTTTTTAAATCAGGGTCCTTTTTGTGAGCCTTAGCTCTCTGAAATTAATCTTCTGTATCTCTGTGAAATGTTTCATTCACATCTTCAAATCTTCCCTTGGTGATTTTCCTGTCTGTGAATAAATAGCATTCCGACCTAGCTTCTACCACAGCAACGACAAAAAGACAACCAGAGCTTTGCAAACATGAGTGGAAACTACATTGATCTTCTGCATTAACCATCAACATGGATCAACAGCCTTACGCTGTCTCCTAGAATTCAACAGTATGAGGATTCAGCAAAAGAGCTTCTCCTAATAGGAAAAATGCAACTCATTATCTAGCTAATTAGGATATCAAAATCAACCTCTACTCCCACTTCTTATCGGCCTGCCTTCCTGTATGGTTGGTCAGGCTTCAGAATAGGTTTTAGTGGGGAAAAAGCATGGGTTTTGGAGGAAGCTACAATCAAAAGATAAGAGCATTGGTTTGCAGAGGAGGAGGGTAAGAATTGTCCCTAAGCCTGTTCCACTGAGAAGCTAATTGCAAGGGTGGTATCATTCCTCAATAGGAACTCTATCCAAGAGAAAATGCTTTTTAATGAAATTTTCAAAATTTACAGGTCTTGCTTATACCCTTTTCTTAGAAAAACGTGTTTTAAAAAAAGAACTAAAAATGTACTGATATACTTGTTCATTTCAACAAAGTGATTCTTCAGTGGCAAAAGAGATAATAAATAATTACATTGGTGATCGTGTGTTTCAGTTTTATGTATTTGCTTTAGCTGTGATTATTGGAGGTATACTATTCACTAATCTAACACTTTTTACCTAAGCTCATGCCCTCGATGGCAGAACAGGCCGTATTGGTGTCAAACCCTGCTCGTTTCACAGCCTGTGTAAACTAATGAGCAATATTAAACTGTCAAGGAATCAATGGCTTCACAGTGCTTGTATAGTGCTTCACAGTCCCCTGCTTCCTCATGTCCCCCCAGGGTATCAGTCCTGAAGGATACTTTGAACATTCCCACCTGGAAGATGAAATCCAATGTATATACACATAAAGAGAGAGACCCTTTATTGTTAGGATACTCAAACTTGTCTCTCCTTTGGCCTCAGAGCACAGACCCTCCCACGTGGAGGGTGAAGCTCCACAAGCTCTTAGCTGCTCCAGGCCTCCTGGAAAATGCCCATTCTGGCAGGAGCTTGCCAAAGTGCACGTCACTGATGGCTGTAACTGGGGTTCATGCCAGTGGGGACATCCGTGATTGAAGGCTGTAACTAGATAGCCTTAGCTCTTGCCGGCAGCGTGTCTCAGCTGTGCAGCCCATGCCAGAACGGGATGCTGGACCTCCTGTTCGCGGACACCCTCCCTGACCTGCCGCGTAAACTGAAGCGTCACGGAGAATACTTTTCACTTACTTGGCAGGGGAAATGATTTGCTGCCTAACTGCCGAAAATCTCTGCCTAGGGGGTAAAATAGCAGAAGTCAGCCTCTGCTAGGGCCGAAGTTGAGGTTTCCAGACCATTTCCTTCAGCCCTCATCCTCAGCAGTGTTTCCAGAACTACCCCTACCCGTTACCCGCTGCATAAGCCAACTTGTTTTTCAGCTCGGACTGAGTCGAGCTTGAAGAAACTTGGAATCAACTTCATCAGGTGTAGCTGATGGTTCCCCAGCTTCCTGAGGTGCCGTGCTAATGAGATGTTACTGCCCAAAGTAATGAAAAGCAGCTGCTTCTTACCTGTAAAGAAAAACTGAAAGCTGCTGCAGTTTGTTTGGAGGTGAGTTTAGCAAGGTTTTCTTCTTCCTTAGGAAAGTTCACTGCATGTATTTTGCTCTTTATTTGGAGAAGCCCAAGTAGGATTAAATTAATGTGTCTAGAAAATTCTGAATGTGCTTTCCTGTTTTGAGTGTTTACATAGAGGGATTACCACTCTGCTCTATAGGGATTTCTGGTAAGATATTATCTGTCTACAATATCTGAGGGTTTCAGTCATGTATGTAAATATAAATAATATATTATTACTAAAAATTAACATATTGACAGAATAAATGTTTGAGAGACTGTCAGGACATGTAAGAAATATATGAAATCAAGAGTGTGTTTAGATTTAATGAAGTTTTAATGAAGCAAATGTCTGAATTCACAGATAAATCATAGTCACTTAATTCCAGCAGCCTACAGAGACTTTAAGCCCTCAAGAATATAGGATTAGATTTTAAGAAGCTCTGCTCTCTTTGTATACCTGCAAGCTGTTGACAAAATAAAGATTATTTATGAATTACTTATTAACTAAGCACAGAAATTATCTTTCATGTATCTGCATCAAGACAATGGCAGAAGTATATGCCATACAATTTTGCTAGCCTGGAAAGAGTTATGCCCATGCAAAGGAAATTGTTTGTTTGTTTTCATCTTTTAATTTTTCATGTGTGTTGTGTTTGTACAGTTTTTGCCAAACTGGCTTTCTCAGAAAATGGAAAGCTTTCTTCATTGTTGTTTGTATTTTCTAACTGTATTCTCTGAGTCTAGATTGTATCGGAACTGAGTCCCCTAAATGAAATCCTTTCAAATAAAGCAAGCAAAAAAATCTGTTCATCTCAGGGAGGTTAAATCACATAGAAAGAGGTTGAGATTATAGGATGGATCTTAGTGAAGGGGAGGCTTATCTGAAAGGCAGGAGATAAGCGTAAAGCCTGCAGTCATAGTGACAAAAAAGGCTTCTGGAATAAGAAAAGATCTCTTTGTAAGTCAAGACACTGTCTGTGACTGACAGTCCGAAAAAGGAAAAAAATTAAAATTGCCAAGCATAAGGCTTGTTAAGAGGGAAGAGAAGGGAAGAAATGAAATATATAGCTAAGGAAAAGCAAAAGAAGTACAGAACAATTAGCTCTGTATTTTATGAGCCCTCAAGTTCATTTTCTCAGTATTTTAGAGGAGTATGATAGCTACATAGCTGGCTCTTTAATACTGTATATAGATAATAAATGTGTTTATTCAGACCTGTTTGATAGTGGAGTGACTTTAAACAGTGAAATACTCAGCAGTAACCTGCCCAGGTAACCTCTCTTCCTAACCCCTCAGCCTCTGTCCTCAGGTCAAGGCTGATGTGGCTGTCCCCTCGATTTCTAGGGGAAAAAGGTGAAGTTTGAATCACTGCTGTTTGATAACAGGAGATGGACTAGTAGGGCGTGTTCTGATTACTTTCTCCAAGAAAACTCTACCTTCTTCCTTTTATTGTACCAGTGCTTTTTTTCCATCATGCAGAGTGAATATATTCAATGCACTTGTTTGGGGTTTTTTTGCTTTGTAGTAGAAAAAAGAAACGTTTGGGAAGCCATAGGAGGCGCTTAACTACAACCCTAAGAACTGGCATCTCTGCAGGTGCAAGAGGCCAGATCAGCAACGGTGCCAAGTTAACTACACAGTAAGGTGGACTGGAGGAGCAGGTGAATGGAATGGAGAGCATCTTCTGGTAGCTGGGCAAGGAAAAATATTTGTAATTATGTTTAGTACTAGTAACTATGTTACCCATGGGAGCCCTTCGGAAGTGAGCTGGCTACATTCCAGCAATACATATTTGATATACAAGTTGGGAAACGTCAAGATAATCTCATCTATACATATTATAATGACTGACACTCTGTAAAACTGACCATACAACCACCGCCCAGCTAGTTTTTCTCTGCTTCATGTAATTTATTCTTCTGCGTAAAACCCTTTTTTCCCATCCACTGAGCAAAAACTGTTTTGCTGATATTGTGCTTTCTCTGTGAAGAATGAGATTTGGTTTACTAATATCAGCCAGGTATTGTCAGTAAGCTTACTGAGAATTTAAACTTACAGATCACACTAGCTTGAGCTAACACCTGCTTTGTTCCGTTCACCAGTCCTGCATCTTATTTTGAGTGTTCTTGTAGGATGTAAACAATTCCTCTTCTCTCTATATATTCTATGTATATAATATTCATCTTACCCAGAGCACAAATACTAGGTTCTGTAAGAAAATTTATGCCACTGTAAAGATTCCTGGTTAAAGACAGAAAGCTAATTAGTGGTCTTAGCCACACAATTCCCACTCACGTTAATTGGAGCTGTTTGGCTAAATCTTGGACTAGATGATCATTGTAGGTCCCTTCCAAACAAAATATTCTATTCTATTTTCCTCCGCTTTGAGTATCTCAATGCTTGTTATTATGCGGATCATAAATCCATCCATACTTCTGGCAAATTGCTGTACAGGAAAGCATAGCTAATTTCATTCATTAATCCCTACCGCTAAAGCACAAACATCTATCACCTCAGCTAGTTAGACAGTAGGTAGTTTTGTGCTCTTTCAAGATGCTGTGGCAGACTGAGAGGCAATACACTGGTAAATGCACATGAAGTCTGGATATGTTTTGTCTGCTAACACTGCACAAATAAGCAAATATGTACTAATTTACCCCATATAATTTTTTTCTTAACTTCCACTCCATCCTTGTTACATTTGAACTTCATAGTAGCTTACTACTCCAAGTTATATTCAGATGATTTCTTGATTATTTTATTATTATTTGTGTGTGTGTGTGTCCTGTTTTAACTAGTCTGGGAGTATCACGTTCAGTGTCATAATTTGTGTTAAGATTCATAGTAATTTTCTTTAGAAAGGACTCAGAGTATGTTCACAGTGCTTTGGCTGGGCAAACCTCCTAGCCTGATGTATCCACATGAGGACCCAGTCAAATATGCTTCAGCTGGAAAATGCCAGGCACCTGGCTGTCTGGGAGGTAACGCTGTTAGTCCCTTTCTCACAGCTGAGAATTGTGTCTGGCTGTGGAAATACTCCTTTGGCCCCCTCTTGTTCAAACCATAAGTGCTAGAAGCTAACCTGTTTGAATTTGCACTAAAGAAATACATTGGCACGCATTTGTCTCAGCTTTTTTCTGACAACCTGAAGAGTTTCCAGGCATAAATAAAAATGACTAAAGGCAGTAGTAGAGCAGGGCTCAGCTTCAGCGATTTGAATTATTTATGAGTGAGGACTCTAGTAGGGACAAAAGAATGGGCTTACGAAGCAGCATTAATATATCTCGGGTAGTGAAGCAGTAGGCAAGGATGATCCTGATTCAAAGTGTCGGAAGACAAAGTATGAGCAGGTCGTAGTGCCACCTGTGTGCCAAGTGCTGGTTTAATGTGAAAATTAGTTTCCTTTAGAATCTACCGTGAAGAAATGATGTTCCAAAAGCCAGGAAGCAAATCTTTCCTGCTGAATCCACATGCAAATATAAATATAGAAGTTGAAATTTTGGCCTCTCTTAACTTAGTGGAAAAGTTCCCTGTGGTTTGAGCCAGGTTTTCACCCAGCATGCATGACTAACTGCACTGTATGCATGCCTTTCCATATACACTCCTGTATTTCATTTAAGCGTTTCCTAGGGGAAGATCTGAAATTTAATTTCCCAAACAGTACAGTGACTTTCCTTCAAAATTTACATATGTGTTGTTGCAGGAAAAAATCACCGCCCATTTGGCAGTTTCTGGCAACCTTTGCAACTCAGTAGTTAAATCATACATTCTAATGAAATACTTTAGCACTGCCTTTGTAGTGATCTTGGCACTACCCTTCACTAGTCAGGTCTGTTGTAACTGGATTAATCTGGATGTACCGTGTCCCTTGCTAGAAGCAAACATCAGTGCCCTGTTTCCACAAAGCTTTAGAGTAATAGCAATCTCTGTTAGCTTGTACCAATAATGTACCATTTTAGCACTACAAATATTGTGATAGTTTCTATTATGAACTTAAAATAGTAACTTTTTAGGTGCATTTTTCATAGTGTTTATCAAGGACAAGACTTCTAAGACTCAGGATAATAATTTCAGCTGTTTAGGACAGGTGATGTAGAAAAAAGTGTAAATATGTGCACTATCACTTTTAGATCATGCATTTTAATATGATTTTGAACTTAGTTTTCTTGTGACTAAGCTGTAAAATAGGGGTGGCAAGATGGCTTGTTTTCTTTTTGAAACTGTGACAGGACCATAATGGATGCTTATTTTATCCCCTGATGCTTTGCAAGGGGCAAAGTTAGTATTTAATTTTATGGTAAATAATTTTCTAACCATGAAATTTTAAATTATTCTTTAACATTTACTTTTACAGTATACCACCCAAGCCTCGGTTCCCCTGGTGAGAGTGGGAGCAGTAGGTGGCAGTGCTGTCTCTGCTCTCCCTTTTTAAGGCACTGCAGTAGCACAGCTCGAAGAAACCATTTCCCGAAGAATGTTGGTTAGTTCGGGTTCCTTCGAACGAAGGCACTTCTGCTTATGGGCAGTGCCACCCAGCCTCGTCAGGGTGGTGTGGACTTACCCTCCAGACTCTGAACGGTAGCATTCTCCATGCGAGTCGTGCACATAGCATTCGCTCCAGTCTATGTAGTAAGGAGTATAGCTGTATAGGTATGTAGCAAGGAGTACAAGTGACTTTTATTTTTAACCCAATTTTTATTTACCTAAAAGTGAACGAACTGTATATCTTTACTGATGCTGTTGGCAGCCTTCACTGGCAGGTGCAGTTGCCATCTGTTCCTAGAGGTTAAAAACCCACAGTACCACTGTCGTGCAAGTAAAAGGTTGTTCCAGAATCCCCTGATTAATTAGCAATCACTTTTATTTCAGCTCTTTTCTGAATACAGTAAATACAGTAGCAGTGTCATTGACAGGAGCAAACACTACTAATGCAATAAGGCTGGTGCTTCACCACGTAACTAGAAGTCCATCAGGAAGGCAGTAGATGGGATGCCTGGCCAGGACTTTCTCTTCTCCAGATCTGCAAACTCTGCAGCCCGTGGTTCTGAGGTCAGGGGAGACCGGCTGGCTCGTGCCCACTCTGCTAATGGCTGGGGAGCAGGTTGTCTTGCAGACAGAGCTAACTGAAGAGGTCCAATAAAGAACCAAAACACAAGATTAAAGATTAAGCAATGTAGATAATCAGGGGTCCAAAACCAGAGCTCACAACCGCACGCTCTCCTGTTTATCAGTCCAGATATGCCAAGTGGGACAACTGCTACCTGCAAGGAGAGGGAGCAGGACTGGAGGAGGACGGGAGCAGGGACAGAGTGACAGCAGCTGCCTTAGTTTGTTTGAAAGTGGTAGGGAGTAAGCCAGAAGACCAGACCTCTTGATGAGTGTGATGATGTACATGAAGCAGGGTCATCCTTTCTTTTTTTCTTCTCCTTTTTTGCCCATATTTTGAATGACCAAGACAAAAGCAGAACCAGTAAAACCAAGAAATGTCACCTGTGTGTGGCCTCTGTTATCCCAAGAGGACTCACGTAACGGATGAATTAGGCCTCTGGAGTTCAAGGGAAGTAAACTGAGAGAGTAAGTGAAGTACAATATTTTTCTTTGAAAAGATGAGATGTGAATCACTGAGGTCAACAGTTTCAAGACATGCTAAAACTAGATGCCTACATAATCATAAAAACATTTCTGTCAGCTTATTTATTATATAAATATGGATCTGGTTTTATCTTTAGTTTGGACTCCTCAAATGGGACACCTGAGTTACCTGATGGGCAATATATTTGATGCAGAGTCACCAAAATAAACGAAATTGCTGGCCTATTCACTACAAACTGAAAAGACATACCTGTCAAGCTGGAGACTTGGAAGTCCCCCCTTAGATTAATTTTAAAATTTATTCCTCTAAGTAAGGGTTTCTTATGAAATGCATTTTTCAGAAGAGGTTTGGACGAGAAGTAGTATTTTGGTGAATCAGCTAAGTCATTCATTCATTCCATAAGGGCAGACGAAAGCAGGAGAAGGAAATGAGCAGAGGATGTTGAGCCAAGGGCCACTGCCAGGAGCAAGAAAGGGGAGATTACTTGTGCATTGTCCTGCTCTGGACTCATAAAATAGATGGGCTGCATCTGGCAAGGGGGGAACAGACAGCGTCAGCACAGATCAGTGTTAAGTGAGTGAAATTAAATCAAATGAACGCGCACACACACACAGAGAGGCCTGGAGGAACTGCAGACCCATCTTCAGGATTTTGTTCTTTCCTATTCCATGTGTCAGTTATTGCTGTCCTTCCCGTTGAATTATCCCCATGATAAAAATACACCTCTCATCAGTCAGTCAGTCACAACCTTGTTTCACGCTCCTGAATCAGGATGACAACGGCTTTAAAAACGTGTGACCGACAACAAAACTTCAGAGCAAAAAATACATGGACCCCAGCGGGGAGAAATATGGGAGAGTCCCATCCGAGGTAGAGGAACTGATTATTTCATGATGTGCCTGCAAACTTCAGCATTCTCACTCACAAACAGAAAGAAGACGCTAATGTTAAACAGCAGAATGAGGAACAAGTTAAAAAATAAACCTGGTACATGTCACAAGTGGTTGTCAGTGCAGCCTTCTGACTAGTTAGTTCACAGAGGCAGGGAAGTCTTTTGAAGTTTCCTCTGCCTCTTTAATAAGTCCCATTAGAAGGAGGAGATCCCAGCTTCAAAGGCAGCGGGGCTTGTCGAAGAAGAGAGCTGCCCGCCCCTCCAACCGCGGACGGCCGCTTCGTGTCCCGCAGCGGCGGCTCCCAGCTGAGCCCGCGCAGCCCTGGCGTTCTGGGCTCGCATCTCTTTGAAGGGCTTACGCGCTCTCCCTGCGTTCTCAGTGATCCTCTCCATCTGACGGGACTTCTGAAGACTCGAAAAGATGCTCCATGAAGCATACTTCTTAGCTTGATCCCTCACCTGGAAAGTCTAAATGAATCCACAGACTTGCTGCATTTGAACTGTTTTGGCTATTTCTTTAGATTAATTAAAGAAATTGACATATTTTCTTAATAAAGGCCTGTAAAATTTTTTTGGTTCTATTAGTCCTACAAGGCTTTTCCCAGAACCTCCCTACAGTAAAGGGAGTAGGGAGTTTTGTATAAGAAAGCTGTGGTGTTTACCTTGTCCCCAAAACGCTTCACTAGAGAACATCATTAATAATGGCATTTATTGACTATGGGGAGACAGAAGGTTAGGTGCATTTCAGTATTTTCCAAATCTGATTCATTGATTCTGCAGCCTGTCACTTCTAGAAAAGTTTTCCAAAAAGAAAAAAAAATTCCTGAATACCACATCTCTGCTTTGTTTTAACTCCAATTTCACCCTTCTGTAGTTTGAATATGAACGTGACTCATATTTCAACAAAAATTTGCTGTTTGTTATACTTTTCTTCTGATATATTAATGAAATTTTATATCTCAGTGTACATGTTTCCCAGCTGGCGACCCTACTTCCAGTATTAGCAACTGGATTTCCATCATGCTTGAGCAACTACTTGCAAGTGTTGCAATCCCATTTGCGGTCTGAACCGTAAGCCTGGGAATCACCTCTGAAGTATGACTTATTCTCATGGGCTTATTTTCATGGTGTATTTAGAGACCATCTGTGCAAATCTAGGAGGTTTTCCAGGATACAAAGGAGATCATCAGCAGTGTGTCTGGTAATGTGTCCATGGACAGTATGTTCACAGATGCTTCTCTGGTCTTCAACAAAATATTAGTCAAACAGCAGTACTAGCATCTGACAGTGTTCTTGTTAAAGCCATTTTTCCAAGTAGTACTGAGTTCAGGCAGAGCTAATTCAGGCAGGATGGCTGAGCTCAGTAAATGGTGAAGTCAGAAAAAGGGAAGGATGGAATGAATCTCAAGAGATCATCTTCCACTCCACCTCTGCACTGAGGCAGGACAAGAAACCTTGGACTAATCCTGGCAGACATCAGCATAATACACTGGTAATGATTCCAGTGAAAGAAATTCCACAGTATTCTTATGCATGGTATTTTAATGTTTCAGCACCCAGTACCCTTCCTGTTATAAAGGGGTTTTTTCACATAAGCCAAAAATCCTTGGTAAATACTTAGCAGATTTCTTTTTGTGTTCTTTCTCAATGGATACAGCAAAGTTGTTCAACATCCTCTTCTTCCTAAAATACACAGATTGTATTTCTGTATCATGTACCCACATGTGGTGCACTTTCACATTAAAGCTAAGCCAGTCTGAAGGTTAGCTGCTGCCGAAAAGAACCACCCTACTTTTTTCCCCCTTCAGCCAGCCCTCATGTGACTGTGATGAACCAGTTCAGAGGATAAAGTGGAGAAGATTTTGGTTCTTTAATAAAATTAGTTTTCTGCTGACTTAGTTCATGGAATCAAGCCCAGGGGAGGGCATCAGACAAGTGCCAGTGGTTGGACTGGCTTAGCTATGATGCGAAATAGCACAACTCCTCTTTTCTATGCTAAATAAACCTCCTTGCACCTCTTTCACAGGCCATGCTTTCTAAGCCTGTTATTGTTCTTACACTCCTCTGGATCCTTTCCAGTTTTTCTGTATCTTTTCCATACATGGTGCATTTAATATATTTCTGTATCCAAAGAATGTTTAAAATGTATGATTCAGTTATGAATGAACAAGCCATCAGGAAAGTGAAGAAGATTTGCTGTTGCTCATATGCTCTTCTGCCCATTTTTCCATGCCTAATTTGTGTGTGCCATTCCCATGACTTTGCCTACCTGTGTAATAATTGCGCTTACAAGATGGATGAATAAACACAAGTGTGTCACCCTGTGCCACGCTTTTTCAGTTTAAGGAAGGTCATTCCTATCTGCACCCTCCCCTGTGTGGTCACTGCTCATGTGGCTATCTCATCATGTTTAATTTGAACTTAGGACATCATCCAAATTTCAGCAGAACCTCAGGCAAGAGTGTATCTGGGTGGAGAAGAAAATTTCCCTTAAGTTTCCTTCAGTTTTGCCATGTGTATACACTGACCTACATTGGGAGTAGGTACATGACAGATCTCAGTCAGTCTTTCATGTAATATGAACTGTTTGGGGGTTAATGGCTTTGTGCATGTATAATTTCATGACAATCTATAGGAATAAGGTGTTAAGATTTGCTGTATTCTGTCTTTTAGATATTTATTAATAATTCACATTTCCCAGTACTGATTCTCTCCTGATTCATATTAATATAGTTCTCTCAACACCTGATCTAGAGTCTTGAAGTATTTGTTTCTTTCTTTTAAAGCCATTGCCACCTGAAGTCATGTAGTCAACTGAGAATTTAACGTTTTATAATAACATTTTCTCTCTCTTATCACTGTAAAAATGTGGAAGATGTGAAGCTTGAGGATACAGAAAGAGCAAAGTTAAAGCAATAAAGGTCCAAAATATATGTGGTCTTTTAAACCCATCATTTATTAACAGTTGCAAGGTTGGAGTCTGTGCTAGGGTGCCTGCTGTGGATGAAACCCACGCTGTAGAGAAGGATGCACCCATAATGACTCCATCATTGACTGTCTAGCTGAACTTGTATCCCACTGCAGACTGCGGTAACCTGTGAGTTCCTCTATCCTACGTAACCAGATCCTGTCTGAGATGAGCCAGCTTGTTCAGAAATGCCTGATCTGAAGGTAAGGGTTGCTGGGCTTTCACGTCCTTCCCTTGAAGACTCTTGCGTGGCTCTCAGAGTAGAGAAACAGCAGAAGCCTATGGGCAGGCTCTGGATACACTGCCCTTCAGGCTCAGAGAAGATGTGGATGATGGGGACCTTCAGGCCAGGTCTCTCCACTACAGGCTTCCTTGTGGTGTGATGATATGGAGGAAGGAACCCCACTCACCTTTATATGCTGCCCACCCTCCTGTGAGAACCTGGTGAGCTTTTGAAACCCATCTTTCTGTATCTTTACAGGGATTTCCTAGGGACTGACCATAGTTGTGTCACAGCCCACAAGCAGATTCTCCAATTCAGCTTCCTCCCTCAAGCTCACACTTTTTTTCTTGAATGTCCCTGAAGCTCCAGGTCCTCTGTCAGGAATACCTGCCCTAATGGAGGTTATTCAGGCTGATGACTTGTGATATAATACCAGGGATGGTATATAACACCAGACAATAAATGGGATATAATACCAGGCAATAAATCTCAGAGCATGCTGAGGGTGGCCATAGATCTATCAATATTTTTATTTGGAGTCAGTGAGTAAGCTCACCATACCTCTGCCTCTATCTGCAAGCAGCATCACATTAAAATATATTGCATTTCATCCAGTAGATAGGAATAGATACTTTCCTCCCTTAGCTATGGTTTCTTTCCCACCTTTTTCATGAACACATGGAGAATATGCAGAGGTCTGACCACAAGCCCTTTCTCCCTCTCCCAGACTCTTGAACATTTCCCCTTTGCTGACCTACAGTCTCAGGGAGGGCTTCACAGCACAGGTCCTCCCGGGATACAGGAATGAAAGGTGAGTTTGGAGGCATGAT
Organism: Aviceda cuculoides; assembly: GCA_035590195.1. Taxonomy (NCBI): domain Eukaryota; kingdom Metazoa; phylum Chordata; class Aves; order Accipitriformes; family Accipitridae; genus Aviceda; species Aviceda cuculoides. The sequence goes on along the minus strand of JAVJGG010000008.1, from coordinate 16,324,981 downwards.
GCAAAATTACAAACTTTGGAGCAGCTGCCTTCATAGGTACTGGCTGGCAAAGATGTCTGTACCTACAGGAAAAGACTGTGGGTACAGTTAATGTGCGAGAGCAGTCTGATCCTAGGAAAGAACGATGTGCTTGGGATTTTTGATTTGGTTTGGGGTTTTTCTTCTCAGCCACAGCTCAAGAGCAGTCATCAACATGGTCAATTCCTATCTTGTGTCAAACCCTGGTGTCAAGAAGGCCCTGGCACAAAGTCAAGTCGCAGACAACCTCCTTACTGCGCCTGAAAGAGGCAGGCAGCATTTCTGACCAGAAGCTATGGCACTGACAGGACGAAGTCAGGAGCGGAGGACAGATAGCGCAAGGCTCGTCTGCCCTGTGCACGGCCAAGGAAACAGGGAAGGAGCTGCTGCCACCATTGCTGAGCAGCTCCTTCTCCAGATGTGTCAGACAGCTGGACTCAGCCCCCATGGGTATTTTGAGTTGCTCTCTGCTGTCCAGAGGACCAGGAAGAGGCAAGCCAAATGCCGCTGCCAGCGAGGAAAATAAGGGCAGACAAAAAGCCATATAGCCTGGCTCAGGGAGAGGGGCAGAGCAGCCTGTGTTAGTGCCTGCCAAGGGCCAGCACCAACCGAGCGATCACAAACTGCACGTGGACTGTGGTAGAGGGTGCAGACCTTACTGTGGTGATGAACTTGACCGATTTAGGCTCAGCTACAGAGGCTCTCTGGGCCAACTGGTTACTCCTCCATCAAATAGCTCTGTATACATTGACCAGCTCCTTCTAAAATGCCAAAAAATTGGAGCAGTTGCCCTTTATTTCATGGAGGTTAGTTAAACAGAGGGGCCTCTCCTGTCTCAGCCTGCTGCTGCTAAGGGAGGCACGAGAAGTTAGTCCTCCCTTCCCAGGCAGCAGGCGTTTATTCAGCCTCTCAGCAGCACAGGAAAATTCAGTGTTGCTGTAAAGCACATTTCTGGGGGCTGGGAAGAGGCGACCTGGGAGGAATCAGGGCATCTTAGAAGGTAGGAATATATAAGGGCTTGGGGTCTCTTTCTTCCCCTTCTTTTCCTTTCTTCCCCATTTTTTCATTCCCTCCCCCACAAAAATGTGCTCTTCCGGCATCCCTATGAGACAGGTCACGTTTTATTCCCGTACAGCCACACATTATCTCTTTCCTCTCTTCTTCCAGCCTTGCCAAAGAACCATCCACCTTCCCTAATTGATTTCAACTGGATAGGCTTCCCAAATTTTGCAGGGAGTAGAATAGCATGGGGAAATATGCCTGGGCCTTGTCGGCACAGGAGGAAAAGGGGTAGCGCAGGGCTGGGCCGGGCTTGGAAGGTGGAGGACAGTCCTGTCGCCGCGGGCAGTGGGGCGAGACAGCAGGAAGCTGTGGGGAAAAACCACTTCTCGGCATCAGTGGCCCCGTTCCTCCTTAGGAGCCCTCCCTTTGGCAGCAGCAGCTGCCGAGGAACGCAGAAGCACAAAGCGGCGACGGGTGGATCAGGCTAAAACCCACTCAGCTTTATTTTTTTGTTCGTAGGCAACGCAGGCAGCAAGCTGCCTCCTAAAAGTTACTTTTGCTTCCTGCTTTTCTCATGCAGTGAAACAGCATTTGCGCTGGCCCTACCCTGTGTATTGCTGCTCGAATGATATCCCTTACAACCCGCTGCGACTGTGCTGGCATTTTAGCATGTGCCACAACATTTCAGTATTCATTTGTGACTCAGTCAATTAGTTGGGGGGGTAGAGGGGAACAAACACACCTCCTCTTTCTTCTGACTCCCCCCCTCAAAGTTTGATAAAATACCATATCAAATCAAGGATATAAAAAAAGGAAGTACAAACCCTAAAGAAAACACGGACTTCAAAATAGACTTCGGAACTGCCCAATTTGATAAAGAATGGAAACAGCCAGATCACAGAAATGGAGAAATCTAATTGTGGAAAGGAGGAATAAGATTGGTTTATTTGCTTATTATATCAAAACCAAAGTCATAGTGCTGGCATTGTGTCACGCAGAACAGTTACCCACGTCAGTAGCATAAGCTGTGTGAGTTGGTGGTACCATTAACATTGTACATTCTCACTGAACATGGCCTCAAGTAATTTTTTAAATAAAAAACAGTGTGACTCAACATATTATTTTCCTTACAGCTAACTCTATTGCTTCTGTAGCATCCAAGGCCACATAAGGAGGGATATCTTCCAACTACTGCAGGAAAGGAAAAACGTAAATAAAATACTGTCCACTACATCTGACAGTAGGTACCATTTTTAGGTGAATAGTTTTAAACCCTGTTCATGCTGAAGAGTCAACATGGATGGTCAAAGGTTACAGAATCATTCCTTTCATTTTGTGAAAGTAGTTTTTTTCCTTGACTTTTAATGTTTCCCACATCTGTCTTAATCTACTACGCTGAATATGAGTAATGTTGGGGAAAAAATAGTGTCATTATAAATTCTAAACCCCCAAATTCTTCAAATGCTACTTATGTAAAAAAGGACCAATTTAAATCAAATCATTAGCTACTGCTTAAATGTTCAATTAGAAAAGTGTAATAATAAAAATGTTTTACGTATTCACAGCTCTTGTCTTCAAATCTAACTTTTCTTCCATTTTTGCTGTTATTTCTCCCTTTCATAAATGTTGGTGTCATTAAGCCCGTTTTCTCTTTAGAGGTGAATATACAGTCACAGCTAGAAATTCCTCAGTATATTTTACAGTCTGAAACATGTAATACTCAATCTCATGACTAATAACTACCATGGCATGTTTTGTAATTACAGCATAAATCAGAGACTGCCCCATTTAAAGTGTAATTTTAGGCTGTTTTGCAATAGTTTTTGGCACTTTTGAAATACATTGGGGTGGAAAATGCATGATCTAGCTACCTACAGCCACAGATGAGGAAAAAGAGTCTTTCTCCAGTTACTGGATTGTCCCAAAAGAGATGCTAAAGGGCAGCGACGTGTGTAGCTCATGGGATAACCAAGCTGCCTTGGAGAGCTCAGCGAGAGCACGTTGTCTGAGCAGATGTTGCAGTCCAGAAATTAAGAGGGGGGAAAAAAAATCAACCCATGGCACAAACTTGCAGAATGAGCGGTCCCTTAGCAACAAGTACGCTGTGGCTTTTGCAACATGGTTCATTGTTCGAATCCTTCCAGGGGGTTTATGTTTGGGAGGGACTAAGCTGAGAGGAGGAGAGTGAGCATCTGTGGTGAAGGCTGGAGGAATGATTCTGCCAACTCACAGAGCGTCTCCCAGTACCCGTCTCAAGTGCTTCTGCAGCTGCTGACAGGTAAATGATGGACTCCCACAAAAGTAGGTGAATTTTTCTCCCAAAGCCTGTTTCTGTTCGAAGGACAATGTTTTATTATTCATTCCTCTATACGCTTTAGGTGTTATTTTAGCCCTTCCAGTGCATACAAAAGTTTGTAATGGCATCTGGGATAATTTCCTAGGGGTTCAAAATCCCTGAGTAATAGTTTAGATGCAGAGAGGCTCTTTTAATTAATGTTGAAACTTGTCATATACTAGATCTTGATAGCCCATCTCCCCACTGGACCACCACCACAGGCTTGCTGGGACCTGTTATGGCCTGACATCTGGGCTTGCTCTGAAATGATCAGGAGGGGCTCTTTGCTGGGTACCTTTCTGTGTATGATGCAGCAGCCCAGCACAGTGACTAATGCCTCGTTTGCACCACCGGAGTTCTGCTGGTAATTTAATTAAAATTGCCACATCCCTCACATACGCTCACACTAATTTGGTTTCTGCTAATCGAACTCTGAATTTATGCTAGTCAAGTTTTATCATCACCCCAAATGGCACAAGTCCTGTAATGACATCTGGCTGCATTTTGGCCAGTTAATGTAGACAGCATGACTGCTCTTTGATTAAGAGAGCAACGTGTGCTACAGGCTGCCCCAGGCTGCCAAACCCATCAACGAGGAGAAGCTATGGCAAAGTCTATGCATGTACAGAAAACCTATGTGATATCCTTGTCCTGGTTTTGGCAGGGATGGAGTTAATTTTCTTTCTAGTAGCTGGTATAGTGTTATGATTTGGGTTCAGTGTGAGAAGAATGTTGATAACACACTGATGTTTTCAGTTGTTGCTAAGTAGTGTTTAGTCTAAAATCAAGGACTTTTCA
>JAVJGG010000008.1:16304412-16317804 GCA_035590195.1 Aviceda cuculoides | reverse complement strand
TGATGTGCCCATGAGAAACATCACCGTGAGGACAGTAATAAAAACCTTTATATATTTAGTTCTGTAGATTTAGCTCTAAAGCCTCCTTGAAGAGGCCACCTGTTACCTCTGAGCTTTGACGTTTGTGCTAAAATAAACACAGCACTTACTTATACAGGGTAGTAGCACTTGCTACTCTGCAACACGTCAGGCTTTGCTGTAATGATTGGTCTGGCATCGATGAGATAAAGGTTAGTGCCCCTCCTGATCTCACCAGCTGCTGAGCAAGAGGGACAACTCAACACACCTTGGCATAAAAGCATTATTTTCCAGTTCCATTTTTGGTTGCTCTGTGGTATAGGTTTGTTCCTGCTGTATTCCTGCTCCAGTTACAAGGTGCTCACTCAGCAAGACATGATTAGCACTAACCAGTGATGATGTAGTTTAGATTACTTCAGGTACTGCAAAGCATGGGGTACAGTACACTCGTTATGAGTGACAGAGACCTGTGAGCATCAGAATACTTCTTATGTTGAGACAATTAAGTGTCCCCAGTGACAATCAACTTACTTACCTTGATAATGAATTCTGGGAATTTTTAGCTCCTGCAGGAGTACAAAGCCTTGCCAGATTGTGCTTCTAAGGTGGGCTGACGACCTTTGCTCACATTTGCAAGATCAAAGCACATGTTCTAATATATATATGATGCGCCTTCCTTAGGGCACTAAACTCTGTATGCAAAAAAAAAAAATCACAAAATAAAGCTAATTCATTATACTAACTAAACATCAAACTATTTATTTCATTTATTAGAGCAAAACTTGTGTGTTTTCCACATGCAATGTATTCATTTGTACTTAAGTTTCTGACTCTTGGTTTGTAAAGTCAGTTTATCTGAGCAGCTCTGCAAAGATTTTGGAGGTCCATTAGTTATACTTGCTTAAAGACTTGCAAGGGAAGAAAAAAACCCCAAATAACCACACTCTTTTCTTTTTCCCTTCCTGACAGAAAGGAGAATTTAATTACTCACCTACACTGAAGGTATACAGACTCATTTACAGCTATTGCATCTGTAATGACAGATGGGTAACACCAAATGTGAGTTACTGATAATCATTAGTGATGTGACGAAACCCCACTGGACATGGAGGGTTACTACATTATCTTACCAAGACTGAATGATTCATGAGGAAAAAAAAGGGGGGAAAACCCCCATCACCACCACAATAACAACCTTCAATGCATGCTTTCTATTTTAAGAGAAATAAATAGGATAAACTTAGCAATAGGCATTTGACGTATTACAGATTTAAAAAAAACAACAACAAACAAACCGGGAACTGTAAAGTTTAGTAGTTGCATTATTTTATTAATGCAATCAAAGGAAGCTAAATACTTATGCTTAGCTAAATTGATTTCCTTGCAGAAGTCTGTACGCTTCCAGTCAAGCAAGTTTCAGGACTTCTTGTACCATTGTTCCGATACCATCAAAGATTTCATGCAGAGGAGCCTTGCACATGAAAGCACAGGTAGTAACTATTTTATTGGCATTATCCACATGGGATTCATTTACATTTTTGCAAATGTGCTTACATCCAAGCTCTGCTATAGCAGATGCCGTTTCAGCATCAGGAAATCTGTAAATAAAAAGACTGTAATTAACATAAAGAGATGATACAGCCATAAAGTTCTGCCAACATAACTTGAATGAGAGAACTACCATAATATTTAAGTGACTCTTCAGTTGATGATGACAAGGGAGTCAAACAGAGTGCCACTATCAGGTTCTTCCACCCCCTATGGACACAACAAGTGATTTGATATCTTTGAAAACAAGGTCTGAAGTGCAGAGCCACAGTACATCAGAAGGTACAATTCTGTTTTTAACAGTCTTTCAGTAAGTTTACAAGATGACACCAAGTGCAGCCATAATGATTCTCAAAAGTTTGAGAGATGCCAAATGAACTTGCTGACACATTAGACCTTTTCTGACACCTCCATGTCAGGTCTTCCACTGGGACCCTGCAGAGATTATTTTTTTTTTCCTGAGGATAAGGGAGGAAGAGAGGCAATCCCTCACTATTGCTGCTGATACGAAATTCCATTCAGAAGTTTTATCCGGAGTCGACCGTTCTTGAAGCAGCACTGACTTCTGCCAGGCCCTGTTCTCATCTGCCTCCCCTAAACTGGCCCCAAACCACTACCACCAGAAAAAACTTATGAAAAATCCCTGAGCAGACAAAAACCCCACAGACACAATTTAAACGGCCACTCAAATTACCACAGGGTACCAAGTTTTTGAATGCCAGCTGGCCAGATGCCTGTTCTTCATTTGCACATTTGCAACATGAATCACAGCCTTCAGAGGCATTGGGTAAGCAAATTCGGTATCTCACTTAGTATGAGCTAAAATGTATCACTCAATTACCATGACTGTAACGTGAAAAAATAACGTGACACCCTTGGTCACCTGCGTGTTTGCGCAGCTACAATTCTATAAAAGTTGCTTTGCTCTGTCACTTTCAGGACTGACAGATGCTACATCCAGTCACTCATTAGCACCCACACTGCACAACAAAGCCAGTGCAGGAACCTATGTTACCTTTGGCGGCTCGTAGAGTGACGGCTTACGCAAGAGGTAAGGCTACCTAGAGTTTTCAGACTATTGTGTCTGTGGATGTTTATATCATAGAACATATCACAGACCAATGTATTTCTGATTTTAGGGATAAATTGTTCCAACATTGTAGTGCCCAAGTCACCTGACCTCATGGATTTAGTCTGTCTGCCCCGAGTTCTGCGCCTACTACTATTATGCAAGTGAAAATTTGAAATATGTGAAAAATATGACTAATAAGTTACCCAAGGTTCACTGGCACCAGAGACCTCAGACTTCTGCACAAAAGACTGGTCATTTCCCAATCTTAATTCCCATGTAAATTATCTCCATCCATTTTCTTCTTACCTTCCATCTATGTTTTTATCTTGGCCAACCGTGACCTCACAACCAGGAAAGACTTTAGCTGCCAGAACTGGTGATATACAGCACAAACCAATGGGCTTTTTAGCACTGTGGAAAGCTTGGAGTGTGGAGTTCACATGCTCGTTGACAGTACAGTTCTTGCCATCTACAGCCCAGGAACAGAGGTTCTTTGCTACACCAAAACCACCTGAAAAAAAAAAAAAAAAAAACCAAACAAAACCCAAACAGCTCAAATGTAAGAAACTGCTAGAAGCCTTTAAATTCAATACTAGACAGAAGTTCTTTTTTTACAACATAAGATTGGCATACATAGGACTGTTAAGTTACTATACTGAAAGCTTTCAGCACATGAAACATGATGGGTTTACAATGTTAAAAGTTTAACTACACAATTTTTATACCATGTATGTTACACAAGCCAGAAAGCTTAATCTTGCTTCAATGAGCAACGAATAGACAAATAGGAAACCTCACATTCATTTGCTAGTCACTGGAAAAGCTGCAACATCTGTTATGTACCCCTCAATAAGCAAGAGAGGAATCTGAAGACAGACCAATGATAGTTAAAAGTAGAAGAGTGCAATTCACAGGAGTAATGCAGTGTTTTGACCCTCTACAGTAATTTACTCTCGAGTTTTAGTTCGATACTTAAGCAAATATAAGAGCACTTTTTTACTCCCGTAGAATTATTTTTGGATTTTAAAAAAAAAAAAAGTTAGCACAATAAAAACAAAATGGATATTACATAAAAAGGAAATGATAACATATGATATTCTGAGACATACTGGTTGTGAATGATAACATAACTTCCTATTAAAAATAATTCTGGATTTGTCTTTCTAGTAATTAGTTATAACAATCCTTTACTTGCATTTAATCTTCATTTAATTGTACTAGCAGATCATATTTTACAGCACCTTTGTTTACTGGATTTATAACCATCAGAATAATCAAAGAAAAAAGGTTATTAGTAAGTATAACCATCCATTATATTTAATTCCTCATGGAATGTGTGCAAAATCAACTTCTCTACAATAAGCAAACAGAAATTTCCACAAATACTTCAATGAACAACATCAAGAAGCTTTGCATTTTTAATATTTTTCCTTTTACTCTTTGCTCACTTTTGAGTGTTATCTGAAATCTCTGAAGTAAGATTTTAATTTCCAAACTTAACAGGGTTTTTTTCCCCTCTAACAGTTATTACAGCAACCCTCCTGAGCCTGGGTTATAACAGCATGAAATTAATAATGAAAATACTTGCTAGCCTCTACTCCCTGATCAGCCCTGATGTCACCGACTCTTTTAGCACTGAAAGTATGTTTCTCTGCCTTACAAACCCACTCCCTCTGCTGGCCTTACAACAGAAGACAGTGTAACAACTTCAAAATAAACGCTTAGGCACAGTTGTGAAGGCAATATTTAACAGTACTATGAATATTCTGGAAAGTGATCTTCAGCAAGTCCTAATTTCCTCGCGACGCTTTGGTTTCTTCATTTCTGAAGTGATTACAATTACTTCTGTCTGAAAGGCAATTTTGTGGTCTATAAATAAAATATTATCCATAAACCTGTTTAGTATAACTCGATCAGCAGCAGACCAGATACATAATTAAAACAAAATGTACTCACATCTGACAGGGAATATAGCCTACTTGGCAACCTACTAATCTGCCAACAATTTCAGAGGCCCTGAAAATAAGGCATTACCATGTAATGTCAAGTTCTGGCCTTACTTTTTTACTCTGATCAGTGTTCTTGTCCACAAGTAGGTACTAAAGTTTTCACAATCTTAAGAAAGAAGGAAAAGTGCAATGTATGACCTAACACCAAAAGAACACCCTGGCATTTAAAATTAATGAACTATAAATTAATAAATAAACTTGCCAGCCTATGAGAGCTTGCTGAAACATTTTCTCATCCTCAAAAGAAAATAAGTAAAAAGAAAGAGAAAACCCACATACCTCATAAATTCAAGAGTATGATTTATTTTCTAAATGGATTTAAAAATTAAAAAGTTGCAGAGGCAAAGCAGTTATTTGCAAGTGAAAAACCACAATTGATTTTCTTTTAAAAGCACCTACCAGGGAAAATGACCGCATCAAATTCACTAGCTTTCAGTTCAGCCAAATCCTGAATGTTTCCTCTCGCCAGTCTGGCACTTTCTACTAACACATTTCTCTTCTCTTCTGTTGGACTTCCTTTTAGGTGATTGACTACATCCCTTTGCTCAATATTGGGGGCAAATATCTTCACCTAGAATATAGGGATGAAGCAATTTTGTGAACATAAACAGAACTCATACATATTGATCACAATAAAGATAATTTAATCAATACAGTTTTTGTTCCTGAAGTCTCTTATCCAAGAGAGGTGGATTCCACAGCATGGATCTATCGCATTAAATACCTAAAGTGACAGGTGACATATTAGGATGGGTAAACCTGGCCATCCTCCCCATCCTATTCCTGCAGCTTTTTGACAGGAGTCCACTCTTATGCCAACATTAAATTTACTGATTTTGCCAGCGCCTGCCTTCCCTCTGCAGATAACCCCAAGGACAAACAGAGAACCACAATTTATACCAGCAGCCTGACTGGACATACTGCTGAGTCCGCAGAAAGGCTGCTCTTAACTGTTAGGGGATCGGAGTGCTAAAAGAGTTTTAGAAAAAAAAGTTTAAAATATAAAGACGCAAACTTCAGAAGCATTTCTAGTGCAGCCATTAGAGTTACTCACTTTCCTACAAGACTGGCAGCAGGAAGGAAAAGCAAAAAAAGGAAGGAACATATTGTGGTTAGGCACAAAAGGGGAAAGTTGCATCAAAAATATAAAGTCCTGTGAAAGGTATACTGCTGGAACCGTTCTCACATCTCTGTTTTGATGCTTGCTTTGCAGACTTCTCAGAGCTTGCCTCTTTAGTTAATTTTAGAGAAAATTTCGTGCTAAACGTGGGGTGCTGTTGTTACCATCAGACACCTGAGCGCAGCTACAGACAGACAGAAAGTGACCGCTTCCCGCCATCTGAAGCCACGGACGGGACCACAACACACCACATCCCGGCCCAGGCTTCTCCACGGAACCCAAAAAGCCCAGGAACAGCTAGCAGAAAATCAGCAGGCGAACCCGAGCGAGGGCGAGCGCCCGACTTCTGCAAAAGCGACGGGAAAGCCCCTCAGGAATTTCAGCCGGGTCGCGTCTCCAGGAGCGGGGCGAGGCCTCCCGCCACTCCTCGCTCCCCGCTTCAGCCGCCTGCCCGCGGCCGCTGCTCCCTGCCGGCTCCCTCGGCTGCTGAGGGGCTCAAAGACACCGGGAAGACATTCCTCCTCCTCCCCGCCCCCGGGGAGCCTGTCACAGCCGGCTCCGCACGCACCCCGCGGGGGTGCCGGGGAGCGGGGCCCCACCGCCGCCCCCCTACCTCCGCGCCGCCGCGGCTGAGGTGCACCAGCGCCGCCGAGGCCTCGTGAATCTCGCTGCCATCGAAGACGCCGCAGCCGGCAAGAACCAGGGCCACCCGCTTGCCCATGGCGGGCTCCCGCCACCGACCACCCGCCCCTCGGGCCCGGGCAGAAGCTGCTCAAGCCGGCGATCCCGGGCCGCGCAGCACCCTCCCTCCTACTGCTGCTGCGCCTGCGCGCTGGGAGCCGGCGCGGCCTCCATTTTGCGGCCTCTGGCCTGCTCGCAGCGGCGGCGCGGTAGCGCAGGGAAGGTGCTGCGCGGTAGCCCTTGCAATACTGTTACACATCTGCGTTCTCCTAGCACGTCTGAAAGTTGCTCTGCTTCCCGTAGGACCTCCCAGAGGCCAAGCGGTGCGCATGTGAGGTTGGTTTGTTGTTCTGCACATTGGTGTGATAAGTATACTGCTTTGAAAGCCAAAAAAAGGGGGAGTTTGGGTAGAGGCCAGCAGTATTGCCGGGTCCTGATGCTGTTTGTTTCAGTGATACCCTTACTCATTGGACCCATGTACCCCTTTCGGCTCCCTTAACCTCATGTTGTGTTCTAGGGAGCGGCTCCATTTTACCAGGAAAAACAAGAGTTTCTTTGGAAAACCAACCTTTCTTCTTTCACCTGCTCCCAGGTTAGTCATTAAGGTATTGCCCTAGGGAGCCAAAGGGCTAGCTTGGGCCAAGGCAGACGTTCACCTCTAGTCTCCTCCTTACAGCTGTGCACACAAAAGCCATAATGGCGACCAGTTGCATTTAATTTTAGCAAGATCTCTCAGCTCTCGGTCCTTTATTTTTCATGAGCTGCTTCTCTTATAAGAAACTTGGGCTTAATAATGAAAACCTACAATTTTACTGGACCAGAGGGCTGAAAAGCTGGACCTTGCAGAAAAACGAGTGTCTTCCAAAAATTTGGAGTATGGGGGTTCTGAAGGGGACACAACAGTGCGTAGGCTGGGCAGAACAAAAATGGCATATGAAAGCGAAGTCTCTTTCTGTAGTAAAATGCATTCAGCTATGCACTGAGAGGTCAGGATTCTGTGTGGAATGATGGATAGGGAGATACTTGAACAGGAAAGGGCCAAGATAGGGAAATTCCCTGCTTAAGGGCAGATGCTGTCTGCTGAGCAATGTTTGCTCGAAATGAACGTAGGGCTACAGCTTGGTCTCTACCACAGCCCACACTCTGCCTCTCAGGATTTATCAGGACTGCAGTGCAGCTCCAGCTTAGAAAGCCCTCAACTGCCTGACCACCTAGTCCACAATCATACACTGGGAGATCCCTCTCAGCTCAAAACACTAGTTAGAGCTCTGTGCAGCACCAAACCCTCACCTTACTTTCCAGGCTGAGTAGGACCTCAGGGAGATTCCAGCGGACCCATCTAAACCCAGAGAAATACAAAGTATGTTTGGTGAGAGTGGAGTGGTAGTTCAACATACTTACTGGCATAGGACTCCTTAGGCTCAGTTGCAGGAGAGTGGTGGGGGGTTGGTATGGAGATTGGGGAACTGAGAGTCTCCAGAGCTGGAATCCCACTGGAGTCCTCCTCATGCTTGAGAGCTAGGAAGAGGCTGCTGTCTGGAAGGAGTTTAAGTTCAATGCGCATTTGGAGATAGGTTTGGAGTGGAGTCCCAAACTCTCCTGTGTGTTAGGGCCATGGCTAATGTTAGAGCTAGGGAACTGAGCACTTTCAGAGCTGGAATTCCCTGCTCCTTTCTGTCCTGACTTACCGGCTAGTCTTTCTGGATGGACCATGGACCTGAATTGTCAGTAGCCTCATCTCCAGTCTTGTTTCTGGCCCTGTCTCTTGAGTGGACCTCAGACTTACATTATAGGTAGCCCTTTTTCCTGGGTGGACCTTGGACTTGATTGGGATGTGATATTCTCATCCCACTTCAGGTCCCCCATGTCACATCTCTGTGCCAGCTCCATAACTGCCCTGGCTCTTTTCCATGGTCTAGCTCCAACTTGCTCATGCCATGTCCCTGCCTTGGCTTTGTGACCTTGTCATGGTCCTCTGTGTCTATCTTACATCCGTGTTTTCCTCCCAGCTCATGACATGTCCTTGCCCCGGCTTTGTATCACCCTGAAATAGCCCTGTGATGACTCTTCTCTGGCCTGGGCCCACAACAGCAAGTAGCAACAAGACCATTTCACAAGGAGTACAGAAGCGTGATCTTTGCAAGGTGAGAGGACACACCTTGATGGGAGAATAAGCACTGTCAGAGCCCTGAGTGCACTAGTAGCCCTGTAATTAACCTGGCCAGCCTCAGCTGTGGCCTCCACCCACACACCCTCTGGCCACGAACCGATGGGCAACATGTGAGCTTAGGCCTGGACATCGAGACATGACCTGAGCTATGCTGTAGGTGTGCATGTCCAGTCCTGTCTCCTGTTGTCCTGACATACAGGCTGGTCTTCTTGCACAGACCGTGAACCTGTGCTGCAGGTAACCTCATCTTCTGTCCTGCCTCCTGGATGGACCTGGGACATACATTATAGGCAGTCCTGGGCTTGACTCTACTTTGCTGTGTCTGGGGCTGTTGCTGGATCCAGCCACTACTACATACCTGTTTCCATTCAGAAACTTCAGGACCGCACTGTGGTCATTGAGGTCACTGCCCTTGCCTGCACCATGGTCACCTCTGCTCCTGGCTTGTCCTCCCTTGCAAAGAAGCCCTACTCCTGCTGCTCCCTGACACCCCTAGAGCTAGCATAACTGACAAAAGATGTTATCTGACTTCAGATAAATGTGTATTTGGAGTGAGGAAGAGAATTCACTGCTCTGCTACGTGGCAGCATCAGAGTCAGGGTGCCAGGGCACAGCAAGGGCTGGATGCTCCCCAAGGGGAGCTGAGCACGATAACAGGGGAAGATGAGGCAGGTGTCTCAGCAGCCTGGCCCAGTCCCATACTCCTGGAGCAAAGTGAGCAGGGCAGCTCTGGTGATAGCAGTGACATTCCCCCAAGAGTCTGATCACTAGGCAAGTCCATGGTGATGGGGCAGATCCAAGGTCAAGCTGGAGTGACAGATGCGTGAGTCGGGGTCTGCATCAATGGGGTACAGGGCTGGGCCCAGGCATGGCTGCAGTGTAACTCAGGTGGGAGGCAAGAGCCTCAGCTTAAAAGCAGCTGCCCAGGAAAGGAGCAGGAAGCCCCTGCTGAGATGTCTCAGCAGAGATATTTGGGAGAGCCTAGACAGGAACAGTTTCTGGTTTTCTTCACAACAGTTCTTATCAGACCTTGAGAAACCAGCTACACACCCTGAAGGGGTAAATGCGCCCTGGGCTTTGGCGTACTGTCCCCTTCAGGCTTCAGCTGGTTGAATTGCAGCTCTGTCCTGGACCCCAGCCATTTTCCTACTGCTCAAGATTTGAGAAAGATACTTTCTCTAGTGGAAATCCTGCTCTGAAGGGCCTTAGTTGCCTAACAACAGGTTCTCAGGTTAGCTTCAATTTGACTTGGGTAGCTCTTTGTATTTCACAGACTGCATCCAGTTGACTCATCAATTCACTTATCCCTACCTCGCAGCAGATCCCAGAGAGTCACTCTTAGCTTAAAACTCGTGATGAACTTCATCTGCATCCTTATCCTAGCCCTCATCCTATCTCTCAGGCTTCAGCACAGCCCCTCTGGAATTCCAGCTTGGAAAGAAATCATTTCCCTCACTTGCCCCCTAAGCTGCCAGACAAATCATGGGCTGCCCTGCAGTCCCAAATGCCCACTGAACTGCACATCTGGCCTGAGCTCAGCCCTCATCCTAGCTCTCAGGGTTGAGAAGGACCTGAGGGGAACCCTTAGCCCTACCTTACACAGTCACAAAGCCCAACCATTCTCCTTTCTTCTAAAAAAGACATGGCATCTGACTTTCTCCCACCCCAACACACAGGTCAGATTGCATCTCAGGCTACGTAGCAGAGTATGGGTGCAGAGGAGTCCTGTATCTGGCTCCTTTTCTCGAGATTTCTTTCATAACCCTCAAAGGTGAGGAGGGTGGACCTCAGATTGATGAACTTCAGACTGGCTTCAGTATGACTTCAGGTAACATTTGTATTTCTCAGTGCATCCAGCTGACTGAATAGCTAACGTATGCTAGCATGAGTATAAAAAAACCCTGCAAGCAGCAAAACTGCCAGCTATGTAGTTTTGGCTACTGTGATCCATATATAACCGTAAATTTCTTACAGAATGGCATATTGCCAGTATATAGGCTGGCAGATGTGCACCTGAAGATGTAAGCACCATCCAGAGAAGCCCATTTTTGTGAGATGAGAGCTGTTACTTCAGGTTCAACAGCTTCTTTGCTGTGACTACTACAGTGTGATGACTCATGTAGATGTTCAAAACAAAACTAGCTGTTCAAACCCACAACTTTCGGCTGCAGCAGCAGGGTTTATTTTCCCCTTTCTCTCTGTTCCTTCCATCCTGTCTCTGTCAAGGGCAGAGATGGAGAACGTACTGTTTTATAATGGGAAATTGCCAAGAGTCTTCTTCATTGCTTCAGGAAAATGTTTTGGTTTTCACTAATCAAAAGAAAATACTTCAGGAAATGAGAAAAATTTAGGAATCCTGTCAAATCCAGAAGCTGATCTTTGTAGCCAGTCTCAATCTGTCCTTTAAGCCTGCTAGGGGACAAAGATGCAGATCAGCTCTGTGGGTTTATAAAGGGCACTTTGACATGTTTCTAGATAATAAATGAGACATCTGCTGACTCAGAAATTGCTGACATGTAAGCTTTTTAGCTCAAGTATTTTTATTCACAAATTTATTAGTCATTTATTTTCTATGTTAAAATATGGTTCACAACATAACTTAGGTCATATGAGAAGAAAAAACAGTACTGTGCTGCAAGAGACTCCTACAGAATGCAATGAAGTAAGATACAAAAATGCTACTAAAATAAAAATAAAAATAAAAAATAGCTTTGCCATCTTAGTCATTTGACCTGACACCTTCAGCAACCACAGCAGTGCCTGAATGGAGACTTAACAGAGCCAGAACTAAGAACCAGTTCATACTGTATTTCCAGTTTGACTAACAGGCAGTTACAGCACCTTAATTATGTCATTTCACTTCCCTGCATCCTGGTTTCATAGAAGGGATAAATTATGCTTCCTGTATTTCATAAAGCACTTCCCGAATTACACATCAAAATATCTAAAACTAGGAATTACGGCTATATTCCATACAAACGCATACCTTTTTGAACAGATGAAGGAGCTGGCAACTTGTACTACACTCAAGCTACGAAAACACATATGAGTAATAGGACACTTTATTTTATAAAGAACAAAACCAGAGCTTTACTTTAAAGCAGACACAACATACATGAGATTAAAATGAAATATAGCTGTGTATAGGTTATGTACACACGCATGAAATTAATGTAGTGTGCTGAATGGCATGGATTTCAAAGATAAGCAGTATAGAATCAGGCAGCAATGAAGTGAGAGACAGAAATGTTGCTGAAATTAAATATTTTAATAGCTGAGCCATCTTACGGTTTTCTGAACACCTTTAGTACCTCCAGCATTACTGAAACTGATATTCAGCAGCGTATCCTGTGTTTTTATGTTGGGTGCAGGGTTTTCCATCTCTAGTTTTGTTTGGGTATAGCCTAGCGTAATGCTGACTAGAGAACTGGTTGTTCTGTAGAGGCTCGTGTGCAATGAGCAGGGATATTTGGCTTCCGATAGTCAAAAGTCCACAGCAGTTATTTACCCAGTGAACAGCACACACCAGCGCTTTCACTGCTGATGCCAGCTACCACACTTAGCCTCCTGGACTCTGACGCCAGCACAGCCAGTTTTGAACTCTACAGAGCTAGAAAAAACTGTATTTGCTGCAGGGGTCCTGCTAGCCAACTTGTCCTCTCTGTTTCACTTAGCCAGAGTTCATCTTAAGGCTAGTTCTCGCTATTGTCGTAAAAATGAGAGAATAAACTGCTGTATAATCCCTGCAATGTAAGTTGTTACAACCCGAGTAAGTGTTCTGAAATGGGTGACGGGTACACGAACTTAGCTTGAAGCACTGAAAGGCTTCAGACAAGACTTCTGGGCAGCCAGCAGAGGCTCAGGGCTGTGCCGTTTATCACAGCAAAAGCCCGTCTGCCGTTTGGTGAGGCCTCACCTCATCATGCCGGGTCCAGCCCCAGAAGTCATCCCTCTCGGTGGGTTCTGGTTGTAAGGATGGGCATTTGACCTGCGTTTTAAAGTGGCTCCGAAGCAATGCTTGAAACAACATACCGGGCTGCTAACAAGTACTTCAGCAACATGGAAAGAATGCGTAGCTGTCCGGGTCTCCAGAAAACTGAAACCGTCGTTCAGTCAAGTGACCTTTTTAAGGGACGATTCAGCACTCGGCTGGTTTTCCTCAGGAGGAGGACGAGAAACTGCGTTTGCTCAGGACCCTGCACGTAGCATGCAGCCCGCCTCACGCCCTCCAGAGCCCGGGCCGCCTCGGGCCCTGTGGGCGGGCGCAGGGGCGGCCTCCTTCCCGCCCAGCCCGCCTCAGCCCCGCCGCTTCCCCTGACCGCCCGCCCTCCCGCAGCCCCGCAGGCCGCGCCGCCATGGGGACCGCCCGCCACTACCGGCTGCTGCTGCGGCTGGCGCCGCCGGTGCCGCCGGAGACGTGGACGGCGCGGCGCCTGGAGGAGCTGGTCCGCATCCTCCATCGGATATTCGCCGAGGACAAAGTCAGCGTGGAAGAAGTGCAGGCGCTCATGGAGTCGTACGAGAGCAACCCCGAGGAGTGGCTGCAGTACGCCAAATTCGACCAGTACAGGTACAAAGCACCCCGGAGCGGGGAGCCCCCGCCGCCGCGCCCCCCCCTCACCGAGGTGCGAGCGGGGACCGCCGGGACGCAGGGCCGACACCCCCCCGCCGCCCTTCCCCGACCCCACCGCCCGACAGCCCCTCTGGCGGAGCGCCGAGGCGGGGGTGGGTGGGGGGCGAATCGCAAAAGGCCTCGGGGGGGGAGACGGGGATG
>JAVJGG010000008.1:16290812-16304312 GCA_035590195.1 Aviceda cuculoides | reverse complement strand
CACTACCGGCTGCTGCTGCTGCTGGCGGCGGCTTGGGGGCCGTGTTTCTCGGGGGAGCTCCGCTCCCTGCAGCGGCGCTGGCCGGTGCCTTACAGGTGAGTGAGGCGGAGGGGGCCCAGCGGGGGAGAGGCGCGTCCCCGCGGCCGGCCGGCCCGGCTGCCTGCACCTAACTGCCCGCCTCTGCCTCCTCCTCGGTCCGCCAGCTTTCCGCTTGTTTATTTAAGTTTTAGACTAACAAGACCATGAGTAGCTTCCGCTTTTTTAGTCACGGGGGTGTTTGTCATTTATACGGGATGTGGTGCGTCCAGCTTACAAGCGTAAGGGAACGGGTGCCCCGTCCCTGGCCTAGAGCTGCGCGGGCTCTGGCAGCGGCGGGATTGCTGCCCCCGGGAACGGCAGCCCTTGCTCTGAAGATGCTCCTTTAATTTCTGTTCTAGCAAAAAGTTGTGATGAGGAAGCCAAGCTACGATTTATTTTATTTTTTTAATTTAAGTTTGCTTCATACTTCAGTTCATGATAAGTGAAATGGTATAAAATCCCGTTTGCTGCTCTGGAGCTGTCTTAGCCGCAGAAGACCTGGTGGTGTTGGGGAAAGCAGAACAGTGCATGTTACCACATTCCGCTGAAGCGTCACTACGGCTTTGGTTATGCTGAGGAAATAACCCTCTTCAGGAGAAGGGCTACCCTTGCATGTGTGTATTTTGTGGGGCCTTCTTGTTTGTAAAGGGAGGCATTATAGTTTGGCTATATAGTTTTGGCTAATGCACGCCTGAAGTTTTGAAATCCTGTTGTGTAATTCCTATCAGTTAAATTTGTATCAGGTGATGCTGGAAGGCACCAATCTTGCAGTCACGAGGCATTCGGGTTTTCCAGCAAGTTCAGTAGTTGCAAGACTGGGTCTTGGGATGGTCAAAATTGGAGTATGAGCCTGTCAGTGTGAGACACTCAGAAATAGGGTATTTTAATGCTTCTTAACATGCTTGTTACCTTGTCAGATGCAAGGTGCAGTGGGAGGGGAAATTGAAAATGTTAGGTGCGTAGTTTAGAAACAGGACTTAAATGTGTGTCTGGCATAAGTCTTTGGTCGTTGGTTCTGTCTGTCTGTCTTTCTGTCTGTCTGTCTTTCTGTCTGTCTGTCTTTCTGTCTGTCTGTCTGTCTTTCTTTTCTTTTTTTCCCCTGGACAAAATAAAGGCAGACATGCTGAAGTACCCATCAAGCTTGGAGAAGAAGTCCACAGGGAAAATCAGCAGTGTCTCAGCAGGGCTACTGGACTATGGCTTAGGAAGTCCTGTGTCCCTGAGTTATCTCATGGCTGGAGTATTTGTGACATTCAGTAGCCCTGGGCAACTGAGTGTGTTAGACTTTCAGGCTGTGCTCTAGACAAGCTGTGTAGTCAAATCTGAATTGGTAACAGGAATATAGGAACCTTGTTTTAAGTGAAATACAGTGAGTGAATCTGAAGGAAATTGTGAAAGGAAGACTTGTCAGGAAGGTTTTTTGTTGTTCGTGTATAGTGTGGTATGTAAGTGGATGTGGTCTTCAGTTTTTTAGGTTTAATAGGAATGATGAATGAAAACAGTGATCCTAGCTAGGTTCTTAGGCCTCTTTATCTAAATTAGCATAGAGGAATAGAATATTTCTTTCTGATATTGGCAATGTTCTAGAGTAAAAATAGCTCCATCTGGGGAGCTCTTAGTGTAGAATAGTTTCCCAGAGCAAACTGGTCAATCCCTGTGTAGACAAACTGTTAGGAGAATGTTTTGAGGCATGTCTCAAACTGTCCTCTACCCAGCATCTATGTGTCTCTGATTTTGTGAGTACAAGTTACCTTTTGTAATCTGCATCATTTCCACTCCTTCACTATCAGTACTGTGTACAATGTAACTTGCATTCATGAGCCTTAAGTCCTGTTTCTGCAGACATGCACCTCAGTAGCCTTACAAACTTGTGTACTCCAAGTGTTACAGCATTGGGATCACAGAATCTGTCTTGGGGGATGACTGGACTCTTGACCTCTTCCGCTCAGCCCTTAAGAAGCCATGAGACAGTTACTCCGGCCATGATGCTGTGCTTATCATTCTGTGTGCTTCTCTTTCTCAACACAGGCGCTTTGATTACCGTCCAAAAACTGATCCTTACTGCCAAGCTCGTTACACCTTCTGTCCCACTGGCTCTGCCATTCCCATTATGAAAGAGGAGGATGTCATCGAAGTGTATCGATTACAGGCTCCAGTATGGGAATTCAAATATGGAGACCTACTGGGACATTTGGTAAGATGATGGTTTTGTTTAACAAAGTTATAGTGACAAATTCAGCTGAATTCAACAGCAGGTGTCAAGAATGGGAGCTGTAAGGTTGTATGGAAGAGTATTGGAGCACACAAGCTAGGCTATGTTTAGGAAAGATACCCAAAGAGCAGTAAGTTTCAAACAAAAGTAACAGAACTTATCTCAGCTAAAGAAAAGGGTATGACCAGCGCTGTTAGTGGGTTTGAATGTGTTCCCCCACGGAGCTGCATATTGGGAGTGTTTTGTATACACACCCCATTACGTTTTGGATGTCTTTTTTTTCCTGTGCTAGCACCGCGTCAGGAAAATACATTTATTTGTCCCCTTAAATCAGATGAAATGCTTGCTTAATGTATTAACTTTTCTGTTGTTAAAAACTTACATATTTGCATGAACATGGATATCTGTCAGGAGTGGGCGGCTAGCTGGTCAGAACAGTGGATCATGGGGAGTTGTTACTATAAAGCTTTTAAAAGAAATTTTTATCTTATTCCTTTTGTGGCCTTCATTACTAAGATCTGGTTTTGGTAACTCAGTTCTGCTCTTTATTTCTTTGATACCCCTGTGAGGTTAAGGATTCAACAGTAAGCTTCAGTTTTGATGATGAGCTCCCACTGAGTATCTGCCTCCAAATGACAGAATTTACATTGGATGGATGGACAAGCACTGAGACAGTGTGACTGTGACAAAAGTATGTGTGTGATACAATATAATATGTTGTGCATCGATGCTACTGAATCCAATATGTTAGAGGAGCCCCTTCCCCTCTTCTCACCCTGTTACACAACAGCTCCCAAGCATCGCATCTTCTGTACAGGTCAGGCTGAAGTTGTTTTTATGTTAAAGTTTTGGGGGTTTGGTTGTTTTTTTTTCTTTTCCAGAAAATTATGCATGATGCTGTGGGTTTCAAGAGCTCTCTGACGGGCAAAAACTACACAATGGAGTGGTATGAGCTCTTTCAACTTGGGAACTGCACATTTCCACATCTCCGGCCTGGCATGGATGCACCATTCTGGTGTAACCAGGGAGCTGCCTGCTTTTATGAAGGAATAGATGATGCACACTGGAAGGAAAATGGAACTTTAGTTCTCGTGACCACAATATCAGGTAGGTTTCAGATGCTTTGGATAGTGCTAATATCATAAAATATAGAGTCAGCCTTGTCTTCATGTCAAGCGGTGTCTTTTAATTTATGTTTTGTAGGTTATTCACAATGTTAGTCATTGATGCTAATTTCAAACGGAAATACTATCTCTGCATTCTCTTTAATACAGAAAGCGGTATGAGGCTGCTGCCTTTTGAGCAGTGCACACTGAAGAGCTGTTAAATGAGAGTCATCTGGTGTTGCTGTACAAAAATGCTTGAGTCTCTTGAGTGTAAAAATAGCAAAACAGCTTATACAGAACCATTATGGACTCTTTTCACGTGGCTTCACCAAAACAAAACCTTCTATTGTGAAGTGGCAGATGACTGCTGAGATAGAAAAACGGGTGAAAATGTGTACATTACTGAGCAAACAAATAAGGCATATTTAGAAATAGTCTCAAAAATATAAAAAATATTAATCTCTATTTCCATTTCCCCCATTATATATCATAAAAACTGCGCAAATGTCCCCAGTAATAGGTCTCTGTGATATGTTGTAGAACAAAACCAGGATTTGCACCTCTACATGGATGATCACCAGAATAGCTTCCTGGTATATACTGAGCACTGAAATCCTAAAATAAAAAGGTCATTTAAATAAATCTGGTTGATTACTGTAGTAATACAGTGAATGACTTACGAACAAAGTCCACTGAGGACTTGGAGAATTGCATTTTGTGTGATCAAAACCACTTACTCTCTGAAGTTAGCATAGTGTACAAAGCACAGTGGAGAGTCACATTACAGCTAGTGTGATGTGGTGCTTTATGTTTGCCTGCTTCCGCCTTTAGCAGCTTTGCTGGACTCAGTCTCTAGATAATCTATCCAGTGCTGCTAAGAAATTCTAGGCTGTTCTTTAAGCAATTAAATAAGTGGAGCTGCTTTCCTGTGAGTTTGTAGCTCATGACTGAGGTCTTTGATGCCTGATATCGTTGGATTCTTTTGTATGAATACCAAGTTAAATGTTTTCATACAGTTGCGGAACTTGTAATGCTTCCTGCGTGTGTGGATTATTTGATGCCTAAGAAAGGTGAGGTTACGTTGGTGCCGTGTGGAGGCATTGTTACCATCCTCCTTGTCTCTCTTGCTTCCTGTTTCCATGAAACTTTTAGGAAGGTAGCATCTCTGAGAGTTTTGAGTTGTCTGAATTTGACAAGGAATCTGAAAGGTACTGTGGAGTAGGGTGAGTAGGTGCAAGCACAGATGGACAGCATTATGAGCTGAACTTGCTTCCTTCAGAGAGCAGGCAAAAAGCATCCCATCTCATGGGAGAGGACTTTAATGTATGAAACACTGGACCCTCTTTGCCCTTGTGAGATCCTGTTTGATAGAGCTGTTTGTCAGCAGTGTCAGAGACCCCAGTGAAGCAATCTCATTTTCTTTTAAAATGGGGTATGTTTCTTCTGTGAAAATAGGGCAGGAATATCCAAAGTCTGATTTTTGATTGTCTAGGCATTTTTCAACAGATTATCATGGAGCCATGCATTAACCTGTAATACTTTTGTTTAATTTAAGATGTTAAGGCTAGAACTTCATTAAGTCCATCCCGGTCTTGTTAGGAGAGGCAAATCCTTTTCAATAACATGCCTTATAGAATACACACTAGGAAGCTAATCTGGCAGGAATTAGAGAAGATAAAGGGGAGCTTCAAGCCCATCTACAGTGTATAGGAAGTACCGTTCTTGATAGAGATTGAATGACTTGCTGTTTTATTAAAACAAGTCATGGGCAATTAAAAAAGAAAGTATCCAACACTTTCACTAAACAGAATAATTGTTATGTTTACTGTGAAGCCCAAAAGCTCTTAAGTCTGAAGAACAGTTATAATGCGGTAGCTTAGGAGGTGAATGTGTAGAGCTTTAGTTACTCTGAGGTAGTAGCTTGCACACATGCCTTACCTTAGAGTTAAGTGTGAGATGTGTTTACTCTCTGATGAAGAGTAAAGCCAGCAATCTGACCTTTGCATCTTGTTTTGGGGCGAAATGTGTGGCATGCAGTGCTCTTCACTGGTCTTGACAAATGCAACATTGCAGTGAATTCAGACTTAATGCAAGAGGCTGGCTGTTGTGTGCAGGGCAGTGTTAGTGACACAGATCTGTCTGGTGTCTGCCACCCCTGAACTGCGAGGTAACTGCTGCCAGTCTCTTGGCTTGCAAGTCTTGCCTATCTTTCAGCAGCTACCAAGCACAGTTACTGTACCCACAGCAGTGACACTTGCAGCTAAAGAGAG
The DNA here is from genome assembly GCA_035590195.1 of Aviceda cuculoides. NCBI lineage: Eukaryota > Metazoa > Chordata > Aves > Accipitriformes > Accipitridae > Aviceda > Aviceda cuculoides. Next base: position 16,298,646 of record JAVJGG010000008.1, on the reverse strand, counting down.
ATCATGGCTTGGAACACCATCACGATTGCAATCTGTCGTCTGACTGTCTTCTGACGTATTGCATAAGAAGAATCTACAAAATTTGGTCATGCTGTGAGTGTGAGGTGCTAGATGGATTTGAGTCTTAGATGGTTGTACCTTGTGCTGTGACTGAGGAAAGAGAGGGCGTGAAGGGCTAGGCTGACGTGCAGTGCTAGGACTACAGGAAAAACAAATGAAGGAAGATTAGTCCTGAGCTTCAGCTCTATTTTGGGGTGGCAGCTGCATCAAATGAAAGGAGCTACTGGAGGGATGAGCTGAGTTAAAGATGTCTTCCTCATTCCAGTTGTGAAATCACCAAAACACTCCAAACGTATTGTAAATAAAAAAAATAACCCACGAGGTCTTTAAGTTTACTGGTCTTCACATCCAATTCATGTTGTTTGGCCTAGCAGCTGCTCAGCCAGCAAAGCTGAACTAGAAAAGCAGGGTATCTCAGTCTAAGGTTTCTTTTGTGGAGAGACATGAAAACTTTTGCCCTGAATTGCTGAATTTAGTTAAAACTTGAGGAAGTGCAGAAACACCTGTTGCACTGGTGAGCGCTTTGTCAGGATCTCTTCTGGATTGTACTACCTGCCCTGTTTGTCTACATGGATAAAACAATGAGAAGTGTCATGGTTCTCTGACATTTGCGTGTTCTTGCATAGTAGCAGGAAATGGGGCAGAAAAAGGAACTACAGTTTAAATAACTTGTTTGTAAATACAGTTTATTCAGTGGGGTATCACTTCTCCCTCCAACCCAAGCCTCGTGTCTTTGTATGGTTAGGTAATGTTGTAGGTAAATTTTTGCAGGGAAGGGAGGTGAACCTTGAAATAGATGGAAACTATTTTGAGTCATGTATTTGTTACCTTGTCTCTGTAATACTTATTTTCATCTCTTATAGGAACCATGTTTAACAAAATGGCAAAATGGGTAAAATACGACAATGAGACTGGCATTTACTATGAGACCTGGACAGTTCAAGCAAGTCCCGACAAACAATCAACAGTATGGTTTGACTCTTATGAATGCTCTAAATTTATACTGAGAATGTACCAGAAGCTAGCTGACTTAGGAGCTGTATTTAAGAAGATACAAACAAACTATACGAGCATAATTTTATTCAGTGGAGAACCTATTTATTTGGGAAATGAAACATCTATTTTTGGACCACTAGGAAACCAGACATTGGCAGCAGCTATAAGAGACTTCTACTATCCATTCAAACCTCATCGGACAGTTGGAGAGTTTTTTGTGGATCTTTTAAAAATAATTGATCGTGTCATCTTGAATCATCAGTTTTACTTCTTCTACAACTTGGAATACTGGTTTTTACCTATGAAGTTCCCTTATCTCAAAATAGTTTATGAAGAGATCCCTTTACCTATTGGAAGCAAAACATCTTTTGGTGTATAATTGCTTACTGAAGAACCGAACTTGCCCTTATGTCAGAATATCCGTAAGGATTTTGGCGCGCTACCATGATGGTATTGAAGTGTTGTATGTTTCACTGCCAACTGTGAAAGTTGTGTTGGGAAGGCTTTGCTCAACCACATGAAAGACTATGCCTTTTATTCTTGTTACCTGTATAACACATTCACGAACGCTTCAGCATCTCTGACTTGGCCAGCTTCTGTGTAATCATGGACACCTGCTGCCCGAAGATAGGCTGATGTGGCTCCTCTTGGCTAAACTCTGCAGTTCCAGAGGATGAGTAGGAAGAAGCCTGTCTGCTCTGGTCTCGGGCACTCTCCACATACATGGCCGTGTGGCGACAGATAGCACCTGGCCACCAGCAGAGACAGGACACAAGCGTGACAAGGACCTTCTGGTCTGACCAACTCGGCTAATCCTGATGTTGGAGCTAACAAACCTGAGTGCCTAGATGTGCCCAATTCTCTCAACGTGTGCCTTAGATTGGTCTGTATTTCTTTGGTTTGTACAAATGGGACCTATGAACTGTTCTCTAGTTCATGACATTACAGGTGTTCAGTGTGGTGGGAAAGGGCAGTGAATCTGTTAGAAGATGGCATGGGTGGTATCTTTTCACCACTTTGCTTCCTTCACCTGTACTGTAAACATAATACAGATGGCTCTTCCTAAGATTTGTGTGTGTTTTCTAGCACAGATAGAAGGCAAACAGCCTGTTTCGATGTCAACTTTGGTGCATAACTGCAGTGTTCTAGCAGACTCCTGTCTTAAAGTCTACTCCAGGCTTCAAATAGGTCGGTTTCATAGAAGTCATGTTTATATTCCTTTTAAATTTCTTTAAAAAGCATAGAATCCTTAATGTGAAAGAAGCGATGACAGTTTGGGTGTCAAAGTTGCAGTTAAAAATCTGTGCTTGTCACAGGTTTGCCTGTAAAAAGCAATTGCAGCCTCTTACTGGCAATGACGCTTGCAGTCATGGTGCTGTGCCAGCTGCGATGTCCTTGAGTCCTGTTCCAGGCTATGCCTAGGGTGGCTTGCCAGTTAGTTGCCTTTAAACCCAATGGACCAAAGCCAAGGGAACACCGGCTTTCTGGAGACCAGTGAGGTGCCTGTACACAAAAAATACACCTGCAGCAGCATAATCATCTCCAAGTGTACACTGCTCACTTTTTGTTGGTTTTTTTTTAAACTAGTTGCAGAATGAGTAGCACTCCTGTAGAGGTTATTACTGCATCATGGCTAAGCAATAACACAGGAACCCAACTCTGCAGTTTCATTTGGCTTGAGCCAAGTTAACAGCTTGCTGTGGCCAAAGAGGGGGCGTACACAGTGCAAGTACACAGTGATTTGATTCAAATCATAAGAATGGCAGAAAATTAACCTTCTGTTAAAAAGTCACTAAAATTAATTAGTTGAATTGTATGAGCATGAGAGCTAGTGTGAGAGGAGTGAGGTGATAAGAGCACCTCTGTTCTGCAGGGGAAAGCTGCTAATTAGTTGAACTGTTACGTGAAACTTCATCTTCTGCCTCAACCTGAAAGGCTGACTCTTTGCAGCTAAAGTCAGTAGCCCTTGCTTTAACCAGCTGAGCTTCAGATTCTTTAGATTACCTGCCAAGTAATCCAGGCAGCACTAGGGATGATAAAGGGGTGCAGCAAATCTGTCTACAGAAGGTATGTTCTTGTTGATGACTGTTTTTATGACTTTGAAACCCTCAACATTGTTGACCCCACATCTATCGTCTCAGGAAAAAGCCTCAACTGCAAAACGAGCATCTAAAGCTCTGAAGGGGAAATAGGGTCATGGAACCAAGCCAGTAGAAGCCCCAAAAGCTGCTTCTTTAGTATTTGCTAAAAAATTTGCATAGAAGAGCCTTACAGAACTGGAAATGCCAAATCCAGGAATACACAGCTAATGGTAGCTGACTCCCACATATCAAAGCTGCCTTGTGCAGCTCCTAACAATCAAAAAATTGGGTGTTTGTGGACCAGTAGTACTTAAAGAAATTATACAACAGCTTGACACAGCTGATGTTGCAGAGGTAAAACCTTCATGATTATTAAAGAACTTGATCAAAAATGGTAGATGTCTATATGAAAGAAGTACTCGCTTTTCAAATGTAACTTCATGGTTCTATCAGTACCAGTTTATAATAACCTGGGATTTTTGTACCTAAACAACAGCCCTTCTCCCTTTTCCTATTTCCTGTACAATCTGCTTAGTTTAGCATGTTTTAGTCTAACCCTAATACTCTGGATGGTACAGGGAGTTGCTTCAAGGAGAAACAGCTACATCCTTGCATGTATTAGGTGCAAGTTAGAGGACAGTAAATTAGCAGCAAAAAAAGATGAAGACAACTGGACAGTTACTTGCAAGGATACTGCATCCCTTCCAGGCAGAAGCAGAAAGAAGCAGCTATATCTGAGACAGAATCTGAGTGTATTCAGCAGTAGGTCACACTGACAATCATTTGATGATTCCTTTATGCAGCCATGTGTGTATGCAAGTTTGTTTCACACTTCCAACTCTATCCTCAGTTTAAAAGTACTGATTATCAATGTAGGAGTTGCCCTTTTTTTAACATACTTACATGAATTCCTTCTGAGGCTGGTATTTATTCCTTCTGGGCACAAGTGCTGGGGGGAGAGCCCCTCACTTTTTTTTGCTTCTCTCAACTTGGGAGTTTTTTTTCAGAACATTAAAACACCAGCTGTTCAGACTGAATGCACAGCTGGGTGGAAATAAACCTCCACCAGCACAAACTGCAAATCTGGAAGAGGTGCAGGAGTTGAAGTTCACTAACTACAGCACCAGAAGTAGTTTCACTAGCATTTAGACTGAAGTTAGCAAGTGCAGTGCTCTCTTGTAGGCAGAATCCAGAATCCTTGAGTTAGGCATATCGCGTTAGATCCAAAAATAACACTGAGGTGATGAATAGGCTACTTCTGTGAAGTTTAGACAAGCCCAGAACAGATCCATAAAGATGACACTTTTGTCACTTAAAAAGCAAATGTTTGTGACATCCAACAGCTTCTGTACACCTGATGAGCTGCTGTTGTTTGTGCCTGAAAACCACCTATTTAGCTCAAGCAGTTGAGGTGGATGTCTTCCTGCTGAAAGTCACACAGGGGAGCAGGTATAATAGGATCACACCTAACATTTCACTCACAACCAGCTGGTATTAGCACTTACTTGCCTGACAGTAGGAATCAGGGGACTGTCCTAATTGCTGGGCTCAAGGATAAGCTCCTGCTTTCTTATTTACCTGTCTCCAGTGAATGTGTCATTGAGTCATTACTCATGCTTTGCATACGGGAGTTACTGGTCACTTAGACTGTGCCTGGTTCCGCTCCCTGCTTTTATACATGTTGCAGGTAAGGGTAAAAATATGTGATCATTCTGTAATACAAAAATTTCGATGTCTGCACAGTGGTCTTGTGCAAAACTGCTGAATTTTTATACCACTGAGCTGCCTGGGGTTGTAACCCACACTTCACTTCAGGAGGGTTCTCAAGCAAGGCAGTTCCTGACTTGTCATACATCAAGGACAAATAGAGCATGCAGCTCCTGTTCCCTGAAGGACCATGCAATGAAAATAGCTGGTACAAATGCTTTCTGCCTTCCCCTGCACAGATGTCCTGGATTAGGAGAGCTGCTGCCTTCAGTACCATAACTGAGGATGGTGTCAGTGATGCTGAGGTTCTTCTGGTTTTGAAGTCACCACAACTCACAACTAGGGAATAACTCGAAAAGCAGAGCAGGCTTCTGCTCTCCCACTTACAGCAGAGCCTAAACTGTAAGTCTAAAGCAAAAAAACCCCCTCCATCAGGTGCTGATTCCAAATTAGCAAAATTAGATAGTAAAAATAGACCTTACCAGCCATCCAGAGAACATCCTCTTTTCAGTCTAGGGAACGCTAACAGAATCAAAAGAATCATCTCCCATGTCACATCACACTTAAAATTTAGTATTAATGGTAGACTCAGTCTGTGGGGTTCTGTGATTAAAAACTATTATTACAAATGAGACTCCTGCAAGGAATTTTCTAGCTGATACCATACTATCTAATTTAATGCTGCAGGCCATGGGAGAAGGAACTGTTCTAAAGCCTGCCTCTTTCCCACTGCATTAAGGCTGTCACAGAGTGCAGGGAATAGCTTTTGGGTGCCTGAGCCTCTGAGGGAAGAAAGGAGCCAGCGGTCAGGTAGGGCTGCAGGACTTCCAGCCCAGATACTCTGTTACTGTCGGAGATTTCAGCAACAGAATTAGGAAATCAACCCTTTTCCTCCCACCCTCGAGCCTTTGTTTGGGGGAGGGTTCAAGGGTGGCATTTTATCTCTTAAATCTTGCTCCTTGGGGATAAAGCAGCAAAACTGGTATGATGCTACATCCACCAAAGTTCTTGCTTTACTAATGTTTAAATCAGGTTTTGAGATCCAGGCTGCTTGATTGCCAGTTCTTTGATTTAAATCTGGATTGCACATTTCTTTATCTTACATCCATAAATGACCACACAACATATAAAGTACAATAAAAGGAATCACAAGAATATTTCTCCTTACTCATATAACAAATCATGACAGCTGCTCTTTGTGCAGGATCATCCTAAAATGGGAAACTACAAGTTTTCTGTCATCCTGCAAGACTGGGAGGAACAGATACTTTCCTCTGAAAGGTCCAAAGCTGTCCCAGTTCCTCAGCATTTTGCGAGGAAATGCCATCTTAGAAAAGCACAGGTGCAAGACAGAGCAGACAGCACACCACAGTCTCTGTTTCAAAGCACATGAACTACAACAGCCAGCAGTGGATGTGAACCTATAAGAAAAACCTAACAAAAAGGATAAAAGATGAACATCCGGAACATCTAAGGTTAATTGTGGTTTCACTGTCCTAGTTTTGATACTATTAAACTTTAATCATATCTCCAAGGAACCTGTTTCTACAGCACCTGTATTTTAGGAAAATGAATTTACAGTTTGTAGTCCAAACTACAGACACTGAAGTTCTGAGTCCCTTTAAGATTTCACAAATTTCCTCATTGATCAATGCTCCAGTTTTAGATACAGCAGCAGCACTTATTTTTACCATTCCATGTGCAACTAACTAGGCCAGCCAGAGATGAAGACAGATCTCTCTAAAGTCATGTAACAAAGTTTAGGTTTTAGTCAGACCTACACTCCAACTATAAAGAGGCCCAGTTGACCCCTCCTTTAAATTCACAGGGAATTTATTTGGCACACATCAAAATTTTAACAACAATTTGAATAGATATAGCTGATTTATACCTATGTGGTTAGATCAGTTTGCATAGTATTAGTCAAAGTTTCTGACTACAAAAATCCCTAAAAAACTCACTTAAGTTCACAATTTTGTAGCTTTAGGTAAATTGCAGGAGTTAGTTAATGTAAACAGCTGCTCTTAAATCACATTTTCACTTTTGATATAACATCTCATGGTAAACTAGCATAACTGCATAGGATTACCGCAGTTGTTTGGCATCAACAGCTTTCAAGGGTAATTTTATATTAAAAAAAAATGAAGTGATGTAGCACTTGTGTCCAGACATAAGATTTGTGACTGCACACATTAACAACTCCTACCCAAAACTGGACAACCAAGCCAATGCTGGATTATCCTCTTCTGAAAACAAGAAATAAAGGTGAACCCAGGGAAAATTATTTTATACAGCTGTAAGACACCCATGTTCATGCTTCTAGTGAACTTCATGACAGTCTGTGGTACTCTTGTCACTACTCGCGTCATGGATTTTTATTTATTATTATTCATTCGTTCCAACATGTGTAGAAGGCAAAATAAGAATTTTACAATATTTGCTAAATAGGAGCATTGTAGCTTTTCCTGAAGCTACTTAGAATACAAGCTTGCCCGGGAAGTTTGTTTTACAGCTGGATTGAGACAAAGATGCTGTAATAGATTTGATGTATAAAAACTGATGACCTTCAGTGGAAGAGAGAGACAACTAGAAAGTGGTTTTCTTATCGTTGAACATTTGATAACTGTTACAACCCTATGTTGCATCTATGAAGGACTTTTTGAAGTCTATGCAACAAAACAGAGACCTTCTCAGAAAATGCCAGCCAGTTACCTTGCTGGGGAAGCAGTTCCACTACAACTAAGCATAAAGCCTTCAGCTGCTAACATGCTCCCCACCTCAGGATCTGACGGAAGTCCCTCTGCGAGAAGCCGAACGCCAGGCTTCAAAGACATGAATTCCAGATGTGGTGGGTTGACCCTGGTTGGCTGCCAGGTGCCCACCAAAGCCGTTCTATCACTCCCCCCTCCTCAACTGGACAGGGGAGAGAAAATACAACAAAGGGCTTGTGGGTCGAGATAAGGACAGGAGAGATCACTCACCAATTACCG